>CM029639.1:10723013-11323013 GCA_017311315.1 Dendrocalamus latiflorus
AAGTTAGAGGTGTTGGATATAGTTCCGAGCAGAGTTGAGGGGGTGCTCATTTGGATGAATAAGTTTGGCTTATGGCTTATTTTTTACTGTAGCTGATGGTGCCTTATTTAGCATAATTAAATTTAAAAAACATGTTAGCCTAACTCGTATAATGCAAACAAATACAGGAAAAAAGAAACGGCAAAAAAGTTCAAAAAAAGCCGAAAAGGTAGAAAACGATGAAATTTATAAATAGTAAAAAATAAGCCAGAAACCACAAGTTCAAACCGAAATAAGCATGATGTGAAAGTTATATGGACTATTTTTAATCAGCGTCATGGTCGCATAAACTAGAACATGTCTTCAGATCTATTCGAACAAAAAACTAATACGAGATACACAGTCTCTCTCGTATGGAGCACATAAATTTCGTAAAAAGAAGAGCGCAGCGCCATGTCCATTTATCACCAAGATGTCTGAGATGGAGAGACCAAGATGGTCATACTGCCGGCTTAAACCTGATGTAAAATGCAACATTGGTTATGTTAGGATGGTGCAAAGTGAAGTATTGCTTTAAATCTGGTGCAAAATGAAATAAGGGATATAATACCTGATGCAAAGTGCAATTTACGCAATCGAAAATGACATCTTACAAGTAGTCTTGCGCTTTTTGCACACTTTGGATGCTTGAGCATGGGGAGCTTGTCATAATTTAAAGGGGTCAGTGCGCATCATGGCACTAGTTGCCCCCCCCCCTCAGCCGGCGTTTATGGGTGTGAAAGTGATCTATATTATCTATTTTATCCAGTATGTGGATTTGGTTGGTAGTGAATATGGTAAGCAAACTTGTGTTCATACTGTAAAACAAATAGTAAAAAAAGTTCAAAAAAATTGAAAAGGTAGAAAAAGACAAAATTTATAAATAGTAAAAAAAAATAAGCCAGAAACCACAAGTTCAAACCGAAATAAACAGGACGTGAAAGTTATATGAACTATTTTTAATCAGTGTCATGGTCGCATAAACTAGAACATGTCTTCATATCTATTCGAACAAAAACTAACACGAGGTACGCAGTCTCTCTCGTATGGAGCACATAAATTTCGTAAAAAGAAGAGCGCACCGCCATGTCCATTTATCCACGTTCAAGCGACAAGCGTACAGATACCGTCAGCTTCGGCAAATCACTTCTAAGTTGGTACACACTCGCGATCATGGGCCGGCCTAACTACAGTGTATAATTACGCAGATGATCAGATCATGGGCTGGCCGAATACAGGGAATAATTACGCAGAATATCATGGGCGAGCCCAAGTACAAGGGGTAGATCAGGAGCGTATTAGCCGAGACTAAATTCGCGAATTCGTGGGGGCCTGCTGGGGATTTGCCGAATCCTCTTCCCGGGAACCGACCGACCGTTCGGAGTATAGCAAGCGGTAAATGCATTATGAAAATAGAGGATTTTAAACCACTTTAAGGTCAATCTTATACATTACAGGGGTGACCTTAAGCAGCCTATAAGCAAAAAAGGCTTAAGGCTGGTCCTCAAGCTAAAGACCTGGCCACAAGCATTAAAATACAATTTTTCTTTATCTGCCAAGTGGGACCGTCTTAAGGCCCCTTGAGTTATATACACTATGGAGTCAGCCTTAAGGTTTAGATGGGACCCACCTTAAGACTCCTTGGGTTATATACACTACAGATGCCCTAAGGCATCAGTTTTTGGTTGCCGGCAGAGGGCGATCAAACCGGGAGAAGGCCCTGGCGAGTCAGAGCAGACGACTGGGCGCGATCGGATCCCGCGGCAAGCCATTGAATGCTTGGCCGCCTGCCTCCCCCCAACCCCAAATCGGAGCGTGCGATTTACTGCCCGGCGCACAGCCAGATCGGCCACTGGTGCGAGCTGCGACGCCGCACTTAACGGAGGAGGGTGCGCGGGGCCGGTAACAGCCCAGTTCTTTTGAACTTTGGTCGATTGTTTTTATTGTAACTAATAGTTTTTTTGTATTTTTTAAAATAACTATGGATGATGAAGATATTGATATAAATAATAAAAAATTATTTAGAAAAACACTTATTTGCTGTAGTTTAAAAAAAGTTGAAACCAAAATCTACGTAAAACAAGGAACTCTAGAGGCGGGCCCTAATGATACAGTACTGTTAGGAAACCTGGACTCTATCCAAGAGTCCTGATCTAATTGGGCACCCCACCGTAGGCTATAAATAGGGACCTAGACCCCCCTCATTATGTACCCGATGCAATCTAAATCAATAAAGAAAGACCAGGAGTTCTCTCTACCTCTCTGTGTTCAATCTATTATTCTGTGGTTCTGTGATTGATTCGTTCTTGTTCTAAGCAGAGGAATCGCTCGGACTGGTCTCCAGCGTCGGTTCCTCAACACGTTATCAGCACGACTTCGCTCCGGTGAACGAGGTAATCATCGAAGCACAGATTGAATTTTCTAGATCGCTTTTGAATCTGTATTTTCTTTTCGCGTTCTAGATTGAAATTCTACGGTGCAAATCCGCCCTAATCTACCGCGAGCAGACTTGAAGTCGCCGGCACAATGCCGATCGGTAGATTGTGAAACGGGGTAGATGTTGATTGCACTGTAGAACGATGCAAATCCGCCCTAAATCTACCGCGAGCAGATCTGAAATCGCCGGCACAATGTCGATCGGTAGATTACGAAAACGGGGTAGATGTTGATTGCATCATAGATTGGAAACAAATACTTGCATGATGTTGTTTGATTCCGCATGATCACTGTACGGAAATTGGATTTCCTATTCAGTTTCTGCAAAGCATTGTTGATTGAAAAAAGAAGGGCAGTGCATAGATCGGCTGGCACGCACAGCCGCCGGACCCCGCACGGCCGGCCGCCGCACCGCCTCCCCATCGCCGGCGCCACCGCCGGCCGTTGCAGCCCCCGCATGGGCTCCGCCCGAGCCTGAACGCCGCCCCCGCACGGGCTCTACTTCGGGTCGCCGCGCACCACTGCTCCCCGCACGGATGCCGCCGGCCCCGAAGCGCCGTCTCGCGCCGGTTTGCAGCCGTGCGGCTCCCGCACCTAGCCGCCCCCCCTTCTGTGCCGCCCCGCATGGCGTGCTGGCCACCGCCGCGCCTGCATATGGCCGCCCGAAGCGGCGCCTTGCCGGCCCCGCGCGCACGCCTTTCACCGCCTGGGCCACCGTCACCACGGTCCCGCCGCCTCGGCTTCCCCGCCGCGCCCGCATGCGCGCCGGCCCCGCCGATTCCTCGGCTTCCCCGCTGCGCCAGCACGCGCGCCGGCCCCGCCCCGGCTTCCCCGCCGCCGGCCGCTCTCCGCCGACCTGAAGTCGTGCCGGCTCGCACCCACTGGCCGTCCACCCCGCGCCTCTGAAGCGCCCTTGACCGCCACCTGCATGCGGCCGCCGCCCGGCCGCCACCCGCAGCCGTCGCAGCCGGGCCCGCCTTGCCTCGGTTTCGCCGCGCGCCGCCGGCGCCTGCTCGGCCTCCGTGCCGCCGCACCCCGCACGGTGCTGCTGCCGCCGCCGGCCCCACCGGCTCCTACCGACCGTCGCCCCGCGTGCGCATCTCCCGAGGCCGGCAGCCGCCCCGCCAGCGCCCGCTTGGGCTGTCTGCGCCACTGAATGGGCCACCAGAGAGGAAAAAGGGCCGGCCGGGCCAAGTGGGCCGCTCGGCCGAAGTAGGCCGGAAAAGATGGGCCGAGCGGATGAAAAAAAAAAGATGGAAGGGCCCGAATGGGTGGAGGAGGTGGAAATTTACAGAAAACCCCCCATGCATTACGAATATTACCGATTGGTCCTAAAATCTTTTATATGGATCCTGGTTTTTAGCGGAAAAGGCTTCGCAGTTCCGAAAATTGCGAATAAGCCCTTAAGCTTACGAGTGGGTCCAGATTTTTGCAGAAAAACCCTCGGTAAATCAGGAAATTGCGTAAAATTTTCTCTGAACTGAATATTTGCGTAAAAACCCTCTGGAATTGCAGAATTTGCTGAAATTTCATATTTTAGCATAAAAGGGCCTCGGGAATCTGAATTTTGCTTTTATTTTTAGCATTTGAAGCTTATTTATTTATGCCATTACTGTTTTATGTATTTTCTGTATTTATTTACTGTTTTGGTTAACTGTAATTGTTTAAATTGCTTTTAATCACTGAAATTAGCAGTAAAATTATAGAAAATGCATAGAAAATACTGGAACATTACGAGAATTTTGTACCATTTATTTACCCGCAGTGAATTATTCCGTGCATGTCTGCCAGTAGTAGACTTATACACATTAGATGACTAGCATCACGAACTGGGAGTTCGGGGAGCTGGCCCAGCATGGCCAAAACTATCTGACGTAGGCATCCGATGTCGAGATTATGCTTGGAGCCAAGAAGCTCCGCGCGACTATTGGGATTGGCGGACTGAATGACGCCCAACCCACGCCTAAAGAGAATGATCAGGCACTTCGTTTTCTCAGGCATTACCTCTGCCTCACTCTCAAGAATGAGTATATGGTAGAGAATAGCGCGCTAGCACTCTGGACCGCACCCAAGAAGCGGTTTGAGAGGCTAAAGTACACCATTCTTCCTCAAGCAGAGCGAGAGTGGATCAGACTGAGGTTTTGCCGACTTTAAGACGGTCAGGGAATACAATTCTGCCTTGCACAGGATTTGTACCCCAATACAGAAAATTGAGAAAAACCTTCCACCCCAATATAGCACAATCCGCACGCAACTATCGTCAAGATGCCTATGAGGAATACGCCGAATTGACCGATATGATGCAAGTTACGGAGGCTCAGGACAAAGTTCTCCGTAAGAACTACGTCACTCAGCCACCTGGGAGCTCCGCTGGCCATGAAGCCAACGCCGGGAGCTACAAGGTGCGAAAAGCTCTTAATGAGAGAAGGGGAAGGAAGGATAAGGCCGCAGCCCAGAAAGGCGAATCAGATGCTCCACGAGAGAATAAGGCCAGCAAGCCAAAGCGGGATGGCAAAGGGTAGCATGAAACCCACTTTGCATCGGCTGAGGGGGAGAGTTCGGAGTAGCTGCCTGCACTAGTGAAGGTTGAAACCATCACGATAGCAGCAACCCTTTCTCAAACTAGAAGCAGCCAACGCCATGTTTTCTCCTGAAGAGAATGTCACCCCGAGAAAATAGCAGAAGAAGTCTAGTGCACTGAATGCATTTCGACTTTAATTGTCATTTATTTTGTGTGGAAGAATATGTTAGAATTTGCATGGATGGTACTTAAGAATTGTTATTTTCTCGTGATGGTTGGATGATATTTGATGAATTCATTCATTTATTCAGTTTATGATGGCATGATATGTTCTGATATTGGTATATTTTATCTATGTGTTGATTGCCTTCTCATGCATATTAATAAAATACCATATATTAGAACGCGTGTAGCGCCCTATGAAGGAAGTGTGCTTAGCTAGCAGCGGCACAACGCATACCATCTTAAGAGAGATTATATATTTTCAGTCGATTTGTAAGAGCACTGGCAGCCTTACGACAATCGCCAGAAGCGATGGATGTATAATTGGTTCAGGAAGAGCCATAATGGGCACAACTTTGGTTATTGAAGAAGCCTTATTGTACCCAGAATTGACTAGAACTCTCCTAAGTTTTAAGAATATCCGCGCAAATGGTTTCCACGTTGAGACTGAAGAAGAGTACGGTAAGAAATACCTGCTCATTATGAAGCGCGAAGAGAATGGCAAAAGAATATTAGAAAAACTTCCTTCACTGGGCTATATTATACCAACATTTAAGCGCCTGCAGCGTACACTGTTCTGAAAACAGTGTTTAGAAGCTCTGAACTCTTCTGTCTCTGGCATGACAGATTAGGCCACCCAAGTCTTAGGATGATGAGAAACATAATAACTCGCATGGGCATAATATTAATGTGAAGAATTTCCCGAATCATGAAGATTTTGTGTGCCCTGCATGTGCCACCGGGAAAGTAATTACTAGACCCTCCACTCTGTAAGTGAAGGATGAAGTCCCTGCATTCCTGGAACGTATCCAGGGAGACATTTGCGGTCCCATTCAGCCCATCTTAGGGTTATTTAAGAATTTTATGGTGCTCATTGACGCTTCCTCGAAGTTGTCATATGTGGGTTTTGTTGTCCACAAGGAACCTCGCCTTTGAAAAATTGATCTCGCAGATCATTCGCATCAGAAATGCGTTTCCAGATCATCATATCAAGTCCATCCGAATGGACAACGCCGGAGAATTTACTTCAAAGGCATTTGATGATTATTGCATGGCGATGGGAATTGCAGTTGAGAATTTGGTACCGCATGTCCATACCCAGAACGGTTTGACAGAGGCTTTAATCAAAAGAATTAAATTTATTGCCCAACCCCTCTTGCATAAAAGTAATTTGTCAGCTACATGTTGGGGACACGCAGTCCTTCATGCAGCGAATCTCATCAACCTTAGACCTTCGGCCTACAACATCCATTCACCTATGCAATTAGCGCAAGTGTCACCACCAAAAAAAAAAAATTTCCAACATTAGGGGGAGGAAATCAACCCCTTGATGGAGAATGTTGGGAAATTACGTGGCAAGCCTGGGAAATCCATGCAGATGACCTGCGCACTAGAGAAGTCCAGAAGACAAAAGAAGTCTATAAGACAATAGAAGTCCAGAAGACAAGAGAAGTCTAGATGACACTAGATTTGCAAGCATTAGCAAATCAACTGCCTGATCACTTTAGTGATTTGAAGAGCGTGACTAAGTCGCATGTGCCTGCACGCACTGCACCGGAGAGGGTTAAAATACCAAAGAAAGCAGAAGGTATCCCTAATCTCGTCCAGAGGCCTCAGAAAAAAAAAGAGGACGAGAACTCCGGTTCCTCGAATCCTTAGTAACCGGGGACGCCTGGTGAAAAAGGATAAGAGGGATTTATCACAGCCGATCATTGAAGTCCCCCAGAATGAGAAGGGGAGCCAGTTGAGACCTGGCACAAGTATGACACCTTCCGAAAAGGGCATACCGGATCTGAATATCCCCATCGGCATGGATGTGTGCGCACACATCGGAGCCGAAAAACTAAAGGGACTTGCCACCGCAATTGAAAGAAGCGATGTGCAAGGTAAAGCTCTAGCAGAAGCAATCGCTCCAGAAGAAGCAACTCATGAAGAAATAGCTATAAATTATGTGCACACGGGAGAGTCCCTGAATAGGACAACAGCTAATATCGATATCTACTTCGCAAAGAAAATTGCCACCATCATCGATCTTGATCCCGAGCCTGCATCGCTCGCTGAATGTAAGAAAAGATCAGATTGTGAAGATTGGAAGAAGGCAATAGCAATGAATTGCTATCTCTGAATAAAAGAGAGGTGTTTGGGCCCGTATGCCGCACACCTCCCCACATACACCCCGTTGGGCACAAGTGGGTATTTGTTCGAAAGAGAAATGAAAGAAATGAAGTAGTGAGATACAAAGCAAGGCTGGTAGCCCAAGGTTTCACTCAACGTCCTGGAGTTGATTATGAAGAAACCTACTCCCCAGTCATGAGTGGAATTACCTTTAGATATTTGATCTCAATGGCAGTGAACTTGAATTTGGAAATGAAATTGATGGATGTTGTGACTGCATACCTTTACGGTAACTTGGATTCGGAGATTTACATGAAAGTCCCTGAAGGAATTCCTCTCCCGAACCAAGACAGAGCAAATAGAAATCTGTACAGTGTGAAACTCAGAAAGTCACTGTATGGACTGAAACAATCTGGAAGAATGTGGTATAATCGCTTGAGCGACTTTCTCTGCAAGAAAGGCTACACGAACAATGAAGACTGTCCTTGTGTATTTATACGGCGATCCCAGAATGGATTCTGTATAATCTCTGTATATGTAGATGATCTGAATATCATCGGGACAGCCGAAGACATAAAAGAAGCAAGCTCCTACTTGGAGTCAGAATTTGAAATGAAAGATTTGGGTAAGACCAAGTTTTGCTTAGGCTTGCAGCTTGAGCATGTCCCTGAAGGATTCTTGGTACATCAGTCAACCTACACCCAGAAGGTGCTTGAAAGGTTTGGCTTCGAGAAGGCATTTCCCTCGAAAGTACCGATGATCGGTAGGTCTTTACAGCAAGAAAAAGATCCTTTCCGACCAAGGGAAGAGGGGAAGGAAGTCCTGGGACCGGAATTCCCATACTTGAGTGCAGTGGGAGCACTCATGTATTTAGCAAACTGCACTAGACCGGACATTGCATTTGCCGTGAACCTGTTAGCAAGGTACAGTGCAGAGCCCACCAAAAGGCATTGGCAGGGCATAAAGGACATTTTCCGATACCTCCAAGGTAGCAAGGACCTCGGATTGTTTTACAGAAAGAATCAAGATCTGAACTTGATTGGCTATGCAGATGCTGGGTATCTGTCAGACCCGCATACCGCTAAGTCACAAACAGGCTATGTATTCCTGTGTGGTGGAACTGCAATTTCATGGAAATCGTCTAAGCAAAGCCTGGTAGCTACTTCGACGAACCACTCAGAAATTATAGCACTGTATGAAGCCGCACGAGAGTGCGCTTGGCTTCGCCGAATGGTTCACCACATCCAGCAGTCATGTGGGATGAACATTGTGCAGAACCCCACAATTATCCATGAAGATAATGCCGCTTGCGTTGCACAAGTGCAAACGGGCTATGTGAAGAGTCATCTCACAAAGCATATCAACCCTAAGTTCTTCTATGCACATGAATTGCAAAGGATGGACGAGATTAAAGTACTGCATACTAAGTCATGTGAAAATCTCGCAGATTTATTCACTAAGTCACTCCCCGCATCTAGCTTTGAAAGGTGCGTTCGTGGAATTGGAATGATGAGACTTAGAGAAGTGCAGAATTCAGGGGGAGAATTCTCACAAGCCCGCTAATAAATCTTGATCATGAAGATTAAGTACCCAAAAATAAAGTCTTGCAGACTAAATGAATTTGGGTGAATTGTACTCTTTTTCCCTTGACGAGTTTTCCATGAAGTTTCTCGACCAAGGTTTTTAATGAGGCAATTCGTGCATCGCAACATCACATGTATCATGTACTCTTTCTCCAAATTTTTCCCACTGGGTTTTTATGGAGTTTTAACGAGGCATGAGCATGTTGGGTGAGTGCCCAAGGGGGAGTGTTAGGAAACCTGGACTCTATCCAAGAGTCCTGATCTAATTGGGCACCCCACCGTAGGCTATAAATAGGGACCTAGACCCCCCTCATTATGTACCCGATGCAATCTAAATCAATAAAGAAAGACCAGGAGTTCTCTCTACCTCTCTGTGTTCAATCTATTATTCTGTGGTTCTGTGATTGATTCGTTCTTGTTCTAAGCAGAGGAATCGCTCGGACTGGTCTCCAGCGTCGGTTCCTCAACAAGTACCACTCACGGGCAAGCTGAAATGAGAGCCATGGGCAGGCTGGAAAACAGTACACACAACTTGCGGTCGGCACGACAGGCAGGGTAACAAATATTTCACGGGGACGATTTCTTGTTCCTTTCTCACTCGTTCACTCACTCGGGGAAAGGGACCAAAGGACGTTTGTCGTCGCGTCCTGACATGGCCGTGCTCGTCTACTGTACTTCTTTTAAAATCACTGCTTCTTTGGATCCTTTCAAGCGACGTTTCTGACATTTTCGGGTCGCCGAGGTGTGATTTTGACTAAGTTTTTAGCTTTTTTACTATACATTAATAAAATTATAATATTTAAAAAATGTTTTTAATGATAAATCTAATAATATAAATTTGAATGGTCAATCTAGATAATGTTAAACATAGATCTAGTTCTTTTTAGTCTATGTCTTATAAATTATGACTTCTCTCGAACTAATAAACGTAACAGTTTCTCTGTCGCTGTTTTGAAGTGGCTTATCGAGATAGTCTTTTTAAACGGTTTATCGGTATTCGATTCGTTCACATAAATGCTTATATTGGAATCAAAAATCATAAGACATCACTAACGCCACGCTTGGTTGGGCTGAAAATGCACTGTAGGTGGCTGAAATTATATTGTAGCTGAAGGTGACTTATTTGACGTAATTAAATTTAAAAAAATTAAAATTATATTAGCTTATCATGAGCAACACAAACGAGTACAAAAAAAGAATCAGCAAAAAAACTAAATGTTCAGAAAAACAAAATTTATTAATAATAAAAATTAAATCAGAAACTTAAACTGAAATGCGTGGGACGTAAAAAAGAACTCATCGTCTTAGTGGTCAAAGTTTAACTGCATTGATTCTCGAACGTCGCTATAAAAGAACAAGGTAGTACTGTTTTCTGGGAACCGTAATTTGCAGCCCTGTTTATGGGCACATAGAACGCGCAATAAAGCCGTTGGTGGGTCCATCTCTCTGCCTGGCATTTTATGGGTCAATCAACCATACGTGAGTAAAAAACAAGCCATCTACAAGTAGGGAATTTTAGATATATATGACATTGTTGATTACCAGAATTCTAATTATAGCTTTTAAACAATAGGTTTTTCATTTCTAACCCTCTTCTGACCGCATGATTTTTCTGAAGCTGATACGTGGTAGATCATGCGGTCCCCGACCGCACGACCACTGTTCACGTACTAATCGTGCGGTCGAGGACCGCACGACTACTGTTCATGTACTAATCGTGTGGTCCCGACCGCACGACTACTGTTCATCTGTCCCTGACCGCACGACCTGGCTTTTATTTTTTTTGTGTAGATAAGAGTTTATTTAGTTGTGCAAATTGTTTGTATTTATAAATATTACGCATATTCATTTGAAATTTATTTTGTTTGGAGTTAGCAGCAATTTTGTAATATAATAGAGGAGGTGCAAAATATTATGAAAAATATTTTGAAAACTCGTTACAAATATTTTTCGATTTTTCAAAATCTAATTGCTTAACGAGTTTTCATAATATTTTGCACCTCCTCTATTATATTACAAAATTGCTGGTAACTCCAAACAAAATAAATTACAAATGAATATGCGTAATATTTATAAATACAAACAATTTGCACAACTAAATAAACTCTTATCTACACAAAAAAAACAAAATTTAAAAGCCAGGTCGTGCGGTCGGGGACGGATGAACAGTAGTCGTGCGGTCCGCAACCACACGATTAGTACATGAACAGTAGTCGTGCGGTCCCCGACCGTACGATTAGTACGTGAACAGTAATCGTGCGGTCAGGGCCGCACGATTTGTCTCGTGTTAGCTCCAGGAAAGTTATGCGGCCGGGAGGAGACTAGAAATGAAAATTCTGTTGTTTAGAGGGTATAATTAGAATTCTGGTGATCAACAGTGCCATATATGTCTGTAGTTCACAAGTAGGTTACAGGGAGGAAGACCGCAGTACCGCGCGAGTAGGTCCGGCCCAGGACAGCTTGAGTTGTCCTTGATAACATAGCCTAGAACTGGAAGCCCAGGAGGCCAGGTCTACCTGGGCTTTGCGCTTCAGCCCTCATGCGTGGCACGCGAGCTCTTTGGACTTTGTCACGCTCCTAAGAGCATGTACAATGCAAGCGCTTAGAGAGATGATTAGCAATGAAAAACTGATTTTTCTTACCACATAGGATAGTTAAGGTGCTTTTTTGAAGCACCGATGCTTAAATAAATATCGGTGCTTAGTAGGTGCTTATGTGTATAACTATATCTATTAATAGATAATATAGCATCTAAGCACCCACGGAAGAGATGCTTGCATTGGAGGAAATAACTTTTGCATAAGTGCTTGATGATGTAGCTATATTCTCTCTCTTTATGCATTCATATATAAGCATCTTGCATTGTACATGCCCTAATAAAATCCCGATACCCTGGTCATTGGCTGGCAGCCGTCAACCGCTGCGCTGCCTAGTGCCTAATTGCCTGCTCCTCAATGTTCTCATGGCCGCCCGGCCGCCGGCGAGAGCCTCCACATGACCACATGCAGCACCGCGCCTCCACTCCTGGGGACCCTGGCTCCGCATGGCTTGCTGTTAAGCCGTAGGTATTACCCTGGGGCATCTAGCATCATGCTATCGATGCTAACAATCTCAATGTAGAATGTACAGCAACAATATTTCAAGTTTCTACGTCTGTTGGAAACAGAAATATGTAGATCTGAAACTAGTATTCACAATAATTCGAGTTTTCAAGGATTGTTAACCTGTATCGAGGAGTGCTATTTTCGATTTGAACTGAGATTTGAAGATACTAAATTCATGAACGAGTTTAATTCAGGGCCCAATATTTGCCTATTGGCCCAAGTAAATTTCATGTGATCAACATAGAAATATGTTACAGTACTTCCCAAGATCTGCAGAATGCAACATGCGTTCTGCACATAAAAGCTTCAGAACAGGCAACGCAGGGGACGTTTGGATCCTTGGCTAGACTGGTTAAAGCTTCGTCCGGCAAGGATCGCAGCTTGGTAGGTCCAAGAAAAACTGACTGCCTCTCTCTCTCGACGGCAAGTTTATTTTCTGCTCTGCTAACTGCTAGCTGTGCACCACTAACTACATTAGCTAATGACCAAGAATCAAACAGCTCCGCAATCACTAGACAAAATATGCTGGCCATAAATCTAATAGTGTTGGCCCAGCTAAATACCCACGCGATCACAGTGGACGCAGCTCGCACTTTCGTAGGGAAAATACTCTGGAGGAAGAACACACGCAGAAAGTTTTGCGGCACCAAACTCAAACTTGTGCCTTTTCTCTTGTTTTTTCTTCTCTCTGGTTACAGATGACTAAATGCAAGCTATAAATAAACACACACGCATGCATACAGCTAGCTTGATCCGTATCTCAAGCCACAACGTCCGCTCTTGACTCGGCCACACCTTCCGGAATCCAAGCAACAGACTGCGCTAACTCTGTTGGCCACGAACTGACTCAACTAACTGAATGGATGCATGCAAGCTCCCGACGCCCATTCTTTGCGCCACAAGCACGACGTGCCGCTCCTCTTGGTGCCACCGACATGCCCACAAACTCAGGCTCGTCGCGAGTTATTCCCGTGCACGCCGCGCGCGTATACGTATGCGTGAACAGTGCCAATACGTATCCGTGTACAGTGCCATGCAGCTACGTGAACCCATGCAGACTCTCTAATGACTTGGGCCATGCCATGAACAAGCATGCCTCTGGCCCTACTACTCAGAAACCAAATGACCATAAATTAAACATCTAAACAACAAGATTAATTTCTAACAATCACCTCCTTAATCTTGTTGGTTTATTTTTCTACCTCATTGATCACTCACAGCAATGACGGCTCGTCATCAACTGTTGCAAGAAGCGCCTCCTCCTCCTCCTTCTTTTGCTTAGGACATTCTTTAGCAAAATGGCCGTAATCTTGACAATTGTAGCATCGCACTTTTGCTATGTCAAATTTGCGATTCATGCGACCTTGGTCACCATTATTATCACAGTCGCTTGGTTCTGCATCTTTCTTCTTTGTCAGTTTTGCCTTGCAATCAGAACATGTTAACAGCAATTGCTCACCTTCTCGCTCATGCCGTCGACCCTTCAATGATTCCTCATATGCCCTTAACCGTCCAATTGCTTCCGTCACGGACATCTTCGACACGTCACCCCATTGCTCGATGGTGCCGACGATGTGAAGAAACTTGTCAGGGACAGCACCAAACAACTTCTCCACAACAACACGATCCTTCAACTTGGCTCCAAGGGAGCGTATCTCCCCTACCAGTGTGGTAAGCTTCTGTGAAAATTCCGCAATGGTCTCGGAATCCTCCATGTACATACGGTCGAATTGCCTCTTCAATGCTTGAACTCGCGCCTTCTTGACTCGATCCTCCCCGACGTTCATCTGCTTTATGGCCTCCCAAGCTTCCTTAGCTGTGTCCTTATCTGCGATGGCCATCATCACAGCATCGGGCACAGCCTGGGAAATGGCGGCGAAGGCTTCAATGTCCTTCTCTTCTCCGGCTGAAGCTTCACCGTTGATCGCCGCCCACACGCCAAGATGACGCAGAATGATCTTCATCTTTACGGCCCACACGCCGTAGTTGGTGTCGTTCAGCATTGGATAATGCATCGCGACAACTCTCCCCGTCGGACGCGCTGCAACCATTGCAGCACCTTGGCCTCTGCCGCTATCGTCGCCACCGCTCGCGCCGCTTGTTGGCGTCCTCTCCGGCGACTTGTCACGCGCCATCACCTTGAAGCTCTGATACCAATTGTTGGCCCAGCTAAATACCCACGCGATCACAGTGGACGCAGCTCGCACTTTCGTGGGGAAAATACTCTGGAGGAAGAACACACGCAGAAAGTTTTGCGGCACCAAACTCAAACTTGTGCCTTTTCTCTTGTTTTTTCTTCTCTCTGGTTACAGATGACTAAATGCAAGCTATAAATAAACACACACGCATGCATACAGCTAGCTTGATCCGTATCTCAAGCCACAACGTCCGCTCTTGACTCGGCCACACCTTCCGGAATCCAAGCAACAGACTGCGCTAACTCTGTTGGCCACGAACTGACTCAACTAACTGAATGGATGCATGCAAGCTCCCGACGCCCATTCTTTGCGCCACAAGCACGACGTGCCGCTCCTCTTGGTGCCACCGACATGCCCACAAACTCAGGCTCGTCGCGAGTTATTCCCGTGCACGCCGCGCGCGTATACGTATGCGTGAACAGTGCCAATACGTATCCGTGTACAGTGCCATGCAGCTACGTGAACCCATGCAGACTCTCTAATGACTTGGGCCATGCCATGAACAAGCATGCCTCTGGCCCTACTACTCAGAAACCAAATGACCATAAATTAAACATCTAAACAACAAGATTAATTTCTAACAAATAGAACCTGTCCTCCTCGTTTATTTGCGCTCACAAAAGAAAACATAAAAAGCTCTCGAATACATAAACGGCTAAGACGACAAAATTAGTTCAGTCATAGGACAAAGCAAACAGGAATAAGCCAAACATCATTATACTGATGAAATTTACAGATGAAGATGGCATCTACCGCTTCTTTTAGACTAGTACTGTGCACTCCACCAATATTTTATCAATTTTACCTGCTGCTAAAACTCCCCAGCTTCCCTGCCTGTTCAACTGACACTACAAAGAATACAGAAAATACCTTACATTCATGGAAAACTCTCAGAAAGAAAGAAAAAGGATATACACATGGACTTCCAGATAAGAATGGACACGAAAAAGACTAGCCATCCCCTTGAATTGCCTCATGTTGCTGGAGCATTGCAATGATTCTGCAGAATCACATGTAGACTATGTTCGCCTTCTCATGCCAATACCCTTTCGGATATATCAAAACTGAATCAACACACAATCCACCTTTTGTATGGGTGCAATCAATCTGCGTCATCGAGAACTTGAGTTTGATCAGCTCATCGGAGTTTGATACGACAAAATCACCGACATGGTAAAGGATCCAGCTTCCTGGTCCATCTAGGTAATATTCCGACGTAGCCTGCTGTTCATCAGAGGTTGAGAGCTGGAATCGTGCGGGTTTCACGTCCCACCCATGAATTAGCTCAGTTCCACAAACCCGACGACCCATGCGCCTGTGTGGTCGGCCCAGGTGAAGACGGAAAAAAAGGCTGTATGAACCAGCAGGGAAGCAGAAATCGAGCTCCCCATCCACCTCAAGCCACCAAATTTGTTGAAGATAGGCAACACTATGGAATCTGCATTAGTACAAAGACCCCATTTACCACAAATCTGTATAGGAGGTAAATTTGTACTAAAAGCGATCAGATAATGAAAGTATCAAAGTAGTTACGTAATACTCAGTATGCAAAGTGCATGTCACTTTTTTTAGATATTGTGGGGAACAAGCTGGCTAGGAAAGGCGGGAATAATCATAAAAACTAACCACCTTACAGCAAATAAGCCAAATCTTTAATAAAGCACTCCATATGTTAGCAATCTCAGATTGCTAAAGCCATGTGAGTGACAATTTGCAAGAAAATATTAGAGTATCTTCTAGTGGAAATACTTTGTAGTCGTCACAAGATGGGTATGGTTATTGAAAAACATACTCAACAGATAGGTCATGTAGAAAAAATGTAACTAGAGCGCAAAGTAAGGCAAAGCTTGAGGCTAAAATTAGAGTTGCCAGATTGACAGAAGGGAATTTTTCTGGCACTGAAATTATTTGCTTTTGGCATATACTAAACTAAAGGGGCACAAAAACGGTTTCGATATTTTATCTCAAATGACCTAAGGATACAACAAGTAGTTCTTCTATGCTCCACGTAATGGAAACTGCACAAATCAAAAGGTACATTTACAAATGGGTAGGTGTGAACCAACCCTTTAACTCCATGTATTTCAAAATCTTTTAATGCTACCATTTTGGTGGAGCATAGAAGAATCACCTAATGCTCCCAATATAATTCCATTTTCTTGGAAAGCGTTGTCCCACAATATAAGTTCATTGAGAAAATCAAATGTGTAGTTATTGCAATACTTTCACTTTATACCCGTGCTTTAATACTGAAAAAGTGGATGAGTAGTTGCAGTAGTATGACATTTAATAGAGGTATGTATGTTCCAATAACATTAATTCAACAACAATAATAACAAAGTTTTTTGTCCCAAACAATTTAGGGTAGACTAGAAATGAAACCTCCTCAAAGTTAAAAAGAGACTAGAGCCTTAAAATAAAACCTACAATACTAAAACCCTAAGTCGTACATCCTGCCATCTGAGCCGAGAGCTTAAAACACCACCCTAAATTTTCTTATGGTTCTGGAACGTAGATCGCTAACTTTTATACGCTTATATCCAAAGCTAAATCTTTAGATACATTCCAATCCCTCAAGTCTCTTTTAATTGCTTCCTTCCATATCAGTCTTGGTCGACCTCTGCCTCTTCTTACGTTTTCAGTATGTCTTAAAATTCAACTACGTACTGGTGCCTCAGGAGGGCTCCGTTGGAGATGTCCAAACTATCTCAAGCAATGTTGGACAAGCTTCTCTTCAATTGGTGCCACCCCCACCCTATCATGTATATCATTATTCTCTCCAATAACATTGATTATTTGTTAGATTTAGTAGTACATCCTTGGTATGTGCGTATGGTGGGTTTGGACAGTACGAAATGCTCAAATAAATTTCATATGAAGAAATGCTTAAAAATTCCAGGGGCCTAGACATTCAGAGAACCCTATGGTTTCTTAGAATTCTAGTAAAAGAAAATGACTTATTTTCAACAAACCTGACTTCATGAATTAAACACTCGCTTATATACCACCTTAACCAACAACTAGTTTATGCTAATAAGTAAAGACAATCCGAGGGCAACTAGTTGAATCGATTAGCTTACAAAATTTGCAACATTTGGTCAGCATAGTTTTAAAATGAAGTCTGTGAGCGTAAACATTTGTAAGGTGAATGTCCCAATCTGTGCACAGTGGGACATTAAAAAAACAATGACATCAGAAGACCATGCAAGTTTTTTTAATTAATTTTTTGGGGCTAAGAAAGAAACATGTCATGCAATAACTCTAATTCGTAAGGCTCTAGTGCTCTACACCAAAACTAAAAGCCATACGCTGAAATAGTTTCTACAATGATAATTATTGGAATTCATATCTCAATGAGAAAAAGTTCACAAGAGAGAAGTACCTTGATTCCTCTGTGACACGGTGGCTCCAATATCTCCGATCATCTATACCTGTGATCGCCATCGCCTTTGACGAGATACACATGCAAAGACCTCCCTTGTTCTTCTCAATCCAGAATTCCTACAACCAGAATACGAGTGCCTTTTAATTACAACAAATCATTTCAAGCAAAAAGAAGGCCAAGAACAAAATTACATCCAACCCACCAAACCTAAACAAATAAGGCGGTTAGCAATTTCCAACAAATAATATAGTCAAAATATCTCCTCTATTTCCCAAATCCCAACAATTGTCACGCCCATTGAACAAATTAATCATCATATATAACGCGGTAGCAAATCAGCTCTAATAAACAAGTAGAATTTTAAAGAGTAAAGATTAATGAGCTACCTTTGTGCTGGCATCAAAGGGGGTCGGTTTACAAAGGCGCGCGTAAATCTCCTTCTTGGTCGACCCATGGGTGCAGCGGTTGACATTCCCCTCTCCGTCGCCACCACCCTCGTCGTCGACGGCAGCGGCGAGGGCCGCGAGGTAGCGGGAGTTGGCGGGGAGCTTGCTAGCCCAGACGCAGTCCGCGGAGGCGGCGCTGCGGAAGGCGCGGTTGACGCGGGCGACTTGGCAGATCTCCGGCGGGTTGAGGTGGAGCAGCACCGTCGCCACGCAGCTCTCCGGCATGTCGCCAAGGGACGTCTCGCCCCACTCCCCGCCCGCACCCATGATGCTCGATCCCGCCCCCATCTACGACCCAATCTCCCGGGCCGTCACCAATCCGTGGGAGGGAGCCTTCTCGCGCAGATTATCCAGCCTTCCTTGCGAATTTAGCTGCCAAAACCTTTCCGATTCGAAAGGGAACCTCAGATTTGCCAAGCAAAGAACCGAAGGATTGAAGCCGAGAAACCACCAATTGGCCTTTTGAAGCCAAGAAACCACCAATAGGCCTTCTATCCAGGCGAGCACAAGGCAATAATCTCTCGTGCGGAGCTAAATGGTTCTTGAATCGAAGCCGAAGCACGCCAGATTCGATCAAAAGATCACACCTTGTCCCGCTGTTGGCCTCAAAGCGAGCAAAGACGAACAAAAAACGCTCCAAACTCCCGCCAGCTTGGCCTCAAGTCCAGCTGAAAACCGGACCTTTCTTGAGAATCGACCCCAAAATGATGAAAAAAAACTCGACCTCAAATCGAGAAGCGTATCGAATCCTTCCGCTATTTTTTCCTCCAGTAGGAGAGAACCGGGGAAGCGCTGGGCGGAAAGGGGGAGATTTTTCGGAGGCCTTTATAGATGACTCGGTCCTCCGTCCTCCCGGTATAGATACAGCCCGAATTTTTTCTATTTTAGTCTTTTTTTTTTTGAAAATATTAACATTTAAACCTCTTGTAGTTTTAATTCCGTTTTTGGACCCAGAGGGTCGGAGCCGTGACCCACGGCGCCGAGGTAACACATCTCAGCGCCGTGTCCCAAGACGCCGAGGTGCCAAGCCCGCACCAGCGTGGCGGCCTGCGTGGCGCCGACGTGGCAGGCACCTCGGCGCCGTGGTCAGTGACGCCGACCTCGGCGCCGTGACTAGTGGCTCCGAGCTCGGCGCCGTGGGTCTTGGCACCGAGCTCGGAGCCGTGGATCGTGGCGCCAAGCTGTGAAAATTCAGAAAAGCCGTCGTGACCGGTGGCGCTCCAGCTCGGCGCCTTCAAAATAATCCGTAGCTTTTGGAAACATTCAGAAAATTGATGAACTGTGTGAAACACAATTTTCTGCTACATTTTTTGAAACATTCATGGAATTCAAAAGAGCTAAAATGGGGCAAGGTAAGAACATATGTGCCTTAGACTTTTCCATTATATTACCCATAAGTAATTATGTTGCTACCTCAAATCACATGGTATAATCTGCGAAGTTGAGGATATAGTTTAATGTCTTGTTGTTCTTTTGCAGACATTTATGTGCTTGAAAATGTGAATTTTCCATGTAATGATTTACAATTTTGAACTGAGTAGGCATGATTTTCCTGTTCTTTTCTATATGCAAACTAATCCATTATGCAGACATTCTTTGGAGCAAGCATGGGTGAGCAACATTATGCACTCTATTAAATTGTAGTTTTGTGAAGCACTGATACGCAATAACGTCATACCGGTAGTCTCAAGTGCAGTCGATACAGCTAGGCAAACACAATACAGAGCATAATAATAGGATTACATAGACCGTAGATAGCGTGGGGTCTATTACATTTTGTCTACTGGGTGTAGCGTGGTTGTTTCCCCTTTTTATTGGGCCCTGAGGATGGCTCCGCTGCATCATTCTTCCTGTCACTCTTGGTCTTGAGAGCTGCCTCACGAGTTTGAAGCCTTTTCTCCTGACGCTTGATGGCTGCTTCACGCAGACTTAACTGCTCCCGCCTCCTTTGCAGCTCATCCTCCTTGCCTTTCAGACGGATTTGGTCCACCCTCACGCGGCGCTCTTTCTCAAGCCGCATCTGTCGTTCCACCTCGCGAGCCTGAGTCATCTTGACAAAGTATTGTCCTTTATTTTCCACCTCCACTGCCCGGTTATGTGGCCATGCCGGCGACACCCGATCCACCCATTCGATGAACCTGACTATCAGAAGTGTGCCCT
Source organism: Dendrocalamus latiflorus (assembly GCA_017311315.1). Classification (NCBI taxonomy): domain Eukaryota; kingdom Viridiplantae; phylum Streptophyta; class Magnoliopsida; order Poales; family Poaceae; genus Dendrocalamus; species Dendrocalamus latiflorus. The sequence goes on from CM029639.1 coordinate 10,743,202, forward strand.
GGTACTTGCCAAGAAGAAACGTACCGTCAATGGAGAAGACGGGACGACAATGCCGAAAGGCCTCGATGGACTGAGCAAAGCACCAGAAAGCACGGAAGAATATCTGCATCCCATCTTGCGTCCATTCGTTCGGTTTCGGGACGTACTCATAATGCATGCCTGGATTAACCGCTTTGATTGCATTGAATAGTGATGGCAACTGCAAGTACCCATCTTCCCAGTCCCCATATATCATCTTCCAGATGCGTTGCTTTGCCCTCCATGCTTTTCCATACCTTATCTCGTATCCAAATTTCTCCTTAACAATCACAGCAAGTGTCTTCACCTTCATATTGGGTTCTCTCTTTACTATGTGACACAGTGACTTGGCAATAATGGTAGAGGTCAACTGCCGATGCTTCTGTTTGAGCTCTGCTTCGGCACAAGTGTGTGGGCCAACGATTCTTGTGATTTTGAACTTTCCCGTGTCCTTCTGTTTCCTAGCACAAACCCTCCATTCACATGTTTCCTTCTTGCACACAACTGTGTACCTCCGCTCCACATAAGAATGCATCACCTTAAATGGACTTTTACGAATCACTGAATACTCCTGCAGCCACCTTTTCAATGCTGACAAGTCCTCAAACACCATGCCCTTCTCAATTGTCATGCTTGACCCGGCCTCAGGAGCATCTAGCAGCTCGTCATCCCTTCCTTCTGCATACGCCTCATAGGAATGCCTAAGATCGCTGAATTCATGAACTGATGGATCCCGACCAGGGCAATAACGCCTGATCAGCTCAATATCACTTTCGGTCAGCTCTCCAAAAGGGCGGTCATCATCAGAATCAACGGCCCTTGCGATCTCGTAAGGCTCGAGATCATCCACAATTTGAACATTCACACTGTTGGAGTCCCTGCAGACTTCTTCAACGTTGCCGGATGGAGCAACGGGAGGAACACCCACATTATCAGGAATGTCTCCTGCATCATAAGCACGAAAACGATGGGATTGAGACAAAAGAATGGAATGACGGGAAAAGGCTAAAGTGTTGCTCGACTCTTACTGGGATGATTCTGGTTCGAAGGGATCTCCTGAGGGGCCGCCACGACATCATCAGTCCGACATTCGACTCGAACTGGTTGAGAAATTTGAACCTCGTTCGGGGCAGATAGAGCATCGGGCACCTCAGGCACTTCTTCCACATCCACCGCAAGGTCCGGTAACGGAGGGTCAAATGGTGCCTGATCACCTAGTTCTGGTGAATAACCATGAGGGGTGGGATCAATGGACACCTTCCGCACAACAAGGTCCAAACATTGGAACTCATTCTTCGTAACCAATTTGACATATTTGTCCCACTGATCCTCACAACCAATTAAGATCAACCGCCTGAGAATTGTGCCTTTCGAACCGAAGTGAAGTAACCCCTCAACTGTGATGCTCTCCTCGTTTGCATGACAATGTAGCTCCTCCCGGGCCCTAGCAACCAACTCACTAAACGACGGCCGATCACTGAATATCAGAGGCACCCTTTGCATTTCAACAAATCGAACATTTCCATAATCATCACTTATCACACTGCCTCCATGATATAGGGTGACTAGGTTGTCCATCTAGTTCATACAGAAAACCAAACTTAATACATTCAATCAAAATTGGATATTAGATAGTAACTAATAAGTATCTAGTCACTAACTAAATGCTACCTTCAATCGAAATCCAACACTAGGAACAAGGTAGTACTACGTTCATTATCTGTTGCAACCCCAAAGTTCAAGAATGATAAAACCTATCAGAGCCTACAACATCACAGCAACACAACACATTTCTATAGCACTAGTCCTCTTGTCGCAAAAGAATCAACTTGACTTATAGCGAGCCATATCGCCGACTCCAATACTCCACACAATCCTTCCATTCTACAGCACCATTGCCCAAGCGACAGTGATAAATAAGGGATAAACAGCCTAAGCATCAGACATTCATAGCACCACACATCAGCCCACTCGACATCACATCCTCAAAAACTACAACGACGCTTAACAATCACGATCTAGACCCAGACCAAAACCACCTGGACACACAGCAACAGGCACCCTACGACCTTCACTACACAAACATCTGAGCGCCAAGAACGAACAGTTTGGAGGAGAAGTCGTCACCTTGAGGCACTTGTAGCGGTCGCTCTGGGGCCTCTTGAACTGCTTGACCCGCTTCTTCACGATCTTCTTCGTCAGCAGCGGCGGGGAGGACGTCGGACGGGCGGCCGAGGCGGTCGAGGAGGGGAGGCGGGCGGCCGCGGCGGGGAGGGGAGGCGCACGGGCGGGGAGGACGTTGGACGGGCGGCCTAGGTGGTCGAGGAGGGGAGGCGGGCGGCCGCGGCGGGGAGGACGCGCGTGCGGGGAGGGGAGGCGCGCGGGCGGCCGCAGCGGGGACGCGGGCGGGCGGGGCGGGGAGGGGAGGCAGCGGCACCACGGGGCGGCGGCGGGGAGGCGACCGGCGGCGTGGATGGGGCGGGCGGGCAACCACGGGGACGCGCACGGGCCGGGAGGGGAGGCGGGCAGCCACGGGGACGAGGGCGGGCCAGGAGGGGTGGCGGGCGGCCGCGGCGTGGAGGGGAGGCGGCGGCACCACGGGGCGGCGGCGGGGAGTCGGCCAAGAGAGAGCGGAAGCAAAAGAACGTTTGTTCCTACGGGTAGAATGAAAGAGACAGAGGGAGAAGGAGAAGGCCGCGTGGGGAACCAGTGCTCGACGCCAAGATCCACGGCTCCGAGCTCCGAGCCACCAGTCACGGCGCCGAGGTCGGCGCCACTGACCACGGCGCCGAGGTACCTGCCACGTCGGCGCCACGCAGGCCGCCACGCTGGTGCGGGCCTGGCACCTTGGCGCCTTGGGACACGGCGCCGAGATGTGTTACCTCGGCGCCGTGGGTCACGGCTCCGACCCCTTGGGTCCAAAAACAGAATTAAAACTACGAGGGGTCTAAATGTGAATATTTTTCAAAAAAGGGCTAAAATAGAAAAAATTCGGTAGATACAGCTAGGGCTGTAAAAAAGCTCGAGGCTCGCGAACTGCTCGAGCTTGGCTCGCTCTAGACTCGATTAGAGCTTGGCTCGAGCTCCAAACGAGCCGAATTCGAGCTTCATCTTAAGCTCGCGAGTTTTAACGAGCTGAACTCGAATAGCTCACGAGCTTAAGATTTTTTCACCTTCTCCATTTCCCCACACCCCCCAGGCCCCAGTCCCCACTCCCCACCCCCGCGCGGCCGCGCCTCTCCCCCACCCGCCTCGGCGCCTCCGCCTGCGGCCTGCTTCCCGCCGCCGCCTCTCCTGGCTCCTGCCCCCCGCCCCACCTCGCCGCCCCCCGCGGCCCGTCCCTCCTCGCAGCCCCTCGTCGCCCCCGCCGCCGGCTGCCCCCAGTCCCGTCCCCCTCGTCGCCCTCCTCCTCTCCCCCGCCGCCGCCCCTTCTCACCCCCCCCCCCCCCCCCGCCGTCGACCCCCTCTCCCGCCCCCCCCCCCCCGTCCCCTTCTCTCCACCGCCGCCGCCGCCCCTCCTCCCCTCGCCGGCGCCCCTCCTCGCCCCCCTCCCCGGCGCCGTCCCCCTTTCCCGCCCGCCGTCCCCTTCCTCTCCCCCGCCGCCCCTCCCCCCGTCCCCTTCCTCGGCTCCTCACCTCCCGCCGCCTCTCCTCGCCCCCCGCCGCCGCCCCTCGTCCCCCCGGCGCCCCTCCTCGACCCGGCCCGCCGCCGCTCCTCCTCGTCCCCCCCGGCGCCCCTCCTTTCCCCCGCCGCCGCCGCCTCTCCTCCCCCCGCACCCCTCCTCTCCCCCGGCGGCGCCGCCCCTCCTCGACCCGGATCCGGCAGCTCGGCGCCTCGGCCACGGCTCCGCAGCCCGCAGGTACTCCCTCCCTCCTCCCCACCGAACCTACACGAGCCGAGCTCGAGCCTAACTTAAAGTTCGATGTCGATCTCAGGCTCGCTCGAGCTCGGCTCGATTTTCTACCGAGCTCGAGCTTGCCAGGTCAAGCTCGCTCGAGCTCGGCTCGTTTACAGCCCTAGATACAGTCATACGGTAGGTCCCTAGACAACGAATTTTTGGCATATTAAATTTATAAAAAATATCAATATATGTATAATATTTATGAAAATATCACTTCTTCCATTCTGTGGTCGGACGGCAGAGCCATGGAGTCAGGGCTGTAAACGAGCCGAGCTCGAGCGAGCTTGGCCTTCCAGGCTCGAGCTCGGTAGAAGCTCGAGCCGAGCTCGAGTTGGGGTCCGAGCTTGGACCTGGGCTCGAGCTCGGCTCGGCCTAAGCTTGAGTAGGCTCGAGCTCGGCTCGTTGAAGCTCGAAAATAATTAAAATAATTTATTATGCAATATTTTTCAATAATAAGAAAATTTTAAGTCCGAGCTCGGCTCTAGTAAGCTCGATAACAGTCAAAATAATTCAAATACACACTAATTTTCAATAATAAGACAAGCTCGAGCTCGAGTTCGGCTCGAGTAAGCTCGGTAAGAATAAATATGTATTACTATTTAAGCTCGAATCGGGGCTCGCGAACTATTCGAGTTCGGCTCGGTGAAGCTCGCGAGCTCGAGATCAAGCTCGAGTTCGGCTCGTTTAAAGTTCGAACCGAGCTCGAATCGAGCCTAGAACGAGCCGAACTCGAGTAGCTCGCGAGTTTCGAGCTTTTTTTACAGCCCTACATGGAGTTGACATGTGGCCAGCGAGTCTGGCCACAAGGTGTGCATTCTCTGTCCCCCACCCTTTGGATGAGCGTCGTTGAAGTCAGCGATAGAATGAGTTAGACTCGCATGCCCTCCATCCCCCACCCTTTGGATGAGCGTCAACGAAGTTGACTGTAGAACGAGTTAGGCCCATGCATGCTCCATCCCTACCCTTTGAATAAGCATTGATAAAGTCGGTGGTTGAACGAGTTTGTCTCACATGCGTTTCGTCCCCCACCCTTCAGACAAGCATCAACAAAGTTGGCAGTAAAATGAGTTAGGCTCATGCACACTCCATTCACTACCCTTCGAATGAGCATCGATGAAGTCAACGATCAGACAAGTTAGTCTTGTGTGTGCTCCGTCCCCCCACCCATTCAAATAAGCATAAATGAAGTCGACGGTAGACCGAGTTAAGCTCACATGTGCTCCTTTCCCTGTCCTTTGGACGAGCATCGATGAAGTTAGCAGTAAAACGAGTTAGGCTCACACGTGCTCTATCCCCAACCCTTCGGACGAGCATCTACAAAGTCAGCAGCAGAACAAGTAAGGCTCACACGCGCTTTGTTCCCCACCCTTCGAACGAACATCGATGAAATCGATGGTAGAACAAGTTAGGCTCACGCGTACTCCGACCTCCATCCTTCGGATGAGCATCTACGAAGTCGGTGGCTGGACTCAGTGGATTTACGCGACTAGCGACTAAGTGATTGAAAAAGATGCGGTTGTAGGTTAGAGGGCCTCATACTCCAGGCGGCCACAGTTAAGGGGCACACCTCCGACCACTATGGCAGAAGCGTTGGTAGTGGGGCTGGGGCGCGTGAGCGTCCCAGCATTTCTTTTATACTTGGCAAAGTGGCGCGTAGCTCGTGTGCTCTGCACTCCGTGCTCTATTTATATTTCGTAGAGTGGATCGGGACGCGCAAGGGTCCCGACGCTTATTTATACTCTACAGAGTGGGCTCCGCGCTCTATTTATGCTTTGTAGTGTGAGTCGAGACGTGTGAGGGTCTCCATGCTTATTTATACTCTGCAGAGTGACGCAGCGCCCAGGGGCTTTGTGCTCTTTTTATACTCCGTAGAGTGGGCTCCGTGTTCCCATTTATAATGCGTAGAGTGGCACAGGGCCCGTCGACTACACGTTCTTATTTATACTCCATAGAGTAGGCCGAGATGTATGAGGGTCCAGCACCTATTTATACTTTGTAGAGTGGCACAAAGCTCAGGGGATCCATGCTCTATTTATACTTTGTAAAGTATGCTAAGACGCGTGAGTGGCGGTGTGAAGGGTCTTCTTCAGGACGAAATATTCTACCACTAGGCGCCACGGCTAGATCTTTTTGTTGTGGGAGATTATGGTCATTTGAAAATACTCAACGATGTTAGGCGGAGCGGAGGCCAACACACCCAGCCTGTGCCGCACCGGAACGTGGGTGGTTACTTGGACGCGCGCGCGACGTGCGAACAAGAGAGGAGAGAAAACGTTAATTGGCGTGGTCCGCGCGCGCGCGGGGGCGCTGCGCCGACGGCGCAGGACGCGCGGCCAGGCGTGGAGCGAGCACGCCCACTGGTCACTGCATGGTGCTGCTCGGCACGGGCGACGGCGCTCGACAGGGCTGACGCGAGAGGCGGTTGTCAGCTTGCCCAGACGTACGAACGGCCGGGCGGCTCGGCGCTTCCAGACGTGAAGGGCTCGATCGGGATGTCGACTCGTGAGTGGTGTGCACGGGAAGGAACGGACAACACGGGGAGATCGGTGTGGCGAGGATCGTTCTCTTCTTGGACATCACGGTGAGCATTAATTTTGGTGTGTGCTTCTCGACATGCAGATGAAAGCCATATAGCGCCTGTTTTTTAGTTTTTCAAAGTTATTTTTGATTAAAATTTACTAGTTAATTGTAGTACATACTATATTGACTTTATTTATATCGGCAAAAATCGCACGTAATTTTCTGTTACTCTATAATCTCTTACACAAATGGTCCAAAAACCATAAACTGTAACCAAAAGCCATAAGCTTCAGCTAAAAAGAACACGCCTATATTTGCGGATAGTTTCTTTGATTTCTAGATGAGTTTTGATAAATCCTTGAAATCAAGGAGTAGCTCAGATTTTATTTTATTCGACGCCCGCTCAAGGAAAAACCATGCCTATTAATTAGTTGCTCGCCAATCTCAAAAGAAGAACAAGTTGCAATCGCCAAGTCTGTCATGTAACCTAATTAACTGTTGATACTTGATAGCCACCTCATCATTTGGTTATTGCTGGCAGTTCCTATCCTTGAATAATCGATCCACACTCGTCGGTCACCAATGTCAAACGAACCCGTGCGCCGTTGGTGTCACTGCACATGCACCCTGCCCAAGATTAACCACATACTCCGTATCTCGTGTGGACACCCTTTGGCACTCCTACCACCCGTTCTTGACCCGAAGCTATAGAATGGTGTCTTAACTATTGATAGCAAGTGTTACGTAAGAAGGTCATTTTCCTAACACAGCAGCAGTTGCTATGTTTTTTAGCAATGCAAAATTTCAGGGATGTCATTTTCAAAATTACAATTTGGATGATGTGTGTTGCTTCCTCCTCTAGGCAAATTTTGTTCTGTTCTTGCAGCTGCAGATCTTTTTGGCACATTCCAAGTTGATATTGGGCCTGTTCTTTTGGGCTTTTGAAATCGGCTTTTAGCTTCTGCTACAGTACCTAACTTTCAAACGGAATATTTTCTAAGATGGAGTCTACAAGTTAAACGATCTACACGTTAAAAGCCCAACATCTGTACCAGCCAAAATCGCAAGTGAGTATCTGTCTCTCCGTAATCTGTATCGTAAACAGCCAAAATTCAAAAATTTCAGCCAAAAGCCATAAGCCGCAGCCGAAAAGAACATGCCCGATATCTTGTGTATTGTGTGGACGGACAGTATGAATTGTTTCCCTAGGCCACTAGCCGAACAACCTAAAGTTGGATGGAAGAACTACTTGTTAGCATACCATCTCGTTTCCACTGTGACTATTAGCTTATCATTCTATTTTTACTGTGACGCCTCGATTCAAGATGACGCACATACGACCGCATGTATTCACATAAGCAGTTGCTACGCCAGATCCAGCTACCTCCGGGCCCCCCGCCGCTGGATCCCACGCTGCTGTCGCCAAGCCCCGGGGAGCCACCTCGGATCTGGGCTCCCTTGCCGTCTTCGCGTCATCTTTCAATGGCCTCCCGCTCGGATCCGACGACTCCACGCCCGATCCAGCTTCCTCCATGTCGGCCCTCTCCACTGTCGCCGTGCTGTGCTAGGTTGCCCGCCACCATGCGCCCATGTCGTCGCCCGCTCTGGCCAATCTTGGGCTGCCGAATCCCGTCGCCCCTTGCTCGGGCCAGCCCTTCTCCACCCGGATCGCCTTCAGATCTGCCGACGCCGATGGCCATCCCCGCTGCTGATGACCTTCTCCACCTTCCTCAGCCATCGCCGCCTTCCCCCTTCTTCTCACTCTCTTACACTCTTTCTCTCTCTTGATCTCAGCCCACTATCACTCTAGATCCACCACCCCTAGTGGTTTCCTCACCGCCAATGTCCCTACCTCAGGTTGCCCCTCTTCTTCTTCTTCCACCTCGAAGCCACCATTCTTTTACTCTAGTCACTCCTCCCCCTACCTCTCTATCTCTCCCCTTCCCTCTACTTGCGTCGCCGGCACGATCTATCGATGTCGGGGACTATTGCCGTTGACCTTTCTTCTTCGCCCCCGTCTTCGCCGGCATCGGCAAGCACGGGCTTACTGACCCCCTTTCCCGACGGTGATCTTCAAGGAATTCTACTCTAGTTTGAACATCTGACTCGCTCCTGTTTCAACTGCGGAGGTGTGTTAGCCTACCATCCCATTCCCACAATGATTGTTAACCTATCATTTCGTTCCCATTGTGACGTCTCGGTTCAAGATGACGCACATACGACTGTATGTATTCACATTAGCAGTTGTTACATGTATTCGCATTAGCATCATCATTGTATATATATCCCTCTACACCTATAAATCAAACAAGTGTTTCATTTCTATTAGCCTTTACTACTTGAAAGAGACGTACGATTAACCGAAAGTTCAGCTAAGCTTCATTAGATGTGGGGGCCCTGGAAGGCTGGAAGGGCGTGTCTGCCACTGAACTCACTTTCTTAATTATAAGATATTTATGTGAAAAGAAATGCCGTGCTTGATTCTTTGGGGAAGTGTTTAACCAATACAGTATCTATATTATGTTAACCAAACACATGCTGATTTGAAAATTATAAAGCCATTAGTCCATCACTCGGTTTACTGGAACTTTGTACGCTAACAACTACCCATTCTAGATACGCACCTTCATTTCTTCATTTTTCATGCATAGGAATATGTTAAACATGTGGGCCACGTTGGACTTGTTGACTTCAAAGCAGCTAGCTAGCTAGGCCCAGCATTGCCTCCATCCACGGAACTACACGCCGTTCGTGGTGATTGTATATTGGTGCAGAAATCAGGGACAGTGCATAGTTGGTAGCTAAAGAGTGTGGACACATCTCATATTGTCAAAGCTAATGATATTGAGGGTATAACATGGAGACGATAAAACATCAACTGAGATGTACGAAAACAGAGAGAAAACTGCGTGAATATACATATTCTATCCATTTAGTCAACATAATAGCATTGGCAAACACCATGTAACGGGTTGTCATTGGGACGCTTCTGTTGGTGTATACCTGTCGCAGGAGTCGTACAGGCAAACGGACAGAGGACAGAAACAAGCTTTATTAAGTGCATACCCACAAAATATAACAAAAATGCCACTAGATCTTAGATAATGATATAATTAATAATGGTTTGGACCACAGCGAATTGAGACTGAAATTGGTGAGAATGAGATCTTGAGATCAAACAAAATATAATCAAACACATTTGCCATGCTCAAATATTTTATTCATGGAATGGAAGGGACCATATCTTAACTTGCTGCAAGTCCAAAAGTGAGGACATCTTACTTGCGACATCTATTTCATGTGGTGCAGGAGACTTATTATTTTTATTGATCCAAACGTAATGCCGGTTTTGGTGTGGCCATTCAGTCACATGTGTTCATACATTAAAACCGTTTTCGCTTGCAAGTATTCGATGGTTCAAATGTTCGACGGGAAGTTTTGGAACTGAACGTGGAAGTCAAATGGATCGCAATTGCAAGCAGAAGCACTGTTCGCTTTCTTCCATTCGGTAAAGAATTTTCAAGTCTATAAATATTGCTGCAGAATGTCTAATTCTGCCATCTAATTCTTGATGCAAGTAAAGGAGACAAAGTATATGTATACAGAACATGTGGATGCAGTTGGTAAACAACACATCAAAATAATTAATGTGGATGCAGTTGATAAACAACACATCAAAATCCATCTCGAGCGGTCGAGCCTCGCGGCTGTGCAGGCCAGCACGGAGGGGCTCCCGGAGGCCGCGGTGGCCCCCAATCCACGTCTTGATGATCTTGACTACAAGCCATGGTGATGTATGGAAGAGGGCATATAGATTTAGGTTCCGGCTAATGGCTTTTAGCTGAAAATAAATAATAATTACTGAAAAAATGTCTTTTAGAAGAACACTAGTAGTGAGAAAAATAAGGAAGAAATATATGTGCAAGACGAGAGCAGGAGCGGTGAGGTGTTTGATGTGTGTGACCCCTTGTCTTATATTCAGAGGGGAGTGGAGAAATTGCTTTGAAAAGCCAGGTATTTATATTAACTTTTGTTTTCTCCAAGTAAAAACCAAAAATAAATGCCAATATGAACATGCACATAGATTGAAGAGAGAGATTGAGAAAAGAAGGGGAAACGGCGGATTGGACTATGAGAGGAGCAACGAGATCCCCTAGGGCTCTGTCTTCATGTGCCGAGTACGTGGGCTGCATGGGCCAGGTCAACCCAAGTCACTGCACATCAGTTTTATAAGGTGACAGGTAACCCATCCGGTCATCAAAATCCATCTGGTTTTTTAAAAATCTCAGATTTGTCTGGTTTTTAGTCCGATAACTTGGGCGGTCCTAGCAGTAAACTGACCCAATGTGGTTACTAGTTTCGGTTTTTTTTTTTGTTAAACCATTGGTTCGGTCTAATTTTAATAACCGTAAAAAAGAAAAAAGACCAAGGGAAAGACGTTCCTTTTATTTGTTTTTCTAAGTTGGGTGAAAGACTCGAACTCGGGCTGGCTAAGTGAGACAATCTCACTCTAAGCCAGGTCCCAGGAGAGCTCCTCAATTTCGACAACTATGGTATAGACCAGCAAGCAAGTTTCCAAACAGTTCAAAGTGGTAAAATTTTTTAACTGGCCATTCGTGTCGGATTGTTCAGAATCGATTCATCCAAGAAGTAACACGACAGCCTAACTTGCGTAATTTAAATGATCACGTGTGGAACTTAGAGGTCCCTAGGTGGACATCTTCAAATTGACAGCTCACAATAGCAACCACCCATTTGTGAGAGGAAAATTTATTTATTTGCCACCCTTAGAGCATCTCCAAGAGATATTCTATATGGCTCTTAATATTTAAATTTTAGAGTTGAAAGGTAAAAAGTAGCTCCAACAGATTCCCAAATAGACTCCCAAAAATAGAGAACACCCAAAAAATGAGCTCTCACTCTCTACTTATAGAGGATGATCTAGGCTCCCAATATTGTTTTTCTGGTTTAGGGTATCTGTTGGAGGGAATGATTATTTTGGGACCTTATATCGTGATTAGGATCTGTAAAAAGAGATTTAGGGTGTGAATTTATTGAGCATCTCTTGGAGATACTCTTACACTCGGGTGGCAATAGATTTGCCACCTGGACCTATTGTCAGTGACTCAGATGACTCCATATGTAAATGACAGAGTCTCCGTGTCAATATTAAGAGTGGCAAAAAATTAAATCTCCCTTTGTGAGACGATTCGACTCGTTAATAGAGCTCACTGTCATGGTCATCGGCTAGCTAAGCTCCAGTGGTACATTTATCCATCAACACGAGCTCGGACATGACGAAACTCGACCAAAAGGTCGCGTCTAACTCATTTGACACAGATTGTTACCTGCCACGTCTGCATGTCAAATTGTTTTGACAGTTTTTTTCCCTAAGTAACTTATTCAGGGCATGAAAAACTCAAATCGGAATAAGAGGAAGAAATTAAATGCACAATACGATGCTTGTACTTTGTACTTATGTCTAAAATGAGAGGTTACTACGAATTATTGTGGCACAGTTTGTATAGGACCAAGCTATACATTAAAAAAAAATCTTGTTTTTGCAGCAGAAGCAAAGGATTGGGGAGGGGCATATTTAGTGCATCTCAACTTGTGGTGCAACCCGTGCATTCTCTCCAAAACATGATACAAATAATCACAACAAATTTAAATTTTTTTGACAACATTGACACAAGAATCAATCTACCATGCCACAAAAAATTTCAAAACTAAATTCGATCTACACATGGAGAAACAAAAAGAACAAATTCAACTGAAAACGAAATCCAAAAATAAAAGAAAAGATAAAGCTACTGCTCACTTAAATTTATTTTTTATTTCTTCTAATATACATTGATTTTTAAATTAAATTTTTGCTGGATACTTGATTGTATTATGACTTATCTTTCTGAATTTTTTTACCACTTGCTTCGTGTTTTGAACAGGGCACACGATGGTGCGCCACAAGTTAGGATGCACCGGATATATCCTAAAAGGTTGGGTGGTGAACAGTGAGGGTAAAAAGGGCTGGTCCCAGTATACGGAGCATTCACCTCTGATTCGTTTGCATGTTGGCTGTGATCGTTTTAGTTTCAGCTTTTAGCTTTCGGTTTATTTTTTATTATTTATAAATTTTATCTTTTTTTAAATTTTTAACTTTTTATTGAGCTTTTTTACCGGTTCTTTTTTCCGTATTTATTTGTATTATATGTGATGTGCTAACATATTTTTTATATTTTTTAATTTTTTTAAATTTAATTATGCTAAATAAGCATCTGTCAGCTACAGTGTTTTTTTGTCCAGCTACAGTACTTTTTAGTTATAAGCCACAAAAAAATCCCAAATGATCACCACCTAGATTCCCTGCGCGTAAGTTGCAGCAAATCCTTTGAGGGCGTGTTGATAATAAGCAGAAGCCCCTGCAAGGCTTTGGAACCATTACTAGACCTCGACTTGCTTGTTAAGCGCCATATCAAATACATAACTATTTGTGGACATCAAAGGTTTTGAGAACAGTTTGGCTAGATCTTTCTGATGCCTTCGTCCAACACATGAGGAAGAGCGGTCATGTATTAATTGGCCATCGGTTGAGCCATAACACATGTAGTGCATGGATTTGGGGGGGACGAACCGACGAACAGGGTGGTGGACTTGATGGCACCTGATTCAGTGATCCCGGAAGGACATGTGCTGCCTGGTCCAGCACGCCAGCAACAATCGAGCATAATTCGGACACTTGCTGTCGGGCCACTGACTCAGTGGGCGGAGCAACGACTTTTCTCCGGCCTCTACGAAACAAATCTCATGCCAAACGCAAGCCGGGGACGAATTTACGCTACGCAAGTTGGACAGGCAAATACAGACGGACGACGCAAAATGCAGTCTGCTGTTGGTACACGGGTTGGGAAAAAACTGGAATTGTAAACTTCTTTGCATTTTACCACTACTAGCTAAATACCCGCATGTTGCTACGGATTTTTAAAACTTATCATACTCTATATTCTGAAACTCATGAGTGGTAAAAAATTTTTAGAATATGCATACAAACATGTTCTAAAAATTTTTAAATCCATCAAGTCGAAAGCCGTTGATCATACCTTGTGGTCGTAAGTCGGAAGACATCGACCACAACTCGTGGTTGTAGGTCGGGGCCCTCGAGCACACCTCATTGTCATAAGTCGAAAGTCATCGACCATCGCGCGTAATCATAGGTCGGGAGCCGTCGTTGTTGGCAACGGTCGACAATCGACGTAGTCCTAAATCGGGAGCCTTCAACAATGGCTCATGGTAGTACGTCAGAAGCCAACAACCATCGTTCGTAGTCGTAAGTCGGAAGCCATCGTGGACACCTCATGGTTATAAATCGGAACACATCAACTTGCACTCGTGGTCGTAAGTTGGAAGCCATCGTGGACACCTCATGGTCATAAGTCAGAACACATCGACCACACCTTGTGGTCGTAAGTTGTAACACATCGACCAATGCTCGTGGTCGTAAATCGGAAGCCATCGATCACACCCCGTGGTCATAAGTCGGAAGCCGTCGACCATTGCACGTGATCATAGGTCGAGAGCGGTCGACCATCGCTGGTGGTCATACGTTGGCAGGTCTCCGGTGCACCTGTGCCCTGTCACCCAACTGCTGACGCCAGGCTGCTCAGCCCGCCCGATCGGCTCGGCCCCAACTTCGACCATGGCCTTTCGACGTCGACCATAACCCCCTTCGACCACGGCGTCGACTTCGACTATGGATCTTCGACTTCGACCTCGGCCCCCTTCGACCACGGCCCCGATTTCGACCACGTCCTCAACTTCGACAACTGCCCCTTTGACTTCGACCACCACCCCCTTCGACTTCAACCACTACCCACTTCGACTTCGACCACTACGCCTTCAACCACGGCCCTTCGATATCGACAACTACCCCCTTCCACCATGGGCTCTTTGACCATGGCTTCGACTTTGACCACTGCCTCCTTCGACCACTGTCTCCTTCGACCATGGCCCTTCGACGACCGCAACCCTTCGACATCGACCACTTCCCTCTTCGATCGTACCCTATCGCCCGACTGCCGGCGCCAACCTGCTCGGCCCCAACTTCAACCACGGCCCTTTGACGTTGAACACCTTCGACTACGGCATCGATTTCGACCACGGATCTTCGACTTCAATCTTGGCCCCCTTTGACCACAGCTTCGACTTCGACCACTATCCCCTTCGACCACAGCCCTTCGACGACCATGGCCCTTCGATGTCGACCACTTCCCCCTTCAATCGTGCCCTATCGCCCGACTGTCGGCGCCAGCTTGCTCGGCCCCGACTTCGACCACGACCCTTCGACGTCAACCATATCCCCCCTTCAACCATGGCATCGACTTCGACCACAGATCTTCGACCATGACCCTCTTCGACCACGGCATCGACTTTGACCACGACCCCGAAAAACTCACCAGGCGTGCGGCCATTGGGTGGTGGCGGCAGGGGGAGAGCCACGTGGGCGAGCGCAGGAAGAGGAAGCCACCACCGCCACGCGGCACCAAGAAATGACAGCAGTAGGGGCGGGTGAGGCAGGGGAGGAGAACCGTGGCAACGTAGTGCCACGGGGGGCTGTGCAAGGAGGGAGCAGGGGGCAACCATCGGATCCAATGGCCGCCGTCTACGAGCGCCCGTCTCTCGAATCCACCGGCTGCCATCGGTCGCTGCCTTCTAGATCCACCGACTATTGTCGCCGAGCATACCTCTGCAAGGCTTTGGAACCATTACTAGACCTCGACTTGCTTGTTCAAATACATAATTTAACTATTTGTGGACATCAAAGGTTTTGAGAACAGTTAGGCTAGATCTTTCTGATGCCTTCGGCCAACACATGAGTAAGAGCGGTCATGCATTAATTGGACATCAGTTTTCGCAGAGGGAGCCATAACACATGTAGTGCATGGATTTGGGGAGGACGAACCGACGAACAGGGTGGTGGACTTGATGGCACCTGATTCAGTGATCCCGGAAGGCCATGTGCTGCCTGGTCCAGCACGCCAGCAACAATCGAGCATAAGTTGGGCCACTGACTCAGTGGGTGAAGCAACGACTTTTCTCCGAAATCGGATCCTCTGACTTTGCACTGTGCAAAGTCAGAGTGACTTTGGCGTGATCTGAACCGTCCCATGCAAAAAGAACGATCCAGATTGATCTTTGCTACAGTGTTTTTCTACTGTAGCTACAGTACTTTTACTGTAGCTACAGTAAAAAACACTGTAGCAGGGACCAATCTGGACCGTTCTTTTTTGCGTTGAACGGTTCAGATGCAAAGTCACTCTAACTTTGCACAGTGCAAAGTCAGAGGATTCGGTTCCCTTTTCTCCGGCCTCTACGAAACAAATCTCATGCCAAACGCAAGCCGGGGACAAGTTGGACAGGCAAATGCAGACGGACGACGCAAAATGCAGCCTGCTGTTGGTACACGGGTTGGGAAAAACCGGGAAATTTCGGTTTTTGCCACTAGTTATTTTGTACTTTTGGTTTTAGCCACTGTTTTTTGGCTAATTAGTCCTATGCCACTGGAATTGTAAACTTCTTTGCATTTTATCACTACTAGCTGAATGCTCGTGCGTTGCTACGGATTTTTAAAATTTATCAGACTCCCTGTCCTGAAACTCACGGGTGGGAAAAATTTTTAGAATATACATACAAACATATTCTAAAAGTTTTTAAATCCGTTAAGTAAGTCGGAAGCCGTCGTTCACACCTTATGGTCGTAAGTCATAAGTTTTTGTGATTAATGATGTTTATTTATCAAGACTAACTATGTTTTAAAGATTTAAGATGAGTTAGTACCTGACTTTGGTATATTGAGTGTTTTTGGTATTCATAGATCCCAAAAAATGTGTAATTTTTTATAATGGTAAAACATAAAGATTAAGGACCTTATGACTAGAAATGATCCTAAGAGTTGAGTTTGGATCACTTGAGTAATATGGTTTGTTTTTTTTTCTTTTGTCATACTATTAAGGGGTTCAAAGCTAGTAGCTTAAGCTTGGTGAGATTGGGTAGTTAATTGTGATGCACATTAGGTCTCCCTAACTCATATCTCCTAGCCAGATGGATAATTTGAGCGGGTTGGGCATCCAAGTGTGTGCAACGGTTATATTTTTGACCATTGGGAGTGTTTAAGCCGGATAACTCAAGTGGATTGGATGATCCAACTCAAAGTGGTAATTTGAAATACGTATATCTATCGGCTAGTTTCTAAGGTGAGGAGCTATATATAGACCCTATGAGAGTTCAGGTTATCTCTCTTGGGACTCTATTTCAATATTCATCCTATTGAGGAGCTCAATGGCATTTTGGAACATAGATTGAAGATCTTGAGTGCTTTGTGAGAGGTTGAGAGAGTAGATTAGGCCTAGGTTGTGTATCACTCCTAGTTACTTGACTTTATTGTGATCTATTTGGGCTTATTACTTTTGGAGATCGACATCCGTTTGGAGGTGTTGGTTCGGTGGCTTTCCTTAGAGGAGCTTGTGGAAGGCATCAAGAGGCTTGTGAAGGTTTAGAGTACACTTATTTGAAATGGAGAATAACTATCACAAGTAGATGGATTCTTTGTGTAGTCTCAAGTCGGAGCTAGACTCTTGCGAGAGTGCTCCAACGAGAAGTAGGGAAGATTGTTGAATCTCTAAGATCTTGGAAAAATCATTTGTTTCTTGTCTCTTTTACATTTTCGCATTTACTTTATTATTTTTCGAGTTCTTAGCTCACTAGAATTCTATATGGTTGAAACTAGGCTGTAAAACTTCACTAGAATTCCTAGCACTTAGGTTGGGCTAGTAAAGATTGAAATTTTAATTTAGCCTTTTATGAAAAAAAAATCTCAATTCACCTCCCTCTTAGGCATCCAATCCACTCGCCTGTGGCGAGGTAAAGGCCAAGTGAGTGGAGGAGTGTCACAATCTCAAGCTTAGTGAGGTTGCCATCACTGTCAAGGTCGAAGCGGAGGATGAGCTCATTGAGCTACCGTAGCTGCTCGTCCTGAAGCCGCACACACCCGTCGGGAGGGACATGTGTGCCAAGCGCTCTTGCGGGTAGTCATTGTCATCGCATTGGTCAAGAAGGAATTTGAAGAATGAGAAGAGAATTGGTGATGAGGTTGATGCCCTGCTCCAAACAATTTCTACTTCTGGCTTCTAGAATATGTTGGCTTCTTAATTTCATTTTTTTGACTTTTTATTTGGGGGGGGGGGATTTTTCTTTTTCTCCCTATTCTTTCATTATCCGTGATGATATAACTTTTTTTCTTTTTCTTTTTTAAATTTAATTACTTAAAAAAAACTAACAGACGCTACAGTGCAAAAAAGTCAAAAGCCAGAATCCTATAGCTGTTTGGAGCACTACCTAAAATGAACTGAAATGGGAAAAGTTGGGATGAACTAAGGCCCTCCTCCATGGCGTTTGATTTTATAGTTGACATAATGGGAAGGGCAAAAGAGTCCTTTACACTCAGTCAACAGTCATTGACTTTGTTAGAATGGCATTCTACAAAGGAATTTTTGAATTCAATGGCATGGTACCAATTAGATGAAAAGCAGTGGTAAAAACCAAAACTACAAAATAACCTGTGGCAAAAACCTGATTTTGTTTTCTTTGAAAAAAAAACTGAGGTTTTTGGTGCTGTTTGGCGATATCGCGATGGTTCTTTGGGCTTGCGGCCACCTCCGTGCCGGCCACCGCGGCGGTAGCATTGGGACTGGTGGGCCTGGACGGTAGAGAGCTGTGGACTGCGCGGGCCGCCTGGTGGGTGTTTGGGTTCCGCTTCATGTGCATGGGCTGTTTTGCGTGACACAGCTTGTCTGCGTCCGCCCAACTGGGTGGGAGAACGTGAGATGGGCCGTTCCGGATCACCACGAAAAAAAAATTCTCGCCACATCTCGCTCGCTGGTTCGTGTACTTTCTACTTTTCTAGGCACACTAATGTTTGGGCCAAGATTCTCTGGGGGCCTCTGCCATGTCAACTA
This sequence comes from Dendrocalamus latiflorus, assembly GCA_017311315.1. Lineage (NCBI taxonomy): Eukaryota > Viridiplantae > Streptophyta > Magnoliopsida > Poales > Poaceae > Dendrocalamus > Dendrocalamus latiflorus. The sequence continues at coordinate 10,761,649 of CM029639.1, forward strand.
TCATACAGACAGATTTGTCGGTATTAAACTTCTTTTTTTTTTTGTTGCAAGAGATCATTTAGTAGTAGTGTCGAACTGCCCATGTCGATTGATAGTAGAATGTATCTGTGCGGACAGTGTACCACAGGACTTGTATTTCGACTCGTTCGTTCCACAGATCAGGCGCACGGGTTTATCAAATCTCAAGCCAGGGACAGTTCACGGTAACGACAGTTTCAGGGTAAACGGTTGAGATACTACTTAGAGCATGTATAATACAGACGTTTAGAGAGATATTTAGTAATAAAAAACTGATTTTTTTTACCATATAAGGTAGATAAAGTGCTTATTTTAAAGCATCGATGCTTAAATAAGCATCAGTGCTTAGTAGGTGCTTATGTGTATAACTATATCTATTAATAGATAATATAGCATCTAAGCACCCACAGAAGAGATAATTGTATTGGAGAAAATAACTTTTGTATAGATACTTGATGATGTAGCTATATTCTTTCTCTTTAAGTATTCATATATAAGCATACATGCCCTACTGTGCCGAATTCAGCAAAACCACGAACAATCAGACAGCCTGGACAAGCCTACGACAGATGAGGACGACACCCCTTTGCTCCAAATGGGCCAAACCTTCTTCTCCGTGTCTCGAACTCCAACTAGCCAAAAGGAGGTGTCAATCTGATGGAGCGATGGTGATGCCTGTGAGACCCAGTGCCAGTGACTACCTGCTATTGACCGACTGCTTTCTCTCCAATCTCCAGGCACTGGCCGCCGTTGCTTGTGCATTGGCTAGCTCAATGATTACTGTGCCTTTTAGAATTACTCGTACTCCGTAAAAAGAGTTCATGCACCGCCGCAGTGCAAGCGTGCACTCTGTTCAGGCCGACCCTTGTGTCGTGTCCTTGGCGAGAATCAAACCAAGAGATCCACGGTTAAACAGACCACAGATTAACACTTGACATTTTACATCTTGATTTAGCTATTGTTTATACTTGAGATCCCACTCGTTTCAGCTTCTGGCTTATTTTTCACTATTCATAAATTTCGTCTTTTTCTGAAATTTTGGTTTTTTTAGCTGTTTTGCTGGTTCTTTTTTTCCGTATTCGTTTGCGTTGTCCGTGATAAGCTAGCATATTTTTTCTATTTATAAATTTTTTTAAAATTAATTACGCCAAATAAGCCACCTTCAGCTACAGTGAAATTTCAGTCGCTACAGTGTAATTTCATCTATAAGCTACAACTTTTTAGCCCAACCGAGCTTCCATGCTAGCTACGGTCACCCTTTTATACCAGATTCCTAGCGAAGACAAATAATAAAAGTCCATGAAGTTACAGCAAATCACGTGAGCATCGAGATTCAGTGGCTTCACGGGCTTAACATTTCTTCAGTAAATACATTGAGATCATGCAAATGAGTATTTGAGTTTGCTTATACTTTATTGCTGAAGTCTAAGTTTAATTTTATACCATTTCTCTCGAGGTTTTTGATGTCTAGGAGACTGGTTTAACCGACCTATAGAGGTTCGGTGTGATTGGGCACAAGAGCGGTCTGACTAGAGGTTGTTGGGCGATTTGACCGGTATGAGTATCGCGGTTTAGACCAGTTCTCTGTTAACGAGAGGTTTTAACTCAGTTCATGGTGGTTTGATCGACCGTTGGTTGGCGGTTAGACTGGCCAATGCTTAGTTGAGTTGGTTTCGGCTGTGTTAGTCATGGCGAATCCATACAAGTATTAGTCATGGTATGAGTCCATGCAAATGTTAATCATGGTGGGAGTCTGTGCATTATGGAAATCTTGACGTGGATGTCAAGCGGAGCATGTTTGCATCGACTATGTTGATATGAGTCAAGTGCATGCCACTTGTTTTTGGGATGATTGCTTATTCTTTGCTGTATAGGGGCACCTAGTGATTGTTGCGATCAATAATAAGACCGAGGCTAATGGAGGTGCCCTAAGGTTATGGATAAGTCTTTGTGTACGTTGAGAGATTGATAATCTCAAGTGTTGGAGATAGAGGTTAGGGTTTTCTTGTGTTGAAAACTTTCTCTCTGTGTGTGATCTAGGCCTAGAACCCTGTCATCTATGAAGCAGTGGCTGTAAAATCATTTTTCTCCAAATAAAATGAATATCCAAACTTCATCCAAGTGAGTTGTGCCATACATTCCCCATTATACATTTGATTTACTTGTTTTTTTATTGGATTTCATTGCTTCTTAATCTCTCTTGGTGCCAAAGGTGTGTAAGAGTTATATATATCTTGGAGATCAGATTCTATCCATCTAGCCACTTTTTGTGTAAAGTTCTTGTGATTGCCCAGTTTTGCTTAAGAGGAGTGATTTAGGATTTTTGATCTTGAGCGTGTTTTGGCTTGAGTTCATACTTTGATATAGTTTGCTATAACATATGAAAATCTATCCAAGATCATCTAGATCATCAAAGACTCACGAGTAAGAGCAGATCAAGATTTCCCTCGTTTGCCTGATTTTGATCTAACCTTCCTTGTTTTAGATAAAGGTCGGAACTTTGTCATTGATCTTCTGATCCATGATTGGAATATGTTCATGACATTCTAGAGAGAATTTGTATTAATTTTTATCCTATTTGGATCAGTGGTTTAAGAGGTAGCCTTTTTTTATTATGTGTTGTACTGTTTCCAACCCCTGTTCGACGAGCGATCAGACCTCCATAATCTGAGTGGTCTGACTGGTGTGACACCCGCAGTTAGATTGGCCGAGCGGCAGGGGTGCAAATGGAGCGGATATTTCCCGACCGACCATCCGTCCGTTTTAATTCGCATACAATTCGGAGCAAATTTTCGGATATCCGAAGGTTTTGTCGGATACGGAAACAGATTCGGATATTTTTTGTCGGATACGGAAACGGATTCGGAACAAGCACTATCTGACGGATATGGAACTATCCGGATATTTTTCCGGATAGTTACCGGATACGGAAACGGAGTCGGATACCTGGTCTCTCCACCGGCCAGGTGGGATCTCCGACTCTTCTTAAAATGTAGCATCATTTATTTATATAAGATTGCTTGTTTCGGTGGCTGTTGTAACATCGGTACACTCGTATTAGATCACAGTTTGCTTAATTTGTCTCTTTCACCATGTGAAATTTGCTTTCGCGCATTATCCGATTAAATATTCGTGACCGAAACTAACCGTATTCGGAGCGGCATGTATTCGCTCCGTATTCGTGACCGAGAATATCCGTATTTGTATTCGTATCCGGTACTATCCGTGTCCGACTTCAACTCCGACAAAAAAAAATATGGAAAATGATACGAGATGAGCAATATCTGTCTGTATCCGCTCCGTTTGCACCCCTACCGATTTTGATAGAGTTTATAGGCTTGACTTTTTTACTAAGTTGCTAATACTATGAGACAGATTTTAAGGAACTACTCACTCCTCTGACTTGCATACCCGATCGTACGAGTGCAATTCGCCTTCAAAGTAAAACATAGGAGTACCTTCTTTGCCGATCTGTAGACTGTATTCTATGTCACTGAACGGACTATAAGCGTAACGAAGCAGCTCCACAGCGGCTGCGAAAAGCACAAGAAACACAACGCTAAACACTAGGCATGGTCAAAGTGAACTTCCCGGTAATCACCTTGCATTCCCTAAAAAACTCGTACAACTAATCACCGTTCCTGTACCTTCCCGCAACCCGAGGTATGTACGGCATGTCCAATAGTGAGGGCGTCCGCAATGGTAATAGCTAGTACTAGCTATATAGTCAGCTGACGTGAAGGTGAGAGACAAAAGCAAAGACTATTTTATACTGTTGGACCCACATGCTCCTCTTTCATGTTCTTGGACTACGTGAAATAGATCAGCTATTTGCTTGTCGCTAGTGACTACTCTCTCTCCTACTTTTTCCTTGCCACATCAGATCTAGCTAACTAAATAGCCAGCTGTTGGAGACGCCCTGACTTATGAGCTAGCTCTAAACATATTATTTCATATTTTAATAGAAGTGAGAGAAAAGCTAGCTCTTGATCAAGAGTTAGTCTCATACACACATTTCAAGATTATATGAGGATGTCATGTGGGATTATTCATGTTATGAGCTATGTGCTAAAAGTTAATATCATTAAAAAAAATTATCTTAGAATTAGTAACTAGTTTATACCATTGTACATGCCCTAATGGCAAAGCTACCCGCGATTAGACAAAATCAAACACACCATTCACACGATCGGAACCCCAATCAGTCTCTACCAGTGTGAAGTGACCCATTCCGCCAAAGCCATAGACAGAGCAAGCGGCCAAGCACACTCCCAAGGAAAGCAAGCAGCACTGGGAGCAGAGCGAGGCAGGCGCTATGGGGGTCCGCCCGGCGGCCACGAAGCTGCACATCTCCCCCTCCGCCGCTCGGCGCCTCTCCTTCTTGCCCTTCGCCGCCGTCGCCCTCCTCTGCTCCGCATCCTACCTCCTCGGCGTCTGGCACCACGGCGGCTTCTCCTCCCCCTCCAGCTCCCCCTCAGTCTCCATCGCCACCGCCGTCTCCTGCACCACCACCCCGTCCCTCGACTTCTCCGCGCACCACTCGACCGCGGACGACGACGCCGCCGCCGCCTCGTCCGCGTCCTCGGCGCCGCGGAGGTACCGGGCGTGCCCGGCCGGGTACTCGGAGTACACGCCGTGCGAGGACGTGAAGCGGTCGCTGCGGTACCCGCGGGAGCGGCTGGTGTACCGGGAGCGCCACTGCCCCACCGGGCGAGAGCGGTTGCGGTGCCTCGTGCCGGCGCCCCGAGGGTACCGCAACCCGTTCTCGTGGCCAGCCAGCCGCGACGTCGCGTGGTTCGCCAACGTGCCACACAAGGAGCTCACTGTCGAGAAGGCGGTCCAGAACTGGATCCGCGTCGACGGAGACAAGTTCCGCTTCCCCGGCGGCGGGACCATGTTCCCCCACGGCGCCGACGCCTACATCGACGACATTGGCAAGCTCATCCCGCTCCACGACGGCTCCATCCGCACCGCGCTCGACACCGGCTGCGGGGTAAGTGACGTAGTTCTTCCGCTTGCTTAGCTAGGTTTAGCTATAGCACGTTGCTCAATTAAGCAATGCCTTTATTACCAGACATTTGGCAAGGTTTGGGCATCTTGTTGGATTTTGGTGAAATTTCCACCCTATACAACAATGGACTAAAGTATCAGTACTACTTTACAAGTTTTTCTAGTAAAAGTTTTTCTCAATTGAAATGGAAGAGTTAGTTGTCAGTTCACTTGTCAGTCGCGGTGCTACCGAGTTCCCGATAAACATTTCGTGATCTTTTTTTCAACGAATGCATAGTCATACTGACACCGTTCAAATGTGACATACTGACACCGTTCAAATGTGAAGTAGATCTTTTTTTCAGTAATGTTAACAATTGACTTACTACTAGTATTTGCATAGCTGTTCTGCCGTATTTGCGCTCCTACTTTCTTTAGTGGAGTTTTTCCCTGACCAGGCAAATTTATGTTTTCGCGCCAATGCGCAGCTGTACTTGTAAAATCTACTGCCTTCACGTGTATCCACATACGGATGAAGTTTTAGTACCAGGTGCACTCACAAATGTCGACCTGGTGTCTGGTACTCTCTCTGAAGTGGCGTGAAAAATAAAAAGGAATGTTTATATAACATTTGACTATTTTTTGAGGATAAAAACAATTAGATTGATCTATAGATGTTAGATCTTCATCTAACGAATTCACCCATACAAACTCTCCTCTAAAAAAAAATGACCCCTCCAAAAAAAATGATCCCACTTTTGACCGTGGATCCTCCCGTAGCCGCACGGGAATGGCACCCAGCATTATTGTGCTTCCTTCCGTTGTGCGCGAAAGGCTAATGCGTCGTCGGCGCCTGGCCGCCTGCGCGTACGTCGTGCTGGCCCCGTGCAGGTGGCGAGCTGGGGCGCGTACCTGCTGTCCCGCGACATCCTGGCCATGTCCTTCGCGCCGCGGGACTCCCACGAGGCGCAGGTGCAGTTCGCGCTGGAGCGCGGCGTTCCGGCCATGATCGGCGTGCTCGCCTCCAACCGCCTCACGTACCCCGCCCGCTCCTTCGACATGGCGCACTGCTCCCGCTGCCTCGTCCCCTGGCACCTCTATGGTAGTACATCCATTACCCCGCACTGCTCTCTTCATCCAAATGCACTCCGCTTCTGACCATTCAGGGGAATATGTACTGTCAACGTGCAGATGGATTGTATCTGATCGAGGTTGACCGCGTTCTGCGCCCCGGAGGATACTGGATACTGTCCGGGCCGCCGATCAACTGGAAGAAGTACTGGAAAGGGTGGGAGAGGACCAAGGAGGACCTGAACGCCGAGCAGCAGGCGATCGAGGCGGTTGCCCGGAGCCTCTGCTGGAAGAAGATCAAGGAGGCCGGCGACATCGCCGTCTGGCAGAAACCCACCAACCACGTCAACTGCAAGGCCTCCCGCAAGGCCGACAAGTCGCCGCCTTTCTGCTCCCACAAAAATCCCGACGCAGCATGGTAATTATAGTACTGCATTGAATCATTAACCTACGGTTAAATTGCGTTGCTGTAATTGATTTGCATGTAGGTACGACAAGATGGAGGCCTGCATAACTCCGCTCCCGGCAGTTTCCGACGCGAACGAGGTTGCCGGTGGCGCGCTGAAGAAATGGGCTCAGAGGCTCACGGCGGTGCCGCCCAGGATCTCCAGGGGCAGCATCAAGGGCGTGACGGCCAAGACGTTCGTGCAGGACAGCGAGCTGTGGAAGAAGAGGGTCCGGCATTACAAAGCAGTGATCAACCAATTCGAGAAGAAAGGACGGTACCGCAACGTGCTCGACATGAACGCCCACCTTGGCGGTTTCGCGGCGGCATTGGCGAATGACCCCGTGTGGGTCATGAACATGGTCCCGACCTTGGGGAATTCCAGCACGCTCGGGGTAATCTACGAGCGTGGGCTCATCGGAAGCTACCAGGACTGGTTAGTACTTTGCACTGGACACATCACATGATCCTTCTATCACAGTGATTGCAGAGGTGTGTCGGTGCCATGGTTGTGCAACGGTTGATGTGATCTCACTGCATTCACTGCAGGTGCGAGGGCATGTCCACTTACCCCCGGACTTATGATCTCATCCACGCGGATTCAGTGTTCACGCTGTACAAGAACAGGTAACGTAGCTTGCATCGAAACTCCCTTGGAGACAAAAGTCACTGAGGTACGTAGCCTGACAAATTCTCACCACCTCTGCCTTGCAACTCCGCAAGGTGTGAGATGGACAGCATTCTCTTGGAGATGGACAGGGTCCTGAGGCCGGAGGGCACGGTGATCATCAGAGACGATGTAGACATGCTGGTGAAGATCAAGAGCCTCGCGGATGGGATGAGGTGGGACAGCCAGATCGTCGACCACGAAGACGGCCCGCTCGTCCGGGAGAAGATCCTCCTGGTTGTGAAGACATACTGGACTGCTCAGGACCGAGACCAATAGCAGTAGTGTGAAGTAAAATTCTATATGCTGATAAGCACATGTTCAGAGGATCTCATAATTGGATCGCCATTTCTAGCTCCTTGTTACCTTTTCATGTTATTTGTTCTTTTTGGACGGTAGCTCTCTCATATAGTAAATTTGTCTCCGGTAAGGTGTAAAACAGGGCATATGGAAAGGAGTGGGTATAACTCCTGCAAAGATTTCCACTTGATCGCCAAATTGTGCCAAGTGGCAAATAGAAGTTACTGTTATGGCTTTGTGGGTCATTTCAGTTACACAGAATTGGGTTCGTACTACCATTATCGGTGTGTAATCCTTTGTTCGCCTTGTCTTACGGTGAAGTTTACTGCTGAACAAAAAGACTGGATTAAAGATCCCAGATTTATTCATAAGAAAAATGAAGCTCTACTAATATGTTTCCAAATTATGGAGGAAAAAAAAGGTAGATCTCGCGATTGTAGCGACGAGTCCATCTGCTTAGGATGCAGGACCGGCAACAAAAAGGGAATCGGTCCCAGAAGCTAGGGAGAAGCTAGCAAGGGAACAAACACTGGTGGATAATGGCAGCATGGATTGAATTGATACAGAGACACAGACAGAGCAGGAGGCCCCTCTTAACTAACAGAGTGCGATCTGAAACTTTCCCATTGCCCATGCAGCCATGCTGCTCACATCTTTTGGACAGTAAGGAGAAGTGTCCAAATGCTCATGATGGTGGTTGGAACAGTGACAAGGGTTCCAAGATCTGCACAGGCTGCTAGTAAGTTCAACAGCTTTGCAGTGCATGAACAGATCCTGATTGGTTCCATTTGGTGATCGACCTATTATCGGAGCATTGATGGTACCTTTTTTTAGAGAGAGGAATGATGGTATACTACAATTATGCAGGGACAGTGTCCTGCGGTTGCAGTGTTATTACTGGGCCGCTTTTCTCCGGCCCATTGGCCCTTGTTTCATGGACAGGTTATAAGTTTGATCTTTCAGTTCGGCCCATGTGTAGTTGCACCATAATTAGGCTGGCAAATAACTCTCCAATTCATCGAACCACTTCACAGTATGCATCCACTAAAAAAAACTTCACAGTATGCAAATCCGGCAGACCTTCGTGTTCTAAAAGACCGAGAAAAAAGTGGCCATTTTTGCGAGACCAAAAGGGGAAGTATTTGCAGCGAAAAGAAACGAAACGACTCCACTTGCATACTTAGTTAAATTACTACTCAGAGGGTTGCTTGCAACTTGTACAAAGTGGGTAACTTACTATATGCGAACTACTACTAGTCTAGTGTATAAAGCACCTGCAAGTTGCACCGTTTCCTGGTTAATTCAAGCCTCCATCCATGCATTCGCGTGCATCCCAGGTTTGATCTGACCAATCTCTCGACAAACCCAACCATGATCCGTGTCAAGTCAATTCCTTTGGGAACATGGAACCTCTCAACTTGCACTTACTGTAGCTCATTCAGAAAGGAGACGATCCTCCTAGTCCTATATGTCTAAACGATCGACCTGCTTCTGTAGCAGCAAAACATGACAGGGTCCTACTCTTCCAGGTCGAAACGTGCGGCTGACAACTTGTCATTTGACGACTTCGAAAAGATTAACCATTAGGATCGAGTGGCGATCCATGTCTGCTGTTACGACTCTCCATGTTATGCTCTGTTAGCCAATGCGTGTACACTTGTGTTTTCTAAAGTTATTCCTCTGCTGTTTCACTAGTGCAAATTGTTTGATATAGATAACGCAATGGTTGCAGTGCTCAATGATATACGTGAAAGAATCCAAGGCATCTCTAAGTCAAATAGAGGAAAGAATAACCATATGTCCCTGCAAATTGCATTAGTTTTTGTGCCTTCGAGGCTGGTCATTGGCATGCACATCCGAGGCTCCCTTTGACGAATCTTGCAACAAAACCCAACCATACGTATGCATGAGAGAGGGCGTACCCATACCAATCTCTCGTTAGTCATATTTAAAGATCGCCGAGGATGCGATAGGACATAACGAGAATCACATATAAATAGATGAACAAGTGTATTGTATATGTGTGTCTAGGGTTACCAAATGGTATCCCTTCCACTTATAAGGGGCCCTATTTATATAGTGGGAGGGGGAGACGAATGAAATTACAAGTCTACTCTCAGGGCCTAGTTTACTCCTAAGGTTAGTGTCATCGTTCATACTAAGTGGGTCCCGTCGCATCCAAGGGACTCCAAGGCTGGTTCGCGGACCTCGCTTAGGGTTGCTCCCAGACCCCGCCCGAGGTTGGCCTCCAGGGTCAACCTCTGGACATCGCCCGAGGTTAGCCTCTAGACCTTGTCTTAGGTCGGCCCCCAGATCTTGTCCGGGGGGGAGGACTCCGAATGTCATCCGGGGTGGACTTCGGATCTTAGTTAAGGTCGGTCTTCAGACTTCGTCTTGGTTTTTCAAACCCCATCTAGGGTATACTATCCATAATCATTTTTGTAAAACCATTTTAAAAATAAAGTCTAATCCACGAAAAACTTTACTCAGCTTGCCCATGACCGTGGGCATGGCTATCCGGGATAGATTATACACTCTGCAGAGGTTGTACAGCTTTACCCACAAGACATGATCATCCCATATTGTCACCGGATAAACACACTTCCTTTGATGTGCGACGAGAAAATCATGACAAGGCCTTTACAATACAAAGCCTTCAACCTGACCAGGGGCGGAGCCAGGAATTGAATATGGGGGGGGGGGGGCAAATAGACAACAAATAGAGTAGAACCAATGAATCATGCCGGATTTACCGATCCAATAGTCACATATCAGACTATCAAAGTAATATGTTTCACAAATTACAATGCAAAGAAAATTACATCTCTATTAACTTAAACTTTCCTCTACGACTACCAACAAGATCATAGGCCTTAATAATATCATCATTACTAATCTTTGCGGCCAATTCCTTTTCAATATAAATTACTAAACAATCTCGTAGAAATCCATCTCCCATTGTACTTCGAAGTCGCGTCTTCGCAAGTTTCATAGCTGAAAAACATCTCTCGGTGGTTGCAGTTGAAACCGGAAGAGTTAAGACTAATCTTAACAACCTGTCCACCATAGGATAAGATGAATCTTTACGAGTCTTAACTAGTCCACTTGTTAGATCAGCAAGTGATGGTAATACACTTAGGTCTGGATGGTTGCACACATCAAGTTGAAAATGTGGCAATTGGCACTCCAATTGAGCTCTTTCTTGACTTGAGAAATCAGCAGGATAATATTTTTCCACTAGAGTGCATATATTTGCTATGTCGAAGGTGTCCAACCTTGGATCCAAAGAGGCACAAAGGGACAAAAGCTCTGTCGCTTGAGAACTGAATCGATCTTCTAGCTCAATTAATTGTTGATCAATTGCAACATTAAACACATCTACTTTGTAATGGTGAAAGGCTGTGGTGTTATCATTCTTGTTTCGAGATTTAGTCACATCAACGTACCTGCAAATTGGAAGAAATGATGTAACATACTAACATTCATATTGAAATTCTGAAATAATTTGGGCAAAAGAACATACTTCTTACTCAGATCTGGGATATCAATCTCGTGTTTCTCGCAAAACAATTTGACCTCCTCAAGAAGAGGTTCCCAGCCATTATTTCGCAACTCACCAAGCAACACTTTTGTTGTAGAAACAGAATCCATCGCATTTAAGATATCAATGCTTTTCTTTTGAAGTGTTTGGCACAACACATCAGTTATCTTCATAATCTTTTCCATCAGGTGCAGAATAAACACAAAATCAAATGTGACAATGATTCGTAAGGCACCACTAGCATCTCCCCGAGAATACTTCGAAACTGAACGATCATTAGCAATGCTGTGTAGGACTGAAACTGTCGCACCAAACATCTTCTTTAAGCTCTGAATTGACTTGTAATGGGAACTCCATCTTGTGTCCCCTGGCCTCTGTAGAGAGGACATCTGATTTGCCCCTTGCCCTGTGTCAAGCTCTCCCAATTCAATTTCACGAGCAATTTCCTCCGCTTGATTCGCTAGCAACTCATCATTGCGCTTAGGAGAAGCACTAACAACATTTATGATGAAATTTGCGTCCTGAAAAAAGTTGTGTACCTTATGTACCTCCCTCGATGCTGCTACAAGGGCCAATTGAAGCTGATGAGCCATGCAATGAATATAATATGCATAAGGGCACTCATTGAGAATTAGAGCTTTCAATCCATTCCACTCCCCTCGCATGTTACTAGCCCCATCATAACCTTGACCTCTTATATCTTGTATACTCAAGTCATTGCCTGTGAGGACAGCACAAATTGACTCTTTAAGTGTCAAAGCAGCAGTATCATGAACATGGATTAGGTCAAGGAAACGCTCCTGTATGAGTCCTTCCTTGCTAACAAATCGGAGGACTATCGCCATTTGCTCTTTTTTAGACTCATCTCGAGCTTCATCAACCATTATGCAAAACTTGCTACTACCAATTTCTTCTCTAATTGATTTCTGCACTTTTCGAGCAACTACGCTTAGAATTTCCTTTTGGACATCAGGTGAAGTGTACTTTGCATTTTTTGGAGCATTTTCTAACACAACCTCTTTAACCTCCTTGTTATACGAAGCCAAAAGCTTGAGCATTTCAAGAAAATTACCCCTGTTTAAGGAACCAGGAGATTCATCATGGCCTCTAAAGGGACAGCCTTAGTCTTCCTGCTGCAACCATTATCTCTTTTTGTTTAACCATCACTGTGTCAATTTGAGCCATTGTGTTCTTAAGATTATTAAAACACCGAACTGAATAATTGTGAGCTGAGTTGGCATCCCCCATGTGTTTTAGAAGAGAACATTCATTTCCATCATTAACTTTCTTCCAGTTCTGAAACCCTTTGACTGTGAATGCATCTGATCCAGATTTTCCAATTGGCTTCTTGGAAAAAATAAAACATGGTAGACAATAAGCACGATTTGTGTGAGGTGAATATTCTAGCCAAGTAAATTGCTTGAACCAACTGCTTTGAAATCGGCGACGATGAGATAATTCACTGAGTGGGTACTCTGCTAACATAGGTTGATATGGGCCCTCTGAAATATAAAATCTTCGAGCTTCATCTTGTTGATCGACTGGCAATTCTAAGATTTGAACACGTTTACCAGGGTCTCTCTCAAATCTAGTAGCTACAATTGGTTGATGCTCGGCAGCCTCGGCTTCTAATTGGTTTTCCACATCATGTTCATTAGGAGTTCCCCTTCCACGTTAGGAGTTTCCACTTCCACGTTAGCACTTGAACCAACAGGCTTAAAAAAACTGTGAATTGTCTTTCTCTTCTTCATATCATCTAAAATTGTATGGGACAAATAACAAATTCATTTGGTATTTTGGTAATGGAAATATCAAATATGGAATGCCTAATTTTTTTACCTGATCGTATACTATTACTACTATAGTCTATAGAGATCAGGTCATTGATCAAATATGGAAATAACAAATAACAAATTCCGCCCCTGACCGTATACTATACTACGATAGTCTATAGAGATCAGATCATTGATCAAAAAAATTACCTGGCTCACTGCCTGACGGGGACAGGCGGACGGCGGACCGTGGACAGCGGGATGCAGGGACAGGCCGCAGGCGGTCAGGCGGAGTATGGGTATGCTCAGGTTTGCGCGGGCGGACGGCGGACGCGGTCACGCGGACGGACGACGGACACGGACGGACGGACAGACGGTTCCCGGTTGGCGGCGTGATGGCGTCGCTTCGCCTCTTCCTGGAATATGAAGCGGCGCCGTCTCCTGCTGCTGCTGGGCTAAGTGGCTAACCGGCTAATTACTAATTGGGCATTGGCAATTACTATTTACTAATTGGCGTAATTGGGCTGCTGCCGGTTGCTTGATCCAGTGGGGGGGGGGTGTTGTTGGGCTGACGTTGGGGGGTGCCAGGCCCCCCCGGCCCCCCTTGTCTCCGCCACTGAACCTGACCAAGGCAACACTGAGGTTTCACCATAACTTGAATCCACAAATTGGAGCCCCCTCTCGAGCCGAGTGAGACTTCTCATGGCCTACGCCATGCTCACTTTCAACCTACGGCGAGACTCAGATTGGAACTTGCAAATTAATCAGTCAGGACTGTCCCCATACCAGCCTTGTGGTAGTACGATTGGGCTTTGCAACAGTAGCTCATAAACCAATCATTAACTAACTTAGGCACCAACCACATACCTCTTGTGCCTGGCAATCAATATTGTGTCACCAAACAACAATGCATGCCAATAAGCACCCACCACCATACCGATGTCTAAGTCTAAACCAGAATTTATAATTTGATTTTATCAAAATTTCATAGACTTTCTTGACTCACCGAAGTCAAGAATAGATTTTATAAATCATCATTTTGTGTAAAACAATTCTCCCCACCTAAATTATTCTAAGCATGACTAAGCAATTCTATAAAATTTTCAGTTAATACTAATGTACTAACTAGGTTTTCATCTAGGGTGACAAAACATGATTGTTCAATATCAAATTTGGCTATACACAAAGGAATTTGGCATAACTAGAATTTAAATTGAATTTAAACTAGATTGAATAAAAGTATGCATGCATAATAATTTTAAAACAACATAATTAATTTAAATTACTGAGAGCAACATGATCAAATGTGTAACTTGCCTTACTCAAAGTCTTGATGCTGCGAATCATCGAAATCAAACTCTCTGGATTCGTCGTAGTCTAAATACGAAGAACCAAAGCGAATAAATTCAAATAAAATTCAAAAAAAATATAAAATATATAATGAGGGATAGATTATGAATTTATATGAATTTAGGAAAAAGCATCAACGGATTCAGAGTTCAGACAACGAAGAACAAGTCATCGGAAGATCGGTTGGAAAAGAAATTGTTGGAAAATATCAATCGAAGGAATAGTTCTTGAAATCTTCTTTTTGGCTGGATTTCAGGTTTGCTAGTGTGCAACACAAGTGGGGAATGAGGAGAGGAGGTGGTTGAATTTATAGGTGAAGTGGAGCAAAGGAATGGCCAGAATTGAATGACGAAGTAATGGCCGGAAAGAAATGTCATTTTCAATATTGAATGCAAGAAACTGAAAAACTAAAATTTTAATGACTAAATATTGAAAAGGAATTGATGTTTGGCAATGAATAAAGGTGTTCTTATTGCATGCCAATTAATTTGGTAGAAGGAATTGATTTTGCTTGCTTGTATGCATGGCTCACGGTGGCTTTAGCTGAAGAACAGAGTGTTTTATTGGTTTGATGTGTAGAGATTAATAGCAAAGGAAGTAAGAAGAAATATTAGGCTAAAAGGGAATAGTCCAAATGTCTGAAAAGAATCTATGATATTGGGTGTGGTGAGAACTTTGGAGTTAAGCGTGCTTGAACAAAAGAAGACTTTGGCCTAGGGGAGGGGGAAATGCCATTATTTCTTTTTATTTTTAGAAAAAGAGAAGCGCCAAGAAAAATATTTGGACCCAGAATATAGAATGGATTTTATGGAGATTTTTCAAGATTTGAATTTGAGTTTTGGAAGTGCATAGAAAATTTTGAATGGAGTTGAGGCTTTGAAAATAAACTAGGTTTTAGAATTTGAAATTTAAATTTTTGGAATACCAAATAAACTTAGAATATTTAAAATGATGATAGAAATAGATAGATTAGAATTTTTGAAGAATTTAGAAATTTGAATGGGTCCAATCGGAGTTAAAACGAAAGAGAACGGGCTCTCGAAAGTTTGAAACTAAAGAAAAAGAAAAAGGAGATTTTCTGAATTATTTTTGTACAGAAAATTCAATTTATGACGTCAGCAAGGGAAATGATTTTCGGTGGAATTATGTTTCTGCGGGAAAAGGGATTTATGACGTCAGGGTGACGTCAGCAAGAAAAATGAATTTTCAGCCGATTATTTTTGTAAAGGAAAATGATTATATTTGGCTGACAGGTGGGACTGACTTTGGTGGACTAGGTTCATGGACCGAGGAGAAGGCTGAGGTGGCACGCGGTTGGTGTGGCTGCTGACCGGGCAAGAGGTCACTGGCGTGGCGTCCACATTGCGTCCACGTCGACTCGGCTGCTGACGTGGCCTGGTCGATGAGTGGCAACGCTCTAGGCCTGATGGTCGCCAGCGAATGGGGGCGCGACGGCGGCCGGCGAACGGCGCAAAAGACAGCGAGAGGAGTTCGACAGTACCTTTGCGCGAAGCCAAGGGGGCAACGGAGGCTGGCGGCAATGAAGAGGCAGAGGCGGCGGAGCGAGGATGCCGTCGGTGAGGGTTATCCAGTGGCGGTTTCGCTTGGGGAAGGATCGGAGGACGATCGCATGGGCACGACGACGACGAAGGTGGCGGTGGCGAGGCGAGGAGCAGTCCGAGGTGGCGGCAACTGCTCGCTGGAGTTTGGTGCAGCGACGAGGACGGACAAGCACGGTCCCAAAGCTCTTGAGCACTCGGGGAGAGAAATTGGAAGAGGGGTGAAGTGCGGCGAGGCTAGGGGATCCTCGGGGAGGGGTTTTTATAGGCGGAGGGGGTGACAAATGACCGTCGGTTACACACCGGAGTTAAGGCCGGTGGTCGTGGTGCCTAGTGGTGTTTAATGGGATTAAAAGAGAGGGAAATGTGGTGGAATAACTCAGACAGCTTAGTGGCCAAAAATGGCATTGAATGCTCGAGCTAACGGGATGAAACGACCGATTAAAGAGCTCGGGCGGGGGTGTCAATGGCGGCGTGCGAGGAAGAAGAAAGGGAGGAGAAAGGAGAACCTGATAGGTGGGTCCCGCATGTCGGCGAGTGAGAGAAGTGACATGAGAGAGGCGATGGGCAGATGAGTGACGCGTGGGAAGAGCGGGCGATCCAAGCTGTCGGCTAAAGATCGAAAAGGTAAGTGGCAACGGACAAATGGGATCAGATCGGGCGGCGCAGATTGAATCCAGGCCGTCGGATGGAGAGGGAGGGGGTTAAGTGAAGATGGATGGCCGAGATTAGATCGACAGCAGTAGATTAAATCTAGACCGTCGGCCAAAGAATGAAGGGGTAAGTGAATGAGAGCGACTGAGATTAAATCGGGCGAGGATGTATTGAACTAGGGAGCGACACGTGTCAGCCTAAGGAGAGCTTGGATTTAAAATTTTGTTTTTAGTTTTCAGAAACATTAGGAAGGTTTAAAAATACATAGAAAATAGCAAATAAAGTCTAAAAATTCCAAAAAACAATTCAAAGAAATTTTTGGAGATGTTTTAGACTTAGGAAAAAATATTTTCAACTTAAATTTGGTCTTTTAATTTTTTTTTGCAAAAATACGTTTTATCTTTGAAATTGATTTTTAAAATCCAGAAAAGCACAAAAAATCCAGATTATTTTTAAATAATAAATTTTAAATGGGATTGTTTTATAGAAATCCAAAATATCTTTTACTTAATAATATTTTTAAGTTTTTAGTTAAATTACTTTTAAGAAAATCCTTTTCAAAAACTAAAAATAGACAAATAAAATCACCAAAAGTCAAGCAACCAATGAACACTTGATTTTATTTTAAATTAAAATAACTTAAAAAAATTTTACTGAAAATTTTGAAATAAATAGCTAGACTGGTACAACCACCAACCAAAGGCTGATCTTACATCACTCAGCACAGCCAGTCTAACCGTTAACTCTAGGCCGGACAAACTGCTCTTGGCCAGTCTGAACATGACAAACTCTTTAAAATCTAAAAGAATAAAATTAAAAAACCGATATGCTCTAAAAGCCAGAACCAGAAATCGCTTTGAGCGGAACCTTTATTCCTTTCAATGGACTTGACCCCCAAAATCTTCTGGCAAAGTAGAACCATCGGTAACGTGCAGTATTTCACCACATACTCGTATACGCGCGTATGCCATACTCTGCTGTTTGGACTTTGGAGAATCTTGGGGGATGGACCGACGTCACAAGGCTCTGGCAGCTGGCATACTACTCCTACGTAAGAACTGGAGCTTGTCAGATCTCGTCGGTCGCTGACGTCTGCATGTACTCCGAACATCGTAAAAAACTAACACGCTTTTGGAACGCAGAATCCTAAACTACACAATAGGAAAAGGACAAGAATTTGGTAGCATATTCACATGAATTACTTGGAATTATATGACTCAGAATTGTTAGCTTCGTGTTAGATCTCTTTCAACATTTCTATGGATTGAGTCACTCCATAGGAATTTTAGGAGCTTATTCCTTTATTCCAAAGAAGCTCATAGAAATTTTTTTTATAGCATTTCAATCCTACAAAATTCTTCTGTTTTTCGTCTGTTCCCCAGAGGCCCTAAACAATGTCGATCGTATCGTGCCACTCCTACGCTTAGGCACTTTGCAAAATGGCAGGGCAGCTGCGAAGATTCAACGACATGATACGATATATCACCAATGGCGATTCACTGTGAAATCTAGTTTCTATTCAGGGGCGGACCTAGGATTAAAATTGAGTGGGGGCATACATATCAGCGCAGCGCTACACATAGCTGAGAAGGCACTGCTGGCCTGCCGGCTGCCTCACTGGGCCACTGGGGGCCTGATGAGTTGTGGACTGGGGGCCTATATGGATTAAATCCAGAGAGTATAAGTGATTAACGAAATTGACTGGGGCCAAGGCCCCCACTAATTATACTTTGGGTCCACCCCTGTTTCTATTGGCACCAGACTAGCACAGCAACACTGGGTTCTCCCGGCCAACAGATGCACGGGAAGCAAACGAAAAAGTTTTAGTCAACCGAATGGATTGAGCATTGACTTCAGTCAAATATTTATTTTTTTAGGGAACTTCAGTCAAATCTTTACTTCTGTGCTGGTTCACATTCCATGCACGTATGGGATGGACGGCTTGCGGTTGGGCCTCCAGCCAAATCTTTATGTGATGGGCCTGAACCAGAATCTGATTAAGCAATGGACTGTTCTGCTTCCAGCCTTCCAGGCGACCAGGAGGGAAAAGACGAAGGCTCTTGCCCACTCATCTGCCCAGTCACAACCGAGTTTGAGCTTTTTCTCCACCCCGCCTCATATTGCGCCGGAATGTTTCACCGTCCAGTCTACCCAAAAATGCTGAAGTTCAGTACGCATACCAATTATGTATTCTTGAAAGAAAAAAAGTACGCATACCAATTGTGTATTATCGAAAGAACCAGAGTACGCATAACAATCGTGGCATCATAAAGAAAATGCAGAGATCCCGGCAGGCATCCATGCTGTTTGCTAGTATAAGGGCCTTTTTTATTCGCACGATTCTAAAAACGCAGAAATGGAAATAACACAGGATTAAAATATCATACCTTGCAGAATCCTACAGGAAATAGCATCACAGAAATTATTCAAAAGATGTGTTTGGATGCCTCACAGAAAAAACAAAAATTTTGAGATTAAATGTTAATTAATTAGAAAGAGAATAGAGAGAGATGTGCATTGAAACTCTTGAAGGAATTGTTAATATGAGGTTAGATCTTATGCTAGAATTTGCTGAACTCCTCAAGGTATTTCGGTAATTTTTCAATTTGAAAAGGGAAAAAAAGAAGAAAGGGGGAGTGGTCCCACCTGTTGGTGGGACGGCGGAACAGGAGACCTTGTCTCTTGCGTGGGCGACAGGGTGGTTTCGACTGCTTCGCCTAGGGGCGGCCAAGTCAAGCGGCGACGATGGAGGCGTCACCGGCGCAGGCGCTTCCATGCCAGCCGTGGTTGCAGCCCACCGACCACTGCCCCGCACCCCTATAAATGGCGACTTCCCCTTCTCCTTTGGTGACCCGAAGAAGCAGTGAGTTCTCTCCTTCCTTCTCTGATCTCCAATCTCCCTCGATAGTTCTCAGATCTTGAATCTTGAGAGTCGCCGGCCGGGTTCTTTCCTATCACCGTTGGCCGAGCAGCTCGAAACGCCGTTCTAGGGTTCTTCCCCGTGCGGTTTCCTTGTGCCTTTTGTTTGGATCTGGCTGTGGGGAAAGGTTTGGTGATTTACCTCTAAAGGTTGATTCGACTTAGACTTGTGTTGAGTGTTTGAGAGAGTTTTGTGAATTGTTTTTGGTGTTCACGAGTGTTCATGGCCGGAGCTCTCATTGGTCTTGTGCGGCGTCCACCAAACCCTCGGCTTCTACTTCGGCTTCTAGTCAGGTGGAAGTATGGCATTGTATCTCTGATTGCCACCATCTCCTTGCTTTGCGCAGCGGGATGCTTGGTTTTCTGGGACAGCGCTACGTGCGTGCCTTGTCTCGTTCGATTTCTTCACGGTGATTTCGAGTATCACTACTGTTGTGAGTATACTGACTATTGGTTCTTTGCAATTTCGTGATCTACTTCACATGTTTGTGGGTTTCATTAGCTGGAAATTGCAAAGAAGATTTTGTTGGCTGATTGCTCTGTGATGAAATGACAAACTGAAATTATATATGATCTTGTGTATAGATTTGATCTTGAGCTGGAGGCTGAATTGCTATTTTGCATACCCTAATCATTGATATCCTTGTGTATTACTTGCTGTTCTTTGATTTTGTGCTGTATGATCCTCTGTTCGGTCACTGTAGCTGGTCATCAGGTTTGCTAGGTAATTCTGTTCCTGTCCAGTGAACGTTAGATTGGTATGTTCAGCAAGTTTTATTATTGATCTGGTAGTTTCTTTATAACAAAATCTGGTTTAAGCTCAAGAATGAATATATAAGAAGACATATATAATTAAGATTGCATTTGTCATGGCGGAGACAGCCAAGAATAGATCTTGTGCAACTAGCCTTCTGAGAGCAATTAATAACTTTCAGATTATTGATAACATGCTGAATTTGGTCATATATGCTATGCTTTTGTTGAGATCAGCATTCCTGTGCAATGCCTTAAATTGTTTACATGTGTATATACTGATTTTAGACTCTTACATGATATATTTGTTGGGCGTATGTTTCAATGATTTAAAAAGTTCACATGCTTATATGTTGGTTAAGTCATTTATATGCTTTGTTTATCATACTTGCGTCTTTATCAATTTTGCTAGAATTAAATATAAATACATGCTCATACCGCACTATTTACAACAGAATTCACCCAAAATTTGGAGAAAATTTTACTCTCCTATGAAAAATCCTTTGAAGCAATCCTACAAATCAAACATCCCTCGTAGGAATTTTTCATTTAATTGAATTTCTCTATTTTCCTCTAAAATTCGTTTGAATAAAAAAGAACCTAAGAATCATGATTCATGAATGATGGGGTGCAGCAAAAAATTATCCTTCCCGAGAGTTTTGACAAGCGTTTTCGCTTCATTGCGATTTCTGAACAGTTTACGAGAGTGAAAAACGAATGGCAGTAGTATTTTTTTTTGAAGGAAAAGTTAAGAGTTTTCATTACTCAGAAAATTGGCGATTACAGTCACGTCGGAGTGGAGAGCGGAGGAAACTAGGGTCGATAGACAAGAAAACATGGGCTCACGATGCGAACAAGCGTACTTGGCACAAACATGACAAAGCTCTCGAGCTTCTGTCAAAATTGACAAAGCTCTCGAGCTTCTGTCAGCACGCAGGCTATATTGGATCGAATCTCTTTCTGCTTCCAAGGAGTCACCAATTGCTAGCAATCCGTTTCAGTGAACACATTGCGAATGGGGGTAGTATATATAACGTAGTCTCACATGGTAAACAGATGCAATAAAGATAAAGAGCACCACTTTTCTACAAAATTGACAACCGAAAAACCGTTATTCGGCTTATATTCATGTCATTATCCCTACGTTCCTCACTCTTGCCTCCTCTAGTAGGATCAGTAGCCATCTCTTTCTAATGATTCATCAAGTTCGTCAATGCTTTGGAAGTTTGCAATTGGTCCACATCACACATACCCGATAAAGCACATGTCCCTTTCGCGTTGAAGTGTGTTTTTTTTTCTCGCCATCGGACTCGTGATGCACACCTGCATCCCTGTACACATTGATGGGGAGAGATGTCATTTGCTTTCCACGTATTAAAAAAAATCAACGTTCTTCGAACAATTCCAATTAACTGTACACATTGATGGGGAGAGATGTCAATTGCTTTCCACGTATTAAAAAAAATCAACGTTCTTCGAACAATTCCAATTAACTAGTCTATCTAGGATCGTGACAGGTCAGGTTGTGGAAATTTTCCGTACAGAAATTTTCCCAACATGGTGGAGCATCATGCTTATATCCCACTCAATTCTTTTGAAGTTAGACCAATTTTATCTGAAGGTATCCAAGAGGTTTTGGATATTTGTAGAAAATAGTCATGTGTTGAGTTTTGAAGTCCTATGTCATTGCATCATGGTGCATGAAGCATGTTTGGACTAACTTGGGTCAAGTTGTTAAGAACATGTGTCTGAAAATAATTTATTGGTCTTTGATGTGTAGAAAGCTTGAAGACAACCACAGTCGATGGCGTGGATCGGGACTAGGCTCGAAGATGAGCTGAGGTAAGATCAAGAAAATTGGGCAGGATGGTTGAGTTCAAGCAAGATACAGGAAACACTAGGGATGTTGAAGGAAAGGTTCGAGCAATGTTCATCGAATGGTGTGGTCATTACAAGTGAGGCATGGTCGGGGATAACCGACACTGAGTGACTTACCGATGCGCGAGTCATTGGTGAACCTACATATTGTAGGCATGGAGAACGCTTTCAAAAGAGAAGATGGACATAGACTAGGCTTGGCAAAGACGTGAGGTCCATGGTCAAAGCGAGGGTGTTTTGACAAAGAAGCCAAAATACCAAAAACAACGTTGGGACCAAAATTGCGGCACTTGGAGGGCGTTAGGAGAGTGGTTTAGGTCAAGGAGATGCTAAGGGGCCAAGTAGATGAGAAGTTTGCTCTTTAGCGGGTTTGGACTTATGCGATTTGAGAAGCCTACGTAAGTCATGTATGAATGTAAAACCCAGTATGTGGAGTTAACGAGCTTTCCTAGTTGTGCTAATGGATAATATCTATTAGAGTTACATGTGGGCTGGTTGCTCCATATATATGAGTCGGATGGGTTGGATGCATGTGACCAAGGGAGAAGAGAACCAAGTATTCATTCATTTAGGGTTTGAGAGAAAGTCTTCCTTGTGGTGAAATCTTTAGGTTAGTGCTCTTGTGAAAGTTCTATCCTCTATGGTAGAGTGGCTCTAAAACATTTATCTACAAGTTGCAATAGATCAATTGTGTTCATTCTACATGGTGTGTTCTTGCTCTCGTTGATTTTGCACTTATTTTGGTTGGTGTTACACTCTCTCCCCTTCCCTCTTGATTTTACTGGGTTCCAAGGATATGTAAGTGATAGATATGCCTCATGAAGATCATAGTCCATCCATCTACAGATTAGCATAGTAAGATCTTGAAAGTTGCCTAATTTAGTTTAATGTAGAGCCCTTCTAGTGATATCTTATTTCTAAGGTTTTGGTCTCAAATCTTTAGGTGATCTTACTTGCTGTGGCATATGAGAACTTATCTAGAGCCATCTTGGTTATCTTCAACCCATGAGTAAGTCATATATTAAGTTCTTGAGTTTTGCCCGATTTTGGTGCAACCTCTTTTGTCTTGATGAAAGATTGAAACTTTAGTAAGATCTATACGATCATTGGATGGATTAGGTTCTTGATATCCTTAGTAAGGTGTGTGCAAAGTTTTAAATTATTTGTATATGTATTTTAGAGATTGCACTATTTTTATTTTTGCTCAGGCTGAATTCCAGTTCTGTGGATAGGGTGCGGTCCAACTACCCTCAAGCCTACGGTCTGACTAGAGGCCAGTCGGATCGGTCATCTCTAGCAGTCAAACCGCTCGGCCAGTCCAACCACTCCCTCATAGTGGTCCAACTAGCCTAGAGGAGTTGAACTTAGTTTGATTTCACACTTTTGTGAGTTTTTTGTTGGTGAGCAAATATGATCTTCATAGCTTCCAGTAGCAAGTGGAGTGAAAGTTTTGGAATACCTTTTTGGGAGGTTGAATTTGAAGACATCATTCATCCCGTCTGATTGCCATATTGAGTTCAACAAGTGATATAAGAGCCCGGTTAGCTCTTTTTGATAGATATTAACCGATCTAAATGCAATGACATTGGATTGGTATTCCACCAAGCCACCAGTCTTAGATAGGGTTGACTATCCCTATTTGAACTCTTAGATGGTAGCTTACATCCAAACCCAATGGCAATCAATTTGGGAGAAAGTTAAGAGAGCTTATGTCATGCCTGCCGATAATCAGATAACTCTGATAAAACATGCGGATGTAGAGGAAAACAACAATGCATGCAACTACTTGATTTAGGGACTTGGCAGATCTGAGTTTGATTGAGTATCTCACTTGACATCTGCTTATGAGATCTGAAGGGCCCTCGTTGATTAATATGAGGGCTCTACAGTGTTCAAGGGACTGAGACATAATCAATTCAAGAAAGAGTACTCCAAGTTTAAGCAAAAGACCAGTGAATCTTTGCATGAGACATTTTCTAGCTTCATCAAGATTCTCAGCAACATACATATTGTTGGCTTGACTTACTTTGAGTCTGATAATGTACGTCAAGTGCTTGGTGTCTTAGATGTGAAAGTTTCGGGATGAAGATTATATACGTTGATGACAATACTGTCATGAGTGAGCATACCATAGACAAGCTCTACTCTAGCTCTACTCTCGTCTTCTTAAGATAGAGTCAATGGTTCTTGTGATTGACCTTGTGAAGAATGGGTCTTCTAGATCATTAGACTTTAGCTCTTTTGGATTTACCTTGTCCGCTTTGTATGAGTTGAGTAATGAGCAACTTGAGAAGCTACTCGAGGAAGACTTAGCCCTCCTATCCACCAAATTCACAAAATACCATCACAATATGAGGAATATGAAGAAAGGCTTCCCTTCTTTCTATTTTAAGTGTGGTGAGCCATACCACATTTGGGCGAACTACCCCATGTTGAAGCACAAGGAGGAGAAAGTACGACAAGTCTCCTCGACCTCACGATGGCAAGAAAAAGAAGCCTACCTATCGTAAGTTGGTCAACTAAGTCCTTGCCACTCTTGAGACCATCAACATGAGCGATGTGGACTAAGAGACAGATAACAACAAGGATAACTAGCGAGGCATGACGAATGAGTTTTCGGACATCACTGGCATGTGCTTTATAACACTCAAGGAGACTACTGAGGGCATCGCTTAGGAAGCATCTGATGATGATTCCATCTACAACGATCCAGATGAGTTATGCCCATGTACCGAGGATATGAAGCATGTGATCATTTACTATGGTAGAGAACTTGAGAAGAAGTGCAAGAAAATTGAGAGTCGCTATTGTGTAATTGAAATCTTGCATGAACAACTTACCACGATTAGATCTTTAAATGCTGATGATGAAAACTATGATTCATACCTTGATTTACATTCTAAGATGGTTAAGCTTATGGATACACATTCTTCAATTGTGAAACAACTTATTGTTGCTAAGGATAAAATAGCACACTTGAAATCTAGCATTGATATTAATTGCTTAGGCACTTGCTTTAGATGTTAGAGCTTCTTCTTGTCATAATTGTATTTCACTTGAACTGAAATCGGAAAGTGTCACTAAACATGATCTTAGAAAGATTTCCTAGTGACAAGAAGAATCTGAACATGATCTTAAAGTAATCTAAGGTAGTGTCAAACATAGAGGTCTAGGGTTCAACTTTATTGAGCATTCCAATAATCACTATCCTCAAATTGTTAGAGAATTGGATGGTGGTAAATTTGAGGTAAAACTACCTGGGCCAAACAAGATAATTTTCAAGTCAGCTGACCCCTTTTAGTATTGTTGGTACTTCTACTTCCTCAGATAAGACATCTCAAAAGGTCAAATACCAATGTACCTTTTACAAGAAGGATGACCACATAGTCAAGTTCTATTTCAGGAAAGCCAAGCATGAGCAAAAAGAGCTTGTGCGAGCCTTGAAGGGCATTAGAGAAGTGCCATTAGTCCAGAGTGCATCTAGAGCTTGGCATAGAGCTGTTATGGTTCCTAGTGTTAAATCCAAACCTAGGTTTTGTAGATGGCTTCTATGACTCCTTTGCTAGTGATCAGCAGCGTAGGGGTATATGATACCATGAGTATAGGATTAGATCATGAGTGTCTACTAGACAACAAGAGCGTAGATCTTTTGTTAGTAGACCTAGGATAGAGCCCAAGAGAGGTCTAGGTAATGCTCACGTTCATTCTCATATTTTTCATGCTAATCCCTCTTATGGTTTATATATTGCTATTCCTGTGCATCATGTGTCCCAGTACTGGATTTCCAAGTCTCTTATCACTAATCCTAGTACTGAGACATCGATGGCTCTTATCTTATTAAGATAGACTTTTCAGATGATGAGAAGATCATGGATATTTTGGATGCTATTTTGGATCTTCCACACATGAACTTTTGGTGATGTCTATCACCTTTGAGATCATTGCACCATGTTTCTGCTTTCTCTTCATCGGCTACAATATAATTTCTTGACCTTTTTCATGTTATCAATTCTCATTTTCATTATTACATAGCATCTAGGTGTAAGAAGAAACTATAATTTGCAACACTATTTTGTTCAACGTTAAACATGCATGAACATACCTTGATCCATGTTATAGTAAATTATTTTCTTGCAGTAAGCTTTTCTCTTGCCTCTTCCTTTACTTTACAATGTTCTTTTGATTATCAAAAAACTAACACTCAAGTGTATGTGTGTACATGCATCTTCATTTGAGTGTTCCGTCACTTTTCACTAATGTGAATGCTTTCATTTATAGCCTTACTATTGACTGCTTCGTGCATGCTACCGGCTGTTTGCTGGCACTGTCCTCCGCGCGCAACTACATGCAGTTACCATAGAGCCAGCTGCTCTGTTCGTGAACAACCTTCTCGGCTACTGCTGTTGCATGAGCACCCGCATGCAACTGCATGCTGCATGCCATTAAGGCTGCCATTAGCAAATGCTATTAAGTCTGATTGCTTTGACACAAAAGCCATGCAATTGCATGTAACTCGTGAATGCTACTACCGCTTGACAATAGGTGCATTCAGCGGTAGCAATAGTACACTGGTCAAAGGAAATAAACACACATATAATTTATTTAGCAAAGGGAGACAAGAGGGATTTAAAACCCAATTATTCTAATACTTTAAATCTAGCAATCATTATATTAGATCTTTTATAATTAGAATTAATCCAATAAATACATGGTGCACTTTTCCGTTATTAAAACTAACACTGGAGTTTAGTTGAGGATCCGGATTTGGATAAGTTGGTCTCTTTTTGACTTGTGTCTTTCTCAGGAGTGTCCCTACTCCTTTAGGTCATCTAGAATATCATATCCTGTCTAGGTTGAGATCGTTTCTTCAATCATTAGTGTATGTAGTGGGGATACTTAGTGTTGTTGATTTGCTCCTTAGCTTGTGTTTTTCTTGGCCTAGAGACCTTTGTGGAGTAGATGGTGGTGATTTGGACTAGGTGTCTTGTGCTTGTTGTTTAAGTTTTTGTGACCCTAGTCTCCTCCAATTGATTATAGTTTCTTATTTTAGTATCTATTTCTTCAATTGGTTTATCTGTTTTCTGCAAGTGGTGTCAATTCTATCTATTTCTCTAATTGGTTTATTTGTTTTCTACAAGTGGTATCAATTTCATAGTTGATATCTTTCTATCTTGATTTAGTTTTCCTTTGATATCGGGGATGCTCGATCTTTGCGACGTAGGATCGTTGATAACTTGGGGATAACTAGTGTGGCTATGCTGAAGAACCCGTGAAACCCAACGAACAACTGCGCCGCCAACAACGGTATGGTTAACTAAAACCTGCAATAGTTGAATTCACCCAACAACATGCTTTGATCCTTGTCCACCTACCATGCAAAGAAGTATATGTGTGCCTGCAATTCACAAGAAAATCACAAAAACAATGGAACGACAAAACAAATATATTTAACCTAATATATTTATAAACCTAATAAAATTGTAAATATTATTCTCTCTATTCTTTTTAAGAGACACCCTAGAAACCATGCTGTCAAACTTTCTAAAGTTTAACCACTAATATATTTAAAACTATTTAGATTGGCCACATAAAAACTATCATATCAATAGGTTTATCGTTAAAATTTCTTTCATAATGCTATAATTTTATTAGTATAGAATAAGATAAAATTACAAAAAGTAACGGTCAAAGTTACATCTAATAGATTGTGAAAAGTACTATTCAATACAAATCTACATGTAGCGTTTTTGTGTGTCCAATCTAAATATACAAAACGGTATTGATAACCAATATTTAAAATATCTTATTGCATGTAACCCAAAACAAATTTCTTTTATAACTGAAGAGAGTACAATGATACTTGATAAACTTATTTATTGCTTACCACCAATCTATTAGAAAAGTAACTGAACAAACCAACATGATAAAATAGATCATGTGATGCCATTAATGACATTCACTTTGTTGCACCAATTATGGTCTGAATTAATATTTAGGCCCTCAATTTGTCATTTATTTGGCATTCAGCTAATCAACACACCAAAATAGCACAAAAAATTGTAATTCCTCATTCAAATAAGTCCAATATTGGGTGTGATCAATATGGCTTGAGCTTTTGGCTTCAGCTTATTTTTGCACTATTCATAAATTTCGTCTTTTTCTGAACTTTTGGCTTTTTTTTGAGTTTTTTTACCGGTTCTTTTTTTCCTCGTATTTGTTTACATTATACGTGATGGGCTAATATGTTTTTTCTATTTTTTAATTTTTTAAAATTTAATTATGGTAAATAAGCCTCTGTCAGCTACAGTGTTTTTTTCAGCCAGCTACAGTGTTTTCAGCCATAAGCCACGGGCTTTTCAGCCATTTTGATCACAACCATTGATTCTCATCCTAAATCCTATGACTATCCCCTTGTCCGAACGTACCATAACATTAAAATTTAAGAAGATGACTAGCACATCCTTACATGGTTGAGGATATCTAAGGGCATCTCCAATGCTTAATACTCGCTAGGGGATTAAGGCGGGGTCTTGGACCACGTGGCTTATTGCAAAAACCACAATATTTCATCCTGCCCTCACTCACAGTTCCCTTCTGTTTCTCTCACGATCCATCCCACCACCGGTCCCCTCTCCCTCTCTTGACGATCGGATTTGAAGCGGCAACCCTTCCCTGGTGTCCCCCTCCACTACAATGTCATCCTTCCCTTCCTTAACCCTTCCAACGTGGTGGGGCGGTGGATCCCAATAGAGGGGCAGTTGAGATGATGGTTGGGGCAGGGTGTCGATAGATCTAGAGGAGGTTGGCGGCCTGAGGAGACCTCCTCCTTGGCTCTCGATGCCGGGACAACTTGCTGCTCTAGTCAAGAATGAACTAGCTAGCAACCCGACTCCCTTTCTTGGTGCGGCGGTTGGCAACCATAATGAACACCGCATGCCTTAGCCATCCGACAAATGGGCCCCATGTCCTTTTTTAATTCCTTGTGATGAGGTTACAAGCTTAAGGTCGACTCGGAGATCCTCTTCCTTAATACCAAGTTGAGATCCTCTTCCTCCTTAAAACCAAGTTCCCCAGTACTTAAGGTCAGCTGCAGAATTGCCAATTGCCACGTAAACCTTATGGCCTACTTTTCTTACACAATGATAGCCTTCTGTACAATCTGCCTTAATAATGTAAAGATAATTAGGTCCATGAGTTGCAAAGTGCATAAAAATATAAATTTTGATTTATTTATAAGCTAGTTTACTTAGAGCCAACCAAATACAACCCAGGCCAGACCAAACGTAAAATAAAACACAACCCAATCAAGCACGGCCATCGTAAAACAACTAAACTTGATTGGTAAATCACCTTAAGAGCATCCCAAGCCCAGCCTAACCCATGTCAACCAAATACAACCCAGGCCAAACCAAACATAGAATAAACACAACTCAATCTAAGCACGCGGCCATCGTAAAACAGCTAAACTTGGTCATTATCTAACTCAGAAAAGGTTCAATATATGGTAAAAAAAACTATAGTTGGATGGCAATAAGTTGCTCATTGGGATGATTTCATGATGTGGCGCAATAAGAGTGTTTTGCTTGCGGTCAACTTTATAAAAAGGGAGGACATTTACTCCACAGCTAGCGATATTAATTAGGATGGATACAAAATCTCAGCTTCTGGTGCTAAGTATTCACGTCACAATATTTGGTAGCGCAAAAATAGGTAGGCCTTAGATCCATATCAAAATGATTTTGATATACCCAACAGATGCTTCTCTTCTGGCAATAGCTTGTCGCACCCCGTGGTTATTTGGAGCAGTCGAGGCATGAACTGGACCAAGCGAAACAATTACCCCCTTTTTGCGAAAATAGAAAAAGGGCATCTTTTGGAAGATTTTGTATTGATGCATCACATCAAGGCGACAGCAAGATTTTGTACCTCCCGACCAGACCCCAATCTCCCAGTTTCACCTTCGACAAGACTTACGGAATGTTGCACGAAACATTTACAGTTTTACCAATGCAATTCGTACATAATTATTGTTCTCCAACTTAAAAACTGCAAACAGTTGATACTCTGGTGCCGCTGCCATGTTTTTGTTGTTATAAGCTTATACTGGTGAGATGGTGATTATTTAGAGAGATGACGATTTGTGATTGTTAACACTCATGTTTTTCGTGCAGTCGCTGCCTTGCAGATGAACCATGTCGAGGATTGCGGTTGTACTGGTGAGATGATTACCTTGTTCATTGAAATCTTGTAAATTCTTCCTGCTACCAATGAAAATAGGCACGATGTTTGCAGGCTCCAAAAGAAAATGTTATTCGTGCATGGACTCCCACGGTCCAAAGAAAGGTCTTCTTTTTTTTAACCTCTACCGCATTAAGGCCAGCAACATGGAGCACTCGTGGTCATGTTGAAGTGCTACGAGTAGTACATACAATTCCTGATGTGTGCGAGAGTGCACCAAAACTTGTTTATGGAATGATTACAGACTCATGGCCAGCAATTGCACGTTCACATCTCCGCCATTTCTCGACAAGAACAGGAACAAAATACACGAAGCCAATGGCACGAAAAACTGGAAACTCTCCAAAGATGGACGTGGTAGTACAAGAGAGGAGGCTATTTAATAAGCCAAGCTGGTTGTGAGGCAGACGCCGCCGCAGAGCCGGTCCAGCCAGCCAGCAGGACGGTTCCCCTCCACCTACTAGCCATTGAAGCGCCCCAATACTCGTGTGGAGCTTCCCCCGCCGCACCGTTCACTGGAGCACCGGCCCCACCGCCCACGCCTCGGCCACCGGCTCCGCACCGCATTAACGCCCTGCTCCTCCTCCTCCCGGATCTACAGGTACCCATCCCACCGAATACACAAGAGATCACTTGTCACTGGCGCTGGGTCCGTCAACTATACCGGGACCATTCATAGCCTCGAAAGGCAGGAAGCTTATCGGTAACCAGGAGGTTTTCCCAGGAGCGCATTCAATTCCGCCCAACAAACTCCCACCCGTCGGATCCAGATCACGCGGCCCCCACCGTGCCTCGGCCGCGGCTCACCCAGTGACACCGGGACCCACAGGGGGCAGGCCATCCCGCCCCGGCCCGACACGGCAACACCGCACCCAATGAGCCCCGACCGCTCGCCCCCCGTATACCGTCCGTTCCTATGGACACAACGCAGCACAGCACGTGAAAAGGCAGGGGACTGAAACGAGCGAGACGGGTTCACGTCCGCAACGCAGCGCAGGCAAGCGAGCCGCCGTGCCGAGCGGTCCAAAGCACGACGCCGCGGAGGCAGGCGGCGACGAAACGGTTGGACGGGGCTGCGCGGCGTCTGACCTGACCCTGACCCGCACCCATGCAGAGATTATAAGCGAAGCGCAAGGCGACGGAAACGAGAAAATTGCTATAATGGGACTCCAAACAACGTGTTTCGCTATAATGGGACTTCTAACGTTGACATCGCTAAAATGACACCCGAAACATTGGCTTCTCGTAATACATGACATTTGGCTCTTTTAATTCCAATGTTCGGGTATTTCGAAACATTAGCCAAATGTCATGTATTACGAGAAGTCAATGTTTCGGGTGTCATTTTAGCGATGTCAACGTTAGAAGTCCTATTATAACGAAACACGTTGTTTGGAGTCCCATTATAGCAATTTTCTCGACGGAAACAAGCACGCATGGCGCATCCGCCCGTTTGACTGTGCTACCACAGCGTCTCGCGTCCCCACCCCACCCTTTTCACGCGTCCACACCCACCGGGCTCATCATCCCATTCCCAGCGCTCGTCGTCTCCACTTGCCGTTTTGACCCTCCCCCGTTCCTATCTCTCCTCCGCCTCCCTACTTAAGGCCTTGTTTAATCGGCCGCTGCTCTCTCGCCTCGCCTTGTTAGTTTATTCCGCCCTCTCCGCCGCTGTGGAGGGTTAGGGTTTTGAGTAGAGGGTGGCCGCGACGAGACGATAGGGATAGGGGCACGCTCGAACGCGACTGTTTTTGCTTAAGACGGACAGGGGTGGGAGGAGTGGAGGCATGAACTTTGGCGGCCTATTTGATGGCGCCGGCGGCGGCATGCAGTTTCCGTACGCCGGTGACTTCTCGTCGCCGGGGCTCTCTCTCGCCCTGGTATGGGTGTTCGAAGCTTGTTGCGGCCGTTTTTTTTTGTGGTGAGTGATTTGAAGAGGTTGGATTATTTTGTTCTGTTAACAGGACAACGCCGGCGGCCTAGACGGCGGCATGGGCGGACGGATGCTTCTGGGGGACGCGGGCGGCTCGATTGCAAGGGACGCGGAGGCGGAGAACGACAGCCGGTCGGGGAGCGACCACCTCGACGCCACCTCAGGCGCCGGCGAGGACGAGGACGACACTGAGCCCGGCAACTCCCGCAAGCGCAAGAAGCGTTACCACCGCCACACGCCGCAGCAGATCCAAGAGCTCGAAGCGTAAAGCCCCGCTTCGCGCTCGTACTTGCATCCTTCTCTCTGCGCGCATTTTCTCTTGTCCTCTAATGCATGGATGCGTCCGTGTTGTGTAGGCTGTTCAAGGAGTGCCCCCACCCGGACGAGAAGCAGCGCGCCGAGCTCAGCAAGAGGCTTTCCCTCGATTCGCGGCAGGTCAAGTTCTGGTTCCAGAACCGTCGCACGCAGATGAAGGTAAATTGTTCGCAAGAAATCGCACAATTTTCTTTTGGCCTTCCATTCCGTTCGTGTTGATTCCTGACACGGTTTCTCGTGCGGTTTCCAAGACGCAACTGGAGCGGCACGAGAACGCGCTGCTGAAGCAGGAGAACGACAAGCTGCGCGCGGAGAACATGACGATCCGGGAAGCTATGCGCAGCCCGATGTGCGGCGGCTGCGGGAGCCCCGCCATGCTTGGGGAGGTGTCCCTGGAGGAGCAGCATCTGCGCATCGAGAATGCGCGGCTCAAGGACGAACTCAACCGCGTCTGTGCCATTGCCACTAAGTTCCTCGGCAAGAACGTGTCCCTCTTGTCACCGCCCCAGCTGCATCCGCTTCTCTCGCTGCCCATGCCAAGCTCGTCCCTGGAGCTAGCAGTGGGAGGCATGGGTGGCATAGGGTCTATGCCGCCTACCCTGCCTGGTGCTATGAGTGAGTTTGCTGGGGGCGTGTCAAGCCCGATGGGCACGGTGATCACACCCGCACGGGCAACTGGGTCTGCTGCACCATCAATGCTGGGCAGTATTGATAGATCCTTATTCTTGGAGCTTGCAATCAGTGCAATGGATGAACTTGTCAAGATGACACAAATGGATGAGCCTTTGTGGGTTCCGGGCCTGCCTGGTTCTCCCAATCAGGAGACGCTGAACTTTGAGGAGTATCACCGTTCCTTCCTGCCGTGCATTGGCATGAAGGCCGTTGGTTTTGTGTCTGAGGCCTCTAGGGAGTCTGGCCTAGTCATCATCGACAACAGTGTTGCCCTTGTAGAGACCCTTATGGATGACGTCTGTTCTCCTGTCACCATTTCCCTTCATATCATGGCTCCCTTTTATCATGCATTGCGCTGATGTTGCTGTTGCTCCATCCATTTTGCAGAGACGGTGGTCTGACATGTTCTCGTGCATGATTGCTAAGGCCACAGTCCTTGAGGAGGTGTCTACTGGCATTGCAGGAAGCAGAAATGGCATGCTGCTGCTGGTGAATGACGAGCACTCTCCAGTGTTCATCATAAGCATGTAGTGTAACCACATGTGACTTTTGAATTGTTAATTTTGCTTGTGTTTTCTTGCAACAGATGAAGGCTGAGCTACAGGTGCTCTCACCTCTGGTCCCCATCAGGGAGGTTACATTTCTCAGGTTTTGCAAGCAGCTGGCTGAGGGTGCATGGGCGGTAGTGGATGTGTCCATTGATGGATTTCTGAGAGATCAGAATTCTGCAACAACATCCACGGGTGCAAATATAATGTGTAGGAGGCTACCTTCCGGCTGTGTGATGCAAGACATTCCCAATGGCTACTGCAAGGTAATAAGCCGTTTGTGTTTTCTTTCTGGCTAGTTCTCTTAGAATTAGTTAGGGTTGTAAAATGGGACCATCTTAGCCACTTTAGTGCAAAAAACTGTAGGCGTAATCAGGTTAACAGAACTGTCAGTCTGTTGTTTCGAACTAGAACTTTTACATCACGGTAACAGGTCAAAGTTTACCCTGGCGCATTAGAACTAACCATGTTAACTCCACTACTTCTCCACTACCACTATGCCCTCTCTCAGAACTCGGGGACTGACGTTTTTTTCCAAGTGTTTGTCTAATAGTGTTTGATTAATTTACTGGTGTGATTTGCTGATGCCCATGCAGCATTGTGTTCACAAGTCAAGGCCTAATAGATTAATTAGGGTCATGAGCCCACTACCCACATAAACAAATCAAATGGTCAACGAGGAGGTGGGTTAAACAATTTATTTAGGAATAATTAAGCGTTTATGTGGATCCAACACTATTACTTCCTTTTTGTTTGTTTAATCGCAGCACCAACTTTTCTAGGGGATTAGATGCTTCTACCCCTTGGATGGAGCACCTTGGGTAACTATTGTCCGCAATTTAATCAATGTGTCCCTGACATGTAGAAATCTGGACCACTTGCTCATTTTTCTGGGTTAAGGAAACAGTCTTTGTATCCTTGGGTTTTGCACAAATCTTAACATGATCTCAATCTGTGCCACTGATGAAGGAAATTGTTTTGTTTTAAAATTCTAAGGTGGACAAATGAGAGGAACTCTTGCACCTAATTTATCTTCTCTATTTGTTAAAGTAAGGAGTAGTTTTGTGAGTTTGGAGATTAATCTCAGGAGCCATGATTCCTGAACCAGGAGCTTTGGAAAACAAATTTGGTTCTACCGTTCTTTTAACACCTTAATTACAACGCTGTCTGATGACATGCAAATCAGTATAGTGAATTTACTTATTGTAAGATCTCAAAGGGATAAATATTCTGGAACTAGTTGTACGCTTCATTTGGGAGTTGGGGTATGTTATGCTAGGAATTTACAATGCAGCACTACTGATCAGAGTGGTGTCAAAATTTGCTGGCTAATCCGTGTTCAAAAATATCTGCTCTTTACTATCAAACTAGAGATATGCTGCAGATACGAAATCTTCTTTCATTAATTTATTCATGCGATTTTCATCTCTATTGTGCATCCCTTCCTTCCATGTAATCTCATGGATCCATCAGTAGGTTCGCATCTCGAGGCTGGTTAACAGGCAGACAGCCTCCATGTGTCCCTTTCACGTTTTTACCCCTCCTTGACCCCCCCCCCCCAACCCCAAGGTAAAAATACCACATCATAGGGTAAAATGAAAAAGTTCTCTGCACTGTGTAGGCACAGTTGGGTTGTATTGCGCTGCAGAGCTCATTTGGTGTATTGCACCTCAAGACATTTGCATGTGGGTGCGCATTTATGGGCTAATTGATGCATTTACCCTGTAGGTCACATGGGTTGAGCATACGGAATACGATGAGGCATCTGTACACCAGCTCTATCGACCACTTCTCCGGTCTGGTCTCGCCTTTGGCGCCAGTCGGTGGCTTGCGACGCTGCAGC
Source organism: Dendrocalamus latiflorus (assembly GCA_017311315.1). Lineage (NCBI taxonomy): Eukaryota > Viridiplantae > Streptophyta > Magnoliopsida > Poales > Poaceae > Dendrocalamus > Dendrocalamus latiflorus. The sequence continues at coordinate 10,797,114 of CM029639.1, forward strand.
GCCAGTGTGAATGCCTGGCCATCCTCATGTCCTGTGCTACAGTGGCAGCAAATGACTCGGCAGGTACAGAAAATTCTGAACCTTTACTTGCCATTTTCCATGTACTCACTGTGAAGCTCACTGTTTGTATGTCTAGAGTGACATACATTAGCGCGCTTGGGTAGTTGACGGAGCACATTTTCATTAGTTTCTTTTGTTATGCGTGATTAGCTCCATTTCTATATGGAATACATGCAAATAGGACAACCAAGGGATGTTGTGAGTATTTCAAAATATCGCTATTCTATTGAAGTAAAAGGACTTGTGGTTCAGTGTAGGGGCTACTTTTAACCTTGTTGGTAAAGCACTGCTTTAGAATATTGATAAGAATGTGTTACATTTGGTGCAGCTATATCTCAAGAAGGTAAGAGAAGCATGCTGAAGCTGGCACGCCGGATGACTGAGAACTTCTGTGCGGGGGTGAGTGCATCATCTGCACGTGAATGGAGCAAGCTGGACGGTGCAACAGGTAGCATCGGGGAGGACGTGCGTGTCATGGCACGTAAGAGCGTGAGCGAGCCTGGGGAGCCACCCGGTGTGGTGTTGAGCGCCGCCACATCGGTATGGGTGCCTGTTGCTCCTGAGAAGCTGTTCAACTTCCTACGTGATGAACACGCGCGCGCAGAGTGGGACATCCTTAGCAATGGAGGCCCCATGCAGGAGATGACTCAAATCGCCAAGGGGCAGCAGGATGGAAACTCGGTATCACTCCTCAGGGCCAGTGTGAGTATTCGTTACTCTACTTCTGTTCTATTACTTCTTTGACGACTAACTGTGGCTAATGAGAAGTAAATTTTGCCAAGATCTAAAAGCCAAATGTCCAGCTACCACACATCACTTTCAGCAGAGAGAGATGAGACCAACAATTTCGGTAGTGTGTTCCACATGCTTGCCCATAAATTGGCTATGGCATAAAGCATAGGAATGGGTCAAGTGTTAGCTATGTAGGCATCCTGATTTATAGGTGAGGTATTTGGAGTTTATGAAAGCATGGCTATTTCGAAAATGGGTGTGTCTAGTCATCACCCGGATGTTTTCTACTTAATAATCATCCAAATCTGAGATCGTTGGATTAGAGATCCAACGGTCTCTTTTTTTAGAGGGAGGAGATTTTTTTTGAAGGAGGGGGAGATTTTTTTGGAGAGGGTGGGGGAGAATTTATGGCCATTAGATCTCTAATCCAACGGTCTCAGATTTGGATGATAGTTAGGAAGAAAACATCCGGATGATGTTTATCAATACCCTTCGAGAATTTAGTACTACACTTGACATCACTTTTTAGACTCTTATCACTGAAATCCAGCGTTCAAGAAGGCGGCCTGGGCGGCAAGGTGCTGCCCGGCCTTGGCCCCTAGTCGGGTGGCTGGGCGGCGAGGCGGTCCAAGGCGGGACCAAGACGGTCCAAGACGGGGGCAGGCGGCCTAGGCGCGACGGATGGGGCGGCGCGGAGGGATCGGCGGGGATGGAGAAAAGACTTACTGCACACAAGGCCGCCGCCGCCGACTCGCCAGACTCCCCGCGCCAGATCCCGCCGCTGCCGCTCTCGTGGCCGTCGGTGAGAGAGACATCACGTGGTGGGGGAGGCGCGCGGAGCGGGGGACGCGGAAGCGGCGGCGGGGATGGGGCGGCGCGGAGGGCGGTGCAGAGGGCGCGCAGAGGGAGGCGCCGGGGGGGGGGGATGGGGCGGCGCGGAGGGAGCCACGCGGAGGAATTGGGATGGGAAGGGGTTAGGGTTAGGCGGTGGGGTCGGGTCGGGGTTAGCGGCGGGGTCGGGTCCGGTCGGGTGGGATGCGAAGGGAAGAGGTAAGTTGGGTTAAGTTTTTGTGATTTAGTCCTCATATTGTTAAAAATTACGAATAAATTTTTTTCTTAATAGATTTCTTTCAATCTAGACCTCTTTAAATATATATATTAGGCAAATATATATACACAATTGTTTATTTTCGTGTATTATCCTTATTTTTAATTCGCCCTCCTAGGCGCTAGGCCCCACCTCGCCGCCCGCCTAGCGCCTTCTTGAACATTGCTGAAATCAAAAGCAGATTATTGAAAATTGGGGGTGTTGTACGTACCAGGAGAAGCTTCTGGAGTTCACAAATAGGGCCTAGCTAGCTGATAATTTGTGGGAGACTGGGAGCTCACATAGAATAATGCTTTGTCTTTATTGCCAAAAATGTTTCCAAGTCTGAACACCATTATCCTAATCAATATTATACTGTGAACTGCATGACAAAAAATATATTATACTGTGAACTGATGATGACATGAAGATCACATGGTATTGTTGTGGCTGTTAGTTTTTTCTAAACTATTTAATTAAAAGAAAATAAAGAAAAAAATAGAAAAATAAATAAAAAACTGTTATATCTCCATGAATAATTTAAAGGGGAAAAAAGTAAAGGAAAAAAAGAGAAAAGGCCACGTTATAAAGAGCTTTTGGCTTTAGACGAAGAAACAGGAGATGTCCCTCCTAATTTCTGTTCTTTTTGGCTGAGATTTATGGCTTTTGACTGCGGTTTATGGCTTTTGAGCTGTTCGCAGTGGCGGAACCAAAGGGGCTAGCAGGGGCCGTGGCCCCCCAACACATTAAATTTTTTTAATACCCCTGTAAATATTTCAGTGCACAGCACAGTAAATCATCAATTCATCCATTTCTGATCATAATATTGTGATTTTTCGTTATGAATACTAACTACATATATAAAAACATTGAAAAAACCGTTGAGACATACACTTGATGTATATATTTATCACACTTATGAGGTGTCATCATGTTTACCCGGCCCCCCTTAATCAAAATCCCTGGTTCCACCACTGGCTGTTCGTGTGAGAGATTACAGAGTAACTTAAACTCACGTGTGGTTTTTGCCGATATAAATAAAGTCGGTACAGTGTGTACTACAATTAACTAGTAGATCCTATCTTAAAAAGACACTTGTTTAAAAACTAGTTACCGGAAAAAACCAAAAGCTCAAAATCAAAAGCTGAAAATGAACCGGCCTTGGATCGAGACCAAAGGCTGTCAACTTTCCATCAAGTACTGTTCAAAGTCTAGGGTAGATGGGAAAAAGCTCGTAATCATGAACCAAAAGTTAAAGCATACTAGAATGACTAGCACCAAACTTTACAAGGTCTGCGGAAAGGGACAAACTGGGACCAATCAGGGGAAGGAGGCGCAGATCTGCTTGAAAAGGTGTCAGGTTGACAACTTTCAATACGGTGTAGTGTCATAGTGTGTACAAAGTGTTAGCATCCAAAACCAAAGCGGGCCCGGATCTTGTGTGCAGTTCGTGCCGATCATGTTTCGAAGGGCTGCATGACAATAAAATTTTAGGAAAAATAACTCCCCCACTGTTTTGCCAATCCTCAAAACACTGGCACATGCTGATAATGAGGACAGTGTCCCGTCAAATATTAACTATTGCTACGGCTCCATCACACGGTAGCCTCACCCAACATGAAATTTCTTCATTTTTGTTCTGGACATTGTGAGTTGCATTATTGATCCTTTCTGTTTCATAATATTTTGCAAAAAAAAAAGTTCTAATCATTTGTACCTTTTATCCGCAGGCCATGAGTGCCAACCAGAGCAGCATGCTGATTCTTCAGGAGACGTGCACTGATGCGTCGGGCTCAATAGTTGTGTATGCTCCAGTGGACATCCCAGCAATGCAGCTTGTCATGAACGGCGGGGACTCTACCTATGTTGCTCTGCTGCCATCCGGGTTCGCCATTCTGCCTGATGGGCCTCGCAACGGTACCAGGCACGAGACCGGTGGCTCACTGCTCACTGTCGCATTCCAAATTCTTGTCAACAGCCAGCCCACCGCCAAGCTCACCGTGGAATCGGTCGAGACTGTGAACAACCTGATCTCCTGCACCATCAAGAAGATCAAGGCGGCGCTGCAGTGTGACGCCTGAGTGTTAGAAGGGGTTTTGCTGTAGGGATGACCAGCGACGATGAGTCTGAGTCAAGAACGAACCGCGCAACGGAAAAAAAACCTTTGCTAGGTGATAAGGATCTTACTTGACAAGTCCTTAGCACAGAGCAATGGTGGTGGTTCGGGTATTGACTCGGCCTCTACCGTCCGCTGGTCTCCCCGGCAACCTGGTGCTTGGATACGTTACCATGCATTCTGGAATTTGGACATTACTTCGTTAATTTTATGCATTAGCTCCATCGTTTTAGGGAATCAATCTGTGTACTTCGGCTGGCTCATTGTTACTTTTGCTTTGTCTACTCTTTGTTGTGAGATGGGCAAGTATGTATGTGGAAGCTCAGAAATGCTGGGTTGAAGTACTAGTGTCGTTCATAGGTTGTGGTAGAAGTCTAGGATCAACATGCAGGTTTCAAGCTACTACCAGTCAATAATGTCTGTGTGACAGTGGCATTGCTATGGATTAAATGGAATTTATTTTGCAATATATAGCGGATATCTGATTGACATTGCTTCACTGTGCTGTTCCGTAGTAATGGAGAATGTTTGTCAAAATAAGCTACAATTATGATCATAAAAGGTGATATTAGAAAGATAATGTACTCCCAAGCCCTAAAAGGGCCCTGCGTGTACGATGAGCACACGAAGCAGAATGTATAACTGGTTGGCTATACTTGTACCATTGTACTGTACGGCATGAAGTGTGGTGCAAAGGAACACCAGTACTCCAGCCACACGAAGCTACGACCACACAAGATCCTACATTGCGAAACGATACGCATTTTTTTCCTAGAGAAAAACACTGCGCGTTTCACCAGCGCTGCTCTGTAGTCTACCAGCAATGGGGTCGCCCGCTGTTAAGGTGATGGCGATGGGTCATGGTGTCTGACAAATTTTATTATACAACGGTTGGATTGATGAGTTTATGTAACGATTTACTCAGAGATTGGCACGTATCGTAGAACACTATAGCAAACACTATTTAGCACATACTGTTGAGTACCGTACAAATACTGTAGCAGTGCCGAAAACACAGCGAAAATCCAAAAAAATGATACGGTGCTTTTTCTTTTTACTACGGTATTCAACAGTATTTGCTACACAGCTAAATAGTGTTGTTACAATGAAATATGACACATGTCAGTCTTTAGGCTATTATATAAAATCATCTGTACAACCGTTGTATAATAAAATTTCTCCACGGTGTCTACCCAGTTTGTACGTACAGTCGAAAGGCCCTTGTTTTTCATCTCATCTACCTAAAGAAAACGGTAGTTTTTGGTCTTATTTTAGTCTATGGTTTGTGATTGAATTTTTTTAATTTTATTTGTTTGTAAGAGATAGGATGAAGAGAGATACTCGTATGCGATTTTGATCGATAGAGTTGAAATTAATACAATATCTACTATAATCAATTAACAGATCTTATTTTAAAAAGACACTCCGTTTAAAAACTAGTTACTGTAGATAAACCATAAGCCCAAAAGAACGACTACAAAGTTTTTTACACCACATGTGTTGGATCAGAAGAAAGATCAGATATTGTAGATGACAAGTAATTGGCTTACATTGCATTGGGTTTTCCCTCTTGTTTCTCGACCTTGGATTGGAGCACCGAGCGACCACGCGAAAATCCGAAATCAATGCTTCAAGCTTTCTCCTCGTCAACCAGAATCACAGGCGTCCACAGTGACCCAAGACCTGATGTCAGTCAAACATGTCATGATGTATTACTATGTTACATACATGACCAAGTTCTAGGGGGGAAAAGAAAATAATCCCGCGCCGCCACGTATGATCATATCCACAAATCCTACTTCCTTTAAAAGAAAACAAACACATATTATGTAAATGCCATCATGCGCGTGCGTGAGATCCATACCTAGAGCACCAATTTGGTAGGGACGTGGGACCCATCGTACCATGCCGTCACCCCTTGCCGGCCTTCCAGCCCTACCATCCTCTTTGCGACCCTCCACCGCATGCCTCACCGATCCTCCACCGTGGCTCAGCCTCTTTGCCGCACGCCACTGGATCCTCAAAACAAGCTTTTAGCTAAAAAAAAGAATTCAACACATAAAATCGATAACTTTAAATCCAAATTTCAAAACTTGCAGCTCGAATTTCAAACTTTCTACTAAAAATCTCGAACTTTCAACACAAAATACCTTCTACTACACATGATTGCAACTTTTCACTTGGAAATCGACTTCCAAATCGAGAGGAACGAGAACTAACTGTATCTCTGGAACCGACTCTTAGTTGTTGGCGGTAGCAGGTGTCGGAGGACCCTGGATCCAGTGCCCACATCGAGGCAGAGCAAGCTTTGAGGCCAACAAGGTGATACTAGTTTTCTTTGATCTTTTCATATCATATCTAGATCGGAGGAAGGAGAACAAAGCAGGTGATTCATTTGTGAGAAAAACTCGTCCTTAAGGTGTTGCCCCACTGTTCGCTAATTAAAGAGCTAATGAACATGCACCAAAAATCAATACCCACACCTTCATTCAACAAAACTAAAAAAATTCTTTTTTTTCTTCCCAAAACCATGTAGATTTCTAACCTCACGAAATACCTTAGTACACATGATCCCGCAGCATCTTTGCGGTGGCCCTATGGTAGGCTACAACGAGGTGGCGATGGAACAACCGACTATAGGAACAAATGCTGGTGGTAGCGCCTGAGAGTGACAACGTGACCAGTAAGTTAACGCTGAATCCTATAGTGGGGCCAGTGAGCCATTTGAGATGGCGAAGAAGGTAAGGGGAGCAGGCAAGGGGAGTGGCGGCGGCCGTGATTGAGAGAGGGAAATAGGTTAGGGTTAGTGGTGGGGGAGAGAGGTCTATATATAGGAGATGGGATGAAGTGGGAGATCTATCGTTGATTAGATGGCAACAAATCCGGTTGGGTTTTTAGAGAGAAATCACCTTAGAGATTACTATATACAACAAAATAAAACATGTTCGCATTCTTGTAGGCCGGATTGGAACCAATACAAATGTGCCTCAAATTCAGTGATGGCCTGGCCCTACACATGATTCGAGCCAGAATAACTTGTGAGCTGAGAAAAGGCTGGACTTGCCACCAGGTGCGGAAAGGGAGGGAATAGGATTAGGAAAGGCCATGTGTCAACCTTGAACATTGCTTTCACGTTCAAAATTTTCATCCTTCCCGAAGGCAGCATACAACACATTTCCCTGACTGAGACACGACAGTGAGGATTGTACTTGCTAGATTCAAGCTCCACTGAGACACAAAGAGATAATATTTCTTTCGTATCAAAATATAAGTTCATTACAAACAAATAACAATTCCTTTGTGTTAAAATATAAGTTATTTAGAACATTGACATAGTCTTTAAGGTGACACTTTGACTAACAATTTCTATAAAAATATGTTATTTCAAATAAAAATTATATTATGAAAGTATATTTTATAATGGATCTGGTGACATTAATTTCATGTTGTCAATCTATGTATTCTTTGTATAGTAATGATCAAACCGAAAAATGCTTGACCAACACGGATCCTAAAACTACTTATATTTTGACATGGAGGTACTATTAAGTTGATTTCAAAAACTAGAGCTGTAGAACAACTAAGTTGCCTAATAGGTGTAACAAAAGCCAAGGCTGTAGAACAACTAAGTTGCCTAATAGGTGTAACAATCAATTTGAAAACTACAACCGAGGCAAAATTGCAAAAAAAAAAACCACCTAGAAGTATGTTAGAGTTTTTATTCCCCCTTTACAACTATTTTTGTGGTACTTTTCCACCCACTAGTATACGTTTGTTTGAAACTCCCCCTCCCACCTGTTTCATATGATTTCAGATGACGTGGTAAGGTGTTATTCTAATGTAGTGTGGCAAGGTGTCTTCCAACTTGGCACGAGGGGGATGTTAGGCACGATACAAGGGAGGCAAATCGTTTCTCTCCTTGACGTACTCTGTGACAAACCCAAAACAACCCACAATGGTAGTGAGATGACAAAGGCGATCATGGCTGATCTAGGAGGAGCTACTCTTGCCTAGGTCGCCACTGACGAAGCCTCAGCTGCCTCCTCATTGTCTCCTTGATATTCATGTTGAACTAGTTGGGCTAGAGAGGAAGAAGAAACTAATACAGTTGGGTCAAACCAATTTGTTCAACCACTTCGCCATGTTACGATGGAGCATCACCTCTTCACATCATCAGAAGTCGAATGAAAACAGGCGGGACAAGGGGCAACCAACAATATACTAGTGGATAGGATAGTGCCACGAAATTAGTTGTAGGGAAAATGAAACTCCCACATACTTCTAGGTGGGTTTTCATATTTCTGCTGAGCTTTGGAAAGGCCATTATAAACTATCAAACTTCAAAGAGTCATGGCCAGGATGCATGGTTAGATGCACTCTGCATTGATTTAAACAGTAATATATATATTTGTCCATCAATGTTTTGATGGGTATTTTATAGCCACAAAAACAAAAGCATTGGTGTTATTTCATATTGCTATTTGATCGTGGTCCATGGTTAAATTGACTAGTGCTGAACATGTATAATGTATAGACCCCTTAAGAGGTACTAGGTGGGACAAACATGCATTGTCATATTCCTGCAAAGTTGATGTATGGATTCTCCATGTGCGCTCTTCCACAACACAATTAGCTATGAATCTAGTTGGGTCACTTTTTTCATTTTGTAGTCAAACTCAAGCTTTATTGAATATTGTGATATAGCCAATCTAAACTCTATAATAGAAGGGTAAGTCATGCCAACATTCATAGGTGAGTCATCTTTGTCATATGCTACATTGATAACTACATTATCAGGCATGGCATCATTTGCAACCTATTCCTCCTCACCAGAGCTATCCTTATCCTCACCATCCTCAGGCACATAGTCATCATCAGCATTATCAACCTCACAGTCAGAGTTATCACTACTAGTACCAATGGAGTATTGGTCTTCCTCACGTACACTAACATGTTCATAATGTTCAAAGAGATTGGCCAGGTAATCCTTTTCTTCCTCATCTACTGGTTGAGTGCTCAACTGCCTGAGAGTACACAACACATCAATGCTACACACATCAATTCTTGAAAACACTGTGAAGGTAATTTCACCTCTTTTACTACTCTAAAAATACCCAAACATCGTTGTCAGTTGTTGGTCTAATTTCACAAAAATAATTTCTCTGCTATAGCTATCCAAGTAATGTATAGTCACAGATTCATCAGCACCCCATGGGTACTTCTCCTTAATATAATCCATGAAATCTTTGAAGTTCGTTGTGTCAAAGTTGACCACCCAGTTCACACAAAACCCCTTGATAACTCTTCCTTACTCATCTTGTAAATAAATATGATCTTAAGAAAGTACATTGACGATGGGTCCATCCTGTGGATGGATGCAGACATTATAAAAAAAAACTACTGGCCATCCTAACTACATGATGTGAAGGAAGAACAAGAAGAATCCAATCTAAAAATATGTATCCATATTGGCTTCTGCTTAGAAAATCCAAAAGCCAATAGAACTACATAGCTTCTGGAAGCTGTTTCTCCACTCCTCTCGCTACCGTATCACTCCAGGAATAAGGCAGGGGTCACAGGTGCATCACGCACCCCACTCCTCTCCCTTCTGTCCCACATATGCATCTCTCCTTCTAAAAGCTACTTTTTTCAACTATTACTATTTATTTTTAGGCAAAAGCCATAAGCCATAGCCAAAAGTCATCAGTAAAAGTCAATAAAAACACCTCCTAAAGCACATTAGTACCTTGGAAAGGAAATTCCTTCTCCCATCTCTATTGGGGAGAAGGTTGGGGCATTCTTTTGGGCTGTGGTTTTTAATTTTTAGTTATGGCTTATTAGTATAATTAAAATGATTGCTAAAAGAAGCCAAAACCAAAAGCCAACTGAAAAGAAAAATGGCCCCTAACGCACACACCGTCCTCCTGATCTCTTGAGGGTTCCTATGATGGCAATGCCACGATCCCCAAGCCCCCACAGCGACATGCCCCTGGACTCGGCTCCTCTCCCTGGTGGCGGTGGGTGACATCGTGGGGTTGCGCTGCACTAGCTGTTGCTCCGGGGGCGGCGCGGCTTCTGTTGTGGGACGGGCGACGGTCCATGTGGGAGCCCTCGCTTCTGTTGTGGGAGGCAGTGGCAGAGCAGCTAAAGGAGTAGTAGGACGACTGGGCCTACTCCCGCCCCGTGGTGACACTTGACCTCCTTTGGAACCTCACCTTATCCTCATCGCCGCTACCGTGCTCGTGCTCAGCCGTTATGAGAACCCGTACGTGCCCCTCTGTCTCTAGGTCGTTGGGTAAGCTATCCAGTGCGTCATGCACATGGTCTACGTGACCATCGAGTATGGTATGCACCACGGCTAGCGTGGCGCGATTGCCATGGCCGCCGACGAGGAGAGGGGCAGTGACGGATCATCCTCATCTAGTGACAAGGACTCCAGCGAGCGTGGCCCCTTGGCCATAGTGGCGACTGCGTCAGGTAATATAAAGGATGGACAAGAGAGATTTTTGTGAATACCATTCCTATCCTTTAATTTTGCTTAATCATAATTGTATTAGTAATTGAAGTAAGTTTGTACTGATAGTTTAGGTATTACAATTAAATGTTACTGTTGTATCATAGCTACAACAGTGTGTACAAAGTACCCTTCTCCATAGGAGACATAGCCAAGAGAACTAAGGAGAGACAGAGCTGGTCATAAAATGAGTGGATCCCTGCTCACGCTCCTCTTGAGGGTTTATATACATGAGTGGGGTAGGATGGGAATTTCCCATCCTACCCCTTAATAATTACAAATAGTAGGGGTACATTGGTACATTCATCTATACTATTGTGCCTATTATATATTGGGCTAGTTGCGAGGCCCAGTCGCGGGGCTTGGGCCACCCCTACAATAGTTACAAAATTTCAATTTCCTCTCATGCAAGAATGAACTCATATAAATGTATTACATCAAATTTTATCTAATAAATCAACATCTTCATGGCCAGCCCAAGTTAAAATACTTGCAAAATCATATTAGCCAAAGCCACAAACATAAAGCTAAGATAGTTTTAAATAATAGAATGCTGTCAGAACTTGATTTTAATAATATTGCACGAGGGCAATCGCTCACCGAGATACTAGGATTATCCGGGGCTAATTGGGACATCTCACGTATTGGGTTTTTATCATCCGAGGGTAAAACTCCCAGTCTTACCTTTTTAACCTTTACCTTTTTGCCTTCCTGATGAGTCATTCTATTCAATGTTGTGCACAAGCCACTGGTCACCCTTAGGGCTAGCCAAGGCGATGAAGTAAAGCCCACAAGAGCCAGCAGGAGAGAAGAACCACACCTCACTGCCATAATCCACTAGTGATCTTACAAAGCTCATTGCCAAAGCTACTGCAAAGGACTGCAATAGCAAATCAAACGCTGCCCTCACCCATCACAAGCACTACCACAGTGAGTTACTCCCATGCAGCCATTGCCCAAAACACTCACGAGCCACCACTGACCAATAGACAACCAAGAAGTTGCATTGCCCATTTAAACCCTCTCCTCACAAAAACCCTAACTTAGACAATAGAGGAAAGTCAAGAGAGTAGCCTAGACCGAAGGGCAGCTGAAGGGTACCATGGCCAGAGGATGACTTCCACAACATAGCTTAGACAAATCAGGAAAATAGTGAGAGCTAGAGCATCCTCAAACCTCTAATTCAAGCCAACAAATGTTAGTAAGGTAACATCTATACTATCCCCATTTACTGGAAATAGAACTCGACCAATAAAGCCACGGCGGGGCAATAGCCTCTAGCTCACCACACTAGAACAAGGGAGGCCGATGGCCATCCAATGAGCCCTCGGGCCATGAACATACTCCCCAATGCATGCCAAAGCCCTACTACCTCACGGTTGCTCACCACAGTGCCCCAAAACCCAAAACAACCCCACGATTAATCACACATCTATGCACCACATATTCACAAGTCGAATCAACAATATAGAACTAGATGGAAAGGCAATAATGTAAGAGTAAGGAGTAAGAAGGAATCGGGTAGACCTGAGGAGCAAGAACGCTGCGTTGGTGGCTTATGGCCACTGAGATGCATGGTGACGATGGAGGGTAGCCCAGGAACGAAACCACAAGCACCAGTGCATGACACCAGGGACTAATAGCCATTGGGAAGGCCATGCATCAGCGAACCATAGTCGTTGTGATGCACAACTCGATGGAGGGAGAACCAGTGGTGCCAAGGGACGCTGGTGGAGCTTCGGCTCCGCAGAGGCACATGGTAATGGAAGGAAGGTGTCAACGTCGACGGCCGAGCGCTTAGCGCCAATGGGCCAAAGAACCCTGGCGAGAGACACAAAAAAGAAAAGGGGGAAAAGGGAGGAAAATGATCCAGTAGGGAAATACCAGATCCACTCACCTCAAACCAAAATCATGGATCTAAGCCCCAAAATCACCAAGGGATTGGTTGGATCCATGCTCGGCAATGGCAAGAAAAGCCAGGCGAATTGGAACACCAACGGTGCTCGAGAAGAGGGGAAAATCACCGAGGGGAGGTAAGGCAGACTAGGACAGCATGAGAGGGACGTGTAGTTAGTGATGCCCTGGCCAATGAGGCTGGAATCGGCGAACAAATCAAGTGGGGGAAGGAGAATGCGAAAAGGTGAACCGAGTGAAACACACGTGTGGTAGAAGAGGAAGGAGGAAGATAAAGGGGAGATTGGAGGATTTGCCTCATGCATAAACATGGAATTTGATGATTTGCCCCATTTATCTCATTGACATGTGGGCCTTAGACCCACATGTCAATGAGACATCATGGAGCAAATAATCAAATGCAATGAAAGGTGTGGCAAAAGATCAATTATTCCAAGATAAAGTCAGGAAGGGTGGCAAAGCACCAAGATGGTGGGTTGAACACGTGCAGTGATCTAAAAGGCGGGCTCGGCGGCCGCCTAGGCCCCGCCTAGGCGCTCGGCGGCCACCCGGCGCCTCGCCTAGGGGAGTTGGGCGGGGAAGAAGAGGCCAGGCGGCGAGTCGGCCGCCTAGGCGGCGAGGCGGCTGGACCACAAGAACAGAGGGGGGACCACAAAAAGACAAGCCATAGCCACACTTCCACGGTACCACAGTCCACACTCCACAGTACCACAAGCGGGAGACGGGAGCTAGGGTTTTGTGTGCCGCCTCCTCCGCACTGTGGCCGCCTCCTCTCCGAATCCAGGCGAAGGAGGAGCTAAGCTAGTACGGTAGTACCTTAGGCGTGCGGGAGCTGCGCTGGAGTGCCGAGCTGCAGGAAGGAGCGTCGGCCTGCGGGGAGGACCGGAGGAGCGCCGGCCTGCGGGGGAGGAGCTCCACTGCGACTGCCTGCGGGGAGAGGAAGGATCTGCGGGGGGGAGGAAGGATCTGCGGGGGGAGGATCTGCTGATCCGGAGGGACCGAGGGAGTAGCGTTTGCCGTTGCTGAGGAGTGAACGGAGGAGTGAACCGCTGCTGTGCCGACTGCCGAGTGAAGTAGTGAACCGATCGAAGCTGAGTGAACCGAAGCCAGCTTGAAGCGCCTTCACTGCTGACGCCGACACGTCTTCCCTGCCGACCGCCGATACGTCGCAGGCCAGCTCTGGACAGCAGTCAGCAGCAGAGGACAGAGGTAAGGTATTGTAATTTCTAATTTGTTTCTTGAGCTAGTAGTCTTGTTTCTAATTTGTTTCTAATTTCTAATTTGTTGTACAAAATGCATTGCATATTAAATATTGCAATTTGCACAGCATTCCCATAAAATAATTGTACATTCTTGCATAGATAACTTACATATTATATATATATATAAACAAACTAGGATCAGGATATCATCCGCCGCGTCAGCTCCTGAGGTGGGCACCGAAGATACTACTCAAGATAGTCTCAAGAGAAAGTCGGGAGACGTAGGGTGGGAATATGGGGTGTTAGTGAATCCAAACAATTTGGACAAGGTGAAATGTATCTTGTGCGGAAAGGTTGTTTCCGGGGGCATCTATAGGATCAAGCAACATATTGCACATATTCAAGGAAATGTTGTAAGATGTCCCAAATCTACAAAAGAAGACCAAGCAAAATGCTGTAATTCTATTGAGGAGGCAAAAAACAAGAAGTGCAAGAAAGCGCAAGAAGATGAGGTTAGAGAAAGTGTGAGCATAATAGGTGGTCATGAAAATAAAGAACAACTTGAAGAGATCGGAGGATTGACACCAAGAAAGTTAGGGCCTATGGATAGATTTGTGAATCCGATTGATCCTCAAGAGAGCAATTTGAGCACGCAAGAGTTGAAGAGGCAACAAAAAATTACAGAGGCAATTTGGAAAGAGAGACATCACAAAGTGAAGCAATATGTGGCAAGATGGCTTTATGTTTCCGGTAAAGATTGCAATTATCATTCATTTTATTTTTATTATCTTGTATGTTATCAATTCATTCATTTGCTCTTCACTCTTTAGGTGTTCCTTTTAATGCTATCAACAACGATGAATTCAAACAAATGTTAGAGGCCATAGGTCGCTTTGGCCCGGGCTTTGGAGGTCCTTCTCAATACGATGTTCGTGAGCCGTTGTTGAAAGAGGAAGTGTTAAGAACTAATGAGTTGTTGAAAGCACATGAAGAAGAAAGAGCCAGGACTGGGTGCTCCCTCATGACCGACGCATGGACGGATCAAAAGAGGAGAAGCATCATGAACTTATGTGTTCATTGCAATTTAGGAACAAGTTTCATAGGATCAAAGGAGACGTCGGAAGATGCGCACACAAGTGAGTATATCTTTGAGTATGTGAATAGATGCATTGACACTATTGGTCCTCAAAATGTGGTTCAAATAGTAACAGACAATGCTTCAAATAACATGGGAGCAAAGGAATTAATGAAGGCTAAAAGGCCAAATATCTTTTGGAGCTCATGTGCAACTCACACCATCAACCTTATGCTACAAGGAATTGGCAATATGCCAAAGTACAAGAAGACGCTTGACCAAGCAAAAGCATTGACGGTTTTTATCTATTCACACCACAAGACCTTGGCATTGATGAGAAAACATACAAAGAGAAGAGATATAATGAGGCTGGGGGTGACTAGATTTGCTTCGGCTTTTCTTACATTACAAAGTTTAATTGAAAAGAAAGCCGAACTAAGGGCGATGGCACTTAGTAAGGAATGGGAAGAATCTGCCCACACAAAAAAAAAGGCAAAGGCGTCACGGCAACCGCAACACTTATTAGTAGATCATTTTGGTATGGCATGAACAATGCTTTAAAGGTATAAATAGTGCTGTCCATTATGTTATGTATTTGAATTTTTTTTCAATTTGCTAACATGTTATGTTACATTGCTTGAAGGTTTTTGAGCCGTTAGGGAAGGTTCTTCGCATGGTTGATGGGGATGGTCCATCTATGGCCTTTCTTTATGGAGAAATTTTAGAATCAAAGAGGCCTTGAATAATTCGGAGAGCAATTACAACTTAATCATTAATGCTATTGATGGAAAGATGAAGGGAAGACTTGATTCTCCATTGCATTTGACAGCATATCTATTAAACCCATATTATAGCTATCGTGATCGATCTATTTTTTTGGAACAAGATATTATGGATGGGTTTATTGAATGTGTTGAAACATTTTATCATGGTGATGATGATGCAATGGATCAAGTACTCAATGTTGACTTTGATATATTCAAGGATAAAAAAGAGACATTTGGGAAAACCCCCGCCCGACTTAGATGTCAAAAAAGAGATCTTATTCCCGGTAAAGTATACTTGTTCTTAATGAAACACATTTAATAAATTTATATTTCAGCAACTGTTAATAATTTATCTTTCATTCTTACTATTATGTAGCTAATTGGTGGTCGAAATATGGATGCCATGTTCCCCACTTGCAAAAATTAGCCATAAGAATCCTCTCTTTGACCTCAAGTTCTTCGGGATGTGAAAGAAATTGGCATGGTATCTTTCTACTCTTGCTATTCAAAAAAATACATGTTTCAACTCAAGTAGTCAAGAAAGTATAGCACTAAACTTCACTATGTAACTTGTAGGTACACACAAAGAAAAGAAATAAACTAGATGCTCACCGTCTCAATAATCTAGTTTATGTTCAATTCAATGCAAGATTATTGAACAAAAAAGAAAAGAGTAACAAGAAGAACATTGATGTCCTTCTAGCCTCACATGCTAGTAATGCTCAAGGATGGATGATTGAAGGCGGGGATGATGTTGTTGATCCCGAAATAGGTCTTTCATGGAATCTAATTGATGAGGCAATGGGAGCTAATGAAACCATGCAACCTCGTAGAAGCACTAGAGTGAGAGAGCTTCATGAAGATGATTTCGATTCCGAATCCGAAGAAGAGGAGGTCAATGAGGATCTTGAAAATGTTGAATTTGAATCCGAGCAAGATGAAGTGGTGCCAACCAAAGATTATGGACAAGAGGATGAAGATTGACTCATTTCATCATCACATATTCACATTATCATGCTTGCTACCTTAAGTCCTTAACTATGTTGCTTGTTTGTAACAATGTAACTTGTGAGAAAAACTATGTTTATGTGTGTTTAGTTCGTGTATTTGAGACTTGAGAACAATGCTTATGTGTCTTTTGTTATGAACTTTATAATTCATTACGCATGTATTATTATATTGCTATCATTTCTTTTATTATTTTCAATTTACAAGTTTGAAGCACAAATGTACAATAGTTATTCAATACCAAAAAACTCACACATTGCTTAATGTGCAGGTTTTACAATTATACATCAAGCATTTACATCAATGGATAGAGAGCTATCATTGTTGCTCAAGGTAACAATTTTCTTCATTTAAACATCAAATGCATATATATGATTGCTTATCTTTGCATGTTGTCCTCATTTTTGATTTAACCGCCTAGACCCCGCCTAGGCCCCCTAGGCGCTAGGCCCCACCTTGCCGCCCGCCTAGCGCCTTCTTGAACATTGAACACGTGCAATGTGACAGAATAGAAGAGGGGAGGATAAGATTAGGAGGGAAGCAAAATGGTGGGCAAGTGGGCCGATGGGCCGCTCAATGTATTTGGGCCTCGAGTAAAGAAGAAATGGGCCATGGGCCAAACAGGGAATAAAATAAAATTTTTAAAAATGAGATATAAGGAAATAAATACCCTCATAAACATAATAAATCAAATATCCGAAAACGCGACTAAAATAGAAAATTTCTAAAGAAAACAATAAAATATGATTAAACAAATAATAGATAAACCTGTGAAAATAAGTCTAAAAATACTCAACAAGGGTTGTTGCTTTATCTAAAAATATAACTAAAAATTTAAAAATAAATTTCTGGCCTAAGATAATGCGGAGGGAGAATTAGTTCCAAGGGAAGAGACCATCCAGACCACCACTGAGACAGCAACCCTACAGTCAGGCAAGTGAAGCAAGCTTTCAAGTATGATGTGGTACATAAATTATTTTGGGTACAACTATTTTCTATGATTACCTTGCATCAAAAGTAATTCTAAAAGAAAAGAGAAATGACCAGAAGAAAGAAAAACATGATAAGAAAAGAAAGAGAGTAGAATCACTGAAGGAGCAATGGCCTACAAAGAAAAATAGTAAGGGAGGGTAGAGGGTGCTTTGGTAGAACTTTCAGAGGTAGGTGAGTCCCTCTACATACGAATATAATATAAGGACTATAAAATAATCTTCATTTTGGAATGAGCCGTGAAATAGTATCAACCATATTTCCCATCTCAAGCAGACGGAACATGTTACTCTCTTTTATTGCTAATATCTATATAATGGGTAAGCAATATAAAACTAGGGGAGGAACTCGCGAACGGTATAGAACCCAGAAGTTCCAAGGCATTTATATTAGCGTAGGTGGAGTGTTGAGTATTCAGACCTGCTCGACCAATGGCTATTTTATAGTCGGATGAAAATATAGTGATGAGAGTCAAGAAAACATTCTGTATTCTGAATTTAGGATCGCATAAAAGGAAGTGTGAAAGATCTAGTGTCCATAAGAATTTAGAATAGTTATGGTAAAGTGATACAAGTCTGTGCAGTATTTAATAAATTATAACCTCATGCCAGTCTCTTGGATAAGAGTCTACGGGAACTACTGGGGCTTTCTCTTCTCTAGAATGATTGTTAGAACAATTTCAAAAGTTAAAATTTTACAAACTCTTCTAAATGATAAAAAATAGATTTTTGGATAATAGATTAGGTAAGAAGTTGAGAAATTTGAGAACAAATGTGCATCATTATTTAAAAACTTGCTAAGTACTTCGTACTCATTCTTGATATTAAATCTCCTCCTTTCGGAGCCTTATTCAGCTGGGGTATACTTGGGATTTGACAAGGGTGAGGTTGATAATGAAGGCACTCAAGGGTATGAGGTTGAGACTGACTGGGAGTACGATGAGATGAAAGCCTTATACAGCAACTGGGAGGACTAGATGACCTGTAGTTCATCATATCGGGTCGGACAAATATTATGATCATATGTTTTTCTTTTATTTTGGTACCCTGTATGATTATTAGTAGCGAACAATTAATATTGTAATAACTCGGGATTCTGTTTGCCAGACCTTAAAGCCTTACGTGGCTTGCAATTAATAAAGGACTTTAATCTCTAATTATTATTTTACTGTAACTACTCTGATTAGTTTATTATTCATTGAAATAGTGTTCTACCGAATAAATGAGCAATAATTCATTGACTAGTATTATTATCTCTCGATAATGACACCGGTTGACACACTTTCACAACCCGAGCACAGAAAATCACCACCACTTTTTCATGGCTTGGGCTTTAATCGCTAGCCCAACTTACGCGGGCCTCGTGTCGGCAAACCAAAGATGTAAATTCCGTTCCGGTTCTGGCCGAAACGTTCCGTACCGGCAAGCAAAACGGCACAATAAATGCTCTATCCTATACCGGCCCTGATATCGGCCAATACCGGCCCATTCCGTTACAATAATTCCTGTACCGGCTGTAATTGGACATTTAATTTTGGAAATTTGTAAGATTTGTTATTCTATCTATTTTGGTACCAAGCATAATTGAAGTGATCCTTTATTTTTGTGCTATGTTTATATATTTAAAGTGAGATTCTAAGTGAAATTATGGATGTATATAATTATATATATACTTATGAATAAGTATATTAAATCTAAAATGGTACGTCGGTATAGATAACATGCCCATCTTAAGAACCAAACCAGTATAAATATCGTAACGGGACGGGATTTACGTGTATGCGGCTAACTCCCTTGCGGCCTTGCGTCGCGCGTCCCGGCACGCGTCTCCGAGCAACGCTACGACAGCTGCGCGCGCGTTGGAACACGCGCGCGTAAATTAGCTATTTCGTTGGTCCATAACGTGCGTCTGC
This sequence comes from Dendrocalamus latiflorus, assembly GCA_017311315.1. Taxonomy (NCBI): domain Eukaryota; kingdom Viridiplantae; phylum Streptophyta; class Magnoliopsida; order Poales; family Poaceae; genus Dendrocalamus; species Dendrocalamus latiflorus. The sequence continues at coordinate 10,816,491 of CM029639.1, forward strand.
TGAATTTTTTCCATTATAAATCGCCGTCCCCGACTGGAGCTCCCACGAAGGCCTAGTTGGACTGACATTGGTGGCTCGCAAGCAGCCGGCCAAGCCCATGCCTAACTCAGCCTAATAGTTTCATCTAGACCCAGTGGCCGAGCCACTCGTATTGGCCCGGTGACTCGATGATCTGAAGTCGTAACACCATGAAGTTCCACACACACTCCAGAAATGCCTGCAATTCATCCCAAAAAAGCTGCCAACGATGAGATCATGGAGTACGTCAAAGCTGCAACATTATTTGTACATCCAGGACCAGTTATGCATGCATGCATGAAACCAATACAATCATTCAACCATTCAACCATGGTCAGACTATTCATTCAATCATCGGCAACTTCACCGGCACATGCTCAACGCTGTCCAATGCTAGTTTTGTTATCTTGCTAATACCTGAACGTGCAGCTTCGATGCTTTTGCGAAAAGTGGCCTCACCTTTCGCGCGGTATGACACCATGGATGACGCATTTGCAGTAGATAAACGTGAGGTCCCGAATTTACAATTCGGAGTTAGGCGATTAGCTATGTTTTTACCGTACTATTTTCTATATCAGTAGTTAATACACATAATTACATCATTAAAATATACACATATATCGCATAAACCATACCGGATATTAATACTATATATCAGAGTTCAATTAATCCATATTGGAAAGATTTTTACATAACGGATCGACCAAGCCAAATGATACATTACAATAACCAATAGCGAAACGGAAGCAGAAAGCAGAAGATAAAACCACACTTTGCAATAGGCAAGTGATTGAGGGTAAAAGGTGACAAACCATTATCCAAGGTTTGGATAACAGATGTGCACGCAATCGCTATTAAAGTCTGCCCGAGCAAACGTAAGAACAGGAGACTGCGATAACGGCCTAGATTTCTCCATCTTCTCCGTCTAATCCAGATGCAGCATAGTAGGCATAGGGGTGTTGATTAGATGGCTCTGAATTGTTTTAGTGAGTGAAGGTGAACACAAACAATAATGCTCTATGAGCCAACACACGGAATGCAATTTTATAGATATAAGGCTTAACAAGGAAGAATTGCGTTCATTTATTTGTGAAATACCATAGTTGAATTATAGTAAGTAGAAATCCTATGGCTTAGCATTTTTAACCAAATTATGTTTCTAAAGATTGTAAGAGTATGCAATAATAATTAATATTTAGGTTTCATCCACCTATTACATGATTTCATCTACCAGATGTTATTTTTGTTACTACGATTCTATCCACCATTATACTCGCTGTGTTCTATCTACCCAAGGGAAATCAACTCAGAGTTCTATCCACTCATCGTGTTTTTCATCCCACCCACAAAGATTTTCATCCCACCCATAAACATTCTTTTGTAAAATAAACACTAGATCGAGTAAGTTTCTGTGCCCGCCCATGATCAAAGGCATGATTGTTCGAACAATTTTTACTCTGTATAAGTCACACACTTTACACATAAAAAATATTCAACTTATTACATTCTACATGCTTTTTTAGGTATGCAGATCAAGAAGACCATCACAAGACCTTTTCAATGCATCTTCCCAATATGGCTACACCCACTAAGTCTTTCACTGCTGTAGGGTTCTATTCACCCGCTCCAGAGGCTCCCTCTTGTGCCACATGTCAATGCCTTTATCAGGCACTCTTGTCCGTTTTCCACCGGATGGTGCAACCAGCGCTGGGCTGATGCAAATTAATTGGGTAGGCGATACCCATTATAGCTTGTTGTTGCTCTATATTTTACCTTAGGAGGTCATTATAAAATTTAGTTCTTAAGATTACCGAGATGGCTCTACCACATACCATACTTTCGTGCTCCATCCGCACCGGCTCAACTTACCATCCGCTTAAGTATAAAGCAAGTTTAGAGTTTTGACTTTCAAAATAGCATTTTAGTTCAAATACCAGCCATTTTCATCCAATAGTTGCTCAAATCCAAGCTTTCATATTTGAAATGATGTCAGGGCAACTTAATGCCCACATATATCTAAGTAAAACTAAGTATGATATTTAGATATAGACTTATTATCTAGTATGTATACCATTAATTCCAGTGTGACAAGGGGTAGTGTCCAAAATCAAGGAATGCAATGCGAATATAATTTGCTAAGATCTAATGCGAATACAATTTGCATAATAAAGTAAGCATATTATTTAATAATTTAAAGCAACATAATTTGCATTCAAAAAGTAGGTGCGAAATGATCAAAGTATTGACTCGTCTAACCTAATTATGGCTTAATGACATCATCAATACTAATTATCCTGCTATAGTTCTCCTCTGTGCTCATAAAGGAGGCGATGTTGGTGTGCTCGTCGTTGGTGAGGCAAGCAACGGCGAGCACTGACAACCCCCAAAATAGGTTGTTAGGACCTCAGTGGTTCTATGCATGGTGGTTGCTGGCTAGTGATGAGCTTTTGCGGCAGCGGCAGCGCTCATGGCGGTAGCGGTGGCTCAGTCATCATGGAAATGATGCTAATGACGGCATGGCAAGCAATTTAAAGGTATGGTGAGCATTTGTGTAACATGGGGGACTCATCGGTGAGGTCAGCATGGTCAAGGGAAACTCAAGGTGATATGGCGGCGTTGACCCGAGGTGACACGGCAGCTTCAACAACGATAGCGATTTGGGGTGGCCTACTGCCCAAATTGAAGGTGGGGATCATGAGAAGGAGATATGGGGAAGCTTTAGCATGAGGGAATTGAACAGAGGCTCACCAAGGAGGGAATGGCGGTGCGGAGGTGATTCCGACTAGAGGTGAGGAAGACGATGGTGCCAACGAGCTGTCGGGGAAGAAAACCTAATTGCACAAGGGAAAGTGAAGAGTAGTGCACAACGGTCAATTTGATGGGGAAGGGGAGGAGAGGGGCTCATCGGAGAGGGAGGCAGTGCATGGCGGGGCATGCCTGCAAAGTTGGTGTGCTCGGCTCTTACTTTAGGTGGCCAATGGGGAGGCATGGAAAGTGAGAGGGAGGTGTGAGGAGACAAGGGGAGGCTCGGTGGCTTTAATAACCGAGTGAAGGGGAGCTTGGTTGCAGGCAACACGAGTGCAGGGCTTGGGCGACGTGGGTGGTGCGGGTGTAGGGCATGGGCAACATAGGCGGCATGGTGTAGGCGTGGGTGCGACCGACGAGGCAACGGACTGAGTGGGGTGCACAAAGACAGCACGCTGCGCAGAGTGCACACGGCGAGATGCTAGCGCAAGTTGTTCGGCGGGTTCCTGGGCTCGACGTCAGTGCGGCTGATGTAGCGATGTGACGGTGTAGTAGGGGCGCGCTGGCTTCGCGCTTGGCAATGGCCGAGACGAGGCGACGAGGGTGTGAGCATGCTGGTGTAGGTGCAAGTGCACATGCTGCGCGGCTCGGGGCGAGGCCAGATCAATGAGGGAGAGAGAGAGAGAGACTAGGCCAGCCAGTTGGGCTGAGGAAGGGTGGGTTGGCCCACTGGCCTGGTTGAAATTTTAAATTTGTTTTCTTTTCTTTTGATTTGATTTTGGATTTCAGTTTTGGTTTCAAATTTGAATTTCATCTTGGATTTAAGCTTTCAACTTAGAGTTTTCCAATTGCCAAAATTTTAGTTGTGCTAAATTGTCAATCTCACTTCAAAAATTTTTGCATTGCCAAAATAAGATGTTACAATAAAGCAATAGACGAAAAAAAAGCTTATGAAAATATTGGCACTGCAGAAGCAGAAAGTCCATCAGCAATGACGCCCCGGCAATAAAACTTACCCCCGGTAAGAAATAAGAGGCAGTGTAACTAACAACTTGACTACTTCATTAGCCGATGTTTTGCATAAACATGTTTTTAAATACCAACTCGACTGATTTCTTTTAACTTAAATATTTGTAATCAATGAGGTCATGTCCTACAGGTATCTTATTTCGACATCTCTGACAAAAAATAATGCATAATTGCAATCCTCCAAGATGAGTTGGTGAGTACATATCCCTCGAATTATGCCCGATATTTACGCAACAAACAATTCTGCCATGGTCAGTCTGGTCAGAATATTTAGACTTGGACAGAAGTACTCTTAATAGTTCAATGATTTCCAATGTTCGTTCTTCTACTTTCTGTCATCTCACTCGCTGTATGCGCAGTTTAATGCTTTCGAGAGGGAGTTTTATGCGTTTTCAGCATGTTCTGATTTGCAAGAAATGAAGAAAAAAGGCGTCACTGCTTTGCTATTGCCGGGAACACTATTGACAGGGAAAAGCAGCAGAAATGGTTTCAGCAGCGGTTCAGAGAAGTAAATCAGCAATGACGTGCTATTCGGCATCCAAACTCAAGGTAGCTAGCAGAGCAGCAGCTCGACTTCTTTTTTTAACTGCAGCTTTACTATTGTTTACTACTCACCTTTAAGCTAGCTTCTGTTGAACATGCGATGTTGGTCAGAGATCTAACAACTACAACGTGTACAATTATACAATGCTTAATACAATACTTATAGTTTGACACTGCTTACTCTACATGAAAGTAATAAAACAAGTCTGGCAATGCGGCAATGCCCATCTTGTTCTAACGTGTGAATTGTGAAGCAGAATGCAGCATGTACCGTTCACCTGCTGTTGTTTTTTTTGAGAGTACAAGGCACACGCACACACTTAACACACATCACACGTGCATCCCTGCACACACTTATAATTTGTTAGAGGCACCAAAAGGCATCTTATCTAGAAGAAAATTCTATGGGAGAAGGCCTCTGATCCCACCTTGTGAGGCCCTTCCTAAGATCTTGCCATGTAGATCACCACCAATCTTAAAGCAACTCCCCCCTCTCCAACCCTTTCTCACAACCGTAGCACCCACCTCACCATTAAAGAAACGGGGCAAGTGGAGTGGAGAGGGGAGGGCAAACAGAGGAGAGGAGAGGAGCTAGTATGACATCCAGGGTGGCGGCGGAGGCAGCTGGAGGGGGGGAGCGAGAAATTTTGTTATATCACGGTGGCACAAATCAGTTTGTGCCACCAACCAATCTAGCGTTGACACGTCATGTGTAGTACTGTAGCAACACTGTAGCTGGTATGAGAAAAATATTTTTTTATCTGTTTACTACAGTACAAGCCAGTAAAATTAATTTTTTATTAGTTGCTACAGTATTTACATGCCACGTGTCAGCGCTGGATTGGTTGGTGGCACAAACCGATTTGTGCTACCGTGATATAACAAAATTTCTCGTGGGGAGGACACCGACATGGAAGGAGCGAGAGAACAACAAGCGGCGGGAACGGCGGTGGCGGGCCATCGCTACCAAAGATCTTCACCGGTCTCTGTGCGCTCGGCAACTACAAGCTCCCCAAGCACTGCGACAACAACGAGGTGTTCAAAGCACTCTGCTGTGAGGCCGGTTGGGTCGTCGAGGACGATGGCACAACCTACTGCAAGGTGAGAGCTTTCGATTTGGCCTCTCGATCGATCAATCTACTACTGCTTTCTCCATTTCCTAGATCTTGGGCGTGTAGTTCTGGATTGAATTGAGCTCTGGTTCTTGGTTCTTAGTTGCAGGGTTGCAAGCTACCGCCATTGAGGCCAATCGGTGGGGCCACTCCAGCGGGTATGAGCCCATGCTCGTCCTCACAGCTTCTCAGTGCGTCGTCGTCATTCCCGAGCCCGATGCCATCCTACCACGCGAGCCCGGTGTCATCGAGCTTCCCAAGCCCCATGCGCCTTGACAACCCGAGCTCGTCCTATCTCCTCCCATTCCTTTGGGGGCTCCCCAACCTTCCACCGCTTCGCATCTCCAGCAACGCACTGGTAACGCCACCGCTCTTGCCGTCAACGATGTCCCAGTGCCCAAGGTTCAAAAGCTAGATTGGGGTGTCGATCCCTTTTGGCTCCCCTTCTTCATCGTCTTCGCACCGACGAGCCCCACCCGTGGCCACCGGCGTAAGCACCCAAACAAGATACTGGTGTGCGATGAGTTGAATGTCTTGATGGTGGACTTCGGCTGGTGGATTAGCTTCCAGATGGTCATGACGACACCAACATCACCCATGTACAATCTTGTTAACCCGGTGCCTCCAACTCGAACTCCATGGAGACAGAGGGAATGGCAGTGGTGAGGGGCCAAAGCAACCCAAAGTTCGAGTCCGACAAGGGGGAGGGTGACGTCGCGGGAAGGGGAGAGGATGTTAGGACGTTTGATAAGTTACCGGTAGCGAGTTTAGTAGTTGGGCATAGCCTCTGGTCGTGCACATCAGATGTTCGACGTGTGCTCATTCACGCGGGAATGGTTCCTTCTTTTTCGGTTTCAGTTAGTAGTCATGCATCATAGCTGGTCATGGGATGGCACAGATCGTGTAGTCGTAGCATCCACTTAGGAGGGGCCATGTTGGCCATGATCTGTACTCGTTGATGTTTAAATAGAGTCCTCAGAAAAGCTACAACAGTTGAGCAGCACAAATCATTGTGTTTCCCCTCAGCGTTGCGTGCGTATCCCCAAGTGTTTGAGGAAGTCAGAAGTCATAAGTCGTAATTGAGACTTTCGACTATTGACTTTCTGCGACGAGGCATGGTCATAAATGACTTCGTGGTCATTCGACTGCATGCATGTCCGCTGCAACTCGACTATCGACTTGCTGCGACGAGGCATGGTTATAAATAACTTAGTGGTCGTTCGACTGTGTGCGTGTCTACTGCGACAAGTGGTATTAGAGCCTATGTTCGTTGATCATCTGGAAGACATGTCTTTGTCATGGGTAGGGGTGAAAATGGATCAGATAGTTTCCGACTAATCTGGATGAAAATGAATACGGATTGTGTTGGATTGGATTTTATTTGGATAATCCTCGGATCGAACACAGATACGGATTTTTTTTGTTATAAACAAATATGAATACAGTAGGCCTGATATCCGACAAATACGAATACGGATTATCCGGATAATACGAATCCAGATATATGAGATTTCAGTCCAACATTGCCTAGCCCAAGACAGCCTCTCTCATCTCCCCTCCACCAGCCTACTAGCAAATATTTATGTTTATTAAAAATAAATTTAGCAGTGTCGGTATATTAAAATTTGTACCGATTAAATTGGTGTACTGTCATTTAAATCATTCTGATGTAATTTTAAATTCTTAATTAATTTATTAGTCACATGTAAACTGTAGAAATCCATTAAGAATTATTTAGGACTTTATAAAAAATTAACTGCCATTTGAAGATTTAAAATCTGTATAATAGTATGACTATTGTGGATAAAAATACTTATACGTGTTTAGATTTCATTAATGTTTTGATAAGATAAATTATTTATGTGTTTTCATTAATTTTAGATGTATAGTTTAAGGGGTTTTCATGTTATTCATGATTGTAATCATTTCAATTCGTATTTGCTCTATATATGTATTTGATATTATTCATATTTGTATTCATATTTGAGGTATCCGTATTCGTATCCGCATCCGAGAAAAAAATATGAAAACAAATATGATAGATGTATTATCTGTCCGTATTCGATTCGTTTGCATCCCTAGTCATGGGCTCTGCCAGCAAGGCTGTCAATGACTCCTCCACGGCAAGGCCACCCGCACTTGCCTTCGCCACCTCTGTGCCAACTGCGGCACCATGATGACAATGGTAGCGCACCCATCCAACGCATCATCAAGGAGGCCTCAGGCTCTGTTGTCTACCCCATGCTCACGCGAATGAACTTCAACGACTGGGCGCTGCTCATGAGAGTCAACCTCCAGGCGCAAGGTCTCTGGGAGGCCATCAAAACTGATGACATAGACTCATCATGTTGAACCGGCTCGCACTGTCGTCAGCTATTCTCCACACCATGTTGATCAAGATGCTATCGACTCTCGCCGTCAAGCATACGGTGAAGGCTGCCTAGGAGACCATGAAGACCATGCGTATGGGCATCAACCACGTGCATGAAGCCAATGCCATCATTTCCTCTTGCTCATCAATGATATAAGTCATTACATGTGGCCCATTCTCCTCCGAGGCAAGGACGAGACCGACGGTGAAATCAAGAAGTTTCAAGTCGTAGCTGAGATCGAGACCGACCACAAGCTGTGCGCCCTGCGCACCGACCGTGGGGGGATTTCATCTCTGTGGACTTCACCGAGCACTACACTGAGCAAGGAGTACACCAGCAGCTCATGGTGCCGTACTCACCCCAGCAAAACGGTGTCGTTGAGCACCGAAATCAGACGGTGATGGCGAGGTGCATTCTCAAGGATCGGAAGGTGCTCGACGAATTATGGGGGGAGGCCGTAACCATGGCTGTCTTCGTCCTGATCCGCTCTCTCACAAGCAATGTGAGTGGGAAGACCCCTATGAAGCAACAAAAATACTTATTTTAATTTTAATTTTGTTTTTAACATTTTATTTATTTATTTTAATTTTAAGAAAAACATGGGCTGTTACAATCTACCCCCCTTAAAAAGAATCGCGTCCCCGAGATTCGCACGGGTTAGCAGAGAAATAGGTTTGGATCTTACCCGGTGTGGCTTGAGCTGAGATTCAGTTTAAACATCCCTTCGCTAAGGTCGTTGGCAGTTGGTGCTCCAGCTTAATGCTTCCAAAGACTAGGAGAGAGAAGACTCAAGGCAAAGGAAGGAATAGGGGATATTTTGCACAACCCAAAACTTCAACTTTAATGAAAACCTTTATTAAACATACAACAAGTAATAGTTATGGCTGCTGACAAAAGAGTAAACTGACAGCTCGTAACCTCGTCTACTTTCTAGCTTAACAACTTATCCTAGAGAGATAAGGGTTGTCTTGGCGTGATCCTTCGCAGCTCTCGAGGTACGACACATAACCCTTCCAGGTGAGGATCAAAGTGGCAACACAGTAGAAGAATTCCAACTATTGACCATCTATAGTTGCTTTGAACAAGGGAAGGATTAGAAACAAATTTTCAAGAAATGTCAATAAGACGAGAAAGGATTGAAAGATAAGGGTAAGCAAAGATTGAGAGATAAGAATAAGCAAATTTTATTTTTAAATTACTGGTTTAGCAAAATAAGTCCTTAGTGTCTGTCCATTCTATTCTACCTACGGTCGCGTCTTAGTATCGTCATGGCTCTGATACCACCTTTGTCGGAACCCGGAGTAACGACTCCTGGATCCTCTGTGTAAATCGCACTAGTCCAGGATCAGCTAGTGCACACAGTACAACAAAGATAAATACCAAGCACAAATGACTGATTATATTAAATAAAAGAGTACGACCTCATGGCCAAGTCTTACATCAACGCCCATTGGCAAAATAAATAAAGAAAATAACTGCGGAAGCAAACTGATAAGAAGCGAAGCCCAAGCCTGCCCACAGGCAAACGACAGTAAGACGCGGTCTACTCGTCCAGATCTTCACCATAGTTGACGTCTTCCTTCTCTGTGTGGAAAAAGCAAGGTGGGTACAAACTTGTACTCCGCAAGTCACACGGAAAATGCACCATAATGATAAAGGCTTCAATGGAAGGCTTATAGGGTTAGTTTGCATAAAACAACATTTAAGAAATACAATAAGTAGATTGAAATTGCTGAATTTAATACAGTAAGTAAAAACAATACTTGTAGTAGAAAGTAATACCGTCAGTGTCGGCTCCGACCAAACACCAACCTATTCACGGGCATCTCACCCGGACCATCATTTCCAAAAGATCACGTATGGATTCCATCCATCCACACGTTTCCAAACACTCGTGGATTCCATCCATTCACAAGCTTTCAATCTCTCTCATGGGTTCCATCCACCCACAAGGTTTTCGAAAATATTTTTGAAATACAAAGTCTAATCCATGAAAAACTTTTACTCAGCATGCCTATGACCGTGGGCACGGCTATCCAGAATAGATTATACACTCTGCAGAGGTTGTACAACTTTACCCACAAGACACGATCATCCTTTTGTGCCACGCGAGTTACACACTTCCTTAGGTGTGCGGCGAGAAGTCGTGACAAGGCCTTTACAATGCAAAGCCTTCAACCTGGTCGAGTCAACTCTAAGGTTTCACCCCAGTAAGGAATCCACCAGACCGGGACCCCCTCTTGAGCCTAGACGAGACTTCTCATGGCTTAACCACGCTCGCCCAAGTGAGACTTCACATGGCACCAACCACGCTCACTTTCAACCTATGACTCGACTCAGATTGAGACTTCACAAATTATTCAGCCAGAGCTGTCCCATACCAGCCATGTGGTAGTACGATTAGGGCTTTGCAACAGTAGCTCACAGACCGGTCCTTAATTGACTTAGGCCCAACCACATACCCCCGTGCACGACAATCGACCGCTGCGGCTCCAACCAACAGGGCATGCCTGCACCCACCAATCTAAACAATTGCCTAAGTCTAAACCAAGTTTGATATTTTGTTTTCAAAATATTTCATAACACTTCTTGACTCACCAAAGTCAAGAGTACATATCAAAAGCATATCATTTTATGTGAAAGACATCCCAAAACAAAATTATATGACTATGCAGGGCTAAGCATTTGATTAAACTCTCTAGCCAACACTAATATATTAACTAGAGTTTGATTCTAGGGTGACAAGGTATTGAGGAATTCAAATTCAATGGAGGAATTAACAAGTAGGCAATAACAAAATTTAAAACTGAATTGAAATACGTTGAATAAAAATATGCATGCAATATAATTTAAATCAACAAAATTTTATTTTAAAAACTGGGATCAACATGATTAAGGAGTGTGACTTGCCTTGCTCTTCAACTTGGTTCAAACCTTCGTCATCGAATTTTCCCGAATCGTCGAAGTCTACACGTGAAAATAACCCACCAAATTCAAATTGACTTCAAATATTTGGATTGAGGCTAGAAATGGATAGAGGAGAATTTTTGATGAATTTAGAAATTTGAATGGGTTAAATCGGAGTTAGGACGAAGGAGAACGGGCTCCGGGAAGATTTGAAATCAGGGAAAAAGGAAAAACCGGATTTTTTTTGAATTACTTTTCTAAAGGAAAATCTGGGATTATGACGTCAGCGAGGAATTTCTTTTCGGCCGAATTGTTTTTAAACGGAAAACTCAGCTTTATTGCGTCTGCAGGCGTCAGCCAGGGGTATACCCCACTGACAGGTGGGGCCCTGGTATATGGACCAGGTCCACCGGCTCGGGAAGGGACGGAGATGGTGGGGTGTGCTGACGGGGCAGGGGCGGGCGAGGTGGCGCTGAGGTGGCGAGCCGTGGCGCCGCGTGGCTGCCACAGGGGCAGGCCGAGCTGACGTGGCCGGCCGGCCGGGGAGGAGCTCGGGCCCGGGGAGCTCGCCGACGAATGGCGGCACGGCGGCCGGCAGTGAGGGTGGAGGAGAGAGAGGGCGCAGAGGGGAATGTGGTGGTGGCGCAAGATTTTACCGGGGACGGCCGGCGGTGAGCTGGCGGCAAGCAGTGGCGGCGGCGCAACTCGGGCGGCGACGAGGGCGGTGCTCTGGCGGCGGAGAGGGGCGGCCGAGAGGTCGGGGGGCTTCGCACGGGCGCGGCGGAGATTTTGGAGGCGGTGGCGAGGCCTGGGGGCGGGCGGCTCGACGGCGATTGCTCGTCGGAGCACGGCCGGGGCTCGGAAGGAAGGGACACAGCGGCGGGGCGCTCGAGAGCTTTGGGGAGCGAAAATGGGGAGGTGGGGCGAGTGGCGGAGTGAGGAGGGGGTTTCGGGGGCCTTTTATAGGGGGCGGCGGCCGGGCGGCGAGCTAACCGCCCGCGCGATAATGGCGGCGGTGGCAGCCGTTGCGGGAGTGGGGAGTGGGAGGTGGGCGACGGGTGCGGGGGAGAGGGGTCGTGGGGCGCGCGGCGTGCGGCGCACGAAGGAGAGAGGGGGCGGCGCATGCGGGAAGGCGGGGGAGACCGGGAGGTGCGGGTCGGTGGTTGCGCAACGGGCGGCGGCGGCGGGAGGAAGGAGGAGAAGGCGGAGAAGACGAAGGCCCTGACGGGTGGGGCCCACGCGCAGAGGGAGAAGGGGAGAGAGGAGGCGCGGGCGGCCAGGATGGCGCCACGCGGGGGAGAGAGGGATCGGGTGGCCCGAGGAGGAGGGAGAGGTGGACGGCGTGGCGCAAATCAGACCGGCCACGTGTCGGGTGCGGAGGAGGGGTAGGCGGGATCGGGCGGGGTGCGTGGGTGGAATCCGGCCATCCACGTCGCGGCCGGAGGGGAGGGGAGGGGGAATTTTATTTTTGATTTCAGATTTTCAGAAATTGCCAGGAAATTAATTTGGCCTCAGAAAAATATGAAAATAACTCTAAAAATTCCAGAACAATTCATAGAATCTCCTGGAGACATTTTAGACTTAATAAAAATATTTCCAACTAATTTTGGTATTATATTTTCATACTTTAAAATACTTTTTAATTTCAAAAATACATTTATAAACTCCAGAAAATCCAGGAAACCAAATTAAAGCCAAATAACTCCAAATTTTTAATTTGAATTAGAATTTTTATAGAAAATCAAAATATTATTTTATTTAATACTATTTCTAGGTTTTCATTTAAAATACTTTTTAAATCCAGCTTTTTCAAAAACAGAAATTTAGGGCAAATCCAAATTTAAAATTAGGCAACAAAAATACTTATTTTAATTTTGTTTTAACATTTTTTATTTATTTTAATTTTAAGAAAAACCTGGGCTATTACACTGCTCATGGACAACAAGTCTGCAATTCAAATGTGCAAAAATCTGGTGTACCATGGCCGGAGCAAGCACATTGAGACATGTTACCATTTCATCAGGGAATGCGTTGAAAATGGCAAGGTCCTCATCGACTATGTCAAGTTGGATGAGCAATTGGCAGACCTGCTAACCAAACCTCTCAGGCAGATGAAGTATTGGAGTCTGCGTGAGAAGATTAGAGTCGTCATCGTGAAGGGCAACAAGATCAAGGGGGAGATTATCAGGATGTTCGATCAAATTGCTGGTAGCAAATTCAGTAGTTGGGCATGGCCTCTGGTCGTGTGCGTCAGACGTTTGACGTGTACTCATTTACATGGGAATGATTTCTTCTTTTCCGGTTTCAGTTAGTAGTCGTACGTCATGGCTGGTCGTGGGATGGCACGGATCGTGTAGTCATGGCGTGCGCTTAGGGGGGCCATGTTGGCCATGATCTGTACTCGTTGATGTTTAAATAGAGTCCTCAGAAAAGCTGTGATAGTCAAGCAACACAAATCCTTGTGTTTCCCCTCAGCGTCGCCTGTGTATACCCGAGTGTTTGAGGAAGTCAGAAGTTGTAAGTCGTAAGTTGTAACCGAGACTTCCGACTATCAACTATCGACTTGCTATGATGAGGCGTGGTCGTTCAACTATGTGCGTGTCCACTGCAACTCAACTATCCACTTGCTACGACAAGGCATAGTCGTTCGACTGTGTACATGTCCGCTGCAACAGAGGATCCATGAGGTGGCTGCCAAGGTGCTCGAGCTCACGCTCGGCATCAGCGCGAAATGACCGTCATAGTTGAGCATTGTACTGGCTCAGAACTTGCTCACCAGTATGGCCATGAGACCGTTATTAGTACTTCATGGTTGAACTCTACTAGCCATGGCGATGGCCCTCGGCTAGCTCCTCCAGCTTAGAGAGAGGACGGCGCGCAGCGGCGTCAGCTCGGCGCGCCAATGCGGAGGACGGTGAGCGCCAACACGGAGAGAGAGGACGGCGTAGGATACTGAATAGATCAATCGGTAGGTGTGTTGCAAACTTAGGGGGAAGTTGCTTTAAGATTGATGATGATTTACGTGGCAAGATCTTAGGAAAGGCCTCATAAGATGGGATCCGAGGTCCTGTCGCATAGAATTTTCTTGCCTCTTATCTCACCAATAAATTTCCTAGTCGAATTCTAATTTAGGCCATAGCTAATTTAAGCCCTAGCTAATTGTAACTGTGCCAGAAGGTGCAGTCAGTGTAATTGCCATAATGTGAAAAGCTGAGTTAGTGAGCTAAGCCATAGTAACCAAAGCGGCGACCTAGCTTCCTCATCATCCAATTAGGAGCACGTGCTGAAAGCCTAAAATAATATTTGCTTACACTGGACTTCATTAGTCAACCATGATGTCTCAAAGCAGTTCGGCTGAAAAGCTCGTGATTTATGGCTGAAAACATTGTAGCTGACTGAAAAAAGCACTGTAGCTGACAGAGACTTATTTAGCATAATTAAATTTAAAAAAATTTAAAATAAAAAAATATGTTAGCCCATTACGTATAATACAAACAAATACGGGAAAAAAAAGAACCGGCAAAAAAGCTCAACAAAAAGTCAAAAGTTCAGAAAAAGACGAAACTTATGAATAGTGAAAAATAAGCCAGAAGTCAAAAGCCGAAGCCGAGTTGATCAGGGGGGAGATGTTTCCATGCACTAAGTGTATAATAAATTACACTAATATTGATGTGTTTCTAAAGAATAATTATATCTACTTACTTTTAAATATATCAAATTAGTGCAAGACATTATAGGAAGGGAAAGCATAGAATCACTCCTCGTTTAACAAATACTCTCCTAGCCCCTGACATAAGTTCTATAAGTTTTCCTGTTCATTACTAGATTAATCACCCTTTTCTATATCCTGGTGAAACATCTGACTATTTGAGTGAACAAACGCGCATGAGAGTCAGTGAGTTGAATCCGAGCCACTGGCGGAGCTACAGGGTGGTCCGGGTGGTCCGCGGACCACCATACGCTCGGTCCATACAAGATCCATAGATATAGGAAAATTCGGATCCTCAGCAGCCAAACATCGAATACGTGGGAGCGTCCGCGGCCTTTCGCGAATACGCATTGTGCGACACTTCGTATTTCTCTGTGCGGCCGGCCTGCGCCCCTTCGTATCCCTTGTTGTCTTGTGTTTCATAGAATACGAATACGATTATACGAACGATAGCGGCGGCGGCGGGCCGGCGGCAGGACGGCGCTGGACGACGAGCAGCAGCACACGTGAGTCCTCTGCAGGTACATCTCAAAAGTCAAAATCTTCATCCAATTAGCCTGCTCGTTTAGTCATGTTTCCTTTTTTTCTCCCAATCTCTCCCTAGAGCTTGACAGTCGGTTTGATGAGGTAAATATGGAGTTGCTTACTTGTATGTCTGCTTTGAATCCAGCAGATTCCTTCGCTTCTTTTGATGCAAACAAGGTACATAGACTTGCTGAATTTTACCCTAACGATTTTTCAAGCTCTGACTTGCTAAGACTCAATTTGCAACTTGAAACCTTTATTGATGACATGAGAAAAGATGAAATGTTCAAAGGCCTAAACAATCTTGTTGACCTCTCAGTAAAACTTGTTGAAACAAAGAGGGATAAAGTTTATCATTGGGTCTATTTACTTATCAAATTGGTATTGCTTCTACCGGTGGCTACCGCAAGTGTTGAAAGAATATTTTCTGCAATGACCTTTATCAAGGATAAGTTGAGAAATAAGATGGGTGATAGCCTTCTGGATGATTGTCTAGTGACTTTTATTGAGCGAGATATTTTCTTACAATTGAGTGAAGAAGAGATCATCAACACTTTCATGGCTATTAGAAGGCGCAGGCCTGACAAGAAGTAGTGACATATTGTTCTTTAACTATTATGGGTATGTAATATTTCAATTCTATGTTAAGAAAGCTATACTCGTCTATTTTATGAACTCTGTATGTCCTTTTTTTTCTTAATTGCATTTTGTAATTTATATACTTGTGTACCGACATGTTAAATTTATAGCGGTTAAAAAAAATTTAGACAATAGACCACCATAGCTACAAATCCTAACTACACCACTGATCCGAGCTCTTGACGAATAACTCAAAAGGCCACATGTGCCGGAGCCGTTCCAATCCCTAAGATACATGAATCTTGTCCAAGGGGTAACCGACCACATAATGCAACAGAAAAATAATGTGTTAGTTCAAACAAATCTTAAATTCTATATTGAAGTACAAGCCTGAATTGACAGGCTACTGACAAACTCAGGCGAATACCTTGAATAACATATTGACAAAACCAAACATGTGAGGAATAAAAAATGGATGAAGATTGTTCCAGAAAGATAATTATTGAGAGATCAATCATCACTAGAAAATCAGAGATGCAAATATTCATCATATAATCCAAAGTCACATCTCGAAAGATTCGGGAGATCACTCAGGTGGTGATCGGTTCGGCTGAAAGCCTCATGGCTTATGGCTGAAAACACTGTAGCTGGCTGAAAAAAACACTGTAGCTGACAGAGGCTTATTTACCATAATTAAATTTAAAAAAATTTAAAAATAGAAAAAACATATTAGCCTATCACGTATAATGTAAACAAATACGAGGAAAAAAAGAACGGTAAAAAAACTAAAAAAAATCCAAAGTTCATAAAAAGACGAAATTTATGAATAGTGCAAAAATAAGCTGAAGCCAGAAGCTGAAACCATATTGATCAGGGCCAAAATATCACCAACCCACCGAACCCAGGAACCTTGGAAAAAAAATCAAGTGAGGCAAGGTCCACAAAAAGCAGCGTACCATGCTAACACTAGCACAAGTTCCCCGTATCAGAAATTGGAACTCCGAGGTAGAAGAGAACATAATTCTAATTTTGGATATCATCTTTAAAACATATTTATATGACTTGATAATACATATGTAATTTTACTTTTTAAAAAATAAATTGTTGCAGAACTTCAGTTGTGATATTTTAATATTATATATTATAAGAGAGAAAATATTCATTTTGTTCTCCAATACTTGTCACATGTGACTAAAACCTTCTTCTCCAGATACTTTTTTTTTATGAAAATACTTACAAAGTAAACAATAAATATAGGATTACATAATATTTTTCATTTATATCATCATCATTTTTTTCATTATTGCAATGCTTATCTATACTACATGCTCATAACACACATCATATCTTATGTCAGTATAAAGGAGTGAACACCTATTAAAGATCCCACACTCAATCCCTCCATCCTGTAGAGGTCACCAAATAAATGGTTATAATGTTTTTGTTTTTGTGAGAATTTTAGCAATTATCTTTTTTTAGCGATTGCAAACTACCTGTCATTGATTTTTATTATATAATATATTTCGATTCCTAAATTATATATATACAAATCAAATTCATTATCTTATTTTATTTTATTCTCAAATTAGAATATTTTTGTAATTTTAATTATGAATAAAACCAAATTTTCTATTTTTCACTTAGTCTGGAGTTAAAAACAAACGATAATTTCATTGAATTCTATTCTAAATTAGCATATTTTTGGATTGCACTTCTTATAGACTTTCTTTTTTAGTTTTATGTTGGAATTCATTTATAAATCCAGCTACTAATTTTTATTTCGATTTGAAGTTATTTCTTATAGTATTTGACATGGACTCTTTTTTATCTCAGATTTATTTTTATTTAATTTGGAATTTTTGTTTTAGATTACATACAAATCCAATTGCTAATTTTCATCTAACTTCTTTTCTGAATTTTATCTATGTAGGGGTTTTTATTTGGAGTTCATATTAAAATCAAGTTGTTAGTTTCCTTTTATTTTTCATTCCAAAATTATGTTATTTTTTATTTAATTTCAATTTTTAGCTTTAGATTAGAATTTGAATACAAATCCAACTACTGATTTTTATCTAATTTCTACTCTGTATTTCAACTATGTATGGGTTTTAATTTGGAGTTCGTATGAAAAACCACATTGCTAATTTCCTTTTATTTTTAATTCTGAATTTCTGTTAATTATTGTTGTTATTTTTATATTAGCTTTAGGTTAGAATTCATATACAAATTCAACTGCTAATTTCATCTAATTTTTATTTTAAAATTTAGCTATGTGTGGGTTTTAATTTGTAGTGCTATGAAAATAAGATGGTTAATTTACTTTTGTTTTGCATTTCATACTGCTATTATTTTTTTGGGTCATATAAGAATGTTTGTTCCTCGTTAAAAAATGATGCTTTGAAATTTGTGAAATTGTAACTTATTTGTTTTGAAAGTGTTTTTTTACCCCTATTTGTCAAGTCAAAATTTGGACCTAGGTTAAGAGACAATTTGGAGTTGGGACTTGTAAGTCCCCATCACTGAAGAAAATTTGAACTTGTAGATTCAAATTATGATTCTTTTTAATATTGTAAAACTACCTGATGGTTTGTTTCTAACAAAATCATCCTTTTAAATATAACTACCTAGTGTAGTCTTCACCTTTAATAGCGTAAGTTCAAAACTTAGAGAGATAGAAATGTCTCCATACTTAACACATCTATGCCTCAGATCTCAAACATGCCCTCAGCTCAAGCCGCCCACCGGCAGTGTCCTCTTCCTCGTTGCCAACGTACAGGTATGGGTTCTTCTCCACTAGCTGGAAGTTGTAGAACATGAACACGTAGAAGGCCAGGCTGGCCATCTCGACGGCGACGTTGACCACCCACTGGTACTTGTAGCTAAGCACGGCTGCGAAGGTTGACACGGCAATCCGTGTGAAGTAGAGGTACCTAATCATCACCAGGTAGAACTGCTTGAACAGGATGAGATTTTGGAGGTTCCGCGCTACCTTGCCATCTATCTTGGATGCCTCCCACAGGTTGTGGATGGACCAGATGATGGAGAAGAATATCACACAGCAGTAGATGACGTCCACCAGCAGGAAGATCTGGTTCCACGCCAGCCCATCCTGCCTCATCCACCCCGTCTCCCCAATCACCGCCAACGCGATGCTCTCGATCACTCGCGCGCACGACTACGAAAACGTACGAGTGTTATACGTGCGTAGAACTCTAAGATTTGTTTCTTAATAAAGATTATTTTCTCTTCTAAATTAAGAAAAAATATCTTTAAGCAATAATATCTTAATAAGGATTATCATATCTTTTAAATTAAGGAGAAATATATCTTTAAGCAATAACATCTAACGACTGCTATAGTTTTGCTTAATTAGGATCCACTTGATTAAGAGCCAGATTTTTTTACTTTTTTGTGATTATTTCTAGCTTTTTCTCTTTTTTCTTAGCGATTCTAAAACGCCTCTTATAGATTTTTAGTAATAAATAGATGCAGCAAACTCTGTATATTCATTTTCAACATATTTATCCGACAGTTCAATTGTGCTCCCACACATTAACTGTGAGGAAAATTTACATTTAACTGAAACCATCTTTCCTGTGATGTCTTACAAACTTCTGCCCCTGCCACAAACAACCACTGAATCACTGATGTGGAGATCACGAAGGACCAATAATCTTATTATGTACAGCACTGGTCCACACACAATTCAGAACAGCACCAACCATGTGATGCCTTGTACCAAGTAAACATGCACTGGACCAACAGAGGTGGATGCATGGAAGCTTTTCTTGAGGCCATGTGAGTTGTGCCGATACTGCTGTTTTGGGTCACAAAAAATGCTCAAACCAGTCAGTGCTGCACCGGCAAGCCATAATTCTGGAACGACCTGATCCAACCGTCCCATCCCGCCGTAACTATCACTTGACCCCAGGAGTGTGATTCACCCTGGCAACAATTCCTCAGGAGCTTGCACTGTGATTCATCCAAAGTAGTACTAGTTGAGCAGACGGGCAGCATTTCCTCTGGCCAAGTTGCTGAACTTTTGCAGCTGGACTCCAGGAAGAACTCCTTGTTTGGAGAGGCAAATGGGGCAGGGCTTGTTGCTTTCGTGCCATTCCAGGGTATTGCAACGGCTGCATTGTTCGCATGGAAGCGCTCAGAGGACCATGTGGTCTTCATTTGTTTAGTCATACCTTGTTTTTCGTTGTTCCAAATGTAGATGTCAGAGTGCTCACTTGCAGAGATGATGTACTGCCCATCCGAAGTGTATGCTGCCGACAATTGGCAAGAACCACTCTGGAGTCCTGGTGTGGTTAGGTACATACTATTATTAGTTCATCATCCATCTCGCGTAAAATCATTTACATCTAGAAGCATAGATCAGAAGCAATTTGAGTTATACCTCCATATTTCTGTATCACATCGACCCCATCAAGTATATTGATCTTCGAGTCAGCACATGTTACCATCAGCTTTCTGGGGTCACTTGGACAGAACTGCAACGGGAAAAAATTAGCATCCACAGTGAGAGGTAAAATAATAGATAAATTACTGTAGCACATTAAAAGGTCAACTTTTTTTGTTGTGCTGATGTTTACCTGCAAACCTGTAATCCTTTTTAGTGAATACTTCTTCTTTCCATTGAGTGTGACTTGTGATTCCAGCCGCAGCAGATTATCTGCACCAATGCAAAACAGTTGCAAATTTTTCAGTAATTAGGATAAACTGAAACATCTGGAGGGAAATGCTCGCAAGACAAGAATATCACAGATTTAGTCATTTACCTGATGCATCATAAAAGAGACAATTCCCAGTGATGGTCCCAACCACTGCCCCCTGCAAGGGAGTAAAAGTAATAATCACAAAAACTATATATGTGCAACTTCAGCAAAAGAATACTATAATTCTGGTACGCCAATAATCTTACCTTTCCATCAGGATGACAACAAACAGCTGTTAATATTTGTCTAGCATCAGCCCAATCCAGTACACGGCATCTAGCAATATCCCAAACACGGATTTTGCCATCAATTGATCCACTGATGAAGCAATTCTCATTAGCTGGGTTCAGTTGGAGACAGGTCACTGCAGAGTAAAGGAAAAAAACTCATGAGGCTAAGCTGTAGATGCAACTGAAAATATAGACGAGGAAAAATTAAATGAAACCTTACCAAAGTTACTATGAGGAAATAGTGCAATGCAATTTGCGCAGCCAATTTCCCACAAGCGAACTGTTTTGTCTGTTGATGCCGACAGTAGACGCTGCAAGGAAAAAAAATTTCACCGCTAGATGAACACAGAATGGAATGATCCTACAACAATGATTCAAAGAACGAGCACACTTCTCAATTAACCAACCTTACTGCTTGACCATGACAGATCCAGCACATCGCCGGAGTGCCCAAGGAACTCATGCAACGGCTCCTCCGCGATCCGGAACACCATTTCAGGCATCACAACGCAAGCAAACTCTGAAGATCTCCTCACGCCCTTGACCTTGCATTTCTTCTCATCGTCAGCATCAACAGGACTCAACTGGGACTTGCCTTCCATTTTGAGGTAAACACAGGATGGATCGTCGGTAGGAATGTCACACCCCTCAGCCTGCGTCACACGCCATACCCGGACAACCCCATCCTCGCCTCCGCTGGCAAGAAGCTCCCCGTCGGGGCTAAACTTCATCGTCAGGATGGCGCCGTCATGCGCCCTGATCACCTGCCCCCTGTAAACCGATGAGAATTCCTTCACCTGCTTCCGGTATGGCCGGACTCTGATCCTCTCGTACCGTCCACCGCCGTCGTGGTCACAGTCCGACGAGCTGGTGCTGGTCTCGTCGCCTGCATAATCCACTGTAGTGCAAGCCACCATGCCAAGCCTCCTCAGCCATCCATGCCTCCTCCTGTCGATTTTCTTGGAAGCACCCGTCGGCGGTTTGCCATCTCTGTGCAGAAGCCTCTGGATGAAGGACAACGAGCTGAGACCCCTGCCCACCTCCTGATCACCGTCCTTACTGGGGCCGCCACTGACAGAATTGCTATCTGATGCGCCATCGCCGGAGCTCGTGGTCTCTTCAGACGCCCAGCTCGACGTGGAGCAGTCGCTACCGTTCTCGTCTGAGAACGATAGCCTCCCAATCTCCTGCACGCTGTGAAGGCCAACTTGCCACGGCAATGCCGCGCCGGTGCCGGACACCGGCGGCAACTCTTCTTGGCTGTCGAAGAAGGCTTCCTCCTCCGCCGCCGCCTCCAACCCGCCGGTTCTTACTGACCAGGAACGCGCCATGGACGTACACAACAACACCACACTTCAAGAAAGGAAACAGTAGGTGCACACGGTTCAGAGTCAGGTTCCAAGAGCGGCTTATATAACACTAGAAAAAGCAGTGTAAGTGAATGCGGCCGGCCGGATGGAAAAGGTTAAGTCCGAGATTAAACAAATCGCGCCGAATCGGAACTGTTCAATTCCCCGAATCTCCCAAATCCCGCACGGCCCGCGCGGCTTAATCGCACAGAGGAGCAATGCATCAGGCTCGGGCCCGCCTAATCCAATTTCCCAACTTAGTCGAGCATAGAACCGAGCCACGGAAACGGAACGAAACAGGCGAACAAAAATCAAGAACTGGGGAGCGGTCTGAGGCGAAGACAGGGGAATGGCAGGGGGAGGCGCCAGACACACGAGAATTTTGGTGCTTCGAAACAAATGTAGGCCTTACCGTCTCAAGTACTCAGCAGACCAGCCAATCAAAGGCCAAAAAACTGGAAATGGGAGCGATTCTACAGGGACATGGGAGGAAAGGAGATGGCTGGCGGGGTCCCATCGCCATCTCCAGATTGGAAGAAGAAGAAGACTTAGGGGGTGTTTGGCTCGCCGTCACACTTCGCCTGTCAAAGCTGCGGCGCGCCACAGAGCGAAGGCAGCTGTTTGATTCAGCTTTAAGGTGGGGCAGCCACATTATTTCACAGTACAAATTTACGCCAAGATGTGGCGACCATATTCTCCGCCACAAGTCTTGGGCGACGCCACAACTGAGTGGCTGGTGTGGGCTGTGAACCAAACAGCCCCTTAAAAGGGAGATTAGATCATATATCATCCCTTTAGTTGGGAAATTCAGAATTTACCCTCCACATCTCAATGACATGTGGGGTCATCATAAGTCACTGACATATGATCAAGATGATAAATCGTAAATTTTCATCTAAATAGAATGTATATGATCAATTACCTGGACTTAAAATCATTCATGCTTCTTTGTGGAAATCGATAGTTGCGGTGTCGTGTGAGTCGTGTCACTTACTGCTGATTGCTTCGGTTCATTTCACTGGTTCAGCCCTGTCTCTGTACTTGTTTCTGCCACTGGTGAAGTGACCCTTCATTGCTTTTCTTTCCTTTCCTTCTCCTTTTCCTTTTTTTTTCGAATTTATCTGGAAGGTTTGCTGTTCGGCTCACCTAAAACTATCGATTTCTTCTTGGAGGGCACCCAATACCACCCCCCCCCCCCCCTATTTGATGGCACAAATCGTGAGCTGCAGCTGTGTAAGTTGTTAGTGGTCGCCATGTAAATTCAGATAAGCAACAGAGAAAGTAAATAGTGTTTTAAAATTTTTCTCTTAAATATTTACCAATCTTTTAATCCGATAACTACAAAGCTATAAAGATTATGATATGAAGTCTTCTTAAAAAAAGAGGAATACAAAGCTGAGCACGACCAGCTCTGAACACTACGTGGTCAGATTACAACCGCTGATCGGAAATCAACATGGTTGGTTACGACTATCGGATGGAAGCCAACGAATCGGAGTTGGACTATCGGACGGAAATCACCGTGGTCGGAGATTGACTACCAGTCGGATACCAACGTAGCCGGAAATTGATTATCGGACGGAGATCACCGTGGTCGAAGATCGACTGCCAATCGGATACCAACGTAATCGGAAATCGACTCTAGCAGTCGACGACCAGAGACAGATCGAAAACCAACGTAGTTGATAATCGACATGGTCGAAATTCGACTTGAGTGGTCAGCAACCAGAGAGCGGTCGAAAACCAACGTAGTCAAAAATGAATGTGGCCGAAACTAACGTGGTTGAAGGTCAACAAATGATCTAAAACCAACGTGGTCAAATCCGGTTGAAAATCAACGTGATCAAAAATTAATGTGACAAAAAACGTGGTCGAATCTGGTCAAAATACGATCAGTGAGGTCAATAACCAGTGAGTGGTCGAAAACCCAACGTGGTCGTAAGACAACGAGTGGTTTGAGACCGACTTGGTCAAAAATACGACTAGTGAGGTCAACGACCAGTGAGCGGTCAAAAACCCAATGTGGTCGAAAGCAAACGAGTGTCCGAGACTGACGTGGTCGAATCAGTTCGAAAATCGACTAGTGAGATCGACGACCAGTGAGCGGTCGAAAACCCCACGTGGTCAAAAAGATGCAAAGCAGTCGGAAGCCTAAAGGTGGTCAAAAAAGATGCAGTGTGATCTGAGACCTGACCGTGGTCAGAACCAACATGGTCGAAAACAGAGGAGAGCAGTCAAAATTTTAGCACAGTTTCAAACAAAAATTGATGGAACTTTTGATTCATAGATCCAAATAATATGAAACTTTGCAGAGATTTTTTCTAGGGTATTGTGAACCGATTCCAACAAACGATCATAAAAATTATGACCAAAGATGAGACATTTTTTAGTTTGTTAGAATGTTACATCAAAACCGAGTCAAACCAAAATCGGTGAATATAACTAGCTCATGGGCGGATGATGACCAAGATGAATCTAGACGTGTTCCCACATGTCATAGCAAGTTAGAACATCAAAGAAATTAACTCAAAAACCCAAGGATCAAGAAATCATACTTTGAGGTCAAATCAAGAGCAAATCAATCAAATCAAAATAGATCCATAGAAATACGTAAAGATTGATGTATTGTTTACTTGAGAATGTTGAGTTTACAGCCACTCCATTTTGAAGGACAAAGAGCATACCAAGTGCTCTACTCTCAAACCCTAACCCTAAACAAGAGAGCACATGAGAGAGAGGGATTGGATGGTTAACCCTACATGTCTCCATCCCAACCCCTTTTATAGGTGGGCAACCAGCCACCTACACCCCTTAATGGTCATATGAAGCCACTGAAAATAACAAATTTTCTACAAAAGGCTTCGAATCCACCAGGTGAGTCAGAAAATCTCACTCTAGGTCTATATGAAAGAACAATTGTTCGATTTGATCTTGATCATGATGTGATGAGATCAAAAGCTCCTAGCTAGCAAAATTTTACACAAAGCCCAAAGCATGTTCTAGATATGCATTTTTACCAACCTTTCTCCTCTTTGACAGTGGAATTATCAAGATGCGTGGTAGAAGATAGAGTATGAATGAAATGAAGTGGTTACATTTTATTCATTTTTAGCATTATGAGCCATGAAAATCATCCAAAATGACCATGTAAGTATTATACTATGCCATAAAAAGTGAAAGTGATATCTAGATCATGGCAACACATGTATAGCGAAGCTGAAGCCAAGTAAGTAATGATCTGAATTAAATGAATTTTTACCATGTCAACTTATCTAGAAATAAGTCAAGCCATGTCAATAGACTAAATGGAGCCAAAAAGCTAAAATTGGGTCATTTTAGAGTACTACAAGTTCAATATTGAAATATTTTGTTCAAACACTTGATAATATTTGTAATTGAACAAATTTAGCACATTTGGCACCCCTTTTTAAGTTCATTTTTGTTATAGCCAAGCTTTAACTAACTTTTCACAAAATTTTGTTTTCTTCACAATGTGCTAGACTCAAGGCTTATGCGACCACTCTAAGCAACAAACTTAAGTAACTGATCTTGGTCATCTAAAACTCCTCTTGAATTCATACCTAGTGCAATGGCAAGCTGTCTCATGAGAAAATACTGGTGAGATCAGTTTTTCGTATAAAAGAGATCATTTTGCATTTTCTTGACTTAATTCAAGAACAAAGAACTAATACAAACTCATATTTCAATAAAGAACTAGCATAAGTTAATCTAAAACTCAATCTAAATTCAAGACTCAACTTAGCTGATTTTACATGGCATAAATCATAATAGAAAGTAAGACACAATTTAGTTCAAGTTTTTCATATTTAAAAACGGTAGCATGACAAGAGCTAAGCTACACATAGAAGATCGTGATAAATCTAGCAATTTAGCACAAGTTATGGTAAGATGTAAAGCAGTTTTATCATGTCACATAAGGATAATAATCAGTGCTACATGTATTTATATTACAATGCATATATATTGCTGAAATTAAATATGATACAATAAAAATCCTTACTCTCCCTCACCAATTGAGTTAATTTTAGAAACAATTAGGTTCAAGTTGAGTTATGTCATCATTAAGCTTCAAAAAATCTCAAATGAACTCTGCCTAAAATAAAGCAATAAGCAAGAGGGAAGAAGTTTGGACGGAAGGAAAAAATGGTAGTCCTTACAGCATAGACAAGATAGAAAGAATACTATAGCTTAGACACACTCTCAACTACCTCATATGACTCTAGGACTATCATCTGGTCATCTAAAACACAAGGGAGTAAACACGTTCCCTGTCTACCCGGAGGGCCCAACCATCGCTACACCTAAAAGAAGTGAGTGAACTCAACCTAGTGAGAAGAGAAGCAACTAATAAGCAGTATCCTATGATCACAAGATGAGAGGAAGAAATCTAAACAACTGAGAATGAGAACCACTCTAGTCTATGCTAGAAAGACTAACCCAAATGCACCCAATAAACAAAGTACAATAGAATAAAAAAGAAGTATATGAATAACATAATACAGAAGTACATGATGCTCCCCTCAGATTAAGCCATAAGGACATACCACCCCAACCTCTCCCTGCAAGGTCATGAACCTCGAGCTATCTAAAGGCTTGGAAAAAATGTTAGCCAACTGGTGATCACTCTCCACAAACTGAAACACTATGTCACATTTCTCCATATGGTCTCTAAGGAAATGATATCAGATATCTATATACTTGGTCCTGGAGTGCTGCACTAAGTTCTTGGCAATGTTAATGGCAGAAATGTTATCACAAAAAAGTGGAACATTATCTATGGCTAACCCAAAGTCCTGCAAGGTCGAAACCATCCAAAACACCTGACTACAGCAACTAGTGGCTGCAACATACTCAGCCTCTACAGTGGACTGTGCAATACTGGACTACTTCCTAGAAGATCAACAAATAAGAGAAGTGCTAATGAATTAGCAATTACCGGAAGTGCTCTTACTATTTATCCTACAACCAACAAAGTCTGCATCGGAGTAGTCTCTCAGGGAAAGACAGGAAGACAAAGAGTACTAGATACCATAGTCTAGAGTCGCTCGAAGGTACTTAAGATGTGCTTCACCGCCTGACAGTGAGAAACTCGATGAGAAGCCTAAAATTAAGCACACAGACATACGGCGAAGTGTATGTCCAGCTTCGAGGTAGTGAGGTACAGGAGGGAGCCAATAATGCTTTGGTACTCCTTATGATCTATAGATTTGCCGTCTTCATCAGGATCAAGTGTAGTTGATTTCGCCATCAGAGTTGACACTGGCTTACCATCACTCATGTTGAAGCGTCTCAGGAGGTCTCGAATATACTTACCTTGATGTAAGAAAGTATCCTCCCGAGTCTGCTTGATCTGGAACCGAGGAAGAAACTCAACTCACTCATCACTAGTATAGTGCCCGTGCTAACGCCACGGCGGCATTTCGGGGATGCACATGAAAACAACCAAATGATGATTTTTTTTCATAGTTTAAGTTTCACGCAATTGTATATCACCATGTATATAATCTGGAAAACACTCATGTATATCACCAGCAAGTTCAGGTCATGAAATTACAAGCCTAGGCCAATTATAATGCATAACAAGGCAATAATAAGTCATGTCTCGCCTGAACCATCTAATTTCTGATTTGCTTAAGTAGGTCTTGGAGTTCTCCAGGGATAATGTCTTTACATTCATTTTCACTGCTCCTCAAAATGTCCACCAAGAAATTCGTCCTTAGTGAATGTGATCGCTGTGCATGGCAGATAATAAGTTAACTTATTAATTTGCTATGTAGTCTACAAAATATACATAGAGAATATTATATGCTCACAGTGTTGATAACTGGTAATCTTACGCCATTCCACGACCACATGAAACTGTATACAAGGAAGCCTGACAGGTTGCTGCAGAAGAGCACGTGTTTAATTGTTATAGATAAATCAAATGATATTTGATAATAAAGATGAAACATATTATAAGTTATTACCAGTCCGTAGTTTTTGGAACCCATGTTGGGAATTTACGACGCCAGTAAAAAATATCGTCTTTCCACGCAGGATGTGCCAATTCCATGGCGAGTTTGAAATTATTGGCAATGTTATGTAATTTGTGTATATATGGCATGCATGGATCAGAACCCTTAAACATTCCATTTTTAGGATGAGGATCCATAATGGACACAGTTCTGGTACCCATGTCTAGTATGTATAATGTGTAGTGCTTCATTTGACGGTATGGCAGTAGAACCTATAAACAAACACCGAGTCTAAAAGTGACAAATAATAAAACACAAGTTTTTAAAGGAGTATATTGAACATATCTTACACTGCTGCAATGTGAAATATCGTACTCCATGTCAGGCCAGCATTCAAGCAATTTTACGAGTTTTTTGCAGTCTAGCTTGTCACACCGCCGCGGATCTCGTCCAAACTGAGATATGGACTGTTCATTTTGCAAAATTTAGAATTATTTGTTTATATATATATATATATATACACACACACACACACACACACACAACAAGGGAACAATTATATCAACTTACGCAGAACTGGAGGTCCATGTAGTGGAATTTGTCATCTAACCACAACAAGGCTTCGTTGCACGCAACCGTCCGAACACCCATGTTGAAGCAATCACAATCAATGGGTTTATTTGCATCTAAAATATCTCTAAGTGTTCTGAGACTTAAAGAAATTGGATATGGTATGGTGTTTCGAACCCATTCTTTGCTACAAAAAAACAAGGACCAGGAACGAATTAGTTGATCACATATTAGTATA
This sequence comes from Dendrocalamus latiflorus, assembly GCA_017311315.1. NCBI lineage: Eukaryota > Viridiplantae > Streptophyta > Magnoliopsida > Poales > Poaceae > Dendrocalamus > Dendrocalamus latiflorus. Next base: position 10,845,116 of record CM029639.1, read on the forward strand.
TTAGTATATTCAATTAATTAGCAAAAAATACTTACTCTAAACACTCTTCATCGTCTATCGACCAGATGTATGTGCTCAACCAATACAATAGTTCATTTCTGTCAGTGAATATTTTGGCAGATGGTTGAGGACCAGCAGCAATTTCTGACAGTTGAGTGACCTCACCCGGATTATCGATCATTATGACATCATCTGGATTATCGCTGACCTCTTTATCTTGTTCATCATCCTGGTACCCTCTCGCTGTATTTAATGTGGAGTTCCACAAGATTGCAGGGAGTTTGAACCTAAACTTACTTATATCATCCTGAAAATATGAGCAAGTGCTGATCTATTAACCGATTATTTGACAAAAAAAGTGACTATGTTTAGAAATCTCCCTATGAATTACCTGGGTCACATGGTCAGATAGAGTAATTCCAGTCCAATACTCCATATAGTTGATCATCCATAAACCACAACTTACCCTGTGCAAAAGTGAAAAAAACTAACGTGAGTGATATAGATACCGTTGCAAGTCAGGCAATGGCATACACAACAAGTCAGATGATCTTTTACCCATCTGTTTGCATTCTCTCAGTGATCTTATCTATAATTGGCCAAGATGCCACTTTAATATCTGCCCATTTATCTCGGTACAGCTGTGTATGCTCTGCTGCAAGTTTTATTACTCTTTCCAGTCCTCTTAACTGTTGTGACCGAAGCACCAATATTTAGAAAGGAATATTAGAATTAAAATACAATATGAAACTATATATTAATCATTAGTACCTACCGTAGTTTTGAGATCTCGACGGTCCGATAGTTCTCGTCCGAAAGAATCCAAGACATGTATCTCACATTTTTTGGCATTAACAACCGCTAGGTACCAGTGAAACTTCTCAATATTAATTGGAAGGAACACCTGCACTAACAGAGTATTAATGTGGTCGTAAGTCTACTTACGACCACTTACACCGTGGTCAAAGCCTTCTACGACCATGCGTAGCGACTTTACAACGTGGTCGTAGCCTTATTACTACCACATTCAAACTTCTTCGTCACAGTCGTACGGCTTCGGATCACCTTCGATCTTTCTCTAATGTGGTCGTATCACGTTGAGAGTTGTCGGTTTCGACCATGTAGTAAGTGATCGGTACCGACCACGTTGTACGACCACATTGAGAGAGGTCGGTTTCGACTACGTTGTGAGTGGTTCGACCAGATTGTGAGTGGTTGTTTTCGACCATGTTGAGAGTGGTCGGTAATGTGCATGTTACGACCGCGTTGTGCGTGGTCGGTTTCAACCACGTTGTGAGTGGTCGGTAACAACCACGTTGTCCGACCACGCTAAGACTGGGCGGTTTCGACCACGTTGTGAGCGGTCGGTTTCGACCACGTTGTACAACCACGTTGAGAGTGGTCGGTTTCGACCATGTTGTGAGTAGTTGGTAATGACCACGTTATGAGTGGTTCGTTCGACGATGTTGTAAAGCGGTCATTACAACGACGTTATGCGTGTTCGGTTTCGACCATATTAAGATTGGTTGGTTTTGACCACGTTACGCAAGAAATATTTAGAATCGAATGATGCACAAACACTGCTAGAATACTTGAAGAATAAGCAGATTGAAGATCCTACCTTTTTTTATGCCATTCAAATAGATGAGGAAGATAGTCGGATAGCTAATTTCTTTTGGGTTACGACCACGGCAAACGCGATCGGAAGAGCTACGACCACGGCAAACGTAATCGGGAAGAGGCTACGACCACGGCAAACGTGATCAGGAGGGGTTACGACCACGGCAAACGCGATCGGAAGAGCTACGACCACGACAAATAGATTAGAACGGCTATGACCACGTAGTCGATCTTAGAGACGTTCGATAACGCAGAGAAGGCTACGACCACGTAGTCGATCCATCTACCACACAATGGTCTACGACTATGCAGTCATTTACGACCACACGGAAGGTTTACGACTACGACCACAGGGAAGGATTTACGACTACGACCACGGAAGTATGTCAGGATTTCCAGCTATTAAAGTAGTTCTGAAGTTCAGACCCACGGAAGTATGTCAGGATTTCCTACCAATCAGGTGGATTCTGCCAAAAAAATGCAAAGGTAAATAACCATATTTTGTGCAGTTCATAATAGAAACGAAGCAAACTTTCCCCCCAAAAAGAAAACTCAGTGGAAACCAACAGCCAGAAAAAGGAAATTAGATAGGAGGTATGGAATTGGAATGTACTTTGAAACGTCCCAAATTAGGTTTCAGCTTGCCAGCTAACACTTTAAGTGCTGTCGACTTTCCAATTCCATTAGTTCCAACAAGGCCCAGAACTTGACCAGGTCTTGGGACATGCAACCTGCAAGAGCTAAATCAGTAACTCTCCAAAAGGACATCTTCAATCCAGATTAGAAAACTTACAAATGGTAAATAATGCACAACTTTATACAAACCATGCTCTTCGATCAAAATAACGTACCTGTGCAATTTGAAGGTATTTGGCCCATAGCGATGGGTAGTATCTTTTTCCAAATCTTTTGGAAGGTTGATGATCTCAATGGCATCAAATGGGCATTTCTGCAGCAAGAATTAAAGCAGAAGTGCTAAGATTATATTACAGCACATAGGCGAATCATACATTAATAGATGTGGTAAGTTACAAGCATACCTTAACGCAAATACCACAACCAATACACAGCTCTTCAGAAATGAATGCAAGTTTCGACGCCGGAGTTACTTCAATGCAAAGCTTCCCTGTACAACAAACCAGTAAATTGTCATTATCATAACACCACTTGAAACCAGGGAGCTCTCAAGCATATACAACACATCAAGCATCAGGATCACAGAACATCAGGGGAAGTGTAGAATTGCTGCACACAAGCAGAATAAGCACCACACATGCGCGCGCATATGTGGACACCGGATCTTCCTCATAGACTATCATACGAATAATAACTGAACAGTTGGTACTTATTAGCGCGCATGAGAAGTTTTTTACAGAACAACCATATTTGACCTTTATTCTGAATACAGATAAAATTCTAACCATTTCAAAATTTAGTAGTACATAAATGAGAAACAAAATGAAGGCAACACTTATCATAATTATTTATTCTTCAGATTAAACATCCCATGCTTGTCGCTATTATGAGGCATTTATAGAGAGCAAGCTAAGTTCCTTGACCCTGATAAGCAAATGCTAATACGCTAGTATATGTGCAAAAAGAGTCATGCTTGATTGCACCCAGTGGTGCAACAGGATGTGAATCCAGATGACTAACCTGAGATGCTTCAGGTGCAAAGCTCATGGATTTATGCAATAACAAACGCAATGGTACATCAATTTTATTGTGCTTATATATACATGTGTGTTCAAACAGTAGAAGTGTTGAACATTGGCTAGAGCATCTGCAACATGTAAATCCCAAAACAAGCTTAATTAAGATTTATGCATTTTCAAGGAAGCACAATATGTAACTTTGCATATAATAAATATATTGGATAGCTACGACTCGATTCTCAACTGCTGACAATTTTTGGTAAAATTTCAATGCTCCATTAGCACAACAGTTAAAAAGTGGGTTATTACCCAGCTATGATTCTAGATTTCTAGCGCAGTAAATTTCCAGTATGACAAATAGAAATGATAAATACGGCTTCGAAAATATCATCTTAAGAGAATCACCACCAAGGCATGAAATCCAGGACTTTCATCAGCTAAACGGAGCACAAAAATGAGCATCTTAAGTTCTTAACACTAACACAGAGTGGAAAGATAGGGCGGTAGCTCATAGCTCCAATTCAAATGAACACGCATCTTTCAAGAATGTTTTCAGTACCAATCTCTGACCGATCATGCTGCCATGCTATTTCATCCAAAATAAAGCTCCTCTCCAAATCCAAATAATGGCTATGATCGCCTGAGCATGCAATTGCAATATAACAATCAACTGCTCTGCTCGTAATGCATGCAAATCATTTCAAATTGTAGATTCTCGAAAAGTAGCAGTCATCACACATGAAGAAACCTATGTTCCACATTCGTGCTCGGTCGCTATGCAACAACAAAGGAGCAAGCTTTGTGTGCAAAGGAAGCACCTTCCAGAGGCCCTGCAGCGGCCGCACGTCTGTTGGCTCCGCGTCCGCGATCCTCACAAAGTGCTCGACCTCCATCCGGCCCCCTCTCCTCGTCCCCTGCCTCTCCCTCCTCCTCCTCCTCGCCCCAGGGCTCCTCCGGTTGGCGAAATGCATGTACATCTCCTCCGGCGGCGATCCCCCATCCATCCCCTCCTCCTCGTCTTCCCCCGACGCCGCCTCCACCACAATGTGGTTGTCCCCGATGAAATTGACACAGACCGGCACGTCCCCAAGCGCCGCCACCGTGTCACCGGAATCCGCGATGGAGAGCGTCACGAAGGGGGACTTGGAGACGGCGAGTCCGTGGTCGGGGGAGGGGGCGAGGAGGGAGGCGGCGAGCGTGGCACGCGGGGCCCACTCGAACGCGGCGAGGGAGGGGGGTCCAAGGGAGGCGGCGGGGCGGGAGGAGGAGAGGCGGCGCCAGAGGCCGAGGAGGCGACGGAGGCGATGGAGGGAGCGGAGGAGGCGGCGCGCGGCGGTGGGAGAGGGGAGGAGCGGGCGCGGGGGCGGGAGGCCGAAGCGGAGCGCGAGGGCGAGCGGGAGAGCCGGGGAGGACGCGGCGGCGGCGAGGCGGCGGCAGGCGCAGGAGGTGGCGGCGGCGTCGGGCGGCGCGAGGAGGGCGAGGATCGCCAACAGCGTGTCCTCCGGCAGGTCCTCTAGCGCCGTCGCCGCCAGTGAAGTCGCCATGGTGAATCTAGGCGGTGAGCCGGTGATGAGATTGAGATATTAGGTTTTTATTAAGCGGGGGAGGCAGATATTAGGTTTTTAATGGTTGGGTTTGGGGCTGGATGAGTGATGAGGTTTGGTCCCAGCAATCTGATCTGTTGGATCTGAGTGAGTAAGAGAAAGACAAGGTTAGATGGGATCTTGTCCCTTCATTTCAAACGTTGGTTGGGTTTGGTTGTAAATTTCTGGGTGTACTTAGGATAGCTAATGACTGTGTGGTACAATTTTCTGTGTGGCTTTAGGATTGTTTTTTAGGTGCATTATATGTGGTAGAGATGTTCATCTCAAACTATGTGCTCATGACATCAGAAAACTAGGAAATAAGAGCATGAGAGGAGCCACCACAGATAATGTCATCCACATAAATCTGGACGAGTAGAAAGTCATTGCCATGCCTACGAATGAACAAGGTGAGAGCAAAAGAAGCAAGCGCCTTAGGGATAGATGAGACTGGATCAGATAAGGAACCTCATCTCCATCATTCTCATCATCTACTAAGATGGTCTCGGACTGCATAACTTTACCTTAGATGTCGAGTCTAGTGCCAGGACTGACCTTATCGAAGGTAACCTCACATGTCTCTATGACTCTATAACTCTATGAAGAAATCGAGTAATCTAGAAAAATACCATCAGAAGAACGAGACTTATTTATATAGATTTCTAAACTTCAGAATAAAAGTAAAAAAGGATGGGAGGCAGCAGTTAATACTTAACAGTCAACAATCGATCGGTCGACCGACCCACCGTATCCAAATTTGTGACACGTTCATTTTGGATATACACGTTCATGTGGTGGTAGCTCTCTAGTTAATTATGTTACGTAGCATGTACGTACGGCAATTCTGAAACGCATATATATCTGGCGTCAGGATCTGAAGTTAGCAACCTGTTCCCCTGAACTTTTCACTCGGTGTAGATACACGGCATAGGATCTGAAGTAGACGTACGCAATCATGCTTCGTGCACCAGAACAGCTCGGTCGGCAATAATCGGCTGCTCACATCACATGATGCAGGCAAGCCAAGCCAGTGAGCCAATGACTCCGGGCTTTTCCTTTTTTTTCTGCGGTTTGTGATTTTTCGTTGTGGTTTGTAATTTTTAGGCTGTTTGTATAAGAGATTAGTAATGAAAATTCACGTGTAGTTTTTGCCGATATAAATAAAGTCAGTAAAGTATGTACTATAATTAACTAGTAGATTCTATTTTTAAAAAATACTCTGTTTAAAAGTTAGTTACTGTAAAAAAATCGAAAAATAACTTTTAAAAACTAAAAAGAAGAAGGTCTCAATAAGAAATGCATATACAAAACCAAAAGAGGGTGGAGAGAACTGAAAAAAGGATCCCGAAGCTAGCTAGCACCCATGGCTCCGCACGAGCACACGTACGCGCGCGCCTACAAGTCGCGGATAGAGAGAACACTCGTGTACGCACGTACGTGGCAGCTAGGGTGTACAGACTGCTTAAATTAGTGCGCGAGCACATGCGTGCTCATGATTGATCAACTCCATTTCCCTCTGATCGATCAAACCGCTCGATCGATTGGAGTTTTCCAGCCTCTGCAAATTGCAGGCATGATTGACTCTTGTACGCATATATGCATGCGTGCACAGATCCGAGACAGATTGATGGACAAGTGGGTTATCTGGTTCGCGGTGACAGTAGAGGCCACCGCCGCGGACCCAGGCGCTCCAGCCGGTGCTGGGGCGGTGGCTATGGCTTCCACGGCGGCGGCGGCGGCGGTCCGCGACCTACCTCTGTGTCGCGCGCGCGCAGAAGAAATAAAGGAGGCGCGTTCTCTGCTTCGGTGGGGGCACGGTCGCACGGAGGACGGGAAGGGAAAAGGAAGAAAATGAACAGGAATTTCCGCATACTGGGCCTTAATATTACGGGCCTATTGGGTCCGCGTATATGCATCCTACAGTTCCCGCCCTTCCATAAGCCCAATACCCCATAAAGTGTGGCCCGTTTGATCTCAGATGATATTCGCGATCAGACTTCTTGGGTTTCTAAGAGCAATTCTAAGAGAAGAGCTAAATCATTTTCTAAAGGTAAATTTGGCTATTATTGGAGAAAAAACATCTCCAATAGACTCTGTAAATGACTCTCCAAATTTAGTAGCTCTCCACCCCTCCTCCTTCGCTCCCTATTTTTGGATAGCCTACCTCGCTCACCATCCATCCTCTTGGCGCGGTCGGCGTTTCCTTCCCGCACGCTGCGCCTCATTTCCGCGCGTACGCGACCCACCGCGCGCCCTCTAGTTTAGATAGTCTGTTGGAGTAGTCTTGTTTTTTTTGGGTGAGATTCATTTTAGAGAATAGCTAAATCACTAAATTTAGATACTTCTTTTGGCTAATCTCTTGGAGTTGCTCTAACAGGTAATTCTAACTCAATGAGGTTTTTATGGAAAGATGAAGAAACTCCACCAACCTCCGGGGTCACTGCTCTCGACTCCCCTTCCTCTTTCTTCTCTATGCCACCTTTCTCGCCTTCTTCTCTGATATCGGGTGCAGCTCCACACTCCTCCTCCGCCTCCCCCTGCACCTCCTTCCCCACCGATCGCCAGCAGCGACCACATCGCATTGCCACACCATTGTCTCTCCCTCCCTCACCCTCGCCCTGCCCAACTTAATATTCATCGCACCATTGCCTCCAAGGCACAGCCAGTGAAAGGGTGGGCCTCGGGCTCGTCCAACCGAAATAACATGGGCCAACCAGATTCTCTCGAAATCAAGCAATTTTCTTACAGCAATTTTGATCTGGGGATCTGGCCATTACCCCGGTGGCCCAAGGCCCAGTTCCACCGCTGGGCACCTCGCCATGCCGCTTTCTGATGTAGCCCACCATCCTCCTCCGCCACCCATCCCCCTTTACCGTCACCCACCGTTGAACCACCACCTCCCCTGTCTCCCTCTATGGGAGGCGATGAACCCATTAGTAGTAATGGCGACAGCAGCACTCATGTCAGCTGTCGCCAAACCTCTGCTGTCGTGCTCCATCGCCAGCAAGTGAGAGAGAGGAGCGAGAGAAGTGTTGGGGGAGAAACAGGAAGAGTACTATACTGTCGAAACACTATAGCATTCTTTAGTTTTTCTCTCTTTTTTTTTACTGAAAACGTCTATCCACTGTGCTCAGTTAGGATCCATCCAAATCGCTTAAGCATGATCGGACAATTCTAGGATGTCCCCATGAATGATAGTGGATAAGGTTTTCCCTGTCAAAATGTCCCTCCACCACCCGAGTCAAATCAATATGGGCCGTAAATTATGATCTGACAGTTCTCTAGAGACCAGGGCATGCCCTTGTGCCACTGCCAACTCCGCCCTAGGTGCCACCCGACGTCGTGCCATATATCAACTAACATGCCCATGACACACGCCACGCGAAGGTTGTAGCTCCTACACAGCTTAGGGTGCAAGTACAGTCACATGTCGCTTCCACCGCAGCTGGCTGTGTCCAGGAGCATGGCGCAATAGGGGGTACGGGTCGAATCCGATTTTTTTTGGAAAGATGGAGGTAAGCCCAATTGGAAGAGGGGCTAGCCCTAACAGAAGAAAAGGAATACGTAGGCTTCAAGGAAGGCCATCTTAGAGCCCAATAACCCTCTGGTCCATGGTCAATGGATGGGCTGAGCCTGAGTCGACATCGAGTTGGGCTCCGTGGGAGACAGTTTGCTGAGAGTGGGCCCACGCCGCTAGCGAAAACCGTGTGCCGACGTACATAGGTAAGAGCAAGTATAATAAGAGGTTGTTAGTAGGTTGTATGCTGAGGTGGAGAGAGAGGAGGAGAGAGAAGAGAGGTGGGCTGTAAATTTACAGCCAGCTGAAGCACAAAACCAAGAAACTTTGTGAGAGAAAGGGGTGGGTCATACAGCCTTCCGCTGGCTGTAAACTACTATATGAATGAGCTGATAAGTGGGCTGTAAGTGTCCATACAACCAGCTGAAGGTTGTATTATTAGCCTTGCTCTAAAGAATAGATGGCTGCACATGTGGTTCTCACCCTCATAGTCACCACTCACCTAGTACAACAATGTGACGTCAATTTTGTGTAAGATAGTTACCCGTCTACAAACGAGATCAACCAAATAAGGACGGGTAGTTGCCGCACCTAGTACTCCAGTAGTGCTTCATTTATTGGACACTGGAAATGGTTACAGATCATAATCCGATGACAAAATGACAAGCATGTTGGGTTTTTTCTACCCTAGATTGATTTTGTGAGGTTTTTTTATCTATTCTTTATTTTTCTATCTTTTCTATAGTACCGCTCATAATTACATATAAGGCTAGAGAATATGGACCTATTTATAAACTCCACTTCCAAATATTACAAAACGACCCATCTGTTTTTCGGTACACCATGAAGTTCATGAACCTTTTCACTAATCATAATCAAACATGTCACTTTTATGAGTCTAAAGTATATTAGTCCTTACCACACATGTATAAGTCATGCTCTATAATCAGATTGTCTATTAGATCAATTCCAATCTGATCATGTGGGTCAACAGCCTTCAGAGACGATCCTACAAAACAACCCAGCTATTCCACCCTATGCCATACCCGGGTTAAACATATACATGCATATTAAATTCTAATATATCCAATCTCAATAAATATGTCTACCATATTCCAGCATAGCCCGTACTTGGTACCTCGAGTATTAATTTATCGAGTTAAATTCCACATCAAATTGTTCCCTCTCACTTGCATCAATAATATAAATAATTCCACATTGAGGTAAACAAATAATAACCACAATAAATGTTGAAAGCCACATAAAATTTTCAACATCTCGCACTTGGCTGAAACATTTCAATCAATAAACTGAAGTCATATGTCTTTAACATACTTGAAAAATAATTCCTGACTAACTAGCTTAGTCAGTGGATTTTCTTTCAATGTGTTTACTTTTAATATGAAATTTAGTACCCTCCGAGACCTTGATCACTACCTGATTATCACAAAAAAAAATAGCGACGGGTTGCGATGCACTTTCTATGACCTTAAGTGATGGAAGAAATTCCCTCAGTTATACACATTCCATTGCTGCTTTAGATGCAACAATGTATTCAGCTTCTATAGGGAAAAGAGTAACTAAATCATGTTTCCTACTGTACCAAGAAATAGTATCTCCTACCAAAGTAAATAGATAATCAGTCATGTGAATTGAAGATTATGACTATTAAAATATAATGAATAATCCATAGATCTTTAGACATAACACAATATATATTTTATTTGTTTCTAGTAGTGTTCCCTATGATTCTTTTAATATCTACTAATAATTTCAATTACATACCTAAGATCACGTCGTGTGAATAACATAACATGCATAAGACATCCCAAAGCTGAATAATAAGAAATTCCATTCATTCTATCTTTTCCCTCTTGAGTGTTTGGACAAAATTTCTCACTGAGTTTAGTTCCCTTCATAATTGGTACATTAACAAGTTTGCTGTTTTCCAAAGAAAGTTGTTTTACAACGTTTCGAAGGTACGCCTTTTGGGAGAACATAAGAACAATTTTTTCTGATCTCTATGTATTTCAACTCCTAAAACACAAAAAGCTTCTCCCATATCTTTCACATCAAATTTAGAAGACAACCAAGTTTTCACTTCCATTAGTGTATTTTTTTATCATTAGAAGCAACGAGAATATCATCAACATATAAATAAAGTAAGACAAAATATTACCCATAACTTTTGTATATATGCAATGATCAGCTTCAGTCATTGAAAAACCCTATGACGTGATAGCATTATCAAATAGAATATACCATTGACATGAAGCTTGTTTAAAACCATAAATTGATCTATTCAATTTGCAAATATTATTTTTATGTTCTTTTTCTCTAAAACCTTCTAGCCGTCTCATATATATTTCCTCCTCCACAACACCATAAAGAAAAAGTAGTTTTAACATCCATTTGGTGGAGTTCAAGATCATAATGAGCCGACTAATAATACGAATTGAAGAAAATTTAGCAACAGACAAAATTGACAAAGTCAATATATTTTCTCTGTATAAAGTCTTTAGCAACAAGCCTAGCCTTATATTTTTCACTACACCTGCAGCATTCAATTACCTTTTTTAAAAAAATCCATTTGCAACCTATGGGTTTACGGTTGTTTGGTAGATCAACAAGTTCCCAAACTTTATTCCTTCTCATCGAGTTTAATTCTTTCCGTATTTTTTCCACCCATAGTTTTAATTGTGAGAAGTTTATTGCTTTTTATAAGTCTTTAGTTCTTCCTCTAAATTTGAAATTTAAGAGTGAACTTCCCCAAGAACAAATAATGATTATCTAGATACTATGGAGTGCTTAAATTCCTCCCACTTCTCCTAAGCATGTTAGTATTGGAAGTTTGATTTGTATTTATTTCAGGAGTCGAACCTCCTTCAATGTGAGAATTAATACCAGATGTATCTATATATGTTTTTGGTGGAATTGCCAATAATTTCAGCCTTGCCTGCTTAGCACGACGAGGTGTGTTTTGATATAAAAATATTGCATCCTGCTTTCCATCAGTTTATCCTTGTTTGGATCATAAAATATGTACCCCTTCTTATTCCAAAGAATATCCAATAAAAATTCCTGACGTGCTTTTAAGTTGTAATTTTGTATGGTTTTGATTTGATATTCTAATTTATGCATTACAACCCTAAACAGCTATGTGGCGAAGTCAGGATTTCCTTCCGATCCACAACTTAAAAGGAGTGAATGTTACCGTCTTAGATGGTGAATGATTTAATAAATAAACAGAAGTATATAAAGTTTTATCCCAAAAAGATAAAGTAAGACCTGAATAAGCCATCATAGATCTAACTATATCTATAAGTGTTCTATTCCTCCGCTTAGCAACTCTATTTTGTTGTGAAGTGTAAAATATGGTATAATTATGAATAATTCCATGCTCTTTACAAAAAAACCGTTTAATATTCCTAAAGTGCATTCTCCTCCACGATCAGTTCTCAAAACATTGATTATTCAATTCAATTGATTTTCACTTTATTTTTAAATATTTTGAACACTTCAAATCCTTCCAACTTATATTTAAGAAGATACACATAACCAAATCTAGAATAATCATCAATGAATATGATAAAATAAATCTTTTAACCTATAGTGGAAGTATATATCTTCTCACAAATATCAGAATAAATAATGGCAAATAGCTCATTAGATCTTTCCGCCTTTGAAAAGGGCGCACGGGTCATCTTACCCATTATACATGTCTCACAAATACCAAAATCCTTCCACTTAATGTGCAGAATTCTAGAATTGATTAGTATTATAATTCTGTTTTTAGATATATATATGACCAAGTCGTAAATACTATAAATAAGATTCTAAGCATGTGTTCATACCATTAGTATTCCTTAGGGTATCTGTAGTGTATATAACCCAAGGGGCTTTAAGGTGGGTCCCATCTAAACCTTAAGGTTGATTCCATAGTGTATATAACCCAAAGGGCCTTAAGACGGTCCTATTTGGTAGATAAAGAAAAATTATATTTTAATGCTTGTGGCCAGGTCTTTAGCTTGAGGACCAGCATTAAGCCTTTTTTGCTTATAGCCTGCTTAAGGTCACCCCTGTAATGTATAAGGTTGACCTTAAGGTGGCTTAAGACCCTCTATTTTCATACACTACAGATGCCCTTACTGTGGTGTTATTTTCACCAAGCAATCAATATTGTCATAAGTTGATAGTTCATCAAGAAAATAAAAGCATTCATGATGAGTTCCAGTATGCATTAATTTTCCATTAAGCAATATTTTAACTCTATCTTTTTCAAATAGTATAACATAACCAATAGATTTTAACTTAGCATTAGAGATTAAATTTCTTCTTATCCTAGGTGAATATAAAGTGTTATATAATAATAATTTTTCTCCATTGGAGAGTTTTAAAGCATAGTTTTTAAATTTCAAGTACACCCATTTTAGCATTAGTGTTCAAAAAATATATCTACTTCCCCTTAGAATTGTTTGTATCTAAACTAATAAACCACCAGTTAAAATTATTCTACATCCACCCAACAATTATCTGCTCTACAGTCATAACCTTAACTACGTCCACACCACAATATGCACCCAGAAATACACCATCATAAAAACGTGCGCACCAGATTAACTCTCATCTATTCTCTCTCCTTACTCAACCATATCCGACGGTCATCCTTCAATGGATGTGCAGTACCTCTCCCGCGTCCCGCTCTCCTCCGTTATCCCGCTACGCGTGGGACATTCTCCACCGCTCCTCCTGCGCCATCGCCCGCTCTCTGATCCCCCACCTCGCGAAAATTCCTCACCCGTCCTCTTCCTCCTCCCTACCCCACCCCACGCCGCCGCCTCCTCCCCTCCCCCCCCCCCCGCGCTCCCGTCGCCTCCTCCTCATCCGGAACCCTAGCGTCATCCGGAAAATCCTCCGCCGCGATATCTCCTCCGCTCCTCCGCCGTCGCCGCCTCCTCCGCTCCGCCGCCGCCTTCTCCTCCCCCCACCCCTCTGCTATGCACGGAGAGGCATGGCAGCCCAGGGCCCGGGCGGCGTGCAGAGCATTGGAAGCGCTCTGCGAAGATGCTGGATATGCCGCCAATGCTCAGGGGGAAGCAGTGGGTCGCGCAAGGCCAGATCGCCGGCGACGTGCAGGCCATCCGTGGTCCTCGATTTGGGCCGCGCCGCCGCCGATTCGGCCTGAAAATTGCGTCTTGGTATGTTTTCTTGCGTCGATTTGGGTTTCTTGCTACGGATTTGGTTGGGTTTTGGGGCTATTATTGGTGTGATTTGTTCTTGCTGTTGCAGGGTTCCATGAAGGCTTGAGGTAAATTGGGGGGCCTGTTTTGCTCCGGCCATGTCACAAATCCAGAGCTTCTCGCGGGGGAACTGCGTGCTCCTCGCGGTGCTCTGCGGGAAGCACGCCGATAAGCGTGCGCCGGGGAGGTCGGGGCCGGAGGCGAAGCGGCTGCGGCCGTCGTACCCGTTCCCTGAGCTCGGCTCGTCGGGGAGACTGGAGGTCAGTTGGTGTTCTCGCTTTGGTGTGGGGGAGTGGATTTGCTTGTGAGCTGAAGGAGGGAGCTTTTGGATGCAGGTGCACACGCTGTTCAATCCAACACCTGAGCAGTTCCTCGAGGCGCAGCGAGTGGTGCAGCCCAACTTCTTGTACATCCAAGGACAGCAGCTGGAGGATGAAAAGGAGATTGGTTCACTCGTCTGGGGGGATGTCGATGTTTCTGACGTGCAGGCGTTTAGTTGTCTCATCAGCCCGCCATTCCCCATGATAGTAAGGATCTAGCTTTTATCAGGTGCCTGCAATGTTATTAGTCCTTAGTTGAACGGCGGCGGCAACTTGCAGTGCTATTAGCTGTTAATGGAATGGTAAATAACAGGGCCTGATATCTGAATCAGTTCCTACTTGCATGATGGTCCCTGAGGTGTTTTTGAGTCAACATTGTTGTGTCATACTGCAATCATGATGCTTGAGAACAGCTGCCATATGAACCTGCAGTGGTTGGTCCAGGCGTGCTTGTTCAATTGTTTGCAATTGTGCAACAATTTCCAGTTACTTGATCGATGAGAGAGTTTGTTGTACACTGCCCATGGCACTAGAGTATTTTGGCTGGCTGGCTAGGTTTCAGAGATGTGAGAGATCATATCATCATGGAGTGGAAGGCAGCCTGATCCTTATAGGGTGATTTTTGGCTGTAGAGTAATATCTGCATAACTGTTTGGTTCAGTTTCGGAAGTTTGTGATAGCATTTGCACTGCCTATTTTCCATGAGTTGAGTAGCTTTTTTTTAAAGTTTTATATCTTCTAGAGACATGGACTACATCTATCCTTAATGTGAGGGTGAACTTGTGCATGTCAAGTTACTTGAGAAATGAAATGACATGCTATTCTGTAACATGTTAGGCTGAAAGTTCAAGGAAATCCCAAATGGCCATGGAGAAAATGGTGGAAGGCCGATTGAGGAAGTACTTTGAGGAAGTAGTGCTTTTGGAGCAAAGATATGTTGTCAACGACAATACAAACATTAAGGTAAGCTGGTTACCTTTTCGTTCTTTGATTATGTACTGCTGTGAATTGTGATCTCTAATAGCTTTTCTTCTCGATGTCATTCTTTTCAGACTGTGCTGAATGATTTGTCAAAGGAGGTTGGCTCTAAAGTAACAATTGGCAATTTTGTAAGAATGGAAGTTGGAGAAGGAACTGAGAGGTACAATATATTTCTTGCATGTCATCTCTAACAACTTGTAGTTTTTGTTGGCTTGAGTTGTAGGGGTTGGTGGGTAGGATGGTGATTTTGGTTGATTAATCTCTTGCTGTTGCGCATATTGACCTCAATGCCCTTAACAGCATATGCACTACATGAACTGATGATCCATCCATTATGGGAAGAAAAATAATTTCTTTTTTTCAGACATCAATTGTTTTATGGAAAGTGAACCTGTTCTTTCTTACTACCAAGTTCTTCATTGTTCATATAATCAATTATTTAACCACAGTTTTTGTGGTCAGCAGGCCTCAAGAGGCAGATGGGTCAGAACCTATGGCTCGAGCTGCATAGGTTGCAAGCTGAGATGAATCAAATGAGATTATTGAGATATATGTGAATTTTCCTCTTCTAAGTTAGATATTGTAGTTTCTCGGGAATTTCCATGGATTCTCACCTTTGCTACAACCACAGGGATGAATACTGAATATCGATTCCTCGTCACTTCCCAAGTTAATGTAATAGTAATTTTGTTGTCTATTTGCATTGCTTTAAGTTACTTCATTTATCACCTCTGGTCCAAAGAAAAATAATGTGATCACTATACTAATTAATTGTGGATGTTCAAATCTGATAATTATTTTTTTGGTTCTGATTGACTCCAGAACACAATTTGCTCCAATGCTTGGTAGTTATGGTGCCACTTTGGTGGATCCTCGTGGAAAGCTGGTTCCTCGTTCTTACGATATTTTAGGTGGCATCCTTTTTTCTGAATTGAATCCAGTATAACATCCCAATTTACTCAGTGCTTAATCTGATTTCTGCAGGCTTGTATTCAACTTTTGTATTCCAGAAGCCTGATCCAGATGCAATACCACCTATTGTAACACCCGACGTGCATGATCCTGACAATGCTCATGAAGAGGTCTGCCCTTCCACACTAAGCAGCTGCAGATTTTAGTTTTCTGCTTCACTGGTAAATGTTGGTTAACACTTGATTGAAACAGCAGGAATGGCCCTGGCGGCAGCAGACATCAGTGGATGATGGGAGGCGCTCACAGGCGGACACGATTCCCATGGATCATGAGAAAGGCATCCTGGGTCCGGGACCTGCAGATATGAGGCTTTAGTTTGCAGGAAATGAGGAAATTCAGATATACCTGCAAACTAGGGGCAATGACACTCCCTCGATTGGTGGCGCATGATAATGCTCTGTTCTGCCCTGACCTCTCGTGGTTCACAGTTTCATCATAAGTTCACGCGGATTGTTAACGCAAGATTGGATATCCGTTCTGCCGGGCCAATTTTAGATATGTGTGATGAGCATAGCGTTGCAAGTAGTTGTAATACCAGGTGCTAAAAAGGTAATGTACATTTGGAGAATAAGCTGCGTGCACTTTGTCTAACATGACTTGCAAGATTTTAGTGTAAGATCAGCATGCATATCTTTCGAAACAAGACAAGGGTAGTTAATGGGTTTGCCGGCTTCTAAACTCTACTGATCTGGGATTAACACCTTGGGCAAAATTGTGTATCTTACCCAAAATTGATTGATCGTTTTTTCCCCGAATTTATGGGCTTCATTAGGAGGGGTTGGTCCCCCAACATTTTTTCCTTGTCAGATTCTGAGCTTGTTATCCAGAAATACGTCTGAAAAATGCTAGATTCAACTTATGGTTTATAATGTTGCTGAAATTTATGTTTGTTATTATGTTGAATGTTCATTCTTTAATTCTTGTGGTTGGTAATACTTGTTTATTGGTTAAAAATGGTGGCGATAGTAGTTGTTGGTGATATCTTGAATTTTCATTAAGCTGGAGTGTTACATTGGCCCTGTTTGTTTCGGAACTATATCAGGTGAGTTATGCAATGTTTTATTATTGCAAAATATTATGTCACAACAATTCAAGCCTAATCAATATACACTAATTAATCATCCATGCTGTAAATTTTTATTTTTCACGTAGGGTTTGGTTGATGTAATTTCTGCTGGAGAGACAAGAGCTTCAGAGGTTGGCAAGAGAATAGTGCTACCTCGTAGTTTCCCTGGTGGCGATCATGACATGATGCAGAGATTTCCCTGTGTACAGCATCCTTGATTATCTGGGATGAAGTAGCAATGACAAGGCGATAAGCAGTTGAGTGTCTTGATAGGTCCCTGCAGGATATTATGAATTCTTGTTTGCCATTTGGGGGCAAGGTTATGGTATTTGGTGGAGATTTTAGACAGGTGCTACCTGTGGTAACATGTGGGACAAGAGCACAGGTAACAGATGCTACATTGCAGAGATCTTATTTGTGGGAGGGTATAAGGAAGATACGGTTGTCACATAAAATTTTAGGATGCATTTGGATGCATTTTCTTTTTGCAATGGTGGTTTCAACGTTCTAATAACTTCATCCATTCGGTTGCAGGGTTAGGTCCCCATCCTGATTTGGAGCATTGGAGTGGATGAAGTCTTTTGTATCAAACCATCTTCCTTCTACTAATATGCTTCTGGCTGCACTGGGTTAGACTGCAGTTCTGAATGGATGCTGCCCTGAGTTGCATGTATTATGTGGAAGCACCATATCATACACATGTGGTCATCTATATTTCAGCGTTCATTGACTTGTAACTGAACTTTTGCCATTTGGATGTCTTCAATTATTTGTAGTGACTGACCAAAATAATCTGATGTATATGTCTGGCTTTCATTCATGTATGGACTTTATTGCCAGCAGCAACCCAGTTATCCAAACAAAACATGTATGGCTATTCAAAAATTGGCTTTGACAGCAGGGAACAGAACATGTATGGCCATTCAAAAATTCGTTTGGTTGATTTCGTGTGCATCCCTAAAATGCCGCCGTGGCGTTAGCACGGGCATTATACTAGTAGAAGTAAAAGCTCTATGATCTCTAGTAATATGAGATGTGGTATTAGAATCGACAATCCAACTATTTAAACAAGTAGTAATAAGTAAAGATTCAGTGCATAGAAAAATATTAGATATACCATCAAGCGAAGAATTGCATTTCCGCTCAACTGGTTGATTGTTTTGATTCTTTTGCATATTCTGCTTCTTCTTTTTCCTGCAGTCAATTTTGGAATGGTCATATTGACCACAGTTATAATACTTGAAATTATTGTACTTATCATTTTTCTGAGCTAAGATCATTTTGGTCGTGTTTCTTATTAAACTTTTCTTTCAAATTACCATTAGGCTTCCTCTTTTGCTAATTCCTTTTATTGTTATCCTTTTCCTTTCCAAGGTGTAACTCAGAATTATGAGTATTTCTTTCCTTTTTCTGAGAGAGTTTTCTATCTTCTTCCACAAGCAAATGATGCCTCAAAGTGTGTATATTGAGTATCCTCACAGAATTATAAAAAAATATCTTAAAATGTTCCGATGAATTTGACAAAAAGTTTAACAATCATAACATGTACTTCTTTAAAAAATAGCCAGTATTTTTTAATTCCTCTGCTAAAATACAAAGTTTAACAATATGCCTGTTAATTGAAGTGATATCATACATATTAGTAGAGAGAAAGAGACTACCAAGATTAAGTAATTTAATAAGAGATACTTTACCAAAATCTTGTTCTAGACTATAAATTATTTTTTGCATATTTCGTTCACCCTCAATATAAAATTAAGTAAAATGTAAATAGTTTTTAAAAAATGTTAGTTATCATCGCGAGAATAAGTGTTATCTGATTCGGAATCTGAAGGCTCAACGATCAATGCTCAACGCTAGGAAAGAAAACCGAGCACGGCTCAATGCATGCGGCACTGTTCAGCGCAGTGGTGGCGCGTCGACTGAGGACGGAAAAACACCGCGCCTTCGATTTCTTTCCGCGTGCGTACTCTTTCCTCGATGCACACGGTGCGTGAAGAAGAAGAGTCACGAAGAAACGCCGTCATCTCCTCGATCTGCGTGGCGTGTGAAGAAAAGATGCCACGAAGCTTCAAATGACACGACGGACCGATGCATCCATCTTGATTCGTCGACTTGCTTCCGCACGGATGTCACGCAACTGCTGTGCTGCATCTTGAGTACACATACATGGCGAAATTTTTGTACGGATAATCCGTTTTTTATTCGAAAATACATAAATATACTCGCGACAAAATTTTTTACAAAAATAATCTCCAGTCGCCACCCCATTGGGCGACTGCTACCTTTCGCCCAACCGGGAGGCGACATTTAGGGAATCTGTGTACCGTTGAGCGACTACTGCAATCGCTGTACGGTTGAGCGACTTCGATTGAAGTCGCCCAACCGTTGGGCGACTGCAATTGCAGTCGCCCAACCGTAGGGCGACTGAAATTATGCCGCCCACTAACCCCGAGCACATTCCCCTCGTTCTGCCATTCTACTCATTCATTCTGCCCAGAGAGAAGAGAGGAGGAAGAGGAAGAAAAGAAGAGGAGAAGAGAGGAGGAAGAGGAAGAAAAGAAGAGGAGAAGAGAGGGAGGAGGGGAAGAAAAGGAGGTGAGGAGAGAAGAGAAGTCGAAGCTATTCAATCGATTTGGATCCAGGTATTTTTTTTAATTATGTTGTATTTACAGTCTTCAACTCCCATGTTATTTGACATGTCGTAAATTTCAATCATACATGTAGGCATACATCATTAATGGCCAGTACTACATTGAGAGTGTATTATGGTGTTGGAATCATTCGTGATGGTCCGACTGGTGTGGATTTGAGCGATTTTCCGCAAGTCACTCTCGTACTTCCGGATGACGAGAATGCTCAAATGACAGATGTGCAGCATTGGCTGACCCAGAGTTTTTCATTGGACCCCGAGGTGTGCAGCGTCGTTGTGCAAGGGCTTTGGAGCCGGTCTTCCACTGACATCAGATGGGAGTTGAAGACATTGGTGCGCTCTGGTTCGTGGAAGGGCTTTGTGCAAGGGTGCCGGCGCCGTGGATACGAGTGTGTCCTGCTTGTGCAACCGTGCTCACTACAAGCAGCTGCGCAAGCTCGTGCGTCCGCCTATGCTTCGGGGGGTGCTAGCACCTCGGGCGGGCCGCACGTCGGTGGAGCTGATGAAGTTGCTCGTGATGAAGGCGATGCGGTACACGGAGGAGAGTTAAGGCCGTCAAGCTATACAGAGGGAACTGGGCAAGCCGATGCGGTACATGGAGGAGAGTTACAGCTGTCAAGCTATAGAGAGGGAACTGGGCAAGCTGATGAAGGAGAGCATAATGAGTATATCGTGCAGCAGATGGAATCTGATGACCAGAGGGCATGGGATGAAGAGCAAGCTGTAGAGGACGACGAGGAGGACAGTTCCGATGATGAAGAAGTTCCTATCCCCGAAGAATGGAACCAGTATAATGCGGAGGGTGTTTCCGCACATGATGAGCATGAATCGCCATGGGAGTATCATCAAACAGAGGTTCGGGTGCATGCTATGTTTGCTGACAAGGAAGCGCTGCAGGATGCCATCAAACTTTGGGCCCTTTCAATGCAACGGACATTTCGCGTCGTCAAATCAAGCCAGGAGCAGTACACTGTGAAGTGCGAGCAGACTGGTTGTCCTTTTAGGGTGCACGCACGTAGACCCAAGTATGAGACTCATTGGATTGTGTCCAAGGTGGAGCCGCACTCCTGCATTGTAAACACAGTCTTGGCGAGGCATCGTAACCTGACGTCTGGATTTATCGCCAATTTGATGTATGGGGAGATAGTGGAGAAGAAAGATGTTGCGGCCACACATATTATGCTAGCTATTGAGAATAAATTCAAGTATAAGATTAGCTACGCGAAGGCGTGGCGTGCGAAGCAAAAGGCGTTGGAAAAACGTTTTGGCACTTTCGAAGCGGCGTACGACAACCTTCCTCGTATGCTTAAGGTGTTGCAGCAAAGGAACCCCAGCACGTACATCGCGGTGCACGACAAGCCGTCCATAAGTCCACCGGGATTTGCAGTGTTGCAGAGAGCATTCTTTGCATTTGGTGCTAGCATTGAAGCATTCAGACACATGCTGCCAGTTATCTCAATAGATGGGACCTTCTTGACAGGCAAATACAAAGGGCAGCTCCTGACGGCCATAGGCGTTGACGGTAACAATCAAATATTGCCGCTGGCCATTGCATTTGTGGAGAGTGAGAATTATGAGAGCTGGCTGTGGTTTCTGAGACATGTGAGGGGTGGAGTTGTAGGCACCCGACCTGGTGTGTGCATAATCCTACATAGACTGGCCTCTGAAAAGCCTACATACACTGGGCTCTGAAAAGCCTACATAGACTGGCCTCTGAAAAGCCTACATAGACTGGCCTCTGAAAAGCCTACATAGACTGGCCTCTGAAAAGCCTACATACACTGGCCTCTGAAAAGCCTACATACACTGGCCTCTGAAAAGCCTACATAGACTGGCCTCTGAAAAGCCTACATACAATGGCCTCTGAAAAGCCTACGGAGGGACATTTATTGCTACACTGGCCTCTGAAAAGCCTGAAAAAGCAAAAAGATTCATATGTACTCTCCATGGACTATGCCCACTCACCAGTTCACCTGCCTACATAAAGGCATCCCATGTATTACATACCACAACACAACCTCCTCCTCAAGCCATCACAATACTACTACACAACAATGTCTTCCTGGAGGTCCGACCCTTTTGGAGTGCCGGAGTGGCATGAGCGTCCGAAGTGCCATTGCGGTTTTAGGACGATGTTGTGCGTCTGGACGGATCCACTACCACGAGCCAACTACGGCCGTAGGTACTTCAAATGTCCAGACATGGATGACGACTTCGTGGTAACGACGACAACTAAATCCTTTGTTTCTCGTTATCGTTCTTCAACTTTATCCATGACATCTACCACGACACACATAGGCTTGCAAGTTCATCGAATGGGTGGATCGGGTGCCGCCGGCATGGCCACGGAACCCTCGCGAGGTGGAAAACAAAGGACAATACCTTGTCAAGATGGATCAGGCTCGCGAGGTGGAACGACAAATGCGGCATGAGCAAGAGCGTCGCGTGAGGGTGGACCAAATCCGTCTTAAGGGCAAGGAGGATGAGCTGCAAAGGAGGCGGGAGAAGTTAAGTCTGCGTGAAGCAGCCATCAAGCGTCAGGAGGAAGAGCTTCAAGCTCGTGAGGCAGCTCTCAAGACCAAGACTGACAGGAAGAAAGATGCAGCGGAGCCATCTTCAGGGCGCGACAAAAAGGGCAAACAACCACGCTACACCCAGTAGACAAAATGTAATATTCCCTAAGGCATGTTACGACTAGCGGTGGAGTTCTGAACATTACAAGTACAGAGTTCCACACATGCCACTGGTCACATCACTTATCACTTTATGTGTCGACCGTTCTTCGGTCAATCGTGCCTAAAAAAAATTGACCAAATTTTTTTTTGCATCTACAACTTACATTGAACATATACTTCTATTACAACTTTATCTGATTTTTACGCAGTTTATAACTAAAAAATTGACAAAACATACAAAAATCACGCGGATTGCAAACCCTTAAAACATACCAATGTATATATCAAACGTTCTACAGTCAATTGTACTTACAAAAAATTTCTCAAAATTTTAAATGCACCTACAACATACAATAAACATAAACTTTTATTACAACTATACCATATTTTTTTCCAGTTTAAAACTACAAAATTGATAAAACTCTAAAAATTCACGGGGACTGAGTAAAGTCGCCCATCCACTGGGCGACTGCAATTGAAGTCGCCCAACGGTTGGGCGACTGCAATCAAAGTCGCTCAACCGTACAACGATTGCAGTAGTCGCCCAACGGTACACAGATTCCCTAAATGTCGCCTCCCGGTTGGGCGAAAAATAGCAGTCGCCCAATGGGGTGGCGACTGGAGATTATTTTTGTAAAAAATTTTGTCGCGGGTATATTTATGTATTTCCGAATAAAAAACGGACGAGTACGCCGATCGAGGAAGTGGTGACGCGCCGCGCGAGAGACACCTCGCCATGCAGTGTCTTGACCGACGGTCTGAGGGAGGAGACTGAGCGATGAAGATCGGCGTGACGTCCACGAATCGCAGCGTTGGAACTGCAACGCGTGCAGATGACTCGCTAATCTGGCTCTGATATTAATGTTAAGTTTTTCATCTGTAAATTGATTTTATAAATGTTTTTGCCTATTCTTTGTTTTTTTATTTTTAGTACTGCTCACAGTTACGTATAAGGCTAGAAGGTAGAGATTTATTTATCGAGTTCACTTCTAGACGTTACAAAATGACCCACCTATTTCAAGCTAAGTGAGACTCTGAAACATATCACCAACTGCGATCAGACATGCTAGTTTTATGAGTCTAAAACATATTAGTCTCTAGCACATATGTGTGAGTCATACGTCATGATTAGATTATTTATGAGAACAATTCCAATCTGATCGTGTGGGTCAACAGCCTGTAGAGCCGATACTACAAAACAAACCTAGCTATTCTGCCCTGTGTTGTACCAATGTTAAATATATACATGCATATTAAATTTCAGTGGACTCGATCTCAATAAATATATCTACCATGTTCCAGCACTGCTGTCCTTATCACCTCGAGTATTAATTCATCGAGTTAAATTTCGTATCAAATTATTGCTTATTACTTGTATTAATAATATGAATAATTTTACATTAAGTTAAATTTATAATAACCATAATAAATATTAAAATCCACATAGAAATTCCAATAAATTACAGTAGGATCAATTAGCAGCATGATCTCTTGTCAACCGGTTTGACTTCTAGAATCTTCTCTCCAAAGACCTGACCCAATCACTAAGAATTCGGCCCAGGTACTAGTATGTTATAAGCCCATGTTCCCTGTCCAGATCACAACTTGAAGCATGTGCGAACTTACCTTTATTTTTTTTACCCAAAAAAAAAACCAGTGGTACATTGGTAGTTAGGGTAATCATCAAATCTGCTCAGCTCAGAAAAAAAGAAGAAAGATAAAATCTGCTGGTCTTTTAACTTGTCTGTGAAAAGGCGCCAGATTACAGCTTCGTTACTCATTAGTCCTTAGGTAATCATTATCCTAATATCTTCAGATTTCAGCCGAGAACGGCAAAAGTATCTGGTGGTTAGAGCAAGTATAATAAGGGTATCTCCAATGGTCTGAATCAGCTAGCTATATATATATGTACACATCATCATATATCCTATGTGGAGGAAAGAGAGTATGCAAAAAAAAACCAAGCCAGCTCTTCCTTAGGGCGTCTCCAACAGCTGGCTATTTAGTTAGCTAGATCTGATGTGGCAAGGAAAAAGTAGGAGAGAGAGTAGTCACTAGCGACGAGCAAATAGCTGATCTATTTCACGTAGTCCAAGAACATGAGAGAGGAGCATGTGGGTCCAACAGTATAAAATAGTCTTTGCTTTTGTCTCTCACCTCCACGTCAGCTGACTATATAGCTAGTACTAGCTATTACCATTGCGGACGCCCTTAGAGCAAGTTTAATAGTACAGATAGCTGCTACCTCCAATACATTTCCATGTCATCAAAAGATAATGATACAGTCAACTCATACAATAAGCTGGCTATAAGTTGTCTCCACAAGAGCTCTCAATCATTTAATACATACATGGGTATTGATAATTTAATACATGCATGGGTATAGCAATTAGTTCTATGGGTACATGCATGGATAATGCCTCTTTTCCTGTGCTATAGCCTGACTCTTGCATGGGAGTCGGCTTGGCTCTCTCTCTCCTTTTCTCTCCCCTCCACATAGGATTATGCTGACATGGATTCCCTTATAGTTAGCACAGTCATCCTTATTAAATTTGCTCTTAAGCACTAGTCTATAACGCAAAACGAGGCAGCCTCTATAAATAATAGTCATTTTCTGTGTGTGCATGTAAGCATCAAATAGCTATCCTTAGGGTATCTCCAATGGTTCTAGCTAGCAACTAACTAGAAGACGTCCACATCATTTATATAGTACACACTAAAAGCTAGCATTCTAAAGAACTATCTATAAGGATAGCTATTTGATGCTTACATGCACACACAGAAAAGGACTATCATTTATAGAGGCTGCCTCGTTTTGCGTTATAGACTAGTGCTTAGGGCGTCTCCAACAGCTGGCTATTTAGTTAGCTAGATCTGATGTGGCAAGGAAAAAGTAGGAGAGAGAGTAGTCACTAGCGACGAGCAAATAGCTGATCTATTTCACGTAGTCCAAGAACATGAGAGAGGAGCATGTGGGTCCAACAGTATAAAATAGTCTTTGCTTTTGTCTCTCACCTCCACGTCAGCTGACTATATAGCTAGTACTAGCTATTACCATTGCGGACGCCCTTAAGGAAGAGCTGGCTCGGTTTTTTTTGCATACTCTCTTTCCTCCACATAGGATATATGCTGATGTGTACATACATATAGCTAGCTGACTCAGACCATTGAAGATGCCCTTATAGATAGTTCTTTAGAATGCTAGCTTTTAGTGTATACTATATAAATGATGTGGAAGTCTTCTAGTTAGTTGCTAGCTAGAACCATTGGAGATGCCTTAGAGCAAGTTTAATAGTATAGATAGCTGCTACCTATAATACATTTCCATGTCATCAAAAAGTAAGATGCAGCCAACTCATACAATAAGCTGGCTATAAGTTGTCTCTACAAGAGCTCTTAATCATTTAATACATACATGGTATTGGTCATTTAATACATGCATAGTATAGCAGTTAGTTCTATTGGTACATGCATGGATAACGCATCTTTTCCTGTGCTATAGCCTGACTCTTGCATGGGAGCCGGCTTGGCTCTCTCTCTCCTTTTCTCTCCCCTCCACATAGGACTATGCTGACATGGATTCCCTTATAGCTAGCACAGTCAGCCTTATTAAACTTGCTCTTAAAGCCAGTCTCAGTGGAGGTTTCATGTCCCAGTTTCCAACACACCCATATTTTGAAAACAGTGCAGAAGAGTTTCATCCCCATGAAACTCTCTCTACTCCCATGAAACTTTTATCATCTCTCTCTTCATCAATACAGTGCCATGTCAGCGTATTTAATGCCCATGAAACTCCATGAAACCCCCACTGAGACTGACCTAAGAGGATGTTAGTAGGTTGTATGTTGAGGTGGAGGAGAGAGAAGAGGAGAGAGAAGAGAGGTGGGCTATAAGTTTACAGCCAGCTGAAGCACAAGAACCAAGAAACTTTGTGAGAGAAAGGGGCGGGTCATACAGCCTTCAGCTGGCTGTAAACTACTATATGAATGGGCTGATAAGTGGGCTGTAAATGTCCATACAGCCAGTTGAAGGCTGTATTATTAGCCTTGCTCTTAACGGGGACTGGGGTGGGGTCAAGCTCGAAAGTTGTCAGCGGCAAGAGAATTGGGGTCAGGAGATTTCTGGGAGAGTTGGTTGTTGATGTGAGGTTTTCAGAAGAGGGCAGTCTCAAAAGAAATATGTCGGATGTTGAGGAGTTGATCATGTGCACCTAGCTTAGCTAGTTTCTCTACTCAAACCGGTCGGTATGCACAGGTTCCACGTACTATGTTTTGCCAACCAGTTGTAGCATAATTTGCAGCTAGGTGTCTGGTTTAATTTTTTCCTCTGCAGGTAGAAATCCGAAGCATGCATAATGAAGTGGAATGTTCTAGGTGCATCTCATTAGGTTCTTGGGATTTGTCATCGCCCAAGAGATGATCATGAAAATTTTGAATTTGTGTTAGCTAAAATTTGAATTTGCGGTAGCGCAGCCTACCTGTAACCTAACAATTTCATCCCATGGCCTGTTGGCTTTTTGCAAGCTATGGAGATATTTTCTCAGGAGCTCGATTGCATGATGTAAAAAGTACCGTTTGATGCTTGTACGTACATTGGATGTGCTATGTACATACCTACACTGAAATTGTGGACAGCTCCATCTGTTGGAATATTATGGAAACGAATTGAGGATGCATCTACAGGTATATATAGCCCATAAGGGAGTAGTTAAGAGCTTGGCTTGAAATTCCCTGCAAACTGACGATCAGTTTAACCAGAGATCTGGAGACTCTCACATGACACTGTTAGCATCCTAAACCTTTAGGGGTTGGATTTATGTCTACCAACTCATCAGATGACGCACATCACAAGGCTTGAGTGGCCCCAGCGATAAAGTCGTCTTGTCCAACGTCTCAATGATCTGCTTGAGTCAACCTAGCCTGAATCAGGCCACCAATTTAGACTAGATTTGAGTGCAGCGGATGTATAACGAGGCCAGCCATCAATTTAGACTAGATTTGAGGCAAGTTTATTGGGGAAAAACCCCCTCACAAGGTCAAGTATTATTGCACCTTCTACAAGAAATATGACCAAATAGTTGAGTTCTGCTTTTATAGAGTCATGATTGAGAGAAAAGGGAGGATGCATGCTTTAAGGTCTGTTAGAGGAGATCTTTTATCTGCGAGTATCTCTAGAGTCAGGCAGCCTAACTTTCCTTCTTGACATAGGGCTAAGTTTGTAGATGACTTCTTTGTCCTTTGATGGCTCTAGGTAGCTCTTTAGGTTAGGATATCGTGAAGGTGGACCACAGGTAGCATTTAGACAGAGGGAGTACCTACATTTTGGTATGTCGATTCGGAGAGGTATAGTTGTTTCCCGTGTGCATTCTCATAACTATCTTGCTAATCATTTTATTTCTACTTCTACAGCTATTTCTAGGCATTATATGGCTTAGTACTGGACTCCCAATTTTATTATCACTAACCCTAGTACTTAGACACAGGTGTTTCCTGCTTATACCCTATAGGTCCGTCATGCAAGGAAGGAGGACGTGTGACTTGTTGACTCTGGGTGTTTTCAACACGTGATCAAAGATTCTAAATGGTTCTCCTCCCTCACACGTGCATGCAGCAACGAGTTGATCACATTTGAAGATGCTTCTATCGAGACTATGACAGCAAAGGGCACGGTGTGCATCAACAACAACTTCATGCTCAAGGATGTCACTTTGGTAAGCAAGCTAAGGTATAATCTGCTAGTTGTTTCCTACCTTCTTGATGAGGGTGTAGAGGTGAGGTTCAAGAGTGGTGAGTATAGAGTTCAAGACTACTCGGGCGAGTATGTATTTAGGATTTCTAGGCTTGAGTGTATCTTTGGTGCTGATTTTAGTATCTCTTCGATCTCTAGCCTTAGTTGTCTTGTAGCTTTCGACTCTTATGATTTATTTCTATGGCATCGTAGGCTTAGACGTATAGACTTCGATCACTTGACTAGAGTTAATAGAAAGAACCTTATTAGAAGATTTACTAGGCTTAAGACTTCTAGAGACCTAATGTGCATACCCTGTAGACATGATAAGATAATTTTTGCTGCTCATCCACCTCTTACTATAGTGATGTCTAATGGCCCTAGGCAGTTCTTGCACTTAGACACAGTTGGCCCTTGTAGAGTCCAGTATGCAGGAGGGAAATAGTATGTGATTGTTATTATAGATGACTTCTGTAGGCATTCTTGGGTGTATTTTTTTTTGTTTCTGAGGATGAGGCGTTTGACTACTTTACAGAGTCTTTAGATTAGCAGTTGACACCCCAAGAGCCTTGAGAGCCATTAGGAGTGACAATCGCACAGAATTCAAGAACTTGTCATTTGCCACCTTTTGCACTGAGAGAGGGTTGGATCACCAATTTTCCTTACCTACAGTTCCCCAACATGGGGTTATAGAGAGAAATAATAGAACCCTCATAGAGATGGCCACAACCATACTAGATGAGCATAGCACCCTTAGGAAGTTTTGGGCTAAGTCGATTTCTACAGCTTGCGATGTGATCAATAGGGTTTTCCTAAGATCGTCCATAGGTAAAACTTCTTTTGAGCTTAGATTTAGTCGTAGGCCAAGCATCTATCATTTCAAAAATTTTAGTTTTATGTACTTCATTTTTAAACATGGCAACACAGAAATTTTGAATCTAGATATTATGATGGCATTTTTCTTAGATATCCTGCTCATTCTCATGGTTATCGTGTATTTAATTTGGATACTAACAAAATTATTGAGACTTATGAAGTCACTTTTGATGAAACTAGTCCTGAAATTAGACCTGACAGTGTTGGTACATAGGTACACGGTGATTAGGAGAGCATCTTCATCGACAACGACTTTGACCTAGAGAATGAGGACCCAATCCTTCCTCTAGTTACTCCTAAGTTAGTTGGAGAATCTGCTTTCACTAAGTTGGTACATAGGGATGGCAGTGACGTGGGCTCATCCTGGCCATCCACGCGTCGGCTGGAGGGAGGGGTGGGAAGATTTTAATTTTTGATTTTCAATGTTCAGAAAAGCCGAGGAAATTCAAAATGGCTCAGACAAATACCAAATAAATTCAAAAAATTCCAGAAAAATTCACAAAAATTCTTGGAGATGTTTTGGACTTAGGTAAAATATTTCCAACTTAAGTTCGTATTATATGTTTATACTTAAAATATATTTTAATTTCAAAATAGATTTTAAAACTCCGAAAAAACTAGATAAATCCCAAATAAATTCAAATAATTAATTTAAATTAGAATTTTTATAGACAATCAAAATACCATTTTTTAATAATAATTTTAGGTTTTTACTTAAATTACTTTTCAAATCTAGCCTTTTTAAAAAACATAAAATCAGGGCAATTCAAAATTAAAACTTAAAATACTTATTTTTATTTTAAACCAAATTAATTTAATTTAATAATTTTTTTAACCAAAAATTGGGATAAACAGCTGGGTTGTTACACTGGCGTACTCGATATTCCATGATCGATGCCGGACATGGTTGAAGTAGAACATGGTCATAGTCGAACGTGATCGTAAACGACTCTGAGTAGTAACCAACGTGGTCGAAGTCTACCATGATCGAAAGCCACCGGGGTCGAAGTCTGCCATGGTTGTTCAGTCGTGCGATCCTCTGATGTCACTCGAGTGTCATCCGATGTTCTGATGCATCTCAAAAGCCGTCCGATGCTCCAGAGCTTCTCAAATACCGTCTGATACTCCATTGCTACTCGAACGCCGTTCGAGCCACTCGGACCCTATCGGACTGGTCCGAAACTACTCAGAGTAACCAAAACCACTTAAAGCCATCTGGTGCTCCAGAGCTACTCGAATACCGTCCGATGCCACTCGGACCCAATTGGATTGGTCTGAAATTACTCGGAGCAACCAAAAACACTCAGAGAAGACAAAAACCACTTGGAGTAGAACAAACCACTTGAATTTGAAATCTTCAACTATGATCGACCAAAACTTTCACAAACACAAAATCTAAAGCAATCCAAATGTCAATTATTCATCATCATTTTATTTACAATCATCCAGATGGTCTAACAGGTGCTTCGACATAGGAAGCAGCAAGCCTATGTCTACTCCAATTGCCACTTCTACCGTACTAAATCTTGATGAGGATGGAGAGCTCGTAGACCAGTAGAAGTACCGCAGCATGATCGACTCTCGCCTCTATCTCATGGCATCGAGGCTGGACGTACAGTTCCCTATGTGTCTATGCGCTTGATTTCAGGCTTCCCCTCGTGCCTATCATCATCAAGCAGTGTGTCGCATCTTCAGGTACCTTCAGCATACTCTCGACTTTGAACTCTAGAATTCTTCTGATTCTGTACTCTCTAGTCAAGCTTTTTCTGATTCTGAATTTGTGGAGTGTAAAATAAATATGAAGAGTACTTTTGACAATTGTCATTTCCTAGGCATATCTCTTATGTCTTAATCATCTAGGAAGTAGTTGTATGTCACGCAATCCACAGCCAAGGCGGAATATCTAGCTGCTGCTAGTAGTTGCTCTCAGATTCTCTGGATCTTATCTACTTTGTAGGACTATGGATTGGCATTAGATAGTGTTACTCTCTTCTCTAACGACACTAGTGCCATAAACATTGCTAAACCCAGTGCAAAACTCTCGGACTAATCACATTGACATTAGATACTATTTCTTTAGAGACCACGTAAAGAAGGGTGATGCTCTACTTCACTTTGTAGAGTCAGAGCAATAGGTTGCGAATATTTTTACTAAGATTCTTGATTCTTCTCGTTTTACTTCTTTTTGAGGAAAGTTGGAGATTATTAGTCCTTATGCCTATTTTGAGTGGGAGTTTGACTTCTTTTGCATTATAATATAACTACATGGAGGTTTGACTATTATACTTGTATGACATGATATCTTGCTTTATATTTTGCCATGTCTTATACAAATTTGATAGATTTATCTTGCCCTTCTATGCATAGCTTAGTTTTTACCATGCTAGCTCTATTAACTATGAGAAACTTGAATTAAATCATATTTTATGAATCTTGTGACTAGTTTTACTCTAGTGATTCTCTTATGATTCATGCCATGTTAAATAAACAAAGTTGAGTTTTAATCCTAAATTGAGATTTTGATTGAGCTATGCTAGCTCCTTATTGAAGCATGAGTTAAGATTAGCTCTTTGTTCTTGAATTAAGTCAATAAAATACAAACCGATCTCTTTTATGTGAAAAACTGATATCATCAATTCTTTCTCATGAGACGGATTGCAATTGCATGAGGCACAAACTCAGAGGAGAGTTTTAGATGACCTGGATCACTCTTTTAAGTTTCTTACTTGGGGTGGTAATAGTAAGGTTTGAGATTTAGTATGTAGCTAAGAAAGCAAAATATGAAAATTGGTTGAAGCTTAGGAGGCAGTTGTGAATGGCTTCTAGTGCAATACTTGCTTTGTGAACATAAAACCAAAAATGAATTTCACCAAGTGCTAAATATGCTAATTATCCTTAATTCCAAGTGCTTGAACAAAATAAATCAATATTGAACTTGTAGCACTCTAAATTGACTCAATTGTAATTTTTTGGTTCCATTTAGTTTATTGACATGGCTTAGCTTATTTTTTAAATACCTATGGCTAAAATATGATCTTGAGCAACTTGACATGCTAAAAGTCTATTTAATTTCATATTATTGCTCATTTGGCTTTAGCTTTACAATATAAGATTTGCCATATTCTAGAATAGGTACTTCACTTAATATAGCTTGATGTAATACCTGTAGAGACACTTTGGATAATTTTCATGGTTCCTAGTGCTAAAAATGAATAAAATGCAGCTGCTTCATTTCATTCAAGAGAAAGATTGGTAAAAATGCATATTTAGAGCATGATTTGGAGTTTTTATGCAAAATCTTGCTAAATTGAAGCTTTAATTCTTTGTCGTGATTCTCTTGATCTTTTGATCTCTTCTCGCCATGACTAAGATCAAATAAAACAATTGTTCTTTTGTGTGGACTTAGAGCGAGATTTCCCGACTCATTTGGTGGATTTAAAACTTTTTGTGGAAAACTTGCAAAATTCAATAGCTTTAGTCTATTTCTATCTCATATGATCATTGTAAGCCCTCTTATGCTTCTTATGACCATTTTCATCTCTATTTGCAAATTTCCCTCTCTATTGTCTAAAACCACCTCAAATTATATTTTTGTGAAATTACCAATGGGCTCATCAAAGGGAGCTTGAAGGACCATGTGTGTGTGTCAGGGATTATGTTGTGATAAACCATTGTAGTTTGGAAAGGTCAATATTTTGAAATTGCAAATTGTTTGATTTCTAGAATTGCTTGGAGTCTAGCCTATCAGACTGACAACAGGGGCAACAGTTGACAAAAATTCTTTGGCTATCTGACCAGGTTTAACTTTTTATTCAAACCAGTACATGGTAGCAGTCTGACCACTACAAGGGTGCGGTCAGATCGGCTGGACAAGGTCGCCTTGGCCAGGGTTTTGGTTTGGGGTTTTCTAGTTTCGCAATGAGTTTAAGTGACCTAGGATAGGACTTATATGTTGGATGAGTCATGTTACTGCTAATACGAGTTAAGCTGTGAAGAACTTGTGCCCCAAATGATTTTGTTGCCTTTGGATACTAGGGTCACATGGAGTCAACCATAGTCAACATTGAGGATCAGGACTACACTCATGGTGGAGCCAAGGCCCAAAATGATTAAGGATGTTAAGTGAGATGGATGTGCTCAATCATGGCACGAGAAAGACGTAAAATATTTAAGGAAAGTTCAAACGGTGGGTTGCATCATGTGGATTTGGTTTATCCAAGTGAGGAGTGGTCCGGAGAAACTGGAACATGAGACATTTGCCAATGTGTTGCAAGCCAGTGGTGCACCTATATATGGCACATATGGCGATTGGTTTCAGTGGAAGGAGAAGATCGGGTCAAGAAGGTGTATTTGGTAATTTGACTAAAAGACCGGAAACTACCTTAGATCAAAACCACGGTATTTGAGCGGTGCTTAGAAAGATAGTTTAGGATAAGGAGAAGCTGAAAAGATAAAGATGGATCAAATCTAAGAACTTAGCGGATTCGAGTTTGTGTACTTTGAAAAATGTACATAAGTTTAGTGCGTGAGTTAAAACCCGTGTGTGGAGGTTATCAGGTTTTCCTCATTTGTGCTAAATGGATAGAACCCACTAAAGAATAGATGGGGCTAGCTAGCCTATCTATTTAACAGTTTGAGATGGAGACTTTTGGTTAACTATCCAGCCATCCTCTCTTAAAATCAAGTGTTTATGAGTTCTAGGGTTATGGTTTGAGATAAGTTGAGTGCTATGGTGTGCTCTCTTATCCTCCATGTAGAGAGGCTATAAAACATTCATCCTCAAGTAGTAATACATCAATCTTGATTCATCTCCACGAATATCTCTCGTGTTGATTGATTTGCTCTTGTTTTGGTTGTTTTTCCCTTCTCTTTATCTCTTCTTGATCTTGCTATGCCAGGGATGTATAAGAGATGGACATAACCTCTGAAAATCAA
Organism: Dendrocalamus latiflorus; assembly: GCA_017311315.1. Classification (NCBI taxonomy): domain Eukaryota; kingdom Viridiplantae; phylum Streptophyta; class Magnoliopsida; order Poales; family Poaceae; genus Dendrocalamus; species Dendrocalamus latiflorus. Next base: position 10,878,936 of record CM029639.1, read on the forward strand.
TCTGCACCCAGCTAGCCACTTTGATGGGAAGTTCATGAAGAAAATCGATTTTGCTTGATTTTGGTCTCACCAAGTGATTTCGTGATCCAAGGATTATTTTTGCTTGATTTCTTTAGTGTTGTTACTTACTGTGACATATGAGAATACATTTAGAGCCATGTTGGTCTTCTTCTATACACGAGCAAGTCATATTCACCATTTTTCTTTTTTGCCTGATTTTGATGCATACTTGCTTAAATCTAAAAAATATATAAACTTTAACATAGATTTTTGTGGTCCATAGTTGGAATAGTTTCCTGAAATCTTAAGCAAGGTGTATGCAAAGTTTCATAGCAGTTGGACTTGTACTTTAGAAGTTGCACTATTTCTTGGATCGTATCAGGCAGATTCCAGAGGAGGCGGTCCAACCGCCACAAGACAAATCAGACCGGCATAGCATTGGCGGTCAGACCGCTGGAGGTCAGAACAGCCTCTTGTGGATGCTAGACATCTAGGGTTTGAGTATTTTCAGTCTTGATTTCTTGGTCGAATTGATTTGTGATTTTGGCTATGGGTTATATTATTGGTAACTGTAGTTTTTTAGAAGAGAACCAAGAATAATTGGAGAAATTTTTTGGACGGTACCATTCACCCTCTATTGCCTTCTTATAGCGTTGAACTTTAAGATGTGTTTAGTCTGCTTAGTAGTCATCGTAGCAGCAGTAGTAGTATGATCATTTGAGCTTGGAATTAAGGAGGAGGCTGAGCTAGCTACGTAGCTACCTCTGGATGGGCCACCCTCCACCCTTGCCTCGTGGTATGTTGTGTGCACATAGACCGTTAAGTTGATGCAACTGCAACCATAAACCGACGTTGTTCTAGTGTATATGCCCTATTCTTCCATCATACATGGATCATATAGCTATATGCCATATTCTTCCTCTATTAGTTACTATTTTTCAAAGTGTATGCATGCATATGCACATATATTTAATCTCAAACAATATGTTGATTATGTAGGCGATAAATTATCTTATTAGTTTATATGGTATTAGAGTTCCTTGCTTACGCATATACCATGCATTATGGGTGACATACATTAAACTTATCTTCGCTCACACGCCGGTTGCCCAATCAAACCATGTGTCTTCTATCTCTTCTCACCGCTATAGCTTTTATACTTCAACCTCCAACAGCAAGCCCAATCTTGATCAATCCTTCTTATCTGCTACCCCTTTGAATACAATACTCTACCACATAGTTATCTTTTACTTCTCTCTAATTATTACTTGTTGAGGACTATTGCGACATCAAACACACCATACATATGCAACCATCACTGATCCCTACCGGGGACACCCGTCACACTCTCTACAGCGGCCCAAGCCTATTCCCTATGGATGCGTCATCTCTACTCCGAGCACTTTGCTCCCCTACTTCTGTACGACTATGCTATTCGTATGGATATATGCATGATATACACATGCATGATATTTATACATGCTTGTTATCCTCTTCTCCCATGTCGGTCGCTCATATTCTTCGACGTTGGCCAACTCAACATTGTGACTTCCTTACTAACCGTGGTGACCTCTCATCTTCATCGATGCCAACATATTTGCTTTAGTCACTGTCAAATAATATGGTGAATCTTCTCGCCATCGCCGGTGACGTCGTGTCCCTCACCAGTAATGGCACATTCCTAGCTACCCAATAGCCCAATATCGGCCATAGCACATCCTCAATGCAAAGCCTCATCTCCTTTCTGTCAAGGCTTCTCTATCATTGACTTTCTTTGGTTACGGGCTTCTTCAACAATGCTTACTGCCATCACTCATCGTCGCAGCCATTTTGACTCTGACCTTTCCCTTCAACAGCTCCGCACGACCAGCATGACATTGTCCTCGTCAAATAGTAAAGGTGAACAGCATGGCATTGTCCTTATTCCACCGCTACCACCTCGGCCTTCACTTCCTCGTGGGTTAATGTCTCCTTGTAGGACAAATCGACATATTACACTCTTTTGTGGTCTCCTTTGAAACCATTCTTGCTATCCTTGTTATAACTTTTATTTTTATTTAAAATTTTAGTTTTCATTTTATTAAAGTTGATATGCAATTGTGAGTTTTATTTAATTTATTAAATTTTTAGTTATTTAGGGTTTTGACTTTGGAATTTGTATGGAAATCAAGTTCCAAATTTGTTTTTATTTCAAATTTTATTTTTTTTGGATGGAATTCATATACACATCCAATTGATATTTTTTTAAAAAAATATTCTAAACTACAGTTATTCAAGGTTTTTAACTTGGAATTTGTATCAAAATCATACTTCTTATTTTATTTATTTATAATTTTAGTTATTTTTATTGGAGTTTGTATACAAATTAAATTGCTAATTTATTTAATTTATTCTAAATTTTAGTTATTTAGGGACTTTATTTGGGATTTATATGGAAATCAAATTGAAATTTTCTTTTTTTCTTGTGAATTTCAAGTATTTTTCGCAAATTTGTATACAAATATAATTGTTAATTTTTTTTTACTTTTTATTCAGAATTACAGTTGTTTAGAGATTTTTTTTCAAATTTGTATTACAATCAAATTGCTAATTTTATTTATTTTATATTCCTTTTTATGTTAGTTTTGTTGAAATTCATATACAAATCCAATTGCTATTTCTTATTTAATTTTTATCCTAGATTGTGTGTGTGTTTAGGGATTTTACTTAGAAATTCATATGGAAATCAAATTGCTTATTTTGTTTTATTTTTATTCCAAATTCCAAGTATTTCTGGATTGTACTTGATATGCATCGGGTTGGAAAAATAGCTCGACTCATGAAATTTCGAGCCAAGCCGAGCCCTTCTCCAAGCTCGCAAGAAAATCGAGCCGAGCTCGAGCAGCTCACGAGCCAGGTCGTGAGCCTAGTTTGGCTCATATGTGCAGTGTAGATGTTCAGCCCAACACAGCCTAGTCGCCCATGTGGTGCCCCTAGGCCCATCCCAGTCATGAGTCATCCTGTGCGTAACCCTAAGGTCCCTAACCCTTCGGCTGATCCCCAGACCCCAGTCATTCCCCATCCACCACGCCGCCTTATTTGGTCGATCCCCTTCCTCTCCCCCCATCCACCGAGCTGCCTGCCCCATCCACTAAGCCGCCCGCCCCTCCCATCGTCGCTCACCCCTCCCACCGCGCCTCCCACTACGCCGCTCACCCCTCCCACCACGCCTCCCACTATGCCGCTCGCCCATAGTCACCCAATCATGAACTCCATTCCTGTCTCCCAATCCCTAATCTTCCTCTCTCTCGTCGTCGGCACCGAGGTCTTGGCCACCACCGCAGGCCACCACACGCTGTACTGCCCATTCGGTCCTCCCCTGGCTTGCCCGCTGCTCGTCCTCCCGCTTTCCACAAGCTACTGTGGAGGGGCAGTACGCCATTGCGGTGATGGACGAGGACTTCGTGTGCACGACGCTGGACTGGTGGCTACCGGACAAGTGCGACTACGGCACCTGCAGCTGGGATCGCACCTCCCTACTCTACCTGGTGACCAGCTGGGCGGTTTGCTGTAGGACAAGGTGGTGTATGGCATCGCCGATGCCTGGCGGCCATGCACGCCGTTCGTCAAGAACACGTTGGAGATGCATAGCTTCACGTAGGGTTGCCTGCCCCTACATAGATGGGATGAGATCAATGCCTTCTTCCAAAAATCCGGGTAATTTGTAGTCTCTGAAGCAGAAAAAAATCATTTCCTACAAATTATTTGGGTTGCGAGAATTAGATGGTGTTACTTCCCAATTGCAGCGCGAGAATTGTGTTCGAGCTAAATGCTCTAAATAGTCGGGTTTGTTTGCCATATAGGTCCTTGAGAGGGTCATGGGATTACACCAATGCAGCATCACTGATTCATTACACTGCAAGCAAGGGATATTAAATTCATGGATGGGAGCTTGGAATGTTCTAGTATTCCCTTTGATCTTGCTTATTGTGTTGATAGTGTTTTGAGATGCTTTGTTTGTGCACTATTTGACCGGAAAGAGTTCCATTTTGATACATCATGTCAATGATGTTGAGCTCATGGTAATGGCATTTGTAAATCTTTTTTGAAATCTGGTTCGTCCTGCTTCTTGTTGAACAACATGGTGCGGCTCGTGAGCCCACTCGAGACGGCTCGAGCTAAGAAATGAGTCAATCTGAGCTAGGCTTTTAGCTCGTTTCCTGAACGAGCCAAGCCACAGTTCTGAGCAAGCTTGGACAAGCTTGGCTCGAGCCAGCTCGACTCAGCTCGTTACCATCCCTAGATATGGACTCTTGGTTTTAATCTAGACCTAGTACAAATAATGGCGTAGATATTTTGTTTTTTTCTTTAATAAATATGGTAATTTCTATCACTTATTAGAGAACATGGTAGCGCCTTTTGCTTCCGGTTTAAAAATATAATAGAATAGCGTTGATTTATGCTACAGAAGCTAATTAAACGAGACCTGCAAGTACTTGTAGCGATGGACTATGCATGCCGAAGTGTGTGTGCGCGCGCTTGGTGAGATATGCGGGGGATTTGATTTGACCTTGCCGTAGCATGCTTTGATGTTCCTGTCTTCAGGAGGACGAAGTTACTATTAAAATAACATGGAGTGGAGAGGGTGAGGCGGAGAAGGTGACAGTCGGAGACTCGTGTTGGAACTTGGAACATGGCGCTCCCTCTCAACTTCATCCCAATTTTCTGGTCACCCTAGCATAAAAACGGTAAGGTTAAAATATGGAGTGATAGAAGAATCCGATGGAAGCTGCACGGCGAGAAATCCTTAACCACGTTCTATTTGTCGATGTTAGATTGGTGCAATGCTAGTTTTTAAATAGAAAAATATACGACTGAGTAGAAGGAATATCATGGTTGCAACGAATACAGTGGCGTTCAATTTGCTGCCTAATCCTTTGACTATGGTTCATGATTTTTAATTAAAAATAAATAGTAATAATTAAAAAGCGATTTTTAGATGTTACTCAGTTTAGTGATGGTTTATGACTTTTTTATTGCAATTGGCTTATGTTTTACTGTAACTAATAGTGATTTTATTTTGCATAAATAAATTTAAAAAATAAAAATGGAAAAATAAATTAGCCTCTCATGGACAATACGAAGGAATACAGGAAAAAAAAGAAGAAGGCAAAATAACCCAAAAACCAGAAAAACAAAATAAAGAAACAGCGGATTAAAAGCGAGAAGCCAGAAACTAAAACTGAAACGAGCAAGGCCAAAATTTTAGAACGAGAGCGTAAGCAGCGGAGAAAATAAAAGAGAAATACATATGTGAGACGGGAGCTAAAAGAGTGGGATGCGCGATGCGCTCGTGATTCCCTACCTTATCTCCAAAGTGAGACAGAGCTAGAGAAGTGAAAAAATCACTTCAAGAAGTTAGGTGTTCATATTGTCTTCTCTAAGCAAAAATCAGAAACAAATGCCATACTAATACCTCCATATATGCACATGAAGCCAATACAAACGCCTCCATATGGGGTCTATTCTTTTTTGCTTCGTTTTATAACTTATGGCTACGTCTTGTGGCTTTTGAGCTATTTGTGAAAGAGAGTATAGAGTAATAGAAACTCACGTAAGGTTTTGCATGATATAAATGAAGTCGGTACAGTGTGTACTACAATCAATTTGTAGGCCCCACCTTAAAAAGATACTCCGTTTGGAAGCTAGTTACTATTGAAAAAACTGAAAAGTAGTTTTTAAAAGCAGAAAAAAGAGATCCATATGCACATGGCTTGCACACACTTGTGTAAGCAATGGCGGATTTAGAATTCTGGTGGTAGGGGTGCAAACATGATAGTTTAAAGTACGTAGCACAAAAGTTCAATTGTTCAAATGTAATAAATTACATATATTGTTTGAACTACAACTGAAATCACAAATATTTTATCCTATGTATGTGTAAATGTTGAGTATTTAGCCTATGTGGGTGCAAATATTGAGTATTTAGCACATGTATTTGTATATGTACATAATATACTTATCATATACTTATTTTTTTCTCAAAAATTTAGAGGTGCAACCGCACCTATGCACCTACATAGATCTGCCCCTGTGTGCAAGTAAAAGCGAAGAAATTTCATACAGTGCGGTATAAGAATATTAATTGCATGAAATCATACGCAACAGAAGTAATCATACAAGTTCCAAATTTTCCTACACGGTGAAATTTCAGTCGGAAAAGTGTGGTCGTAAGACTTTGTTGGAATTTTTAGTGTGCCTATCCAACCCGACTCAGATCGAGTAATAGCTAACCATCCATCCGAACACATAATTAAACATATCTAGGTTGGAGACCACAAGGGTAATAGCACCGGTACATGTTGTCGTCCCGGACAAAAGGCAATGAGCGAAACGTATCCTTGAAGCTATCAAGCTCGGTTATTCTTTACAAGTGGAACATGTTATCGAATGATGCGCCATTACATTCACTCAAAAGGTTCCAGCAAACCACAGAGGGGGAACCAGCCTCGTCAACTTTTATGTTACGAAAGTTATCCTGAAAGCTAGCAGATTGGTAGTAGTACTTTCACCTGTGCATTATTCGCGAGGTTTGGTGTCGCGTTGCGCCCTGGCTTCACACACTTGCTCTCTGGAGAAGAAAAGAACGAATTTCAAACACCCGTCTTTTAGAACCATAGCCTGATCACAGGCTCTTTCTATTGACTATCTAGCACGTACTTCAAAGCAGATAGGAGTACTGGTATCTTGATTCGCGAGCCATAGATTTTGGAACAATCTTGCAGCAGTTTCTCTAGCACGTACTTAAAAGTAGTCGAAGTTTGGGCGACACTGGCGTACTGGTTTTGAAACGCCCCAAAAATTCAAATAGATTATGAGTTTTTTGGATTTTTACTTGACTTTGAATCTTTCCCAATTAGGAAACTCTATGGTCAATTGTGCCTTCCTTTCCTGGCTTTACACTTCCTTTCATCCTTGGTGTCAACCCAGAACTCGTTGTCACCCCTGTTCCCACCCCAACACCCAGCCTCTCTATGTTCACGGCTACCACCACCTTGCTCGCTGCTGCCAAGCTCAGTCAAGCGTCGTACCATCGCCTGCTAAGCGCTGACACTTCCCCGAAATCCCCCATTAAAGAACCTTGACTAAGAACTCAAATGCTTTACGCTACTAAGAGATTCGGTGTGTTGCTAATAGAATTACAAAATGACACTAGGGTTAAAGATGTATCATGGAACGCCACGAGATGGTTAGAGTCCTCGACCTTACCTTAGAGATGAGACTTTGGTTGGATTGGTGGCAGTACCATGGTGCATTGGGTTATTAGCTTATGAATGGTTGCCTCGTTGGTGAAAAGTATGCACTAGAACCTTATGCTATGTAAAAAATATAGTGATCACTCAACCATAAATTTGGACTTGTTAAACCTGATCTAATAGCTGCTCGAATCAATTGAATATCTATAGGGTATTAGCATTCTAGAAATGGAATAGCCCGCATATAAAGGGGTGGTATGAAAATGGTAAAATCATACTTAACAACGGTAGGAGCACACGGTGTCGGGAAGCGCTTTCCGCGTTGGCTAGTGGAATGCCAACTATGTTTGGCCCCTGCCCTACTGGGTAAATGCTATATAAAGAAGAGAGCATTGAAAAACTTTATTTTCTTAACTTAGTCATGAGAGTATGAGAAATCTTGTGGGTAAAACTGAACAACTCTGCAGAGTTAAAATTTCAAAGGATATTCAAATACACTATGCTTTCAATAAATAAAGTTGTGTTTAATGGATGATTCCAATAGCAAGGTATAAGTAACTTTCATAATGTTTCAATCTGGTAACCAACTTGTTGAACCCCGTTTTCCTTGAAGAAGTTAATGCTTTTGTTATTTTTATGTTCAAAAAAATATTTACAAAAAAATTGTATCCGCGGATATCTTAATAAAATCATTATATCCTCATCTTTTGGAAATCCAAGCAAATAGTTAAATAATATTTCTTTTGTGTGACTTGTTGTGTACAGTTGTGCTCATACTTGCTAAATTATCATAAGATGAAGCTTGGGAAGAAAATAACTTTGGCTTGGGAAGCACGTCTGTAGTGTTTCTTTTGTATTGTACTATAACTTTGGGTTATATGTCCCGCTGTGTAAAATTTGGTTGTTGAGCTATGTTCTTAATATGAAATTTGGCTTTGATAGAATAAACTTGTGTTGACATGATGTGCCCAGAAATGGGGACCTTACAGGTTTAGTCATCTTTTCTGTGCATATTTAACGAGCTGGAGCGCAAGTAGAACAGTACGTATGTACCCATGTAACAGTGTTATCAATGTTCGTCTGCGACGAGAGATTTGGACACTTTATGCCGAGACAATTCGCTCAACATTTTTAGTCATCGACGATGATCTACCTGTGCTTTTGACCTTTAGATAGCTCGATCTTATCCACGAGAGTTAACATTCGATCCGAACGCCTCCTAGTTGTCATTAGTAGACATGTTAATGAAGTCCAATAAAAAACATAATTCATCTTTTTTCCCTATATATACACATGGTTATGCATATGCAGTGTCGATATTTTCATGAACATATTTATTTAACACATGAGAATAAATATTGTACGCTGTATCACGGGATGCCATTCCGACGATATAGCTCCCTCTCCGCCATCGCTCTCCCTCCCATCCCTCTCGAATTGGTGCTGCCGCCCCTCTCCTCCCTTTCTCTTCCTCGGCACCGAAGCAACTCCACACCCCCTCCTCCGCACCCCCCTCGGCCCCCTCCTCTATCACTAGCGGCCGGTGACAACCTTGCTGCCTCGTCGCGCCGTCGTCTCTCCCTTCCCCACCGTTATTATCTCACCCAACCTAATATTCAACGTGTCGCTATCGCTTATTTCCCTCCGCCACCACCCACCGCCAGACCATTGTCTCCTTGACCTCCCTCTACATCTGGAGGATGCAATGAACCTGTCGTTAATAGATCTAAAGTCGAAGGTGAAAGAGGAGGGGAGGGTGATACTGGACTTGAAGGAGGTGGAGAGACGACGTCGGAGGCTGCTATCCGATGGCTGGAGGCGACCAAATCCAATGGTGAATCGTTATATGGGTATGTTCTTTTTAGCTACGGCATTTGACTTTCGGACTATTTGTGAGAGAGAGAGCACGGAGTAACAGAAACTCACAGGGGTTTTAGCCGATATAAATGAAGTCGTTACAGTATGTACTATAATTAACCTGTAGACTCTATTTTAAAAAGATATCTCTTTTGAAAGTTATTTATTGTAGAAAAACTGAAAAAAATAGTTTTTAAAAATTGAAAAGAATAAATCATATATACCATATATACTATTTTTCTTTAACACATTTGGTGGAAAACTATTGAACCTTGCTTCACTTCCAGGCTTCCAGCTCGACCATCACGTTTGACAAACCACTATTTTTTCCTGTCCAGGACAAAACAAACAACTCTCGTCTTCTCACCAGTTCTCTCGTTCCCCCACTTGCTCTGCAAACCTCTCCCCATCACAGCCTTACAAGGTCCCAAACAGCAAGAGAGAATCCAGAGAAGACGAAGAATAAGTTGGCAGCAATAACATGGAAAAACCAACACTTGTATTGATGTGACAGCAGAGTCATGATACTTAAATATGAGGTGAAAGTGGCGGTTGGCCTGCCTGACGAGAAAGGGGTTGGAATCGCGGGTGATGTGAGCATCCACTACTGGGGAGGAAGCGTGCAGTCCACGTCGAAGTGCCACGGGATTAGACAACACCTGGGGCCCTGCAGGATTTCTTCGCGGATCCTTCTGCCTGTCTACCACGGTGAAAAATTTGTCACTGCAATCGAGAGTACCACATGCAGTGGCGTCATCACGACACGTCATCCACTAATCTTTCTACGCGCTGAAGTTACGATGTTACGTAGTGAGGACTGACAAGGTCTAAACTATTATAATATTTATAAAGTGATTTATTGGTTTTGTAAATATTATGTTTGATTTAGACTTTTTTAAAGGGTTAGAAAAATCGAAAGTACCTCAGCTATTAGTGCGATAGCTCCACTTTACAAAAGTATCGTAGAAATAAGTGCGAGAGTACCGCTCGGTAGAGGGACCGGGTTGAGTTGCGCTACGTTTTCTCTAGAGAAGTCTAGGTGAGGTTTTCAACGTGCGAAAGTACCGCTTTAGGGAGCGGTAGTATCATAGAGCAGAAGTACCGGTATGGTAAGTGCGGTATTTCCGATCTTCTCAGAAAAACAGGATTTTGGGTAATTGAGTCATTTATTAAGTTGGTTTAACCTAGGTCATTAGATTAAGGTGGTGATCAGTTGGGCTTAAAAGCTCATGGCTGAAAACACTGTAACTGACAGAGGCTTATTTAGCATAATTAAATTTAAAAAAATTAAAAATTTAAAAAATATGTTAGCCCAATATGTATAATACAAACGAATACGGGAAAAAAAGAACCGGCAAAAAAGCTCAACAAAAAGTCAAAAGTTCATAACAAGACGAAATTTATGAATAGTGAAAAATAACCCAGAAGCCAGAAGCTCAAGCCGAACCGATCAGGGCGTAAGGGTGCATTATGTATGTCTTGGCTAATGTAGGTCAAGTTGTAAAAAACTTGTGTCTAAAAACGATTTCTTTGTCTTTGGATGTGTAGGATCGCTTGGAGTCAACTGTGGTCAACGGCGAGGATTCAGGCTAGGCTCATAGAGGAGTTGAGGCCCAGAACGATCAAGAATGCCAGGTGAGACAGTGAGCTCAAGCATGCCACGAGAAAGGCAGGAATGTTGAAGGTGAGTTTGAATGGCAGGATGGCGCCATGTAGCTTGCACGAGCCAAGTGAGCTATGGTTCGGTGGAACCAGGACGGGAGAGACTTAGCGTCGCGTGGCAGGCTATTGGTGCATCTACACGTGGCAAGCATGGCGATTACTTGCAGTGGTTGGTGATGACCAGGTTAAGGAAGGGTATTTTAGTAGTTTAACCAATATACCAGAAACCATCTTGGATCAAAACCATAGCACATGGACGATGCGTTGGAGAGCGGTTTAGGTCAAAGTGGAGCTGGTTGGATCAATGCTAAGGATTTACCAAATGAAAACTTATGCACTTTAAAAAGCGTGCATAAGTGAACTTACGAGAGTAAAACCTGTGTGTGTGGTGTTAACGGATTTTCCCTATTATAAAAGTGGATAGGATCCGTTAAGGGGTGTAGGTGACCGATTGCCCACCTATAAAAGGGGTTAGGATAGAGACATGTATGGTTAGCCATCCGAACCATCTCTTGTGCTCTCATCTCTATGGTTAGGGTTTGAGAGTGAGTGCCTTGTGTGCTCTTTGTCCTCCAAGGTGGAGTGGCTGTAAAACCTATCTTCTCTAGTAAGCAAACACATCAATCATTTTGCATCTCTTATGTCTCTCTTATTTTTTATTGATGTGCTTGACTTTTGGTTGATTTTGATCTCTCTTCTTTCTCTTGTGATCTTGTTGTGCCAAGAACGTGTAAGAGATGGAGGTAATATTGGGAATACATTTCCACCCATCTATGCACTCTTTGATAGCATGATTCACAAGAAAAACCGGTTTTGATTGTTTTTGGCCTCTTCGGTCCATCTCTTGATACGAGGGTTTTTGGCTAGGACTATTCGGTGTTCTACTTTGTTGTGACATGTGGGAATATATCTAGAGTCATCTTGACCATCATCTACCCACAGGCAAGTTGTATTCACCGTTTAGGGTTTTGGCTCGATTTTGGTGCAACATTCCAACAAATTAAAAAAGGTCACAACTTTGACCATGATTTTCATAATCATTTATTGGAATAGGTTCCTAGCATCCTAGTGTAGATCCCTGCAAATTTCCATGTCATTGGATCTACGGATCAAAAGTTCGCTCAATTTTGAATTTTAAAACCGTGTCGAAAACACTGTTCATCCTTATTTTACTGTAGCAGCAAAAGTACCGCAGTTACTGTAACAAACAGTAGCACCGCAAATTTAACTATGATAGTTCCGTTTTCGCTGATTTTTCTTGGATTTTCAGTGCTTCTAATCACTGGTTTTATGGTGATCTTTTATTCTAATATTCATAGCTCTGTAACTATTGAAGTGAAGGATTTGTGAATATCTTGGAAGAAAATTTTAAGGTACCATTTATCCTTTCTCTGCTGCCATCTTCCATGGTGAACGCAAGATATATTTAAACTATTTTTTCGAATTTGGCGTGATATTTTTGTATTGCAAACGGTGTCTTCTAGTGCAAAACTGGTCCTGGTATCGTAATCTCGATCAGTTCTCACCATTGAATTTTTCTCCATCTAATCGTCCAGAGTATCCTCTTTCAAATCGGTTAAATAAGCTATTCAACAGCTTAACCTGTGTGGCACCTTGGTTTTCTTGCTTATTAGCATAGATTAACTGCAAATTGAGTGGGTCAATTGTGTAGGTTTTTTTCTATGATATTTATTATTTGAAACCCCGCACATATGTAGGTTGTGAGCCCTAGGACTACCAAACTAGCCAATCACCCCTGCTCTTATCGTCTGGGCAACCATTTTGTTGGATATATATTAAGGTCTCTTTGGAACATAAGAACTTTGCATAAAACGATGCAAACTTTTTTGCAACTATTTAATAAAATACATGTTTCAAACAAGTCTAACGGTGTGTTTCTAGCTATTTGCTGGAATGGTAGACCCCTATTTAGAACACAGTAATTTCATTAGAATTTAACGGGAAATAGTTCAAAAACATAAATCATAAGAATTCCTTGCGGAACAGGGCCTTAGTATCATGCTTGCATTCCTACATCTGTTCAAGAATGCGATGCATCGTAATATCGGCAAGCAAACCCTAACATGCCAGTAGTGTACACCGACAAAGACAAAAAAAAATGGCTTGAAAGGACATTTTCAAGTGAGATCTATGTGTTTGGACAATTTTGCCTTTATGGAAAGGGCGGTGGGCGGCTTAACTGGTCCTGTGGTCCATTCCACCATCTCAACCTAACAAAGCCTATGGCAACACGTCCCATGAGGATGCCTCTATATAGGTTGACTTGGCTACAAACCACAAGTCAGAAGTGGCACTCCTACCTAAAGACCGGATACGGTAAAACCACCGCAACCCATGTTCTGGAAAGGGCCACGGGGTATTAATTGACGTGAAATAAAGGCGGCTTGGTGTGCAAAGGCGAAGACTAGTTGCAGGCATGAAGCCCATGGGTGTTCTAACCATTGCCTCTGTTCGAATCAGAAGTCACTCAGTTGATCAGAGGAAGGATAGATCGAGCTCAGTGTGTCAGGAAAGGCCTTGATTTTTTTTTGGAGGCGTGGATGTAGTTTTATGTGTGTGTGTTTTTTACCTATCGTTATATAATTTCATACTTGAAAAACTTTTTAAAAATTTATTTTAAGAAGTTATTTTGTTTGTTTCGAGTTTTAGATAATCTAAAAGCTTAAAAAAATAGTGTTGAAGAAGAAGATGGAAAAAAATTCCCGCAGCGTGTGCAGTGTTTATTCCTTCATTTGGAGAAGGTGAGATCGCTCGGCTTCCTCTGCTTTTATTACATAAAGTTCTTCTCTTCATTAAATTACGATTGCAATTTGTGGACTCCAGTGCTGGCTAATTCATCCCTTTTCTTTTGCCCATGTGGACAAAAGAAATGTTTAATATATAGTTGTACAATGTGATCACAGATGGTCAGAAAGAAACATTTTGTACAAGTTGGGGATCTTCTGAATAATTTTTCTAGCTAGGAATTTAGGAAATGTAATTAGTGCATATTACCACTAAATCAAACCGATGGTCACGTTGTCATTTTGCAAGCGAAGGGCCGCGAGCCGCGCCTCAGCCGCATGTGAGCCACGGCGCAGCCGCCGTCCTCTGCTAGAACCGTGCCCCGCCAGAGTAGAGAGAGAGAGAGCCGCTGCGATCCAGCACTGGAGTCGAGCCGCCATCCTCGTCCTCGTCGGCGCGGAGTGTGTGAAGGCGAGGGGAAGAGAGAGTGCGTGTGAAGGAGTTGCACGAATCTTGGTGCATAAACGGACGGCTGCAATAGTGCTTGTAGAGGCGTATTTTCGCTTCAAGAAAACATATGATTATTTGTATTGGCTTCTACATTTGGTTTCTATTTAAAAAAATCAGAAGTCAATATAAATATCTGATTTCTCGAAGCGACTTTTTTACTCCTTTCCCTTCCATCTCGCTTCAAGGACAAAGCAGAGGTTATGGCCACATTATATATCCAACTCCTCTCGCTTATGTCTAACGCACATATTTCTCTCTTAGTTTTTTTCACTACTTGTGTCATTTTTGTTAAAGTCATTTCTTGCAGTCACTACTATTTAGTTTCAGCTAAAAGCCATTAGACGCAACCAATAACATCCCTATAATATACTGTCCCCAACTGTTAGAAAATAGCAAGGCAAATAGCGAAGATAATTAAAGATAATACATACAGATTTTAACGTGAAAAAAAATTGCGGAGAAAACAGCCTTGCGGAGGTGAATGGGGTCGGCTAGACTCGTGTTAACCCTCTGAAGAATGTTTTCGTACAGCAGCCTGAAACTCCAAACCCTGATCAGTAGCCTGGACCTGTCTATCGACAGAGAAGCTATGCCAAGCTGCTATGGGGTCAAGCCATGCCATGAAAACCATGCGCATGCCTGGGTGGGGCGTCACATGCGCCTGAAAAAACGACACAGTGGCACGCATGCAGGGTACTCCATTGCTGAGTGGAGCTCGGCTGACAGATCGCAACACCTACTACAGCGCGCCTAGTAGCAGCCCACTATGTGCCGGTCGGGGCGCGCGATGATAGCCAGAGGACGGACGCTAGAAATCAGTAGAACGCCGTCCTAGCGAGGGGTAGCTTCGTTAGAGGCCGATCTAACTCTTGGTTTTAACTTTTAGCTAGGATAAACTGTAGCGATTATTAATTTTTTAAATCAAAAAATAAAAAATTATTGTACCGTCGCATACAGCACAAAGAAAAAATAAAAATTGAAAAACCGACAGGCTCTAAATAGATTACGACTAAATCTGTTTGGAGCATAGTACGGCGCCGCTCGGTTGAGCTGAAAAGCTGTGTCTTATGGTTGAAATTGCATTGTAACGGTTAAAATTTCACTGTAACTGAAGGTGAGTTATTTGACATAATTAAAATTTAAAAAAATAAAAATAGAAAAAAATATGCTAGCTCATCACGGACAACGCAAACAAATACCGGAAAAAAGAACCGACAAAAAACTCAAAAAACCAAAAGTTTAGAAAAAAGACGAAATTTATGAATAGTGAAAAATAAGTCAGAAGCTGAAGTCGAAACGAGCGGGCCAGCACTCCATTAAATCAGGTTATGCAAATATGAACGTACTGCGTCTTCAAAGCCCAACAGAGTGATGGCTGATGCTGACTGAATTGTGAGCATGAGAAGATCGAGTAACCTGTGAAATCTCGAGGGACGACTTGTGTAAACAGAAAATTCTTAACAAGTCAAGCAAAGTTATTCACGTTTAGAATAGCCATATGCATGGGCCAGGTAGAGGAATTTTCAACCGAGCAAGTATAATGACTATTCGATCGACCGAACAAATATATCCTATGTAAGCGTAAGCTATAAAGAGAACCGACCTGCGTAAATAAATTGCGCATGTCATGATAAGAAACGGGTTAAACCTTATCCGCTCAACTGAACGGGTCCTCAAAGCGAACGCGTAATTGGCGGCAGCTTTATTCCCTTCATACTTGTCACCACCTTTGCGACTTAAACTTGGGCATACTATATGCATGTTTAAGTGGCGCTAAGGACGTCTCGAGGGAACTTGTGATCATTCTCAGAAAATGGTCCCTTCTCATCTTCTGGCTTTTGAGAAAAAGCGGAATAAGCTAGATTAGCGACTCCCTCGTACTTGTCAGGCTCTCAGGGACCGCTTTTTTATTAGTTTCGAGAACTTGGTTTGCTATATGGTAAACGCGGCTGACAAAGCAGACGAATCGAAGAACTTCGAAAGGCTCTCACAGCTGCACGCGACGGATCATAAGTGAATTCGCAGAAAACACAGCGAAAAGGAGATAAAAGGGGGCAGAACTGAGGAGAAAGCTCGTTTTCTTTTTGTGTCTCTAGCTAGTTTCTTTGGGTCCACTCTAAAGGGCTAAACTTCTATTTATGACTAAAATTGCACTGTAATAATTGTTATCTTTTCCGAGTCATTCAATTAAAAAAAATTTTAAAAAAGAAAAAAAGACAAAATTATTGTATCGACACAGACAATACAAAGAAATAAAGAATAAAAAAATAAAAAAAACCAAAAATAGATGCCGATGAAAGTCCAAAGCAAAAAATTCAGAAGCTAAAACTGTTTAAAACACACGACGGGCGAAGAAGCTGGCTAAAGGCACAAAAAGACAACGATCAAGAACAGACTAGCCTATCTAGCACGAGTACAAACTACAAACCTCAACAAGGCCTTGCTTTACGAAGAAAGCAGCCAACCTAGTTCCGGTTACTAACAGCCTCTAGCTTTTAACTTTATAAATCGGTTTTTAAATGAAGTGTTTTCTTAAAATAATTTCTACAAAATATTTAAAAAAATCACTGCAGAATTTATTTTAAATGTAGTAATTTTTTAATGTAAATATTCTTTACTCAATCAATCTCTCACGGTTAGATAAACGCTAAAAGAGTCGGCCAAAAACTGCAAGTCAGGAGTCAGGACGCTTCTGAGCAAGACCTTAAAAAAGGGTATCGAATTAGCTTACCTAGGTAGCAAGGTAGAAAGCTGCCGCGCGCAGACTCGCAAAGGTCGATCCGGCATGCGGTTGTCACAGGTGAATGGGGACACAGCGAGGTAATTTCGATCGATCGCCGCTGGCAGCCGCACCCATCATGCGTCCCACTCGCACATTCTCTCTCCCTCCGCCACCGTTCGTTCGTTCGGCAGCCAGCGTCAGGCAGCGGCTGTGCGTGCAGCGCGGCAGGAGCAGCTCCCACCCCATCCGCGCGCACTAGCAGGGAGGCGAGGGGGGCCCCGGCCGGTCGGGTGGGCGGCTCCACAGGCGTGCGCGGCCGCTTTAGCCCCTTGTCGGAGCGGGGGGCCCGCGCGCCTCGGCATGCATGCCCCCATTGGCCGGCCCTCGTTTCCTGACCGGTGACGGTGAGTGCGATTTCCCCGCGCGCGGCCACAAACGTGGCACCGCGTGTGGCGTCGCGGATGGTTGGTTTCCGCGGGCCCTTTCGGCCTCCACCAGGTCCGCGCGCGTAACGTACCCGGCGCGGGATGGCGAGCTCTGCTCACCAGTCCGGTGCAGACGTTGCCCGGCACGGGATCCGTGTAGGCCTAGGCCCTGTTTGTTTCCACTTAAGATTATTATAATCTAGCTTATAGGTGAGGGATTATATAAGCTAGATTATAATAAGCTGGTGGAAAATAAGCTGTCAAGTGTTTGGCAGCCTGGATTATCAGAGTTATGGATTGTTGTATTCGAATGTTTAAAGACTACAATGTCCTTGAGAGAGAGGCAAGGGAGTTGGGGGATGGATGAATGGCAAATGTGGGTAATATTCCTAAAGTTTTATGGTCCTTAAGATAAAAGGTGGGTCTATAAGCTGAAATAAGCTCCTTTTTTGAGCTTATTAGATTACAATAATCTGGACTATTAGATTATAATAAGTTACCTTATAATCTAGGCTGTTTGTTTCCACTTATAATTATAAGTTAGATTATAATAATCTTAAGTGGAAACAAACAGGGCCCTAATCTATTTAGGTAATGGCTGAATTGATCTGATTAACTAAACAAATCATACCGTACTGTTTACGGACCAAGCCTTGAATCCAGACATAGTGCGACAAGCTAACGTTAGCTCATTAGGTATATTTTGGTCACATTTCTAAATCCTAACTATGGGATCAAAATCCAATGGTCCTCATCTATTTTCACGAATCCTATCTTATATATAAATTCTAAACAGTAAATCCTAATCCTAGCTGGCCAACCGTCGTCTGCCTGCCCTGACGCCCCTCTTCGGCCACCATGCACTAACACCGTTGCGCTTAGGGATGGTAATCGGGGTAATGCTCACTCATACCCACGCCGTGACCTTGATTTATACCCATGGGTATAACCGCGAAGAACAACAGGCAAAGAACCTTGCCCATACCCATCGCTCGCAGGTACCCGTCGCCTATGGGCATGTCCATTTACTCGTGAACTGAGAGTCACTATATCGCAATGAAACAACACTATTCCGATCTTCCTTAATCTAAGACGAATTTACTGATGTTTCCTTAAACAAAACAAAAAATGTCTACTCCACGTTACCATTCGGACACAGGCATACACACCACATTTACCTTTTTTTGTAGAATGTGATCGTGGGACAATAGGACATGTATATGTATAAGACCCATATGTAGGTAGATGAGAGCCTTAGGACACAAGAGTTTTTAGCTTTTTTTCTTTTCTTCGAATAATATTAGAATTATAATATTTTAATCTCGTAAGATTAATATACGGACTTTTTGAGGAGCTCTTAGTTAGTATAGACAGAGCATATATATATATATATATATATATATATATATATATATATATATATATATATATATATATATATATATATATATATATATATATATATATATATATATATATATATATATATATATATATATATATATATATATATATATATATATATATATATAACAGGAGCACTATGGTGTCTGAGCACCAAGTCTCTCTGTCTTTGGATTGCTTTTAGATGCGTACTAGTGTGATTGAGACTTTCCATCCATGATTAAGACTTTCTATCTATGATTGATTTAGCATGCATGATATATTATATACTATTGCACTAGCACGTATCTAAAAGCAATCCAAAGGCAGAGAGGCTTGGTGCCCGGGCACCATAGTGTCCCATTTTAGCGTCATATATATATATATATATATATATATATATATATATATATATATATATATATATATATATATATATATATATATATATATATATATATATATATATATATATATATATATATATATATATATATATATATATATATATATATATATATATATATATATATATCATGCACCCTGGTGCCTAGGCACCGATATCAATACCCGTTGATTTGCTTTGAGATTCGCAACGTTTGATGTGGGTATCTTCATATACCCATAAAAAAGTATATTTGAGATGTCAAACTCCGAAAAAAATTAAATTCAGCTTCAGTTTAATTAGTTTGAACTATTTTTATGGTATATACTCACTGTAGTCGCATTGAATTCAAAAGTAGTTCAAACTAGTTTGAACTGAGTTCAAAACTTACTTACCATAAATATATCAAGGGTATAAAACATTTTCATACCCAAACTCAAAAAAATTATCAATCATACACGTGTATCGGATGTGGGTGCCTAGGCACCATGGTGCCTAGGAAGAGTGTTTTATGCACCTTGGTGCCTAGGCACCCATATCAATACCCGTTGATTTGCTTTGAGATTTACAACGTTTGATGTGGTTATCTTCATATACCCATAAAAAAGTATATTTGAGATGTCAAACTCTGAAAAAAATTAAATTCAATTTCAGTTTAATTAGTTTGAACTATTTTTATGGTATATACTCACTGTAGTCGCATTGAACTCAAAAGTATTTCAAACTAGTTTGAACTGGGTTCAAAACTTACTTACCATAAATATATCAAGGGTATAAAATATTTTCATACCCAAACTCAAAAAAATTATCAATCATACGCGTGTATCGGACGGTTCTTGATGTTGGTGCCTAGGCACCAAGGTGCCTTATGTAATTTTCCTATATATATATATATATATAAAGATTGGACTGGAAAATTTGTACGTACGGACGTACCCTTCCACCTCATTGGATGCTCTCATGCCCTCTATCCTTTGTCACTAGCATCGCAACATCTTGTTCACTTGTCGCACTTCTCCAACCCCACTGAGCCACCCTAAACCTATTACATCTCTCCCAACAAATAGTAGGTACGTGGCATTTTTGTAGTGAAATGCAAGGCACGTATTGTAGCTCCTAAGAGCAACTTCAGCAGGGCCTCTACTTGAGCCATCAAACTCAGATTTAAGAGCCAAAGTCAAAAACTCAGCTCCAACAGGACCCCTACTTGGCTCTCAAAAATAGGAGGCCTCTCAAATGAGGCCTCCAAGCCCCCATTCCCAGGGGCCCTGCTCTGGCTCTCATCCTACGGTTTTCCTCGTTTTTTTGCCGCACCCGTGAAACTTCCCCCGCGCTCGGCCTCCAATCCCCCGCCGCCTCCAATCCCCCGCACGCCCCGTCCCACCCCTCCTGCTCGGCCTCCAATCCCCCGCCACCTCCAATCCTCCTCTGCCGTCCACGGTGCGGCTCCCCCGGCGATTCCCCCCGCACCGCCACCGCTCTCCTCGGCGGCTCCTCTTCCCCGGCTCCCGACGCATCTCGCCCGACGCATCTCTGACGCGCCTACACGGCTCCCGACGACGGACCTCCGTGGCTCCCCGGCGAGGGACCTCGGCGCCCAACGCATCTCCGACGCGCCTCTCCGAGGGACCTCCGCCCAACGCCTCTCCCGGGACCTACGGATGACGAGCGCGAGAAGCTGGGCGTAGCGCTGCGTTGGGGCCCACCTGACGTTCTCGGAGAAGGAGGATGCGAGGAGGCGGACGAGCGCCTCAACCTCGCCGTCGTCGGCGGGGGTGAGGGCGCGCACGATGAGGAAGCCATGGGGGAAGGAGTGCGCGTAGCGGAAGGCGGCGAGCGCGTCGAGCTGCGAGAGCGCGCGCAGCGAGAGGAAGACGCCGCCTCCGCCCGCGCCGGTGCCGCCGTCCGAGGAGGGGGAAGCGGAGGCGGCGGGAGGCGCTAGGCGGAGATGGAGAGGTGAGGGGCAGGGGGAGAAGAGAAGGTGGGGATGCCTGGAGACGGCGGGGGTGAGGGAGAGGATGTAGGAGTAGATGGATTTGAGGGGTGCTGTTAGAGTAGATACAAAAAAATTGGGCCCTCAAAAATAGGAGGAGACATCAAATCAAAAGTAGGAGCCCTGATTTGAGGGCTTCTGCTGGAGTTGCTCTAATTGTGTGACTCACGTGGCGGCACACGTCAAGCAGGGCCTTCGTATGAGTACAAAACATAGGATCTTTTGAAAGTGAGTGGGACTAAACTGTGCGCCAAGTGAAATTTTTGGGACCAAACTGCGTATCAAACATTTATACATCCCATACATGGTGATGCAACGTTTCCATCCAATCGAAATTCACCCAAAGTCACGAGTTGGCCTATTCTGAAAGAGTGATGCTAGTCCACACTAACATACATGATGTATAATGATCAAGTCATATTTAAAGCACAAAGTAGTTATTTTGATCAAGAGTGTACGTGTTCAAGTTGATCTACCGAGTTTTTGACACTTTTGACATATTTTAACCTCATATTTCAAGAATGATCGTAGTCATATGACAAATACAAAATGAGCACTTCTACCGCACAGTGACTCGACGGCAGTCCTGGGAGGGCAAACACGTGCCTGGACTGCAAGGGCAAACACGTGCCTATGCGGCCCTCCCATGTGCCACCCAGCCACTACACGGCTTAATTAGCTGCTTAATTACTCATTTATACGTACTGTTTGTTCGATTTTTTAAATATAGCAAATGAGATTAAAAAATTATGAATTTTTATGTGTAGCCTTCCGACACAACGTATTTGATTGTGTATTTTTTTTAATAATTTTATCCAATTTAAATGTTGCTCCAAAATTTATACGATTATGTTATTTGTAGGAGTTGTTACATATAGCAAACGAGCTCCAAAAAATACAAAATTTTATGTGCAGCCATCCAACATAGTCAAACTAATTGTCTAATTTTTTAAGGAATTTATCCATTATAAATTTTGCTTAAAAAATTATACAAATGAACTGTTCGTACGGATTTTTTAATGCAGAAAAATAAGATGAAAATATTATTTATTTTTTCTTAAAGATCCGTATGCCCATTACTACATACAAAGCAACATAAGTGTTTGGAAGCCTTTAGGAGATATGAAAAATATAGTGGGTAAGACTAGGGGCTACTATGAAATTGCATAATCTACTGCGGGGACTAGAGCCATTTGCCCTTTGTGTCGAGTTCGATGTTATAGTCCTCGCTAGCCGCCTTGGCTATAGTCGCCCTTTCACACTTTCTCTCGTACTCCTTCTCGTGAGCCTCGTGCTCTCTACGCTGCACGCCTCCAGACAAGCTTGTATCTCCCGCTAGATACGCTCGCTATTATCTTTATTGCGCCACCGCTCCTCCCTTCTCTCGCGGGCTGTCTCGGCATCCCACTACTCATTGGTAAGACGCCACTGGTCATATGGGTGGATCTCTCGGTTGATTTATTTGTGGAACGTGCATGCAAATCCGGAGATTATGAGTAGATAAGAGATGTAGTTAGTACGTGCTTTCAATTTATTTGTAAGGGGAATATGTTGTAACTGGTCCTACCGGCTGGCGGTACCGCCCTGTGTCCCAACGTCGGTTGGGGTAGTCCTAGGTGTAGTTATGGCAACCCCAGTAACGTATGTCCAAGCTCAGCTGCTGCTTTGACTCGGATAAATCCCAAAAAAATAGACAATTAGGCCGATTGTGTGAGAGGCCGCACGTAAAATTTCGTAATTTTTAGATCTCGTTTACTATATGTAACAACTTGTACAAATAGTATAGCCGTGTGGATTTCGAGCAACATTCAGAGTACATAAAATTATGAAAAACTTACACAATTAAGTACATTGTGTTGAAGGTTGCACATAATTTTTTTTATTTTTTAGGCTCATTTACTATATTTAAACAATCAAACAAGTAGTACGCATAAATGAGTAGTTACGACAACCACTGGTGGCTGGGCGGCAGAGGGGAGGGTTGCACGGTGGTCATGCGGCCTAGGCACATGTCGCCCTTTCGTATGGTAGAAATATTATTTTTGTATTTATCATATGACTATAGCTATTTTATAGATATGAGACTAAAAGAGACCAAAAATGCCGTTAACTCCTGATATGTCTCTCAATATCTACGCGGCTCATACTGCTTAGCGGGACCTAAAACACCGTGGTTATTGCTCGCACGTGGCACGGCGTCCTTCGCACGTGCGTGGCCCCACTTACCATCATTCTCAGGGCTGCGCGGCCGAGACTGCCCTGCCCTGGATTGACTACTCCCACCGACTGGTTGTGTCCGAACGGCCCAAAACTCGCAACAACACAAAACACACCCGGAAGCTTAAGCCTACATGGACAAAATTTCCCTTGCTCTTCCGCCTCCCTTCTCTATCTAGCGACATAAAAATATTGGGAAAAGAATCCCACTATCTCATGACATATGAAGAAGGGGGAGCAATTCCACCGAGGCCATCAACAGGACATTCCTTCCCCTCCCCCCTTGTGCTCGAGAGATCTAGTTAGGAGCTCCTCTTCCTTGCTCCTCCCTTGTCTCTCTCTTGTCCATAGCACAACGGGCAAGAATTGTTGGTGAGGAGCAATTGGGATCGATCCTTGCATGGATGCAGCCCACTGGCACCAGGTAAGATTATCTGCATATCCCGCTCAAATTGGCACTGCAACATCAACATGCACTAGGGCCATGCGTACAAGATCTCTCACCACGGGCCGGGCTGGTGTTGGCTTCTGTTCTTTTAGATCTTGTCGCTGTGTTCTTGGTCGATCCTTCTTTTTTGTCTGCCTTGATCTTGGTGCTTGCGTTCCTTGATGGTTTATGGCGATCCCGTGCGCCTCTGTTGTTCTTGGGTACTGCCATGCCCAACCTTTTATTTTTTTGTGTAGATCTATGCATGTATCGTCATCTCTCTCTCTCTCTCTCTAGCTCTCTCTGTCTTCTCCATTGCCTTCGAGCTGAGGGCCTTGGGGCCTTCAATTCTCTCCTGTCTCCCCCTTTTAATCCTTGAAAGGAGCACACGCACCGCTTTTCTTTTCCTTTGTTCCTTTCTTTCTTATCCTCCTTTCCTCTCATCCTTTTTATCTTTTCATCTCTCTCTTTCTCAATAGCTTTTCTCCTCCTCCTCCCCTCCCCCGTACCTTGCATCAAAAGGGTAGCCATGTCTTGGATGATGTAGTAGTAGTACTGCTACGCCACAAACACAACCCTACAAGAGCACACAAACAAAGTAGTGTTATGTGTGGTGGTGTGTTTCTCTCTCATCTTTTCTTTCCCTTTTTTCACCTTTTCCTACCCCTTTTCCCTTCTCTTTAATCTCACTTCGTATCCATTTGCTTGGTTCTTTGTTGTACCATAAGAATCCTCAAACCTCATACCCCCCATCCATTTCTCCATAGTCCATGCTCACATGCTACATGTTCTTGCTACCTTAACATTGTTGTAGATTGTACTAACATCTAATAAAGTGCAATATGTGTCCATCACCAGGGGCTAGGGCTAGTGAAGCCCATGGAGGAGATGCTGATGGCTTCAAATCCAAATCCTAGTACGAACTCGAATCCACCACCGGCGCCGCCCCCGGCTGCCGGCGCCCAGAGGCCTGCCGCGCCGCCCGCTGCAGGAGCGGGCTCGGCGGCGGGGCAGGGCACGGAGCGGCGTGTTCGGCCGCAGAAGGAGAAGGCGCTCAACTGCCCGAGGTGCAACTCCACCAACACCAAGTTCTGCTACTACAATAACTACAGCCTCCAGCAGCCGCGCTACTTCTGCAAGACGTGCCGCCGCTACTGGACCGAGGGCGGCTCACTCCGCAACGTCCCGGTCGGCGGCGGCTCCCGGAAGAACAAGCGCTCCTCCTCAGTCGTGTCGTCCGCGGCCGCGGCCGCTTCTACCTCTGCGGCAGTGTCCGGCACGGTTCCCGCCGGACTGGCGGCCAAGAACCCGAAGCTGATGCACGAGGGCGCGCAAGACCTCAACCTGGCGTTCCCGCACCACCACGGCCGCGGCCTGCAGCCACCTGAGTTCGCGGCGTTCCCGAGCCTGGAGAGCAGCAGCGTGTGCAACCCGGGAGGCACCATGGTGACCAACGGCGTGGGTGGCAGGGGCGTGGGCGCACTCTCGGCGATGGAGCTGCTGAGGAGCACCGGCTGTTACGTTCCGTTGCCGCAGGTGCAGTTAGGGATGCCCCCGGAGTACGCGGCCGCGGGATTCTCGCTCGGTGAGTTCCGCATGCCGTTGCCGCCGCAGCAGCAGCATGCTCAGAGCGTGCTGGGGTTCTCGCTGGACACGCACGGCACAGGGGGAGGTGGCGGCGCCGGGGGATACGGCGCGTGCAGCGCTGGTTTGCAAGGGGTGCAGGAGAGCGCGGCAGGCAGGTTGCTGTTCCCATTCGAGGACTTGAAGCCTGTGGTGAGACTGAGCGCTGCCGGAGGTGCAAGCGGCGGCGATCAGTTTGAGCACAGCAAAGACCAAGGTGGCGATGGCAGTGGCGTCACCGGCGATGGCCATGAGACCCCGGGGTTCTGGAATAATAGCATGATCGGGAATGGCAGCAGCAATGGCGGCGGCGGCGGCGGCGGTTCTTGGTAAGGTGGTGCCCACGTGGCCCCGCCATGCATGGCTCATGCACGCGTGGTTGTCGGTATGTGGAGATAGAGATAGACATAGTTAATAAACGGTGGTGGTGTTTAGTGTTACCTATTGCGTTTGATCTCTCTTTGGTCGTTTGGTTTTCGGTTCTTGGTGTTCCCTTCGTGTTTGTCCATGTGTGTGGTGATCGACTTGGGGGCTAACACAGCAGAATACACAGATTAATGGTGGTGAACTGGTGATACATCTTCTCTCTTCGCCAATCGAGCCTCATTTCGCCATAGAAGTGGGTTGTTAATCATGTCATGTGCGTTTGTTCATGTAGAATCTGTAATACTGGAGCTTCTTTTTTACTGCAGTGTTCCAAGTTCAAGCCACGTACGTAGGGTGGTGATAACAGACAGTAAGTTGGTTTGCTAACTATGCCTGGTTGATTGGCCAAACTCTTTGTTGGGATTTTTGGTTTTGCATGCAGTGGGCGTGCATGTTTTGACATGTTACATCCTAGCTTCATTGGAAGAATAGGGGGCAATGAATGGCCTACTACTTGTGTGTCATCAGTCGTCACATTGATCTACAGTGGTTTAGTATTGTTCAGTAGATCGGTTTGTTGAGTAAGCTAGATCGGTGAGGGGCCAAGGGCCTACTGCCTAGCATAATGTTATTGCTGTACTGATCTAGAAGTGCCCAGTAACAGTCATTTTTGTTTATGGTGGGTTCATTTACAGTGAAGGACACGTGAGGAGGTGAAAGATACTGTTGTGGTAAATTATTGTAAGTTTTATAAAATGATAAAATAGTTTTTTAGAGATTGTATTTGATTTGGATTGTTTTTTAAAGTGTCAGGAAAATCGGAAGTATTGCAGGTATTAGTGCAGTAGTTTTGTTTTGCGGAAGTATCGCAGACATAAGTGATGAAGTACTGCTTGGCGGAAGTTCAGGTTGAGTTGCGGTATGTTTTTTCAGAAATGTCCAGATGAGATTTTCAACATGCGGAAGTACCGCTTTGAGTAGTGGTAGTATCGCAGAGCGGAAGTACCGGCATAATGCGGTCTTCCGATCTTCTCAGAAAAATAAGGTTTTGGGGCATTGACTTACGGATTAAGTTGGGTTGATCTGGGTCATAGGATTAAGGGTGCATGATGTATGTCTTGGCTAATGTAGGTCAAGTTGTGAATAACTTGTACTTAGAAACGATTTCTTTGTCTTTAGATATGTAAGGTCACTTGGAGTCAATCGTGGTCAACGGTGAGCATAGGAACTAGATTCATGAAGGAGTTGAGGCCCAGAACGATCGAGAATGCGGGGTAAGACGGTGAGATCAAGCATGGCAAGACAAAGTCGGAAATGTTGAAGGCGAGTTCGAACGTCGGGATGACACCATGTAGCTTGCACAGGTCAAGTGAGCCATGATTCGGTGGAATCAGGACAGGAGAAACTTGGTGACACGTGGCAAACTAATGATGCATCTACACGTGGCAAGCATGATGATTGTTCGCAGTGGTTGGTGATGACCGGGTCAAGGAAGGGTACTTTGGTAGTTTGATCAAAATACCGAAAACCATCTTGAATCAAAACCGCGGGTGCATGGGTGATGCATTGGAGAGCGGTTTAGGTCAAGGTGGATCTGGTTGGATCAAGGATTTAGCGGATGTATATTTATGCACTTTGAAAAGCGTGCATAATTGATCTTATGCGAGTAAAACCCGTTTATGTAGGGTTAACGAGCTTTCCATTGTAATAGTGGATATGATCCACTAAGGGGTGTAGGTAGCTAGTTTTCACCTATAAAAGGGGTTGGGATGGAGATATATAGGGTTAATCATCCAACCCCTCTCTTATGTGCTCTCTTGTTTAGGTTTAGGGTCTGAGAGTGGAGCATTTGGTGTGCTCTTTGTTCTCAAGGTGGAGTGGTTGTAAAACCTACCTTTTCAAGTAAGCAATACATCAATTGTATTTGTAGTTTTTGTGTTTCTTTTGTTTTTGATTGATGTTCTTGACTTTTGATTGGTTTTGATCTCTTCTCTTTTCCTCTTATGATCTTGCTGTGCCAAGATTGTGTAAGAGATAGGAATACATCACCCATCTAGACACTTTGATACCAGGATTCACAAGAAAATCCAGTTTTTGATTGATTTTGGCCTCTTTGGTCCATCTCCTGATCCGAAGGTTTTTGGATAGGATTGTTCTGTATTCTATCTTGCTGGGACATGTGAAAATATGTCTAGAGTCATCTTAGTCATCTTCTACCCACAGGCGAGTTGTATTTACAGTTTAGGGTTTTAGTCTGATTTTGATGCAACACTCCAATAAACGGGAAAAAGGTCACAACTTTGACCATGATTTTCATGATTATTTATTGGATTAGGTTCTTGATATCTTAGAGAAGGTTTCTGCAAAATTTTATATCATTTGGATCTCTAATTTTTTGTTGGATTTTAGTGTCTCGAATTGATAGTTTTTGCAGTGACGTTCTATTCTAATCTTTATAGCTTTGTAGTTATTGAACTGAAGGATTTATGAATATTTTAAGAAAAATTAGAAGGTACTATTCACTCTCCTCTATTGTTATATTTGGTCTTTCGTATAGCTTGATCAACTCAGGGCCTTGAGAACAGCTTGTAATACGTATTTTATTGTTGTTTACAATTACATTAAATATATCTTTGGTTATTAACTTATCCTCTCAGTATTCATTGCTTGTATATATCATCTCTCTCTCGCACACCGCCTCTGCTCTTTTCTTGTAGCAGGCAGGCTAGCTCTGAGATGTCGTATCTCGCCGTCATTCCAAAACCAAGAATCTTCCAGCCATGAAAAGCACTAGCGGGAGAAAGAGCGGCATGGAGAACGAGAGTATGGGTATGTATGACAAAAACTCTACTTTTACTCTCTCCACATGGTTACTATTATCATATGTTAGGCGATATGTAAGTGCACAGCAAGGTTACCTTTTGTACAACCCATGGTGGTATTTTTCTAAACCAAAAGGTACCCTCATCCTGTTCATCACCATCATGCACGCCCATTGCAACCCCGACCTCTCATGTCAAATGTACAAGAAATGGACTTTTTTTACTCTTGTTTCTTGAATGCAAAGCTCAACTGCCCACACCAGAAAGTTGTTCCTGGTCCTCTATTTTTGAGCTACGATGTTTTTTTTTATTACGGTTGATGATTTTTATCTGTATTTTTTAAATCAGCAGTGAACGATTGAGATACCAATACGAATAGTGTATACAATTTTAGATTTAAAAAGCTGTTTGAAGAATTTATTTTAAAAATTATTTTATTTATTTTGACTTTCAAAAAATAAATTTTGCTTTTGGAGAAGCTAAAGGCCAAAGAGGGCAACTACCTAATGATTCTTCACCATTTTACCATTTCCAGTGCATATACGGCCCGGCATGTGTACATGTCTTCTTTGATGTACGGCTAGGCTAACATTTTCAACATACAAGCACCATTCTTTGGAAGGCCCACAAAAACATTCTCCTAGTGATGCGTGCCTGCCGAATACCAGTCCTTCACCTTGCTGCATTTGACCACCCTCAAACAACCTACCCTTCTGTGTTTTTGGGTAACTTTTAGCATCGTAAAGCTGAAATTAATGGGAAGTTTTCTCCTAATAGCTTGTCGAATCCATCACCACATGTATTATTTGTATCAATATCTCTATTATATATTAGATATTTATATTAATTTTTAATTTACCTAAATAGAAACAGAAAACAAAAACCTATATGGCCGTTGGCTCAGACTACTTTTTTGTGATCGTTTTGGCTTTAGCTTTTAGCTTCTGGCTTATTTTTCATTATTCATAAATTTCGTCTTTTTCTGAACTTTTGACTTTTTGTTGAGTTTTTTTGCCCGTTCTTTTTTCTCATATTTGTTTGTATTATATGTAATGGGCTAACATATTTTTTATATTTTTAAATTTTTTTAAATTTAATTATGCTAAATAAACCTCTGTCAGTTACAGTGTTTTTTCAGCCAGCTACAGTGCTTTTCAGCCATAAGCCACAAAAAAAACCCAAATGAGCACCACCTTAGAAGGCATGGGCCGTACTTCTTGATCCCGTAGTCCTTATGCAGCATTGTTGCTTGGTACTCCATGTCTTAGGTCATGCTTATTTGGGTTTAAGCTTTTAGCTTCTAGCTTTTAACTTCACATCTCTTAATTTCGTCTTTTTTTTGTTTTTTTGCCTTTTTGTTGAGTTTTTTTTTGTCTTTTTTCTCATATTTCTTTGTATTGTCTGTGATAAGAGGATATGCTTTTTCTATTTTTAATTTTGTTAAATTTAATTATGCCAAAAAAGCTTAAAGCAGTTACAATGAAAAAAAACTCAAGCAGTGCTGAACAGTGCCAAAAAACCCAAAATTCATAAGCTTAAACCCAAATAAGCACTACCTAATTATAACTAGCTGGCCACACTGGCTGGCGTAACTGCGTGGCTAATTTACGTATGCAAAATTTATATTGCTAAGGTATTTGCTTAATTACCAATACCATATAAGATACAATTTTTTGAATATAGCGCTTTATTATGATATCATAATTAGTTATATTTAATTAATTTACACCGTATAATCTGAACCTCACCAAATAAATGCTGTAGATTTTTCCTCCATCTAATGATAATTTCTTGCTTCGTGTAGCTCTTTTACCGTAGTTTTAATTAGATAATAGATAATTGGATTTAGCCATGCTCCAAACAGTTTCAGCTTCTGGCTTTTAGCTTATTTAAACTAGAACTTACTTGAAACTTATCGATTTCTAACTTCGGCTTATCTGGTTTTTTGCCTTTTATTATTTTGCATTGTCCGTATCGATATAACTTTTTTTTAATTTTTTTCTCAGAAAAAGCTAATAACCACTACAGTGCAATTTTAAGCCCTATTCTTTTTCAGCTTTTAGCTTTTCTACAGTAACTAGCTTTTAAACGAAGTGTTTTTCAAGATAGGGTCTATTAGTTAATTATAGTACAGACTGTACTGACTTTATTTATATTGGTAAAAACCATATGTGAGTTTCTGTTACTCTGTAATCTTTCGTATAAACAGCCTAAAAGCCACAAGCCGCAGCTAAAAAGAACATGCCCTTAACCACAAGCTCAATGCCACAACTAGAAGCTTAAACCAAAAGCTAATTGGAGCACCACCTGATCATAAGTAAGAACATGTGGTCTATTATACTACTATATATACTTCTAATTCATAGTACCATATGCCCTTTTTCTTGTATGGTATTCTTGTTTCATATTTCTTAGCACATGCAAGCCAGTTTATTTACTTTTAGTATATAGGTCCGTTCTTTTATGCTACAGTTTATGGTTTATGATAGTGCTTTATGGCTTTTGGTTATAATGCTCATACTCGTGCAAACGAACCGAAAGCTTATAAAACTATTCCGATAAGCCGCTTCGAAATAGTGACGGAGAAGCCGTCACGTTTGTTTATTCAAGAGAAGTCATAAATCATAAGCTGAAAAAAAAAACAATCACATATATCACTTGGAGACAAAAACCCATGTTTGTTTGTTTGTTCGGAAAAAGTTTCATTTATAGAGAAGCTGATTACAAACCCCATAACAAGAGAGAATTATATGCCCTTGAGACATAACAGAAACAATACAAAGGGGTGACACTACTGAACGTGCAGTATGCTAAACCTCACTCGATAGCATGCACTTTCCCGTACGTGGCGACTTTGTGGTACCTCCGGTTTTATTGCCACCCCCTCTGTTTTTGTCTGTACGTTGTCCTCACTCACGTTCATTGGGGTGGAAAAACTGCAGCATACAACATTTCGAAACATTCTTGATAAATATTCTGGCGTCTAAACGGTAAGAATAGTGTTTTGATAACACTTCTAGGTCGAGCGCATACGCATGCCTAGTTAAGTCAGCTTCTGACTTCTAAGCATGCTAGCTCATTTTCATGCATCTATTTTTACTGTCCGCTGGATCGTCAGGTCGTTGTGCCTATATGGCGGATTGATGCAGAGATGAAGTATTTCTTGATGTGTTAGTACTGTTTTCCGATCTGCTGCTAATTTTACTGTGTGCCCTGTGAGCTTCTGCCATG
The DNA here is from genome assembly GCA_017311315.1 of Dendrocalamus latiflorus. Classification (NCBI taxonomy): domain Eukaryota; kingdom Viridiplantae; phylum Streptophyta; class Magnoliopsida; order Poales; family Poaceae; genus Dendrocalamus; species Dendrocalamus latiflorus. The sequence continues at coordinate 10,910,539 of CM029639.1, forward strand.
GCTATGCCCATTATTGTTGGTTTCACATGCATGCTGGTTGTTGTTACAGTACAGTGTTTCTGACTATTCAGTAGGTGCAGTAGTTTAAAAGGTGAATCAACAATACTATACTGTAAGCACCAACAGTATATATCAATCTGAACATCCCGACGAGGTGAATTTAACTACTGCCTGTAATTAAGGAAATAGTAAAAATGAGGATGGCAGCTGCAGTAGCAGAGGTGTCTGCAGAGGCTTCCCTTGCAAGCACGAAAAAGGCTCGTTGCACACAGGAAGCCTCTAGCTAGTGTGCAGACAGTGCCTGTGCCTGGTTGTTCCTCTAAGGAAAGGTCGGCATGCACATTCATGCGCTGGTGCATGCCGCTGCCATCCCATGTACACATATTTGCCCATGTGGCAACAATACGTGCAAAAGCACAACATGTCATGGAAGTGGAACTACTAGTAGTGGTTGCAAGCACCGTAAGCCTTTCACTAACAACATTGCTGATTTACTGCTAGTCCTGTACCACCTAACTTGAGTTCACACATTGCAATAACCTTTGCAACGTTGACCAGTGTATATATAAAATGGCCAAATGCAGTACTGCGGAAGTACTCTTGACGACAGCGAGCCTACCCACCATTTCCATGATTCCGGCGTCATGCTGCATTTATAAGAAACAGTGGAGGGTGGAGTCATCGATGCGCATGCTTATCAATACTCTAAAGGAAAGCATGTTTCATGCATCATCAACCGCAAGTACTACTACAGAACTCAAGAGGAACTCGCCTGATAAAAGACGGGAGCACCACTGTGGCAGGAAAGGGTGGCAGCAGGCCTCCCCCTCCCGGTTGAAAAAGCGTGTAAATCGCGGGGCAGGCCGGGGCGGCGTTTTCACCGCCACCATCCGCTCTCGTCACCGCAAGACCGGTGGCTCTGATCCAACGGCGACGGCGAACCTGTCTCATCTTGCACTGTACCGGTTGACTCATCGCGCGGTGTAATGTATTTCATGCAAACCTGTACGTGCAATCTATGTCATGCTACGTGCTACCATTGTATGCATGTGTGCTGTTCTATTTCTGCATGCGCGCGGTTTGTTTTATCGAATTCTTGGGCGGTTCAGCGTGCAGGTCCTGATATATGAAGCCGGTAGTAAGAGGCTGGAATTTTTGTCTCCGTGGCGTGGCCATCGCCTGGGGAACGATTCAGCTGTTTGCACCGGGATGGAGGAGTAAAGGGGGTTTGAGGGCGAAACGGCAGTCCAATATCGAAATCAGCGGACGACAATACCTATGTGTGGCGTATATTTATTGAACTTGGACCGGTGATTGAACCGGTGGGGTCACCGGTCTGACCGGCGGTTCAACCGGTGAACCGTCGGTTCGTTTAGCTCTGTAATATAGATACAATGCCAGATGTCTCAACCTCTCATCCTCAAGCTCTCAGTAGAGCAGAGTGCAGGCTCCAGAGTGCATATTTAAAAACATAAATTCCTAGTTGTCCGGAAGAAAATCCGACTTCTAATCCTCTTATGCTAGCAAGCAAAGTTCATAAGACAAAAAAAAAAAGAACATGTAATTCTGGTATAAAGCTTGCAAAAGGGAGCAAAAACTTTGTTTTCATCTCCACTTGTCAAGTTAAGATTAACAAATGTTGGAAGAACTCTTGGAAGGTAGAAATTATAACTAAGCTTACAGTCAGTATAAGGAATTAGACGTATATCCCAATCAAACTAAAATTGTGTACTGATAATGACAAGTTTAGGCACCAGTTATATGTGAATAGTACTAAAGTGAAAAAAATATCCCTTCAACATTCATTTGATGCTATGTTGTTGTCAGACTCAGATTTTACAATCCGGAATCTACTGTGTTTAACTGCACTATTCCCTAGATCAGTAGATAGTGCACACAATTACAGTTCTGAATATCAAAGTACATATTATGCGGAAACGTAAATATAACAGTAGACTTACTCATGGGCCGATTAGGCCGAAATCAATAAATTGCAGCAGCGGAAGAACGAAGCACACAGGTGGGACCTTCAGGACATGCCCACAGGCAGCCAACTGGAGGTTTGCGACCTAGTTCTCGACATCTTCATCCTCTTCGCCATCGTGATCCAAAAGTATTATTGAAGCGTAGTGATCCGATTCCTGCTTCTGAATTTGTCACAAAAGCGAGCGTGAGCACTCCGACCCCGTGCTCCGCGAGCCAACACACAGAATGCAATATTTAACATGTATGGCTAATCAAAGGAAGGTTGGGGCTCATTTTATTTTTGCGTAGAGTACTTTTGAATACAATTACCTAAAAATTCCTAAGACCTAGCATTTCGAACAAAAGCATAATGTTCAAGAATATGCAATAATAATAGCGATCCAGATTCCATCCACCGTTACATGGCATCTGCACCATATAGCAATTCTTCAGCGTTATAGCCGCTTAACTTACCACTGGGACGACACCCAGGACAATTTCAAACTAGGGCCTTCCACTGCCCTTCATTGTTCCAAACCCATCCATAAAGCATTTTGAAATAGAACTATATCTGGTTAAGTTCCCATGTCTGCCCTTGACCGTGGGCACGGCTATTCGAATAGTTTTGACTCTGCAGAGTTTGTACACTTTCACCACAAGAGATAATCAACTCATTGCCCCACATGATACCTTAGACATGTGGTCGAGCAGACCATCACAGTGACTTTTCAAAGTATCTAGACCCTTTTGTCATCTCACCTTTATGGGAAACTGCCCACTTGCGGTGGGTCCCATCTGTGCGCGGGATGTCCCCCCCAGCCACTACGCAGCTCGGGCTTCTACCTTCCCGCAACGTAGGACAGCTGGGAAACTTCACCCCCCACTGGTGTCCCTTCAGGCCCCCTTGCCATAGCATAACCCCTTCACACCCCTACCAGTGAGATGAGTCCGGAGTTTCGATAAATTTACTTAGCCAAGTTGTACTTTACAGACTTGTGGTTGTACTATTTTGCACAGGAGGTCGTGACAAGATTCGGTCCTTAGTGGTATCTGGGCGATCTACCACTAACCCATTTTGTGCATCCACTGCACCACACTCACACCCTCAAACCAATCCGCCCAGATATTCAAGCAAGTTGGGGATTTTTGAGGGTATAAAATAGTCATGCTCAAAATATACCAGTCATTCCCATCATGACTGCCCAAACCATTTTCTCATGATTAAAAGCGACCATGATGTCTGGGGCATTTCAGCGCCCCCTGAGTATCTATGCAAAATTAAGCATAGCATATAGCTAGGGACTTATTTTCAAGATATTACTATTATAATTTTGCTAGGGCGACAAGGTTCACACATTCAAATATTCAAAGGAGAGGGTAATATTATTCAAGGTAAACAAGGGCATGTAATTAGAATATCAAATTTAGCATGTATTTGTATAAAAATAACAGCATGCAATTTGTTAATTTAAAACAAAGTAATTTGCATGAAATGTAGGTTCAACATGATCAAAGTATTGACTCGCCTTGGTCACAATGGTCTGGTGCTTGATTATCCGGAGCTTCTAGGTCTGCTGCCTCGAACTCTTCTTCTTGAGCCTCGTAAGCTATTTTAATCGTGCGCGAAAATTTGGATAAAAAGAAAACATCAAATCAACAAAATATCACCAGAAATTCAAATGAACTCTAAAAATTATGATTTTAGTTCCATTGGACAGATCTTGATTTTAGATGAATTTAGAAATTTGTCTCACTCCATTTGGAGTTAAAATGAATGAGTTATGCCTATTTGAATATTTCAGTTTAGTTAAATCCCAAAATTAATAAATTTCTGACAGTGGGTCCCACATGTCATATATTTCATTTTTATCTTTTTCTTATTTGCTTATTCTTGTGTCTATGGTCAGTGGGGTCCACATGTCGGCGTGCATTAGTCACTGACAAGTTGGGTCCTGGACCCATCTGCCAGCGAGCGGCGCCGATAGGCGGGGCCCAGAAGGCAGCCGGCCCACCAGCCGACAGGCGGGGCCCAGCTGTCAGCGGAGAAAATTAAAAGAAATGCTCGACAGCTACGCGCGGAGCCAGAGGCTCGAACGCGCGCCGCGGGAGCAGGGGGAGGGAGAGACGAGCGGTGGTAACCAAGTGAGCGGGGAGGCGTTGCCTACCCAGTATGGGGAGTAAACCCTTTTGAGGTATGTCGTGGAGGAGGCCGGGCAGAGGAAGAAGCTGGCGGTGGCGACGGCGGCGAATGGTGGCCGGAGAGGTCCGGGAGCTTCGTGATATACAATCCCCGGGTGATGGTGAAGCGTCTGGTGAAGTCGGCGGAGATGAAGGAGCACGGTGGCGGGCCGGCGGCGTGTGACGGCGGCGGTCCAAGTGGGCGGTCGTCGCCGGCGATGCTCACGCGATGGGAGACCCGGTGAGGGAGGGGGTCGGCTTCGCCTGGCTTCCACGCAGCTCTGGGAGCGAGGATTGGTTCTGGGGCGGCCGGAATCGACGGCGGCTCGGTCGCCGGCCGTGAGGACGACGATGTTGCCGGCGGGGAATTGGGGCACTACGGCTCAATTGTTTGCAAGGGAGGAGAGGAGGGAGTGTTGCGGCGCGGTTGGGACTCCCAGGCGGGGCTTTTATAGCCGGGAGAGAGGGGCGCGCGGCGAGACAGTGGCGGCCTCCGCCCTGTTCCCGCTGGAAGGGGGGATGGACTCAATCTCCTCCGAGATTGTGTGGGGGAGGGAGGTGACGGGTTCTTTGAACTTGGCCCCGGAGGTGTGAGGGAGAGAGGGAGCGATTTGTTGCGGCCAGCGCGAGAAAGAGCTAGCGCGAGAGGGAGTGGCGGCGCTGGCGCGTGGAGAAGACCGGCCCCGGGGAGAAGAGAGCGCGGCGCGGGAGGGGCCACCGGCCAGAGGGAGAGGGACCGGCGCGTGGGGCTCGCGCGGCAGTGAGGGAAGGCGCGGAGTGGAGACGGGGCCACTGCGCAGGCGCGGCCGGGACAACGCGGAAGGAGGCCATGCGGCCACGCGGCAGCGGGAGGAGAGGCGCAGTCGGGGGCGCGGGCCCGCGTAGCAGTGAGGACGCGGTCGGAGGTGGGCTGGGCCGCGGGGCAGTGGGTGCGCGTGGAGTGAATGGCTGGGCCGGGGTGATGGCTGGCCCGGCTGTGTTATTATATATTTTTTCTTTTAGTTCAGCTTTTGAATTTACATACACATGTTTTTAATTCCAATTTATTTGCTCTCCTACTTACTCCACTAAATTTCTGTACCTTTTATTTAACATAAATTTTTATAGATGTCACATTTTACTAAGTACACATATACTTATTTATTTATGTATATACCCATATTTGTTGACTCTCTTAATGAATTTACTTACTTGTTATCACTTTTCTTTTGTCTTTTTCTTTTGTTTAGTTAGTGTATGTATACACATATTTATGCATACAGGTATATACATATTTATATATTTTTCTGGCTTCATTTATTTCCCTTCTTTGTTAACCTAGCTTTTATATTTATTTTATTTATGTATATATATATATATATATATACACATGTATTTATATTTCCTTCATGCCTATATTTTGTATCACTACATTTTATGTCTTGCTCATCTTTCTAGGCCCTTGTATGCATACTTGTTTAGGCTCTATTTATTTTTGGTTTTCCCTTTATATACTATTATATTTAAAATGATATTTTATATTTTATTAACCCAGATTTCTCTCCCCTTATACTGGATCATCTTTTCATATTCGTATTTAAGTTTTAAATTTTTCTAATATTTAAACATGCTTGTTTCCCCTTGGTCCTTTTAACTTTTTGGAGCCTTTATTAAATTACTCAGAAAAATACCATAAACTCCAAATTCAAATAAATCATATTTGCAAAAGAAATTCAAAAACTTTACATTTTCAGATTTCAAATTTTCAGGATGTTACAGTTGTATTCAGCACAACGTCTATACTAACCAATGGGTTGATGGCTGTTCTGCAATTGCTTAGTAGCAAAGGACAGAGAATAACTAACTATCACAAAATAACATAAGTGTTGATTTAACCAAGAACCTAAATCTAACCTAAATACGCATAGAACGAGATCAATTGACAATGAGTTTTCTTTACCTGAACTTCTCATTATGCATTATATATTTTTTTGTAGGCCTCAACCTATAGACTGGTTTGAAACTATGAAAACAAACATTATTCACATTTCACAACGATGATATGACCCTCTTATCCTAAGTATCTAACACACAAATTTGGGACTGTTCTAATACACAAATTTGGGATTGTTCTCCTTTGAATGCAATATTGATTTAGTTGCATAAAGATTATTATAACTAGCACCGGTGTGGATATGAGTATATGACTAGACAGTGGACACACTCAAGTTGATATCCAGAATCTTTAGATTTATTGGATTATACTTTTTTTCAAAGATGAACCCAGAAAGTAAAATACTAAGTTTCAAAATATTAAAGTACTAAGTTTCAAAATATCAATGACAATACAACTGCCAGTCAGCAAACACAAGCTCAGATATAATCATATAAATGTGAAAGAAAGCACTCAAAGTAGTTACATTAATAGAGTCTGGGGCGGCCAGCCAAGGGGTGGCGGGCCAATGGGGCACCGACCAAGGGGGCTGACAGCGCTGGCCAACTGGCCAAGGGGGCATCGGCCAAGGGGGCGCGGCGATTTGCTGCCTCAGCCTCTCAGGCCCAACAGCGGTGAGTACGACGACCGGCATGGCGAGGCGACGAATATGGCCATAGGGTGACGGCGAATTTGCTACCTCAGGCACAGCCGCTTAGGCCCGGCGGTGGCGAGGGCTCAATCGGTAGGCTCGGTGTGACCATGTGAGACTATTGAGATTTGAGAGCCAATGGCTACAGAGTCGCCCAGAGATTGAGACGTCAATGAGCATATTTCCACTTTTCTAGATTTACCTCTGAAACGGTGAAACCCTAATGCTATTTTGTCCTACACAAAAACCGCTCGGTTCAAATGAAACTAGCTAGTTCAACGGTTCACCCTGTTTTTTCTGGTTTGACTGCGTGAACGGTGTTTGAACCAAACCGACCCGGTGCACTCTCTGGTTCCAGTTTTTTCGATTGAATCGCTGGTCTGATCCGGCTTTTTTAACTATAGTGTGGCGTGGGTGTTAGTGGATGTCACTATTATATATTGCCAAGTCCTCGCTGTCACTGGGTCACTCTCGACTTCATTTGGAAGCAAGCTGCTTGTTAAATTTCATCAATTGGTGGTGCTCATTTGGGCTAAGCGCGGACTTCTATCTTTTTTGTGCGGATAAAAATGTATTATAGCTAATGTTAGATTTTTTTTAGTGTCATTAAATTTAAAAAGTTGTATTATCACGGATAATACAAAGAAATAAGAGAAAAAATTAATAAGTTAGAAATCAGAAGCACAAACTCATTGAAGAATAATATACTCACCCAGAACACAACAGCTATGGCCGTCGTGGTGTAGCTAGCTATCATCCCTTTGCAGTCGATTCAAGTATTTCAACCTTTACCAAAACAAAGGGTGCAAAAAAATCGACCGGCCAACTAGGCCCACGGATTCCTTTACCAAACAAATCGAAGTATCGTGTCACACATTTCAGGTCCTAGGAGCAACAACTCTGATTGTCGATGTTAGACCAACAGATGTGTTGGGAGTTCTTTCGGATTGTGACTTATGATTTTTGATTTAAAATTTTAAATTCTAACTGTTTATAAGAGAGTATGAAGAGAGTCACTCACATATGATTTTACCGATATAGATAAATTCGATACAGTGTATATTACCATTGAATTTTAGACTCCATCTTAAAAAGATACACCGTTTTAAAATTTGTTATTGTATTATTTGTAGTATAAGCTAAAAGGCCAAAAAAAAAAAACCCGGTCTAAATATCGCGTCCTACTGGCCTGCGCAGAGCTACATCCACCACATACTGTTTGCAATAATTTTGCCACACTGTCCATCATCACATGTGGATAGAACACAGCCAGCCCTGTCTCCCTATAACTCTGAAGGTATTGTTCTGAAAGAGCGAGACCGTACATGTAGCAACTGACAGATACTTGTATCAAAGCATATAGCAACATTAAGAGTCTACAGAATTCGTGTATCATCAGCTAACAACTTTTAAACACTACTCACCAGCACTCTGATGAGCACAATCAACTACCATAGGTAGGAAACACCGGACCATTCTGGAAAGACCACAGGTAGACGTCTGCTGAAGGATGCTGCAGTCTAGTTCCCGGCATTTATTCCAAAAATCCGGACCTTGTGCATGTTCGCCGGTTTGGCAACCACAAGTACGCTAACTGCAAGGGTATTGAGCAAGAGCATAGGATGTTGGTAGTCCGTGGTGTGCGAAGCTATGAAATATCTGTGAAGGAAATAGGAAAAAGGATACCGCTGCAGTTAGTAACAAATAGTACGTAAAGCATTAAAGATAACATCCTGAAGAAAGTATAATCGCAGATATCATATTATCATGATTCTGCACTATACTTCTCATTAGCAATTAAAATTAGCATAACAATAGTTGTCCAAACCGGCGGCAACTCTAGCATGAGAGAGAAAATCATAGCATAAAAACATGTAAGAGACACAAAGATTTGCCCAACAAGGTTTGACAATGCCATCTCTAGGAGTCAAATCACGACAGCTCCCATTTTCATGTATCCCCTTTTATCTATTTATGCAAAGATCCCTAGGAGGGTCTAATTTCGAATATTACAATTTATACCCTGGCTACATGTTCGACTTGGAACCTAGTTCATACCGCTTTTCTGGACACAACCCTTTCCTTTGCATATATGAGTCATACACCATCTCCACCTTGATGAGCGCATTACTTTGAAGAGTAAAAAGAAAATGCGTTGATACTCTTACACACCTGTGAATTGGGGTATTCCTTCTTACTCAGCAGTCTGTGACTCCCAACAAGTTGAGGCAACGCTCAAACTTGTTGACGGTGACGGGCTTGGTCAACATATACACAGTATTATTATCAGTGTGTACCTTCATCAAATCAATCTCCCTAGATTAATCAACTCTCTGATCCTGTCATACCTTGCATAAATGTGCTTCCTTGTGGTATGATACACCTGATTCTTTGCCAAATAAATTACACTCTGACTGTCACAATATGCTCAAACTCCACCTTGCTCAATATCCAGTTCCTTCACTAGTTTGCCACAATCCGAAGTTCCTTGTTCTGTCGAACTTCACTTCAAACCGAGCACCCAGTGCTATGTTGGGACACCCGGATTTACAGGAATCTTCATATTCACACAACTATCCAAGATTTTAGTTGCGTGTAGATTGATAAACAACATGCTTACTATTACAATATCATATCAGGAGTGTTACATAAAATATGACATAGCTATTGATTACAGAGTTTTAAGGCTTCTAAGCCAAGCTTATATTACAGACAAAAGACAACAAAAGGCGGCCACACATGCTATGCTTGAATGTAGGTTCAACCTAGAACGTGTAATCTTCACCATCGTAGTACTCGTCATCTGCTGGCATGACCTCTTCATATTGCTTATTGTTTGAACCAAAATATACAAGAATAAGTACATTCGTACTCAACAACTACGGTAGTAAAGTCTTATAACACAATTGAGGATTTCAAGGGTAATATCTATCAAGGAGAGTTTGTATTGAACCTATCATCACTAGTACCTATACAATTTTATTTGTAAATATTTGACTTAAATAAAACAAGTTCATAAAGAATGTTTTGTTAAGGGGTTGTCTATTAACAAGTTATCTCATTTTCAAGTTACCACAATTTTAATCAATATTGTTCTTTATGCCTTGATTTAGGAATCACCTTTTTGACACAGCTCCATTAACCGGAAGAATGGTACATTCGAATGATTTGATTTGATCTCTACAGAGAGTGCCCAGCCTTACCCACACGATATCCACAACTTGATCAAAGACAGGATAACAAAATTTATTACCGATTGTCAACATTAGTACTACCCAGTATAGAGCGGTTGCTTACCGGGCCTTCTACTAAGAGTGTAGCAAATTCCCTTTCTTCTCCCTTCTAGTTGAAGCCTTTCCTGTCTATGGGAGTGCCATATTTTTTTCTTTGTTCTTTCGTGCTAAGCCTAATCTAAATGCTTCCATGTCAATATCCAGCCGAGGGAGGGATGACAGAAAGAAAAGAAAAAAACTAAACTGAAAGAAAGGATTGAAAAACTTCTACTTCTATTTAGTCGATGGTTGCTGTTTCCATGTGAGAGATTTATCCTTTGGATTACGCATATTGGGATTCCCCCTTCCTTCTCTATAATCAATGTTCTAATTTAGATTCTTAAGCCGATCCAATTGCAGTCTGAAGGCCAGTTACCCACCATGTCGGTTCAGGCGAGCTTCCATTCCTAAGGCCTTTCATTCCTTATTTTAAGCGAGTGCTAAGGTAAGCTCTAAGCTCTGTAAGTCATTGGGAGTTGCCTAGATTATCGAAATCTTTCGGGCGATCTCCTTGTTCTTGAACCGGGCGACGCCCCGATTCCATGTTTTGCAGGATTCGTCTTGGCGAATCATCAGGGGTGGATCAACTTCATGGAATCGGGTTAGTTAAAGCGTGCATCTGTTTCCGTGTTTCGGGGTTATTTTGTGGTCCATTTAGATGGGTGTTGCGTTGTGTCGGCATTAGTTCGAGAGTCCGTGAATTTGTTCTTCATTCTAGCCTTTTGAAATTCTTGGTCGTCTGATCTGATACCGTAACCTGCATCTACATGGTTATGCTGCAAACTATCAGTTTGGTCCTATTTCTGGTTCATTTAGTTTCTCTAATAAGTAAGTTTGTCTAATGTTCCCCGAACGAGTTGTTAAAACAACCAGGCCCCGGATCCGAAAGGAAACGGCGGGGAAAAGGAGTGGGAATGCGGGCCTTCTTCACTTTTTAGAAACCGCTCTAGTCTTACTCCAATACAAATCCAAGAAAGGATAGTATTAGATTTTGAAAGATCGTCCCTTACTCTATTCTTTTCAGGAAGAGCAGCGGAAGCAGTTCTTGGGCTAAGACCGAGGCAGTAAGAAGCTCTTTTCCTTCCGAAGTTCCATACTTTCTAGTATAGGACGAATGGAAAAGGAAGATTAAGCTCTAGCCTCCGAAACCTGTGGTGCCACGGTTCTATAGGAGAAGGCTGGAAGTCTTATAGACTGCCGCTCTAGCTATTTGCTGCCTGGCAACATATCCTATGCACTCAAATTTGTGGTACACTCACTGTGCACCCCTACTAAAAAAGTCATAAAAAAATTCTGAAAAATTTCTACATATACCTCTAAGCTTACTTTAACTATGCATAAAACTTTGAATTCAAATTCATTATATGTTAGCGGTAACAAAAAAAGAGAAAATTTGGCAATGATTTTGAGTTCAAATTTGTCGGAATTCTCTTTTTTGTTGCTCTTAACATAGAATGAATTTATAACTTAAAATTTTAAATATAGGTGGAGTAATCAATGAAATACATGTAGAAATTTTTCAAATTTTTTTGCGATTTTTTTAGTTGGGATGCACGGTAAGTGCACCACACGCTTGAGTGCATAGGATATGTTGCCTTGCTGCTTAACCATCGAGTTTAAATCCTTATCATCTTAAGATTACCTATACATTCAACATCAGAGGATGATAAAGACTTAGTTGCCTTAGCAGAAGCACCGGACTCGGATGGTTTAGCCAAAGTTAGACCGTCTTAGCACCCACGTGAGGGGATCTTTCCTGCGGAGGGCATCTTCCAGGGAGTGAGACTGAGAATCATCAAGGAAACCATGGTTGAAAGGATGAATATGAATTTGAAGAGATTGTCTTATGTCCATTCGTTCGGAGTCCCAGTAAGCAAATGTATTCATATTGCTTTCAATTGGGCCGTATTCATCCCTTCACTTGCTTTATCTTAACTCTGATCCAGCATAGAAGGCGGTAGGAAGCCTACCTATTGGTAAATTAGCCGAACAGTACACTTCGTTCTACTTGCTTATTTGCACTTGACTTTTGCTCTTAATTAAACACTCACACGAGTGTCCTTCGTCTTCGTGGATCTAACGGCAAAGGAACTAGCTATTTAGTAATAGTTAATCTGACTTTCCCAGGGAATCTTACTCGACTGGGAGGAAGTGAAGCGAAGATTGGAAAGTAGCAGTTCAGTGAAGGATGCCAACTCTAGCTTTTCATTCGAAAAGGAAAAAAAATCTTGCTTCGTTACTGATTTCATCTTTCCCCAGTGCCCCTGCCCCTACGGAAGGGAATTCTATGGGTGGAGGGCCTCATGTGAGGCCCCTCCTCATCAGCCGTTGAATCATGTTTATCAACTTAATCCAACGGCTGATGAGAAGGAATCTCAAGTGATGCCCTCCCACTGCATTTTCTTCCTGTTCCTACTACTACTTATGATGCTATTCAAGCTCCCATGGATGGTAATGGTGCTTCCCCAGCTGCTGTTCCTACTCCTTTGGCTGGTGCTAAATCAGGTGGCTTTTAAGTTGAAGCTTGCCCACAGAACGATGTAACCATGCTGGCAGTACTATGATTGCCATAGAGAGCAGATGTCTCTGTCCCTAGGAACGTGATGCTTAGGTGCGAGGTGACTCACAAATAGGAGATCAAGAAAAGAAATTGTTGTTACACACTAATTAGTAAGATACTAGAGCTTTGAGGGGCCCGAGAGGATACCAGAGTTTAAAATTCAAGAAAGGTGATAAGTGTAGAGTGTGTATTGTATTCAATCTCAATTCAAGTCTATTTCTTATACCAAAATATTCTCTCTCTCATTGCGTCCTAGGGATTATATTTATAGCCATGGATGAAGAGGTTTACATAAATACCCCTTTGGGTCTAATAAGTGGGGGCAAATATATCATTTCTTTAGTATGACCTTAATGAACATGCCTTCTATTTATATGTATACTTAGCTTGCTTCCGGTAAATCGATTAGGTCAAGGTGGACGCCACTCCCTTAATAGAAAACATACGGATTGCAACCTACAGATGAAGAATCTGCTTCATTGTTCCCACCATCTATATCAGATGTTTAATAAGAATAGGAATCAAATAGGCTGCCGATTGACTGAGGAAGCATTTGAAAAAGAAAGGGTGATGCTTGTTAAACAGAGCTGCGTGTGTAGCCACCATGTATAGGTGTAGCTTCTGCTGTAGCATCGGTTATTTCCATTATTGCTTAGGTTACAATGACCCAATCTATCTATGGCAACCATCCCTACTTTCAGTAACGGAGATGGGCACCTAGAAAAGACGGATGAAAGAGAACTTGCCCATCTGACTTCTTCTCGTCTGTCCTTTACGCAGAGCGATCTATGGTCTCAACGAGCCCCCCTAGCGTCGGTTTTTGAAGTTCGGCACAGTGGTTATCCAGGCAGGGTTTGCTCGGAGTGATCATGATTTGGCCATGATCGTGTCAGTTTATCCTCTTCCTCGAGGGCGCGCTATCGTATGTTGATGATATCAAACTTATCAGTGATTACTCCGTTACCATATCGTGGCCTTCATCCATTTAACCATTATGCGTGTTTACCGATTGATGTTGATGCTACAAATAAAGCAGCTTTCTCACTGCAGTTTGCCTTGATTGATTTCTTTTTAGTGAAAGAGAAGAGCGACGTATTGGCTCGGAAGGTCCAGTCAGATGTGAAAACGTAGTAATTAAATCTTTATTAACCAGAGTAATGATGGGCCCATGTAGAAGTTAAACTATCTTTGAAGATGGGAAGAAGAATAATTTCACAATTTCCAGAGGCAAGTTGGAAAGTTATTTTCCAAAATTGAGTGGGCAGGAGAGCATTAAGTTGGAATAGCAAATTTCACCAGAATCCTTAAGCGTGAACCCAAGGTCCAGAAAAAACCAAAGATAGTGCAGAGTATGGATGTGCAAGCGCACGAGATAGCCAAATGAGGTCTTCAACAAGCATGGATGTTGTCCAAAGTAAATTTGCGACTGTTTGCACTCGCACAACTAAATCCTAGAAAAATTCACCTCACCCAAACACCCCCTTAACATTTAATTTTAGTTCTTATTTCATTAAGGCACTCCTTGTCTCTTAGCAGCAAGCTGGGGTAAAATCCCCACAGCACATAGGGTCATCAAAAGAGCACAGAAATCATAATTTTCATCAGTCAGCAGAAGACAATGCTACTTCGAGGCTGCGAAAAGTATAAAGTGCGACTCAACAAAGTATTGCATCAAACATTAGAGGCCAATAGTGACGAGTTGCGGCTAGCCTTTTCATGAACAGCCCACATTCATGCTAAAGAAATTTCACAAAATCTCAGCTACATCTATCTTAACAAGCTACCATGCATAAAAAGTAAGCTCAAGACAGTCCTGGAGAGGATTTTTTGCTTGTCACTTCTCAGGAAAGCCAAAGGAATCATATCATGGGGCGTTCTTTTGGTCTGCAGCTTATTAGTCTAATGAATAGTGATTAGTGAAAAAAGTTAAAGCTAAAAGCCGGCTAAAAAACCGAAAAGAACAAGCCCCATGCCCTCTGAATTCTGAAGGGCCAAAAGTTATGTCTATGTTTCTCACACAGGTGCATACTATCCGGATTAAGTTGGAGTTCTCATTTTCATCTCATGATTTTAAAAGCATGATAGTGATTACTTGAGCAAAAAAGTCAATTCCTTAAACTCCACAAAGTGCCCAGTTGATCTATTTCTACGTCATATCTAGACAAGGATGGCAAATAGATTATCTGTATCAGGGTCGTACAACTCTGATCAACTATTTCTCAGCAGCAGATTTCTTTAATAAAGAGAAGGAGATATGTTAATAAGAAACTAACATGTGCAAAAGAAATGGCATGCTGACAGGATTAGAGATTCCATCAAGAGGCAATTTACTATATTCTCCTAACTCCTAAGAAAGGATAGGGGTTACACTTCAACATCAAATGATGTCCAGTGAGATTTCCCACAAGTTAAAAATTAATTACCTATTCAAAACAGAACATATCAATTCCAAAAGGCACAAAATAAGCTTTTGCCTGGGTTATACAAATTAAGGTTTGCAGTTAAATAATTGTAGCAACTGTAGAAAGTAATGAGAAATAATTGTAGTAACTACAAAAAAAAGCAGCAATAATACATTAGAAGAGTGTTATATTTGGCACTATACAAGTACAATTGTATCAGATCCAGATGCTACAAGAGATTTATTGATTCAAGTATTCAACTATGTGGAATACTCCAATTAAGAAAGTCGCCAGCTACATCATATAGAAGTGTACGATCAAGTCACATATATGCAAAATAGTGAAACAGCATAAGTGGCCAAAGATTAGGATGCATAGAATAGAAGATCTAGATATTAACTAGTACACTTGAAATGAATGGAACCTGTCATTCAATATTCACTAAAGTGAACCATAATCTATACAAATCAGTAGTTTTAAAAATATATCACGACGGGTGAAAGGGGTAAATGAGACATTCAGCAATAGCTATATCCATCGCATGTTATTGCTCCTAAGCGTTCCCAAAGAGTTCTGATAATTAAAATGGATAGAGAAATATAACAGAAAAATACTTACAGGACTACAGGAACCACAGCGAGAAACTTCCTGTTACGAGTTAGTTGTTTGCCATTGTCCATTTGCTCCCGCCAAGTCAATGTATTGTACATTCCCTGGTCATCGGCAAAAGGTGTTCCCTTCTTCCAATGGAAAAAGTGGTATGTGATCTGAAACATAAGATTCAAAGGGAAACCATTGGAGATGGTAGTGTTATTTGGATGAATTTGGCATTGGCAGGAAATAGAAATTCTTAACAAAAATATAAAATGTGCGGGCAACCAAACCATTGGATCCACTAACAAGTAGTACCAAATACATCTACATGGCTTTACATATATTTATAGAAAATAAGAAATCAAACATTTACAACATAAGTAAGCTAAAAGAGATTAGATTTGCAACAATGTTAACTTCATATGAAAAAATAACCATGTAAGGCAGACACATGAAATATTTCAGTGTTATTACCATGTGTGTGTGTTCCTGAAGAAGGCAAAACTACATGCTACACAAGCACAACCACTAACAAAACAAGTGGCACTGACACACTGTCATTACTCATTAATCAGAATATTTATGCTACTTGGGCTTCAGGGCTTCAGATAGTATGGGTTACAGAGGTCCTTTCCCAACTTATAAACCCAACTGCCTTGGACCAGAGTGTAGGTTTGGGATGCCGGCCATGTCGTTCAAACAAAGAGGTGGTCAAAACACTGAGCATAAGCATCCACATTTTAGCCGGTCGAGATATATCGACGACAAAAACAGAGGCTTTTCTTCTGCTTTTGACTACATCCTCATCAATTCTAACGGAACTAAGTAAATTCCTATTGAACTGGGAAGAGGTGCCCTGAAACTGACATAAGCTACCAACCCACGGGGTTCAAATGGTCACTTGTACACACAGCTGCCCGTCCAATGTTATTTGATCAGGTCCAAGGACCTAAACTTACGTCTCCAGCAATCCATTAGTCAATTTTGGGACCAAAATACGGCGCCTAATCGAGCTGAGAGCGCACAGAACAGGGGTGCAAGATAGGGCGTGGGTGGTTACCCGCGAGGTGGTAGAGGCTGACGACGGTCCACGCCATGCCTGGGGTGCAGCCGAAGACGGGGATGACGAGGAGCCAGGAGAAGAAGAGGATGTAGGTCGTCCAGACGCCCGGGTACACGAACCACTCCGTGTTCTTGTTCAGATCCGCCGGCGGCACCGCCTGCACGTACAGCTTCGCCATCGGCCCTCATCTCCTCCTCGCCGACCGCGGGGGTAGATAGACGAGAAGAGAAGGGAAGGGAGGAGGGGTTGGGGCGGGGGCGGGACTACGAGGCGAGACTCAGGAGGGGATCGATGGGATCAAAGATGGAAGGAGGAGAGGGGGTTTTGGGCCTGATATGCCGGCCTCGCTTTGGGTCTGCTTCATTGGACGCCAAAGAATGGGGGGCTACGGCCCATTTGTGACATTCTCACGGGTCGTGGCCGCGCACGGCCGGCACATAACACAAGCACGCCAGCTGCAGCCTGCAGCTCCCGGCCCAACGACCCAACCACGCGCGCCGCGCCGGCCGCGGCACGCTTGGTTCGGTGCATGCAACCGCGCGTGCACACCCGTCTGCCGCCCTCCGCCGATGCGATGGCCAACAGACCATGTTACGTTGGTTGGCCGGACGCGCGCACGCCGGGCGAGGTAGCTAGGCTGACGCCGCACGCCGGTGATGATGTGATGAGCCAGCCATGCGATGCGACTTGCCAGCCGTGGCGGCAGGTGGGATACTGGGATTTGCGTGGCTTGTTGCGGCCGGTGCAGGACGCGACCTACGGTGGGCGGCGTTCAGGTGGGATGTGTGTGGCCTACGGCTACGGGTCGGCCAAGTTTGAGATTGATCCTTTTAGTCTGAGCGTATTACAAGGCGATGGGCAGATCCTTTTCTTCTTCGGTTCGAGTCATGCAGGTAGCCAGTCCTCGTATCCAGACGCGATGCCCTTTTTTTTGTTGTTCTGGCGGCCAAAGCCGTCAACCACATATGTTCGATAGAGTCAACAAGGGCCAGCGAAAAGAAGCTTATTTTATTTCATAACGGTGGAGCTCGCAAGGGTGTTCTCAGCCTCTCAGGAGAGACTAATCTAGGTCAAATTCTGGACTGGTTCCCAGAATTTGACTGCCATCAGGCAACTATGATGTACTGGTAACTGGTTGGTTGATCAATGGTTAGACTGGCATGCTCGGGGACAATTTCGGAGATACGACTGTTCCCGGTTAATGCTCTCGCCTGATTCTCTCTCTCTCTCCTTGCTTTTGGATCACTTCAAGGAAATTTGAGTTCTGAAGATGTTCGCGCTTGCTTTAACGAGTAATACTGGAGTGCAACATGAAACACAGCTCGTACGCATTAGTCGTGGCTCAAATACGGACCTTGTTCTTACCAGTGCCAGGTATTCAGCCTACAGAGCAGCTGTTTCAGCAGGCAAGTTTTCACCAGATAATAACATTGAACACTCGTAATTGCCGTTCCCTTTTCTCCCTTGTGCCATAAGGATCTAGGACAATGTTAATTACTACTATGTAACATAGATGAGATCATGAAAAATGGAAAAACATGAACATTTTCCGACACCTGAATACAGAAAAATGCAGACAAGAGAACTCAATTCACCACATGTTATTTTGTATGTCCAAGAAAAAACTCAATCATCACTACACACGGATCAACCAACATACACTCACACCCGTGTCCTGATTACAAACGACAACATTGAGATTCCTAAATTGGTTACATAAGAATTTTTTCGACAAATGGTTACATAAGAATTTGTACATTTTCTAATGAACATCACTAACTGCAATTTTTCTTCATGCCAAAATAGATGTCCGCTACATCCTCTAACGTTTTGTCATTTATATCAACACCTGACAGTCAACATCAAGCACCAATCAACACTCCAAAATTCCAAATGCTTTCTGTTGGCATCGCCTACTTTGATCTACTCGAAATGTTTGTCGGCGTTGCTAACTCTCGGCAAGGCCAACCGGAATTGATATTGGAGATTGCTGATGCTCCGCAAAAGATGGAACCCCATTGGTAATGACTTTGGCTAGCTGCTCAGAAGATCGATTGAGGCTATTTTGCTGTAGTAACTGGACAAGTGACAAAAATATATCCATCCTAGTCACATTATTGTTTGCCTGCAAAGCCAAGAACACATTAAAGAAAGTAGCGAAGCAAAAAAAAAAAAGAGTAATCCAAAAAATCATTTTCTTCTCTACCTCGACAAGAAATCGCGCCATTATCTTGCCATCACGGAGTTCCATCAGTCCCTTCAAGATTGTCAGTCCAAATCCTCGTATGGTGTCTGCTATCTCTAGAGAAAAGCCGTGTTCCTCACAAAGCATCTGTCGAACAGCAAACAGATTGTCTCAAATGTCTACCTTGCGAAAAGAAGAACAGTAGGTTACTTCTGAATCATACCTCGACAAGCATCTGACCAGGCGGTGCAAGATCCTCAACAATTATTGGGCAAACCATAGTCTGTCCTGAAACCTCATAGGCCCACGTGGCACCACCATTGCTTCCAGCACTGGAGTTGTCTTTCAAGACAACACCACTTGAGTTTTCTTTCAGGACAGCACCACTATCCTTGCTGATCATCTTCACAAGAATATAAAGTCAGTATGAGGAAAGCCAACAGGAATTGTTTCAGTTATAGAAGGCTTATATGCATTCTTCACCATGACATACCTTTGGTTCATCAGCTTGCTTAATTTTCTCTGCATACTTTGTTACACTTTGTAGAAAGAGCATATGCTTGATTGTTCGGTCCAACAAAGCATCAATGCTACACTGTTGTGTAGAAGACAATATAAAACTCAGCCACTTTCTATCAACCTAAACATAACAAAGATAACGCGATCATAATCACCTTTGCGCTGTTTGGAACTAACTCACGCAATTCCTTGACGCGATCTTGTATCTGCTGCCGGTCTTTTGGTCTTGGCCGTGTGCTCTCACCTGGTCTAGCTCTTTTCTTGATAACCTTTACTCCCTCAGGCTTATTTACCTGGCTGACCTTGGAATTTGCAGTGTTCAAACTGCGACAATCATCCATAGATAAATTCTCCAGGGACACTGGGATTGCCTTCGATGCTCCATTTGGCACATTTTCAGATGTATGACTAGTGGAAGGGAAGTTCAACGATGGCACTTGTTCCTTGCACACCGAAAAGGAATCTTGAACGGTGTACCTTGGCAATTGACAGCCTGAGAAACAACCAGCTAATGGATCAGTGCTAGCCACAACCGGACCACATGTTGTACCAGTATTCACACTGGCGCTAGCACCAAGCAGTTCTTCAAGGACAGATTCTGAAAACAACCCCCTTTCTTCAACTGATAATGGATCACTACTTGCCTGTTCTGTAACAGAGACTGTTGCACTGCCACCAAAATGTGGAATGTTTCCTGCTAGTACGACATTGTCGTCCCACAAATCATGCATGAGGGGATCAAATATCATATTTTCGAGCAAATCAGTATTTTCATTGTCTCCTTTTATGTCAGAGTTTATTGTCCCTACAGAAGTTTCTCCCAATATTTCATTCGGCAATTCATGGACTACACAATTAGCCTGAGAAGTATATCCAGCAGTATCGGCCTCTTGCATTATGGCACTTTGAACAAAAGAGGTGGCATCGCCAAATAAAATGGGTTTCAGTTCATCACACACAGAAAAACAAGATGAGAATGAATTATGGAAACTTGATGATCTTTCACTTTGGAGGCAATATCCTAGTTTGTTAGGTGCGCATGACAGCTCATGCTCTATTATTGGAAGATTGTTCAAACTGGAATAAGCCGTGGCTGCACTTGCCAAACTAGAATCAGGCCGATTACTGGATTTAACCTGTAGAGGATTTTCTGAACTAATATTCTGTTGCATCAAATTGCTGACATTATGAAATACTCTGCTTGCATTTATTGACTTGGAGTTCACTGGCATGGCGACTATATGAGGATTCAAACCATTGCAACTTTCGTAGGAGGTGAGACCATTTGAAGAACTCAGTGAGTAATTGCTTGAAGTACGTACTAAACTCTCTAGAGATTCTACGCTTACTGTGTTCTCCAAAAGTTTCTTGTTTTCTGGGTCAGCCTTGATACGCATAAGGCCCTTCATACTCATAGAATTGAGTTCAAATTGCGGATTATATGGGAAAGCATCTATCGGAATATGTTCAGTTGAAGGATCCCATAAAATTCTTTCCCTCTGACAAAATGTGCCTTTAACGTGATCCAAAAACTCTGAGCTCTCAGAAACCTGGTGAATGTGAAATTTTGAATTTTCATGAGAAGTATGCATATTGTCATGTCCTGATGCATAATGATACAATACATATGCTAACAAGAAAGTTTAGAGAGCAATATATTTAATAGTGCCCACAAAATTCTTCACTTACTGATAATAGCAATCATTTTTAGTACCTAGAAATCAACATTTATCAGTCCAAACAAGAAATGTTTCTTACATATTTATTTTCTCAAGAATTGCCATCAGTAAAAAAATGGCAGCCTGGGACGAACTCATATAAATAATTTTCTTTAGCAACCAAAACAATGATATCACGAAACAATGAAAAAATTGGTATCATGATAATGAAGACTGCCTTTTGTATTGGATAATCATAAAGGTTGCATATGAGAAACTTTATATGCTAACCTTTTGCATGGAGCCGAACTGTGCCACGCCAAGTGCCGGGATAGGTACTACTGCAATAGTCTGTAGATAATGTGTCGTTTTCAGTGACTAATCACTAATTTTGTTAATCAATAAGAAATAAGCCAATTTCTGCTCAAAGTTGGTTTACAACCGAATAGCTTATGTTTATGAAATGTTCTTTGGAAAGAATACAAAGTAGAGAGAGAGAGAGAGATCACAAACCTTTATTCCACTCAGGAACTGATGTTGCCACCAAGTATAGCCCTACAAGAAGGTAACCTTCCTCTGTTAAAATAAGGAAACTTCTTATTTTCTGCAATGAACTAACAAAAAGATGGACAAAGAGAATGCATTTGTTTTGCATGTGTCTTTTCTATTTAACAAATCATGTGGTGTTATCGACACACAGGAGCTTTAATGCTAAATGGTATTTTCCATGTTTGTGGTTTTTATTTTTGGGAGAATCTATGTAGGTGGCAGTAGTAATAATATAAACATCTAAAAAAGCATAGTCTAAAGAAGTACAGGAGAACAGAGAAGGAAATCTATACCTGAAATAAGCCTAGGTTTTCTGCATCGCTTGCCTGAGCCAAACTAAAGGAATTATCATCAGAAATCCATTGGCACTCCCCACTTACTAGAGCTGACCCAATGATTCTGAAACAGAAGATGAGCCATTATCAGTAAGTAGTTGAGAGTAAAAGCATCCTTAATGGAGCAGTAAAAATTCAAAACTTTTTTTTGAGGGAATAAAAAAAAAAGTCAAAACTGAAAGTCAAAAACAGTGAATGGGTTGTTAAGCTCAAGTATTCTTCAAAATCAGGGTTAAATACTGTTTCAGAATGTTTTAACATGAAAAACTGTATCAAATAATTAGCCGTTATTGCAGTATTAAAAACACAAGTAGGCTCAAAAGCATTTAAAATGTCAAGCACCATGATGTTAGTGTAAAGACTCGCAAAAGATAAATTAAATCAAGCATAAAAAGGTCAATTGTGCCATACCCTTCTCCAACAACATGGACCTGATTAAGCATCTTCTCAACAATCTTTCTTGCTTCATCTTCACAGTTGTATTCTCCTATCGTAAGCAACCTTACATATGGAACATAAGCATCAGTAAGAAATTACAGTGGTATAATACTAATCAGCAGGAAGGCTCAAACCTACATGTTTTAGGGAGAAAAGGGGTCTAATATTTGCACAGATCTTACGGAAATAAGCCAAAGAAACACACAAAGAAAACAGGAAATGATCGATGATGGTTAACTTTTGCGATGTGTCCAAAAAGAATAATAAGAGATGCAGAAAAGATGAGACAATCTTTCTGTCAATTTTGATGGGGTCTGGAGCGGAGCCAGCAATCGGGCAAGGGTGAGCGACCGAACGAGGTAGACCACGCCGCCGGTATCCACTCCCCCCCCCCCCCCCCCCCCCCCCCGCCGCGTCCATGGCTTCATCTCGACATGGTCTCGCTGACCATGGCCAGGTGGCCGTGCCGCCCGACAGCCAGAACACGCGCAGCCTGCCTCAGCCGCTCAGCTCAAACAGCTCAGTGAGTTTTGGCCTTTTGGGTCAGCCAACTATGGGAAAATTGAATATATAGGACTGAGTTGAGAGTAGTTTTGTAAAATAGGACTAAGTTATTTGTACTTGTAAATATAGGACTGAGTTCACCACCTTCTTGCAAATATAGGATTTTTCCAATTTTAATTTAATTTCCATTTTTCTGGCCTTTTTCTCCACGCGAAATGACCTTTTTGCCCTTCCCTTCTTCTTCCTCTGGCCACGCCGCCGCTGGCCGCGCCGCCCGCCGCCTGGCCGCGCCGTCGCCTGGCCGCGCCGCCCCTCGCCTGGCCGCGCCGCCGCCTCGCCTGGCCGCGCCGCCGCCGCTCCCTCGCCCGCCCCGCGCTGCGCCGCCGCTCTCTGGGAGCACCTCAGTCCCAGAGAGCGGCGGCGCAGCGCGGGGCGGGCGAGGGAGCCGCGGCGGCGCGGCCAGGCGAGGCGGCGGCGCGGCCAGGCGAGGGGCGGCGCGGCCAGGCGAGGCGGCGGCGCGGCCAGGCGAGGGGCGGCGCGGCCAGGCGACGGCGCGGCCAGGCGGCGGGCGGCGCGGCCAGCGGCGGCGTGGCCAGGAGGAAGAAGAAGGGAAGGGCAAAAAGGTCATTTCGCGTGGAGAAAAAGGCCAGAAAAATGGAAATTAAATTAAAATTGGAAAAATCCTATATTTGCAAGAAGGTGGTGAACTCAGTCCTATATTTACAAGTACAAATAACTTAGTCCTATTTTACAAAACTACTCTCAACTCAGTCCTATATATTCAATTTTCCCGCCAACTATTGAGTGCTAACTAAGCATTAGGCCATTAGGCTCAAGTACTCACTCGCAACGCCCAACAGAAAGAAGTGCCAACCACAACCATTAACCACTCGTCTTAACCCTAGCCCTCCAGATCGAGCAGGAGGGCGGCAGGCACACGGCCACTATTATTAAGTCGTTGACTAATTGACGACTAGTCGTCCAGTCAACTGGCGCCGCTCGATTAGATGCAGCGACTGGACTAGTTGAGGTTATCGGGTGACTTGCCACCGACTGAGACGACTTGGAGCAACTGGTCTCCGACTGGGAGGAGGTAGTCGGCCGATATGCACGACGCATGGGAAAAGGCACAACACGCGGGAAAAGGCGCAACGAGTGGGAGAAATCACGTGCGCCGGTCGGTTTAGGCTGGCTTCGGGATGACTTCAGTGCGAGCGACGCACCACATGGTCCGCACGGGGACACAAAAGCACTGCACACAATTTCCACGAGAGCGATGCACCGCAACGGCTGGCGAATCCACCGTCGCCCCAACTGAATCCCACCTCCTGCCGTCACCCAAGGCCGTATCGACCTCATCACCGTTGCCCACCCTAGCTGAATCCCTCTGCTCCCACTTGTTGCCGTCGCCCTAGTCGAATCCCATCTCGTCGCCATCACCCGCACCTGAAAACCCTTCCCACTCCTTCGCTCCTCGCCGTCACCCCAGCCGAATCCTACCTCCCACCGTCGCCCAAGGCCGGATCGACCTCGTTGCTGTCGCCCCCACCCCAGCCGAATCCCAATGCTCCCACTCGTCGTTGTTGCCCCAGCCGAATCCCACCTCCCCCGTCGCCCAAGGCTGGATTGACCTTGTCACCGTCGTCCCCACCCCAGTTGAATCCCACTGCTCCCACTTGTCACCGTCGCCCCAACTGGATCCCACCTTGTCGTCGCCACTCACAGCCGAAACCTTTCCCACTCCTTCGCTCCTCGTCATTGCCCCGGTCGAATACTTTCCTATTACCGTCGAGCCCCCGGCAGCCCAGCTGGGTTCACCTCAATAGTTACGCTTCCCTTCATCCCTTGATCCCTTCCTTGATCTCTTTGTTTCTTGCAGGCCTGTACTCTTGTGCAGTTGTGGACCTTGTGGTCACTGCTCTGTGTGCAGAATGTAGATGAGTAGAAGTACTGAAGTAGTATGCTAGTATAGTAGTTTGCATTGCTGATTGCTCTGTTCTTCAAATGTCCTGAGAAGAATCTCCAGTCCAATCGGCAGTCAGCAGTGCTGCAATAGCATTGCTCTGTATTTGGATTTTGGATGGTAATATGGTATACACATCAGATATGCAAGGTGTTGGACTGATGAAGTGTTGGACCTACTGGTGCATGCTAGTATGCTACATTCATTTCTGTAAGATTCAGTTAGTTGTTGAGTTGTTTTCCATGTTAATATTTCATCACAAATGCCTCCCTTTGACATTTTTTTGCTTTTGTTGAGAAATGCAAGAAAATTACACTGCTCCCAGAATGGTTCTTGCAGCATCAGGAGTTGTGCATGATGAGTTGAGTTGGTCTCAACTACAGAACCACTTTTTTCAGACCTTCCTAGTGTGAAACGATCCTAAAGATTGTTGGAGTTGGAGGGGACTACCGTTGCCAAGCACAAGCAGATTCTCCAGTGAGTTTTTCCTACTTTGTAGCATTATTGTTGACGTTGGATACACAGTTGATTCTCTTACGCTTACAGTTGAATTTCTTGTGATCAGAACACACACATTACACTTGCTTTTTAGGTGCCAGGTGGTTGGCGTCAAGACTCGAGAAAACATTGCTGATTGTTACTGTGCTTCGGGAATGCCTAACATATGCTGAAGTGCTTTCATTATTTATAGATACCCTATATTGTCTGTTGACTCTATTATGGATAGGAATCGTGGGTTTGTTTTATATTATCACATGTGCAAGCCTATGTATTCAAATCTAATGCACTGAAACATACATTGTTCCATTTGTTGTGATGAAATGATGAATTGCATTCATTTTTCCTCTTTATTGGAGAGCATAAGTCAGTCCAAATACAGTCCTGACTCCTGATAGCAAGTCGATAAGTAGTCAACGACTAGTCGACTGACTAGTTTGTAAGTCGGTCCCTTAACAACTCGACTCGACTTACCGACTTAATAACCATGCACACGGTACAGGTGGGCAGCCGGCGCACGAGGCTGCGGGTGGGCGCGGCGTCTGGGGGGCTGCGGCGGTGCGGCCTGCCGCCTACGGGCACTTGGGTCAGTGGGTGACTTGGGCCAGAGGCCAAGGTATGGCGCCTCCTCCACAACCACAAGACGAAAAGAAGAAGCCTAAATCCAAAGGTAATTGGTAGGAAGAGCTAGATTTGATTTTAAATTTAATTATTTGTTTGTTGGTTAATTTGCTAGATCTGAAGAGCTACTTTAATACTACATTGAGCTTGAGCAACAGCGGCTTAAAACTAAGTACTCGTGCAAGTGAAACTGCGGTGGAAACACAAGTTGATGATGTTAACTTCATTAGTGAGGTACCATATCTTTCTACATTATATATTTATATTTATAACTTTATGATGAATCGTGCATATTAGCAATATGGATTGTGTAAGAGCAACTCCAGTAGTAGCCCTCAAAACAGGGCCCCTACTTTTTATTTGAGGGCTCTCCCTACTTTTAAGGGCTCTGTTTTTTGGGCTACACTCCAGCAGGAGCCCTCAAAACAGGACCCTCAAATTCATTCTTAGAGGGGATGACACATATGACCCACCCTCATCCTCATCCTACTTTTGAGGGCCGAGGGGCAAAAAACTCACTCCAGCAGGGCCCCTACTTGAGCCCTCAAAAGTAGGGGCTCTCTCCAGACCCCCCAGGAATGAGGGCTCGAGGGGGAGATTTGAGGGCCTCCTACTTTTGAGGGCTCAAGTAGGGGCCCTGCTAGAGTGAGTCTTTTTGCCCCTCGGCCTTCAAAAGTAGGATAAGGGCTCAAGTAGGGGTCCTGCTGGAGTTGCTCTAAGTTTTATTTTGCTACTGTTTTTTTGCCTTCGCCTGACCTAAACTTTTGTCCTGGATCCGCCTCCGGATGGGGTTACAATGCATTGTCTAGGAAAGTGAGGAAAAGAAAGCAACTTTTACAGTCTATACCCCAGCATTCGGTACAATTGTAAGAGCTAGGAGGAGGTTAAATCACATCCCCTCAATTTCTTACTCCTGCCGTGGAATCCCTAATCCCGGCGCGCGTTCAAGCAAATTACTACGTGAGGAATAGGGATTACCTTCTACAGCAGGCTTACAGCTTACAGGCGGAGATTAGATAGCAACAAGAGAGAAAAATTGCTAGTGGGGTATGCACTACTTCGTGCATGCCTAAAGAAAGCTCTTGAGAATGAGAGCTGTGTGTATTATCACTGCTGGCTCAGTGCAAGAAATGAGCATACAGAAACTACAGAGTTCAGATAACCTTTTCTTTTATCCTTTTTCTGTCAAAACGTTCAGATAACCTTTTCTTTTATCCTTTTTCTGTCAAAACGAAAAAAATGAGTCGTTTTTACCAAATGAAACCGCAAGTCTGAAACTTTCAGGTTTGACATCCCAATGTGCACCTTTTTTTTTCCTTTTGGAACAAGGGACACCATATATATGCAAACTCGATCTTCGGTTCTCACACTTCTTAGAAAACACGAGAGAAAAAAAAAACACTCGAATGTAAGCTTGCACGAACAATTTCTGAAGAAACACAAAACAAGAACTTCTCCAAAATATCAGGAGCTATGCATCACCAAAAAGGAGGTTTAAAACAGGCGTGTTGAGAAATTAGAGAAGTGCCCGGTAATAAGCTACTTAAACTCCTACCAGTTCATCAGATCACTAGATCAGTACCACGCTTAGTGCGCAAGCGTATCCGCGCGTGTTCCTAGTGCCTACTTCCTAGGCGCTTAATTGGCAAAAGACCGAAGCATGTAGATCTACCACCAGCACCTGCAGGTGCATGCATGGGTCTCACTCTTCACTCACCGTGGGTCGCGACGGTCGGAGCGCCAGATCGCCGCGTAGGACCAGCCTCCGCCGTGGCACAGCGCTCCCAGAGTCTCCGCCATCGACGGAGCGAGGCTGTACCGGCGAGGCGTGCGCGGGTTTCTGCCACGGGGAGCAGGCGGGGGGAATAATCGACGGGGAGCGCAAGGGTGTTTAAGCACGGGGTTGCCGTGCGATAAATAAGCGGGAGGGGAGGGGGCGGAGACTACCGGAGCCTTTAACTAGTGGTGGCGTGGAGGAACAGTGGCCTCGGGCTCCGGACGAGAATTGGGAGCCGTTTTTCTCGTGTTTTTTTGGGGAATCGCGAGCGCGCGAGAGGATAGGCCGGTGCCGCCGTGCCGGCCGGTTAGCGTTTCGCACTGCTGCGATGACTATTTCAAGGTACAAGATTTAGAATAATATTATAATAAACTATTATAAATTTTATAGAGTGGTTAAATGATTTTATAAATATTAAATATTATTTATGCTGTTTTCTGAAATTTTTAGGATAAGTGGTAATACCGTAGGTGTTGATGCAATTATACCACAGACCGATAGTACCACAGGTGTTAGTAAAGTTATACCATAGGACGGTAGTACCGTAAGTGTTTGTGCAATCATATCGCAATACGGTAGCACCGATTACATAACGGTACATTATTTCCAGAGAGATCTATTTCGGGATTGCAAGGTGCAATAGTACCAGTTTGGGGAGCGGTAGTACCGGCATGTTGCATGTGGTACTACTGGACTTTGCATAAAAATAGGTTTTTGGGGAATCGAGTCATAGATTGAGTCAGGGTGATCTACGTCTTTGCATTAAGATTACATGATGTATGTTTTGGCTAATATGGGTCAAGTTGTGAAGAACTTGTGTTCGAAAATGATTTCTTTGTCTTTGGATGCACATGGTAGCTTGGAGTCAACCGTGATCAATGGCAAGGATCGGGGGTAGGTGCATAGAGGAGCTGAGATCCAGAACGATTAAGGATGTTGGGTGAGATGGTGAGTTTAATCATGGTACGAGAAAGGCGAAAAATGTCGAAGGCGAGTTCGAACGGCGGGATTGAACCATGTGGCTAGGACGGGCCAAGTGAACCGTGGTTCAATGGAACCAGGACGGAAGAGACTTGGCGACACGTGGCAAACTAGTGGTGCATCTACACGTGGCAACCATGGCAATTGATTGCAATGGGAGATGAAGACCGGGTCAAGGAAGGGTATTTTTGGTAGTTTGGCCAAAATACTGAAAATTATCTTGGATCAAAACCACAGCGCATAAGTGGTGCTTGGGAGAGCGGTTTAGGTCAAGGTGGAGCTGGTTTGAGCAAGACGAATTAAGGCTAAGGATTTATCGGATACGGGCTTATGTGCTTTGAAAAGCATACATTAGTGAACATGTGTGAGTAAAACTCAACTATGTAGGGTTACCGGGTTTCTCCATTGGGCTAAGCGGATAGTACCCACTAAGGGTTAGAGGTGGCTGGTTAGCCCACCTATAAATGGGGGTTAGGATGGAGACATATGGTTATCTATCCAACCCATCTCTCTTGTGTTATCATGTTATGGTTAGGGTTTGAGAGTTAAGTATCTTGTATGCTCTTTGTCTTTCAAGGTAGAGTGGCTATAAAATTTACTTTCTTAAATAAGCAATACATCAATCATTGTGCATCTTCTTGAGTATCTTATGTTTTAATTGATGTGCTCTTATTTCTGTTATTTTTTATCTCTTCTTTTCCCTCCTCTTGATTTTGTTGTGCCAAGGGTGTGTAAGAGATAAAGATAATCTCTAAGAATATATCTCCACCTATCTATGCACTTTAATATCAAGTTCATAAGGAAATCCGTTTTTGCTTGACTTTGGCCTCTTCGAGTGATTTCATGGTCCGAGGGTTTTTGGCTTGATATCTTCGGTGTTCTAACTTATTGTGACATGTGAGAATATATCTAGACCCATCTTAGCCATCATCTACCCACGAGCAAGTTGTATTCGTCGATTTTGTTTTATACTCGGTTTCGGTGCAACATTCCTTTAAACTGAAAAATGTCTCAACTTTGGCCATGATTTTCATTGTTTGTTGGAAAAAGGATTATAATACCTAGAAAAGATCTCTGTAAAATTTCATATCATTTGGATTTACGGATCAAAAGTTTCATCGATTTCAGCTTTTGAAATCGTGCTGAAAACACGGTTCACCCCTGATTTTTATTGTAGTAGTGATAGTACCGTAGTTACTGTAGCGGTAGTACCGTGATTACTATAGCGACAATTTTTTCTAATTTTTCTTAGGGTTTCAGGGTATCGGTTCACTAGTTTTTGTAGCGTCTTTCTATCGTAATCTTTGTAGCTCTGTAAGTATTGAAGTGAAGAATTGGTAAATACTTATAAAAATATTTTAAGCTCTGTAGCTATTGAAGTAAAATATTAATAAATATTTATAAAAAATTTTAAAACAACATTTACCCATCTATTGCTATCTTGCATCCTACACTATCACAAGCTCACGACATCGCCGGTTGATGCATGCATGTCTACTCACGACTCATGTACTCGTCCGTCCGTCTAAGGCGGCTCGGTGCGGGCGTTCCGGTAGGAAATCCATTTCGATCTGCGCGGTGCGCTCGCTTTTTTTTTTGTTGGGTCGGATCAAAACGGCAAGAATAAACAACGGGAAATTAGGGCTAGTGGTGCGCTTGCCCCCTTGAGACAAAATAAAGACGATACATTGGTGCGCAAGAAAATTACTATAGCTAGGACTAGTCTCTATACAGGTATGTATGATTACCATTTACCAACAGATAATGAAACTTTCACAACGTTCCGAAAATCTTCCACGAGATTATGAAATCTATGGATAACATGGCTCTGTAATTACGCGGCCCTTTTACTGAAAAGAACAGAACAACATGCACTTATTTACTTCCGACTACTCCTCCAAATCAAAGAATTGATCTGATTTCGACAGTCCCAACTTGTCTCTTTCAGCTAGCTTTCCCGCCAAGATCAAGTGCCCTATATATCTTTTTCTATATGGTATTTTCAATGGATATTCTTCGACCTAGCTGGTCTAAGTAGTAGCATTTAGCAGTCCTAAGGGCATCTCCAATGGGTCTATAGCAGCTATCTACAAGAGAGTCCATGTCATCAACTGTCCTACGTGGAAGATATTAAATGAAGAAAGAGAACGCAGCTCTCTACAGCTCTAGAGATAGTCTATAACGCCAAACGAGGCAGCCTCCATAAATTCTGTGTGTGCATGTAAGCATCAAATAGCTATCCTTATAGATAGTTCTTTAGAATGCTAACTTTAGTGTGTACTATATAGATGATGTGGAAGTCTTATAGTTAGTTGCTAGCTATAACCATTGGAGATGCCCTAATCATCGGCGTCATTTTCGGCACCCGCACTCAAAGATCTAGTCTAGATTTGTACAAAGTATAATACATATTAAGTTCACGTCAGTTAGTGGTTAGTTCTCGCAATCGATCAAATTTGTGCACCATACCGTGACGTAAAACCAACGTGAATCAATCGCGCGAAGCTAGCTAGTTTACCTTCATAGATTGAAACTAATAAAGCCGGCCAAAGAGTAGTGATAATTAAGAACGTTATGTCATGTTACATGGTTTCGATAGTTGAGAGGATATATTATCTGGTTTCGTAGTTAAAAGTTTATTTTTAGACTTTCATAGTAGTTTAGGGAGTCAAATGAACTTAGAGGATATTTGTATTGGCTTCTGTTTTCTGGCTTCTGCTTGGAGAAGCTAGAAATTAATATGAACACCTGCCTTTTTAAAGCGGCTTCTTCACTCCTCTCGCTCCCGTCACCGGCGCATCATGCACCTCACTCCTCTTGTTCTCATCTTGTGCACACATCTCTCCCTCACTTTTTTCCACCGCTTAGCCCCTCTAAAGACACTTTTTTCAACCACTACTATTCATTTATTTGAAAACGAGCAAGAGGACTGCCCTATTTTAATTCATAGGGAGAAGGAAAAGCGTACACAAAAGGAAAGTTAACATGATAGCGGGGAGAGAGGAGAGAGGTTACTGGCCAAACGTCCAGTGCAAGAGAACAAAATTAGGAAGCTATAGATGTAAAAGAAAGCTCTGCTAAACTCTTGGCCCTCGCTAGGACCTAGTTGGAGGCCTCCGTTTTTATGACTGTGACAAGGTGTATCGGGGTCGTCCCCGTTGCTATGAAGATCCGGGCGTTCCTTTCTTTCTATAAATGCCAAGTGACAAGCATAACAAGCGTAGCCATTGTTTTTCTCAGCACTCTAGCCGTGAGAACCACCGATTCCCACCAGTCGTGCACCAAAGCGAAACTCTGCGAAGCAGTGGGAATCAAGGAAATGAAGGAAGTCCACTGCGCAATGGAGGACTAGACTCTTTTGGTGTAGCAGCATTTGGCGAGTAGGTGGATGGCAGATTTCAGCGCGTGTGTGCATAAGGGGCAACTGAATTGGTTGGGCCATCCTCTGATCTGTAGGCGATCCGCCGTCCAAAGCCTATTCTAAACCGCTAGCCAGGCAAAAACATTGCATTTTTTTAGGTGCCCAAGTTTTCCAGATTAGAGGGTTCATGGTGGTGTTTATGGCCCCCATGAATTGCACTTTATAAGCTAAGGCCGCAATGTATTCCCCATTGGAGGCTAGCTTCTAGGTAATGTTGTCCTCTACTCCCTCCTGTAGGTTGATGGCCGTGATGTGCCCCCAGATCGCAACTAGCTCTTGAATGAGGTGTGGTGTTACACCGGCCACCCAATTGAGGTCTTACAGCCATGCATTCTCTGTTAGCACCACTTGAAGTGAGTGATTCTTTCTCCTGGAGGCCTTGAAGGCATTCGGTGCATTATCACATAATCTGTTTCCTCCCGCCTAGGCAAAGTGCCAAAAGGATGTCTTCATGCCATCACCTATGACTATGGAGGTGGACACAGCAAAGAGAAGCCGATCTTGATCATCACACGGTGTTTCCATTCCTTGCCAAGGTTTGATTTGCGGTCCCCATTCGTGCCATAGCCAACGAAGCCTCAGGGCCCTGGCGAAGCAGTCTAGGTCCAGGAGACCAAGCCCCCCTAGGTTTGTCGGTTTGCAAACTGTGCCCCAATTTACCTTGCATTTGCCGCTGGTTAACCGTTCCAACCCGGTCCAAAGTAATCTTCTCATGCGCCTAGTAAGAGCTTTGAGCATGCCTTTTGGTACCCTTATGGCGGTCAGGCTGTAGGTCGTCTGAGCTGTCAAAACAGATTTCACCAGTGTCTTTTGACCTACAAGAGTCAGCAGCTTCCCTCGCTAGCTTGCTAAGCGGCTCATAAAATTGTCTTGTAGAGGTTGGAAGTCAGCCCGGTGAAGCCTCTTAATCGAGAGCAGTAGGCCAAGGTACCTCAAAGGGAAGGTAGTTCGCTGGGCCGGAAGGTCACGCAGTATGTCATGCAAGTCAATGTTGTCGCAAGTGATTGACGCCACCTGGCTTTCATGAAGTGTGTGTAGAACCGTCGTTTCACCAAAGTTGCGTAAGATTTGGACCAGAGTGAGAACGTCATCTTGCTATGGCGCTAGGAAAATGGCAGCGTCATCCGCATACAGGGAGGTTCTAAGGGTGGCCGCACGACCTCCCAAAGGCTGTAGAAGATGGAGTTCCAACGCAATGTTGGGTATCTTTTGCAGTGGATCGATAACTATTCATTTTTAGCTAAAAGCTATTAGTCGCAACTAGTTCGAACACCCCTTTATTCCCTTAGTAAAGGAACCATAGGAAGTTGAGAGATGCCTTAATTCCCCTAGAAATCACGACGACAACATCCTGAAAGAAGCATATCAATAATCAATTCGTCAAAATCATGTGTGTGTATGTATCTTTGTTGCAAGTTTCATTACAAACGAAATGGAGAGAAATACTCTCTATAGCTAGACACTACACTCATGTATATAACTAGGTGGTACCTCGCGCGTTGCTTTGAAAATTGTTAGCAATATATAGAAGCATAATTTGTCTAGTAACGAAAATGGTAATGTGATAGCTACAAGATGAGCTGGGCTATTTAGGCTGACCTTGCGGGTTGGGCTAAGCTAAATGAAACATTGGTATCATACAACCATCCGTGCCGCTCAATATTTATCCAAAGTTTAAAAATAATAGAGATGATGTGGCTGAACCATGGGAGAGAGAATTAGCAATAACTACAGTTAGTGGGGACTAATTATTTACTATCACTAGAAGGATATGTGTTGCAGCGACAATTTGTAGAAATTAATTTGTTGGTTGTAATATTCGAACAAATTAAATCAAGGTGAAACATTGATAGAGCCTAAAAGAATTAAAAGACAATGCAAATGAAAGAACATCTATGACACTCGATTTTTATCCTATGGTTATAAACAATCAGGTGATATAGTTGTATGAGAGAAGAGAGAAATTAAATAACATTGATTGTAGTTAGTGGAGATTATTTATATAATATATATAGATAAGATACCCAAACAAGTTCGTTACCCGTGTTTGAGCTGTACAAAATGGTGCATAGCTTGCATGGATTAGCGAAATTTTTTTTTACATTCCATGGATTGGCGAACTTAACTGGGCATCCCCAAAATGCAGCATCAAACAAGGTCCTCTCTCAAAATGGGTGGGCACTAGAATAACTTTTGGTGTACTCCCGTGCATTCTCTTTTAAACACGATACAACTAATCGTTAACTTTCCAAAAAAATTGACAAAAATCAATCTATCATGTCGCAAAATTTTAAAACTAAATTTGATCTATATATGAAGAAATAAAAGGACAAATCCTGCTAAAAATGAAATACAAAAGGTAAAAGGAAAAAAAAGAAAAAGTTGCTAAACACTGAAATTTGCCTTTTTTTTGTTTCTTCTAATATATGTGGTATTTTTAGTAGACTTTTTTTGTATGATGCTTAATGGCATCATGACTTATATAACCATTTTTTCAGAATTGATTCGAAGTGGATGCACTAGATATGCCATCCTCTCCCCAGTATGAACACAACCGGTTTCTTTTTGCTTAAAGTTGGTTTATACTTGTACTGTTTACAGTAACTAGCTTTTAAGTGGTGCGTTTTTTAAGGTGGGGTCAATAGGAAAATTGTAGTAAAAAGTGTACCGAGTTTAGTTGTACCGGTCAAAATCGTATGCGACTATTTTTCCCTTCATACTGCCTCTCACAAATAGTCAGAATTTAAATATTTAAACTATAAGCCATCAGCATAAAAGAACTCACCCTATAACACTGCCTACTATACCTGGGAGGCCGAGCCCGGCCCAACTGTATCTCTGCCCACCAAGAACAGATCCAGGCATCATTTTACAGAATGCAATAATGCATGTCTTGGACATGGTGCAATGTTGCACCCACTACCTAGAAAAAAACAAACGGTGGCAATGCAAAACCCCACGCATTCGGAGGAATCTTGACTAACATGGTCACTTTAGTGAAGATCATAATGCATGAGTATTCGTACAAACGATCCATATAGATAAGGATTGCCAAATTGCCCGTTCCTAGAACTCTGCATACACATATTTTCCCAATTAATTGGTTTCCCATGCCAGCTACTCCATAAAAGAGAGTAGGACCACCTAAAGTTTGTTGTGCACCGTTGTTGCTAATCCAATCAAATGTGGTCACCTATGATCGACAGGCTACCAAGAGAATATTTCTAGGGTTTCCTTCCCCTTGCCTTTTGTTGTGATGTCTGCAACTTCATGATTTTCTGCAACATACCCTAACCATTCTGCCATCATCTTGCAGGTTGGTGAGGCTAGGTATTCCACGTAGTCTTTTTTTATCGACGAACTGTGAATTAATGGATCATTGTAGCATGCGTTCTTGATAGACTGTACGTAAGAACTCTAGCCACAGGGTGAGCTGGGTCGAGAGCTAGCTAGACGCTACAGGACACTTACCACCCCATCATTCTTGGCATTAAGGCCCATAATTTTGTCGCCTGTGGCTTTCCAAGCATACTCTGGCAAGGTCAATGACACTACCCAAAAAGTGCTGCTAGCTTTTGCCTGAGCCCTCATTTCCTCAGGCCCCTCACTTTGTGAAAAGAAGAGAACAAGACCCAGTAAAAAGAGGCCCCTCCCTCATGTAGCGTTAATTTCGTTACCAAAATTTCGGATTGATTTGGTGCGCGGAATAGGATAGGCAAGAAATGGGGGAATGCATATGATATGCACCCCCCCCCCCCTGTCGAATGTGTGCATTTGAGCAACAATCTAGGCATGTGCCTCAAGTTTTATCACTAATTTATGCTCACTGTTTTTGTAAATTTTCTGAAGGAGTTAGCTATTATATTATTAAAGTAAAGACAAAAGGAGTCACCACACTCTTTTTAAGGGGTAGAAATTCTCATATTAATTAGAGAAAAAGAAAATATTTACACCGTTGACCGTGATGGATCCAGATAATAACGGTTTAGATTAAAATAAATAGTCAATGTCAAGTCAAATCCAAGC
Source organism: Dendrocalamus latiflorus (assembly GCA_017311315.1). NCBI lineage: Eukaryota > Viridiplantae > Streptophyta > Magnoliopsida > Poales > Poaceae > Dendrocalamus > Dendrocalamus latiflorus. Next base: position 10,946,612 of record CM029639.1, read on the forward strand.
AGTAACTAAAATTTAGAATGAAAATAAAATAAAATTAGCAATTTGGTTTCCATATTAATTCCTATGCAAAAAAACAATATAAAAATAATTTTGAATAAAAATTAAACAAAAATTAGAAATGGATTTGCATATGCATTCCAACAAAAAAAACTAAAATTCAGAAAAAATAAAATAAAATAAAATAAGCAATTTAATTTTGATACAAATTCTAAGTTAAAATATATAAATAACTATAAATCAGAATAAAAATTAGCAATTGAATTTGCACATGAATTCTAACCAAAAAATTGAAATCTATGACAGAAAATAAAATAAATTTTGCAATTTTATTTCCAACCAATTTCAAAGTAAAAGCATTAAATAACTAAATTTTAGAATAAATTAAATAAAATTAGCAGTTTCATTTCCATATGAATTCATAAGTAAAATCCTCAAGTAAATATAATTCGGAATAAAAATTAAATAAATATTTAAAAATAATTGAAATTTAGAATAAAAATATAATAAAATTAGTAATTTTATTTTGATACAAATTCAAAAGTAAAATAAATAAATAACTATAATTTTGAATAAAAAATAAATAAGAATTAGCAATTGGATTTGTATACAAATTTTGACAAAAAAATAATTGAAATTTGCAATTTGATTTCCATACAATTGCAAAGTAAAACCCCTAAAAAACTAAAATTCAAAATAAATTAAAAATAATGATTTGATTTGTATTTGAACTCCAATAAAAAGCAAATGAAAAATTCAACAAAAATAGAAGTTATAACAAGAATAGCATGAATGATGTTGAAGAAGACCACGAAAGAGTGCAATGGTGTCGATTTGTCCAACAAGAAGATATTGACCCACCAAGAAGTAAAGAGACAAGGCGATGGTGGGGAGATGAGGGTAATATCATGCTGCTCACATTAGCCATTCGACAAGGATAATATCGTGCTACTCACTGAAGTCATTAAAGAGAAAGGCTAAAGTAAAAGGAGCTAGGGCCACGATGACAATTGGTGAGCGTCAACATTGTTGAAGAAGTTAGTTTCCAGATAAGTTCGATAATAGGGAAGTTTTGGTAGAGAGGAGATGAAATTTTGCATTAAAGATGAGCTATAATGATATGGGGCCATCAGGTAGTTAGGAGTATACCATCATTGATGAGGTGGACAACGCCACCGTTAATGGTGAGAGGATTCTCCATATTGTTAGATAGCGACTAAATCAGACATGATGACATCAATGAAAGATGCGAGGTTACCATGGTTAGTGGGGAAGCCATAATGTTGAGGTGGCCAATATTGAAGAGGAGAAGTGATCGACACGGGTAGTGGCGGAACCAGGCCTCGGGCTACCTAGGCAACAAAAGCCCATGAAAAATTTGTGAAAAATAACAAAAAAAAAAGTTGGTCCAAGTGTTGGCCCAAGAGCAGCTGGTCTAGTCTGGGGCTTAGGCTTGTTGGTTCTACCCTTGGACATAGGAGAAGAGGAACATCGAGCGCGTATAACATTATGCATGTGTATATACTTGCATGCATCTATACAGATAGAAGCACGGATGTACAGAAACAGAGGAGCAAAGAGCTTAAAGTAGAGATTGTGTAGCTATAGGGAATAGACTTAGGGCATCCCAAGAGAGCATGACGGGGTATCCCCAGCAGGGATTAGCGACAGTTGCATGTGTCTATGTGTTTGATGTTGCAACGATCAGTATTAAGCAATAATTAGAAAGAAGCAGAAGATAACTATGTGGTGCAGTATTGTATTGGAATGGGTAGCAGTTAAGAGATTGTATTAGAATAGGTAACAACTAAGAGGGATTGATCAAGAATTGGATGTGTTGTTAGAGGTTGAAGTAGAAAAGTTGTACTGGCGAGAAGAGATAGAATGTAACACCCCAGCTCAACAAAAAGCCTACAACTACTATCGCTGCTAATTTTAACCAATCAACAGCAATACCAACAACTAGACTACAAAAATATCATTCAACAACATACTAAACATAAATTTTAGCAACATGATATACAATAAATTAAACTTAAGACAAACCAAATAATTGTCAAGATGGGTCATAAATAAGTATGACCTAAGGAACACACCAAGTAGCAATATTATGAACCAAAAGGAACTAAGAGAAACCATAAATTATTCAATTATTATAATAGAAGTAACTAAATTGTTCATAACCATAAGTGATGAATTGATAGGTGGAGTGAAGGGTTACAAAGTTTGATTGTTCCATGTTTTACTTCCATCCAATACATGTCGCTTTCAACAGTCACTTAAAAGCAACAAATAATCAAGGGTGAATCCAAGATTCAGCTAGTAGAAAGCAGAATAATAAATAAATTAACATCATATTAACAATTTATATCTATTTACCATTAGCTCAATTTTACATCACATTTTTATCCATTCTCACCCACATGTCTCAGTATCTTATCTCTCTTTTTATGAATGCAATGCATATGTCTCTATCTGTAGCTCATACAGGTATATTGGAGGGTACACCTATCGATGTTACCCTCTACCCCTATTTCATAGAGGTGCATAATGAAATAGGTTTTTCCCTCCACCCCCGTGAAGCGGTGCTACTGATGATTTAGTTAGAACGTCACGAACACGTTAAAAGTTCATGACAGACAAAGATATACCCATCAGGAAAAAGTACTGTCAGGAAACGCACTAGCTTTTCCTAACATGTGGGAAGAATAAACATCAGGAAAGGTGTTTCCAAACATGGGTTTCACTACCGAGAACCTTGCAATCTAGGCCTGGGCAAATTCCATCATAACAAAAAACTGGGTGCGTGAAAAAATGCCTTGCCACATCACTCTCTAATCGTAACACAGGTACCCTAACCTGTATTCAATTCATGTCAGGAAAGTCAAAGATAAATCAGAAAAATCCCCAACTCGACAACTCAAAAACCCTATCCACTTTGCTCTCACCTTGCCCACATCACCTCTACCTTAGTGAGCCATGGAACCACCTCCAATCCTCCACCCACCTGAGTTGCAAGCTTTCCCCACCCTCCCTCCCAGTGGATGCGCGCCTTGTCCACAACCCTCGCCGTCCCCATCCACTGTTGTTGTTCCCTCACTTGTCTTTCTCTCTCACACTTGCCTAAACCCCACATTGCCTAAGTCATGAGAGCGCCTCTACCATCCCGAGCCAAGCTATCCCACCCTCTCTACTCTGGCCGCCGCCTCCTCCACACCCTCGTTGTCCTCATCTGCTGTAGTCATTGCTATCTCTTTTCTCACCATAGATCTGATGCTACCCCCAAATATGATGCCATCCCCTCTCGACCCCAACCCTGATGAACATGTTTCTTGGTGGCTGGTATTACCAATAGCTAATCCTCTCCTCTTTGCTCTTCCTCCCCTCACCTTGCCCACATCGCCTCCACCCTAGTGAGCCATGGCACCACCTCCAACCCTCCACCCACCTGAGTTGCAAGTTTTCCACACTCTCCCTCCCTGAGGCGACATACCTTTTCCACGACCCCCATTGTCCCCATCTACTACCGTTGTCCCCTCACTTGTCTCCCTCTCTCACTTGCCTAAACCCCACATTGCCCAAGCCATAAGAGTGCGTCCACCATCCTAAGCCAACCTATCCTGCACACTCCACCCCGGTCGCCTCCTCCATACCCTTGTTGTCCTCATCCATCGTAGCCGTTGCTCCCTCTCTCCATAGATCTGACACTGCCCCCAAATCTGACGCCAACCCCTCTAGACTCCAATCCTGATGAACATATTTCTTGGCGGTTGGTATTACTGACGGCTGATCCTGACTTGTATCCCGTTAGCACTTTGATTTAACCAGTCCACTTGGCACCCATTAGGAACAACGGCCTGACTGTGTTCTGTTGAGAAAGCCTGTTTTTTTCATGACACCCTAGTTCTGATGGTTTTTTCTTGACGGCCCCCCGCTAGGAAAGTGCTATCCTTACGGCTTTGGGGGTTTTAGAAGAAATCTAGCTGTGGGGAATGCCCTCGCTCCGACAGTGAATTACTTTATGCACTACAGAAACTACAGGCATGCATGATCAATTTTTTGGCATATATGGCACTATTTGCATTCGTATTTGTGGAAATGGCAGTATACTGAGCGTATGGTAAAAATAGCATTTTTGTTGTCCAGTGGCTTGGTGGCCAGGCCACAAAGCTGACACATGCAGCCTGCCACCCCGCCACCAGACGGTAGGCAACACCAGCTGACACATGGGCGAGCGCAAGGGCCTGCCACCCCATGAGCAGACTACAGGTAATTAAGCCAGCTACCTGCCTTAATTTTTTGCATACTATTTATTTTAATTTTTAAATATAGCAAATGGGCTCAGAAAATTATGAAATTTTATATGCAGTTTCTCGACATATACTTTTTTTTGCAATTTTATCCATTGTGAACATTGTTTAAAAATTTGTACGATTACTATGTAATATTCAAATTTTTAAATATATCAAATAAGCTAGAAAAATTACAAAAATTTTATATGTAGCCTCTCGCAACAAAGTACTTGACTATGTAATTTTTTGATAATTTTATCCACTGTGAATATTGCTCAAAATTTCATACAGATGAATAGCAGGTGCGACAGAGGTGGCTCATTTCATTTTCTTTGCTTTGTTTAATTCGCATTGTGGTTTTATTTACTTTGTTTAATCCGCATGTGAATATTTGGCTCATATGAAAATTGAGAACGCTCATGCAGAAACAGACAACCGAAAGTGTCACTTGCGTTGTGTCTGTCTCTCCACGCACAGTTCACTCTAACCATTATCTATGCGTTGTTAGTGTGCGCTTCACTATCACTCTCGCTATAAATTTCGAGCTGCGCACACTCACATTCTTGCATTCCCTTCGCTAACACTCTTTGCCTCGTAGTCTCTTCGCTCGCACTCCTCACTTGCGCTCTTCGTCCGCTTTCTTCACAATCGATTAAATATTATTCAGTGTCGTTATTAGCATCATATTAACAAGTAATTTTTTGTCTCATGAGTTATCTTTGTTAAATATGTACATAATTAGTTGTAGTTGTTAGTGTCGATTACGTATATGTTGTTTAATTGTATATTTTTATATTCTTTTATGTTGGCTGCATTAGACATTAAAATCGTAACTATTAAGTGTAGCAATTAATTAAACTATGATGCAAGAAGAAAGATTATATTAGAAACATAAAAAAGAATCTCTAGCAAACTTCCTGTTGCATCATGCATATTGCGTACTATTATACTGAGTAGTGCTACTCCTTGCTCGCATAGTACAAAAAAAAGTTGTATTTATTATCACATTACCTTCAGACTATTCTTTATATACACAAGCATCACCCATACTTATACTATTCTTTTCTGATACATATCATGTTATTAAAATTGTAATTTTTCGAGCTAGGAAGCTCCACAAAAATTTTCGTAGAAAATATGTGCAAAAAATTACAATTTTTTTGTGGAGCTCCCTGAGGCAGTGTGCTACATTGTGTAATTTTTTCGTATTTTTTCACAACCATTTGCTACCTCTAAAAATCTTGAAGAGTATGTAATTAAACCAGTCAATAGCGACTAACGGAGGCCTAACCACCTACTGCCCAGTCATCGAACGGCAGATAGCCTGTCACCTAGTGACTGAACGGCCACACCATGTGTCGGCCTTATGGGTCTGCCGTCCGGACCGAATGGTAAAAAAAACAAATTGTGCGTTTTTACTGATAAAATTGTAAATATGGATGATAAAAATGCTAATGTGGCCTTTTCTCCGCATGATCGCTACGTCCCAGGCGTTGCGCATCATTCTAGCTTCTGAGTTCTGACACAGACAAAACGGACGGAAATTATTGCTCCCACTATGCTCTGAACACATTAGCTTGATATTTTTTAAATGCTTATACTGCTTACACATCGAATATTCGAATGTATATCTCTACGTTGCATGCCAGAGTAAATATAATCCTGAACTGTCGCTTGGTACTGTTCAAAGCACCATTTTTTTATGAGCTAGGGTAAACTAGAAAGCAAGTCGTACATGATCTCGCAAGATTCCACACCATATGCTCGACACTGACGTAGCTGGAGTATTACGCGTACAACAAGCTGACAAATGCGCCGTTATTCGTCCAATCGTCCTCGATCGAATGGCAGCAGATCGAGGCCAGCGCGTCGTTGTCGATCACAAGCCATACACAGTTATACGCACGTCTTATTTAGCGTCGACGCTCCCATCTCGGCGCGCGGTGCATGTCTCGACGCCGTAGCGATCACGGAATTAATTGCCGCTGTTGTGTGCCAAGGTTCAAACATGTCGGCGCTCGATTGCATCCAAGACCAGCCGGGACGAGAACGACGAGCTGATGATTCAGATCGGCGGACTGTAGCGTTTGGACTGTAGAGCGTATTGGTAGGGATCAGCGAGGTTCGATAGCTACGTACAATACGCGCTATAGATCTCTGCGCCGACGTACATACGCAGCTAGCCTTTCGATCCAGGAATTACACAGCTAGCTAATTAAGGTCATTCGTATTGGGTTTTAGCTTTAGTTAATAAATAGTAACAGTATATAAATTTTTTTTAGAGATATGTACTCGTGTGTGATTTTAGCCGATATAAATAAAGTCGTTGTAGTGTGTACTATAATCGACTAGTAGACCCTGCCTTGAAGAGACATTCCGTTTAAAAGTTAGATACTGTAAAAAACTATTTGTTATAAAAAAAGGGTTTTAAAAGCCAATACGAACAGACCCAAGCTACTCCTAGCTAGCTAGCTCACTCGTTGTTGTACATCAAGATAGATAGCTAGGTTGGATCTTCCTCGATGGTGATGAAAATGAAGAGCCTCTGTTTATTTTTATGGGACCTATTTGTTTTGCATTCTCGTGGAAAATTATAAGCTGTGGATGTATTTTTAATGCTATGTTCTCACTTTTCCTTTTCTTTTGCAATCATTTATGTATGACTAACCACACAAATGTCTCTTTCATATTTCCAACTAGCTAGGTGGAAACGCATTTACGTAGCTAGATTTGTTTTAAAATTTGTAGTACCAAATGATATAACTTAGATGTTTAAGAATATATTTACAGATCTTGTAGGCTATTTAGGATTTTTAAGATATTATAAACATTGGATATAACAACAGAAGGTTAAAGTAAAATACAACTTAGGAAATGTAATTGAACTTTGAGCTTTGATGTAAGAAAAATCATTGAGCATACTAAATTATTGGGGGTTTTTCAAAACATAAGCACTCCATCATGCATTGATCATGTACCTGCATGCTTCTATTCTTTCTCCATTAGTTACTTTTTTTCAAAATGTATACCATGCACACATACCTCTATTTATTTTTCAAATTAATACTTTGATTATGTGTACAACAAATTGTTTTATTAGTTTACATGGTATTAAGGTGCCTTGCTCACACATACACCGATACACTATGGGTGTCCTACATTGAATTTATATTCCCTCACATATTGGCTGCCCCACTGAGCCGTGTGTGTTCTCTCTTCTCACCGCCACAACTTTTCTGATTCAACCTCCAACAGCATGCCCAAATCTTGATCGACCCATCTAAGCTGTTGCCCCCTTCCAATACAATACTCTACTATATAGTTATCTTCTACTTCTCTTTAATTATTGCTTCCTACCGGGGGCATCTGTCATGCTCTCTCTAGTGGCTCTGAGCCTATTCCCTACGGTTGTGCCATATCTATTCCGAGTTTTTTGCTCCCCTACTTCTATATACTCGCGGTTTTATTCATACATATGCATGATATTTTACGTGCTTCATTTCCCCTTCTCCCGTATTGGTCACTCCTTTTCTTGATGTTGGCCAACTCAACACTATGGCTTCCTCACTAACCACAGTGACTTTCCATCTTCACTGATGTTGGTATGTATGCTTTAGTCACTATCTAATGATATGGATAATCTTCTCACCATCGTCGGTGACGTCGTGTCCCTCGCTAGTGATGTCGCACTCCCAGCTACCTAATGGAACTATGTTGTCTATAGCTTGTCTTTAATGCAATGCTTCAGCTCCTTTCTACCAAAGCTTCCCTGTCGTCGAGCTTATTTGACCACTGACATCTTCAACACTATCAACGCTCATCACTCGTCATTATGACCCTTGGCTCCTTTGACTCTGGCATTTCTCTTCAGCGACTTCGACGACGCTGGCCTTGGGCCTCACAGATCGGCCCCTAGTTGCTGTGCGCCTCCTCTCTCTCCTCGCTCTCTTTCCCGATGTGCACTAGTGAGCCTTCGCTATGGACATAGATAGCGATGGGGAGTTTGGCGTCACCAGCGATGGGGCGTAAGTAGAGATGGGCGGAGTAAGGGCTGAGGTGGATGTCCTTGCGGTGGCGGTGTAGAGGGGGATTGCCGGTGGAAGTGAGGAAGAAGAGGCAAAATTGTCTTTTTTCACATTTGAATTCGAGCTAGAAAAATGGAAAATAACCTGCATACATGAGTGAGTGACACATCTTGGCTATTTCTCTTTTAGAGGTGGCAAATCGTCAAATTCAATTTTAAAAGTGGCAAATTCTAAAAAGACAACTTAGGGATTACAAATCCTTAATTTTCCAATTTGTAAATAGCAATTGTTCTCCGGGTGACAGGTGGGGTGCAGGAGAGCCATGTCGCAGTGAGATAGTACACTTCAGCCCACACGTACGGCGTGTAGGGAATTTTTACAGTTTGTTCTGTGGGTACGGGAATAATCTTGGGACTGTGTGCTGGTTTGGGAACTTTGCTTCCTGCTCATGCCCACTGCTCACGGTCTTCGAGCCAACGCCACAGGCTCCACGGACCACCAGGAAAAGAAAGCGAAAAAGAAGGAAGCAACAGCGACGTGGCGAGATCTTTCGGCCCGGCCGGCCGACTAGCTAGGCCTTGGACCACCCCACCAAAATTGGAGGATGGGAGTGGTGTCTTGATTCTTCGGATGGTCGGTACATGCATTCCGCGCGTTTATCGTTCAGGCCTTCCCGGGTGTTTGCATTTGAGCTTGAACCTAACTGAGTTTTGCCAAACATATATAGCATGGTTGCCATCAAATATTTAATATTGTACTCCTGCGTAACCTATCTTCAGTCGTTTTTACAGGCACCAAATACGAATTTTGTGGTTATTTCTCGTCGAGCCATGGATATAGCTAGCAAAGGGTAACTCCAAACTTTTAACGTTGGAGAAATGGCGAACCAAACAGCAACGGGACACGTACGGCAGCGAATGTCCGCCTGCTGCTGCCTCGTGACCTGCCCCGTACGCGGTCCTCGCCTGGCCCGGCCAACTTGCCGAACCGGACCCGACCATCTCAGCCATCCCCAACCCACGCCCACCACCACCACCACCTCGAATGCTGCGTCCGAGACAACTCACGTGGCTCCTTTCGTGACCCATCACTGGCTGGCCGTCGCAACCACACACTTCTGCCTCCGCCTCCGCCTCCGCCTCGTTCCGCGCGCGCTCGCGTCAGGTCGTCCCCTGCCGCGGCCGGCGCCTGTCGGCCACCTGCCGCCCACGCAGGGCGCACGCTGGCCAACCGCGCGGTGGCATGCGCAGCGGGACAACACGTGCCCGCGCGGCCATGATGCCTGCCGCTCCCCCGGCCCCGGCCCACTCGAACCGCCGAGCCGAAGTGCGACGCCACATGCGTGCATGCGATGCGAGCCCCCCGCGCGCGCGCGATTCCCCCCCGCTTTTACCGGCCATGGGGGACGCGGCCATGCTTTGGGCCGGACGGACTGTTCACTTCCCTCTCTTCGCGTTCACTCCATGCCTCCTTTTACGTACGTTTGGCCCGCCGGTGCGCGAGCCGGCATCATTGCGTTGTCAACCTCCTCTCCGCTCTCGTCGCCATTGGTTGGCTCTGTTACGTCGGGATCGGCGGTACTGTGTTCGCTTCAACATTATACAGGAATGAGTATGTTTGTTAATTTGGTACTCTCCTCTGTCTTTTTTTAGGTATGTTCATGACATGTCAGAGCAGAAACAGTGGCCATATAAGGACCATGATGATGCATAGTACTAGCAGCATCGTACGTATATCTGTAGTGTAGGCTTTATTTGAGAGTATGTAGTGTAGGTTTTGGTGTGATGCGCGTTGTTCGGATCTCGGCTCGTGTAACGTGCGATTCGGGGTTGATGGTCCGGGCTAGCGGTGTTCAGTTTCGGAAGTCAGAACTCTTGCTTTTGCCGTAGAACCACTTTATTGGTCCCATGACTCCCATGTCTAAAACAGGTTAACCAATCGCTCTCTTAACTATCTATTACCTCTCAGAAAAAAAAAAGAGTTAAAAGTTCTTAACCATTGCTAGAGCCTGGAGGCCCAAAAGTACTCGGGCACACAGACAGAGCACCAAAAAAAAAACGCATTCGCGAGCACAACCGCGTAAGTATGCCGCCCAGACATGGCCCATTGCAATATTATGTAACCCCGCCCAGACATGACCCATTGCATTATGTGCACTGGTGTCCATAAGTATAGGTCCAAATATGCACCTAAATGCCCATTTGAATATATGTCTTGAAAGCACACCAGATCTATTCGCGTAAGGTAATGTAGGCAAGGGCCGTGGGCCGCGCCCGCGGCAGAGAAAAGACTCACGCGAATTAGCGGGGCAAATTACACTCGCTTGTGAAACAATTCAAATACTATAGATGAAAAAAATTAAAAACTATTATTGTGATAAGTAAAAATAGAGTAAATTGCACTTTATATCAGGTAACTTGTTACTTGTTTCACTTTGCACTAGTCTAACTTTGTTTGGCTCAAACCGGCTCTACATAATGACAAATCGGTATACACAATTTTGATAAACAATGGTGAAAAATGACCTGCTACAACAGTCGACAAAAAAGTTGCAACTAAATGAAAAGAAGAATAAAACAGAAAGAAATAGAGCTGGGCATGTGGGCACGCAACGGTTTGTCTTACACACACGCGCCACATGGGCATGGCTTATTGGGTTTCTTCCACTTCGGTTTTATTTTCTTTCGTTGCTTATATTTAATTTTGGCTTATGAACTATGAATGTAAACATTGGCCATTAGGCCCATATTTAGTTAAATAAAGTTTGTCATTATGCTTGATATGTATCTCTGTTAATACTGTGTGCACTAGTTGATCCTGAACTAGTACGATTTACACAGAGAGTTCTGGAATTGTTGCTCCGGGGTCCTACAGCAGGAGAAGGGTCAATGACATGCAGTAGCCAAGTGCATGCCTGCAGAGCGTACCAGCGTAGGTACTCGTCGTGCGCACTAGGGGTGTACGATGCGGCCTCCTACACGAATGCCTTGAGGGCGTCCACCACTCCTCCAGCCACTGCACCATCTTCGTCGCCCAGCTCGTCCTGCTGCCACCCCTCTTGCTATGCCTGTGAAACGTACCATTACAATTGAAAGGCATTGTAATATAACTCGAAAAAATATAGGGACATGTGTTATGTGTAACTCACACGTGGACCGAGTCAGGTACCCAACGCCCGATAAGGACTGGAACAACCTGTGGAGGTCGAACTGGTGCATGACCCTGTGCTCTGCGTAGTCCACGACAAACACGTCGAAGACGAGCTTCTTCTATGTCAGTCAGTATGCTTGGTCGCGCCAGCACATCGAGGACATACCCTCAGGAGCGTGGTCCTCCATCCCTGAGCTGGGTACTCCCAGCACACATCATCAGTGGTGAGGTGATCGAGGTGTTCAATGAAGTTCTCATACACACGGATGAGCTGCATATGTGCAAAGTGTGCCAGAACAGTTGTTACAAAGGATGACCTGTAATACATGTATAGTAAAGATCCAAGAGAGTACGTACCCGTCTATGGCACCAAAGGGACCCTACGGTCAGCTGGTCCACCGCGTCCTCATGGTACATGTCTGCGTTGTACAGACCACTGTCAAGCAGCATCAGTTGCCTGATGGAGAAGCATTCAAATGACCACAGCTGCAGCAGGAGGAGCAGTCTATGACGACAGAGGTCAGCCTCATCCTGCAGCAAGCGTAGCACATGCTATGGTACGTTCCAACAAGTACAGCTGATCCCCAGCTGATATGCAACTCCTCCCTGTCGGGATGGCCCTCGCATACCGTACAAGATAGGCATCGACGGAGTCACCATGGCTGTTGGTAAATAGTACCCAGCTAAACAACCACAACAAGTACACCTCGAGGTGTCGTGACACCTGGCACTCGTTGGCCTCCGGGTCCATCCACTCGACCTGTCTACAAACGAAAAATTAGTAAGCCCATTATATGGCATGGATAGTGCATCGCTAAGTAGAGAAAATGGGTAGCATATGTACCTAGAACTGTGAAAGCCACCGCATGGGCGGGCCATGCCTCTATCGTGCCGGGAAGCCTCGGTCGTAAGAACCCCCTCAAACTTGCCTAGCAGGTCATCGCACCAGTTGCCAGGCACGTCTGGTCGAGAGGAAGCCTTTCCCGTGATGGGCATGTTGAACAGCATCACGACATCCTAGAGAGTGGGGGCCATCTCCTTGAATGGGAGGTGAAAGGTGGGTGTCTTGGGCCGCCACGGTCCATCAGAGCTATCAGCTGTGACCGGGCGAACAGGAACTATTGTGATCACTCCGGGTAGCCTGGACCTCCCCTTTATTGTCGACCAGAGTGCCATCCTCATAGGTGGCCTCCACATCCGCGTGAGAGGTCGAAGGCTGGCGTCGCTTAGTCTGCAAAGCATGAAGAAATAAGTTCATAGCGGAAATATCATAAAAGAAGTGCCATAGTTTGCAAACAAACCTGTCTCTCTAGCGTGGGTCTAGTCTCTAAGCCCATCGAGATGTCTGCGTATAGACCACCCCTAACTAGGCTGCCTCGTCCCCGCCATCAGGATGCAACACACGATGGTTCGTGCGGTGCTGCGCGATGATGTGCAGGTCCAGCAGGCTGAAAGGCCAGTCCAAACCACCAAGGTTGCGAGCCATACCTGCTATTCAATTTTAAGTTAGTAATTATGACACAATTACTTGTTTAATTATTTATAGCATAGCTCCAAAAATTCTAAAAATTTAGTTGCACTCTTGCATAAACCGTATACTCCTCAACATATATAGCCATAGTCATATTTCGGTATTAGTGTTTTAGGGTTTACTATTTCAAGGTTTCAGGGTTTAGGGGTTACGGTTAAGGGTTAGGGTATGGGCTAAGAGGTTAGGGTTAGGGTATAGCTATAGTGGTATTGTAATTATTAACAACTAAATTGACGTTAGTTCTACGACCACAATATTTACAACTATTAATAACATGCGATGTACCCACCACAACTACGCGTACAATGATTTTAGTAGCTAACCTACCATGGTTTTTAAGGTACAACTATTAACAACTAAATTGACATTAGTTTTATGACTACACTATTTATAAATATTAACAATATGCAACGTACCAAACACAACTGCATATCTAATAATTTTAGTTGCTAACCTACCTTAATTTGAAAACTAAATCTACAAGGAAGACCTGACACAACTACATATCTAATGATTTTAGTTGCTATCCTATCATATTTCAAAAGTAAATATACAAAGAAATGCAGGGACTCACCATTGTCGATATGTGGACCTCTCCTTATCTCTTCCCCTCCCTCTCCATTCCTCTCCTTTCCTCCTATCCTCTCCTTCTCTTCTCTCCCTCCTTCTCTTCTCTTGCGCTCCTTCCTCCTTCTCTTTCTCGTCCGAATGCACCTCCTCCTCTTCTCTTGGTTGAATGCGCTTGGGGGCGCACTCACGGGCCATATAGACTCCAAGTCGCCCAACTGTGAGTGACAGGTGGTTATTACTACTAAAAGCAGGGATATTACTATAATTTGAAATAAAAAATCAATTATTTTTTTAAAAAATCATGTTCATTTCATATTTGTATTTTCTTATTCCGCATCGGTGCTAGGAGCAGATGGACAAGGCCACAACTACCTAAGGTGCGAAGTTTACCGCATTTTCTTAAAGATTTGCATTGAGGAGGTTGCCGTGTACAACTAGCCATTGGGTTGTCTCAACAGGAAGGGTTACAACAATCTATACTATCAATTTACCATGCGCACTAGTCGAACATACCTCCAAAAGTAAATGGAGAATAAGTGGGATTGCCTCAAATAGGAATATGCAGCATGGAAACCTTGAAGCAGCATGTGTTCAGACTTGGCATCGATCATGAGACAATGGTGGGCATGACGGCCAATGCTCACTTATCGTTTGCCTTGTTTTTGGTATTTGTAGGGGAAAGCCAACTTGCTCAAGTTCAAGAACGTGTTTGGCACTGCGACCTGCATAAACAAGCACTCGTTCAAGCTTGGTGTCGACACATTGGAGTCTACCAATGAGAAGGACACCCCTTACTGTGCATGGTGGTAGTGCAGGCCATCCAAGGCATCAGGAGACAAGCGCCCGTGGCAGTTGACGCCTCCTTTCACAAATAGCAGGAACGCCAAGACTATCAATAGGGACACCGAGCTGATGCACCTCGTTGAACTCTATGAGAAGACGCACACCACCACCACCTGTGCATTGGGTGTGTGCACCACCTCCCCTATGCACGACCTGGCTAGGGAAGAAATGGCACGCCTGATGAACTTGGCCAAGGAGGCTGGAGCTGGTGAAGAAACCAATGAACACTACTACACCAGCCAGCTCTTCCTGAATTAAGAATGCCATGACAGCTTCCTCACCATGAAAATGGATGAAGGACTATTTTACTAGATTAGAATGACTTGGGACTGAATGGAGAACTAGCCTTGAACAATATCATTTATGTTTCAACTGATGTATCATGTTGCACATTTTAGTTTCAGACATTAATTTGAGTTGTTTCTTTGCACTACATAACCTACACTTGGGTATTGTATCATGCACTCTGTAAAATGCACTACATTTATTTAACATCGTTCAACTTATTTGTGAACTACATGATGTCATCCAATCAAAATTTGTGTGTTTGGCTAAGTCGTATAATTCAAGAGCTAAATGTCAATTGGTTACTAGTTTTGTGCAGTAATTATGAGCTAGAGAGGCGATGGTGTTGAAGAAGAGGACTATGATGAAGTTTCCAGTTGCTCTATACGATGAAGTTTCCAGTTGCTCTATCATGTTACTCGCATATGCCAAATTCGTATGCCTCGATGATGACACATCATCCTTGGCTAGGCAGCCGCCTAGAATTCCTGTCATGATAGGAATTCAATGGGTTGAACACAACTCACCTGCAATCAACAATGCTATGATATGTCTAGAATGCAAAGGTCAGTGTTCTATAGACTGCATGACACTCTTGTTACCAACTATGGCCTGCAGACTAGTACAAAAGTTTACTACAAAGAAGCACTGGCATTGTTCCTGTCGACATGGGGAGCTCGCAACCTAACAGGCAGGCTGTTAACCACTTGGAGCACTCAACATGAACTATAAGTAGAAAGTTCTCACATGTCCTCAAGTGCATTTGCAAGTTGGCTGTTGCAAACATTGCACTGGATGATACGACGTTCCAGAGTGTGCATCAGCGGCTTGCAATGTAAATTCTATCCATACTTCTGTAACTACATCGGGGTGCTTGGTGGGACCCATGTGCAAGTGACAGTTGCATTTGAGGAGCGCACAAGGCATTTCAATAGGCATGGGTACACCAAGCAGAATGTGCTCACAATGTGTGACTTTTATGCGAGGTTTGCTTTTGTGTGTGTCGGATGGCCTAGATCTATGCGTGACACATATGTACTATAGGAAACACTAATGAATAATGAAGACCGATCTCCAATCCACCTCCAGGTATGGTGATTGTGCGTACAATCTTTCATTTACAGTTGTGCTTACATTCCAACACAATCGACATTTGTCATATGGTTCTTGTAGGTAAGTCCTACCTCGTAGACTCAGGGTATCTAAACAAGCAAGGTATCTAGCTTCGTACCAGAACCAGAGGTACCATCTGGCAAAGTTCTGAAATAGTAGTCACCTCACCAGGATGTAGGAGGTCTTCAACTTCCATCACTTATCCCTGTGAAACATCATCGAGCACGCATTGGGTATGTGCAAGATGAAGTGGTGTATGCTGGACAACATTCCTAGCTATGACGCCCGAAAGCAGAAGGCAATAGTTGTCACGATGATGGCATTGCATAACTTCATCTTAGATAGTGATTTGCCTGGCATAGATTTTGCTAACATAGAAGGTCAAAATGTAGGTCATGTAGATCATGGGAAAGGTGTTGTACCACACGGTAAATATGGTGCAGACTCTACCCACATGGACATGGTACGTAATCATATTGCAGTGCCTTTGGTGGCTTGACGTAGGTAGTGTTCTAGCAGTTTTAATTATTGTACTCTGTACACCATAAAATGTCCATGTGTCACCTGTAATGTTTGTGATCTAATTTGTATGTCAAGTTCGAATCAGTGTAATTCAATGGTTTCTCTCAGTATCACTTGCTAAGGTGCCAAATACAACGATTCTCAATTCAACTCAACCAAAAGCCAAAACCCGAATTGCATACCCCTAGTTTTGGCTGTGACTTCTTGAAGCCGCTATAGTGTCATTTTAGCCAAAAGCTACAAGCCACAGCAGCATTGAACATGGCTTAAGAAAGTTGTTGAGGATAAAAAGTTGTGCACCCGTTGTAGAAACAACGACCAATGGAGCTACAAGCCATAGCAGAATTGAACATGGCTTAAGAAAGTTGTTGAGGATAAAAAGTTGTGCACCCGCTGTAGAAACAACGACCAATGGATGCTAGCTACGTGTGTAGGAGCATGAAGGGGTGCACAGGACCAAAGCAGGCAAGCCGCCTTGTAGGACCAATGCCGCAATAAGAGCTAATGTTTAAATAAGAACATTCTTCTCAAATAAAAATGGTATAGATAATATGCAATTAGAGGGGAGGTGAATGATTGTATCAAAATTTCCCCCTTAGGTACTCTAAAACTTTTACTCCAATAGCTATGTGTAGCTACGAAGATTAGATTAATAGTAGAGTGCTACATCAGCTAGAAGGTCGGTTTGACCGCCCCTTGGGACTAGTCTGGCTGCCGGTCAGTCTAACCGCACAGGTACAACGGTCTAACTACTGGCTGGTATGACCATAGGGATAATGTCGGTCTGACTACTACCCTACGTCAAGAACAGAAAACAACACAAATCCAAACCCTAATCCATGGAATTTTTAGAAGGCTCTAAATGACTTGAAACTTTGAACACACCTTCTTGGACCTGGTTTTACTAATTTAGAGAAAGCCAATCCAAGGACTCAAAAATACCCAAAAACCCAAATTACTTCTTGCTTGTGGGGATCTAAAACATGAGGTCTTCTAGATCTACTCTCACATATCCTAGCAAGGTAATCAAGGCAATTATTCAGGTAAAAACCACCTAAATCAGGATTTTGAATTTCTTGCTCAAGAATATAAAAAATCAAACAAAGAACAAGTGAAACACTAGGAATGGATCAAAGATTTGATCAATTATTGATAGAGTGGGTGATTCATGAGTACATGGATATTTACAAGGTGCTCCCAAAGCACCACCTTACACACACAAGATTTCTCACAGAGGGAGTGAGAGAAGAAACTAATCAAGACTTAGACAATCTCTCTACGTCTCTCTCACTACCTCACATCTAGCTCTCCCTTCTACTCCCTCATATAACCAACACCAGGTGGGCGACGCATCAGAGCGAAGCCTATGGAGGTGAAGTAGCAGACACATGCCACCCCATCGAGGCATAGCCTTCAAGATGGGCAGCACGTTAGAGTGAAACCTATGGAGGTGAAGTAGCAGATGTAGGCTACCTCACCAAGACATAGCCTTCGATACGGGCAGCACATCAGAGCGAAGCCTATGGAGGTGAAGTAGTGGACATAGGCCGTCCCATTGAGGTATATCCTTTGAGGTGGGTGACGTATCGAAGCAAAGCCTGTAGAGGCAACGTAGTGGATGTGGGCCACCCTACCGAGGCATAGCATTTGAGGCAAATAGCGCATCGGAGCAAAGCCTGTGGAGGCGAAGTAGTGGACGCAAGCCAGCCCACTGAGGCATAGCCTTCAAGGCGGGTAGTGTGTTGGAGCAAAGCCTATAGAGGTGAAGTGGTGGACGCGGGGCCACCCCATGGAGGCACAACCTTCAAGGCAAGCGATGCACCAGAGCGAAGCCTGTGGAGGCAATGAGAGATTAAGGGCTGAAGAGGAGAAGCTAAGAGATACCGAAGAGAAGTTGCAAGTTATCAAAGAGAAATTAAGTGTCACTAAGGAAAAGGTGAAAGATTCTGAAGAGAAGGCAGGGATCATCTGCCAAGTGAACGTGATCATGGAAATGTTATGGGACCATGACCAACACTCAAGCTAGAAACTTTGCGGGGACATGTAGATAATGTGAGGTTGGAACTAAAAGACAAAATGATCAACACTTGTTTCTTGTAGCAAGATAATATTCGTTCAACATGATAGATGATCAAAGTCATTGTTGCAGGATAGGTAGATTCCCATTATTTTAGACAGTGGGATTTTTTATGTGATAGCCTTCCATTAGCATGATAGCTCATGACCGAGGTTTGAGCTGGGTTGATGGCATATGATCTGGGTTGCATCGAGGAGCTGTATATGAGTTTTTGAAGAGTAACACGAGGCTACTAGGGGTTGCATTCCACGATAGGCTTGAGAGCGCCTGTAAGACTAAGTTATAGAGCACCTTGGAGGGGTGGCCATGAGACTAAGTTATAGGCCACCAAATGGCTATTAGCAGTGGTAGTCCTTAATGGACGTAGACACCCATGAGACTAGGTCACAGTGCACCTTGAAGGAGCACCCATGAGACTGAGTCACAAGCACATCGGAGGGATGTCCACAAGACTAAGTCATAAGGCACCTACCTCAAAGGGGTGCCTGCGAGATTAAGTCATAGGGCACCTTAGAAGGGTGCCCACGAGACTAAGCCGTGGGACACTGAATGGCCATTAGGGATGATAGCCCCATGTGTACTTGGAGAAGACTATGAGGCTAACTCACAGGCACTTTAGATGTGTGCTCATGACACTAAGTCACAAGCATACCGGAGAGATGCCCACGAGACAAGTTGT
Organism: Dendrocalamus latiflorus; assembly: GCA_017311315.1. Lineage (NCBI taxonomy): Eukaryota > Viridiplantae > Streptophyta > Magnoliopsida > Poales > Poaceae > Dendrocalamus > Dendrocalamus latiflorus. Next base: position 10,965,696 of record CM029639.1, read on the forward strand.
GGGGTACCAAATGGCCACTAAGGGTGGTAGCTCCCAGTGGGCTTAGAGGCATCCATGAGGCTAACTCACAGGCACCTTAGAAGTGTGCCCATGATACTAAGTCATGGGCATAGTGAAGGGGTTCCCATAAGACTGAGTCATGGGGCATCGAATGGCCACTAGGGGTGGTAGTCCTAGTGGACTTGGAGGCGCCAATGAGGCTAACTCACTAGCATCTTGGAGATGTGTCCACGACACTAAGTCACAGGCATATCAGGGGGGTGCTCACGAGACTAAGTCATGGGGGGCACCTTGAAGGTGAGCTCATGAAACTAAGTCACGAGCATACTGGAGGGGTGCTCACAATACTAAGTCTGGGGCATCAAATGGCCACTAGGAGTGGTAGCCCCAATAGACTTGGAGGCGCCCATAAGGCTAACTCACGAGCATGTTGGAGATGTGCTCGTGACACTAAGTCATAGGCACACCAAAGACATGTGGTGTCTTGGAGGTCATTCAACATTTGGCCTAGAGTCTAAGGGGGATAAGTCCTTAGCACATCCATCAACTTGGGCACTGGGCCCAAGTTGTCACTCATGCCCTAGGTCTAGCAAGACATGAGCCATCATGGTGGAGGCAACGGACACCCAAGCCACCTTAGACTTTTGCTAGAGAAGACCACAGAGGTTGTATGCCCTATGCACCATGAGAGTGAAATCCCATGAGGGCAAAGTGCCTTGAGAGATCTCGTAGCTGGCCTTCATCGCCTTATAGTTAGTGACGTCATGCGTCCTAAGGGGTGATGGTTGGCCCTAGAACCCCTAGCTCTCTAGCTACGAGGGCGCCTTAAGCTTCCTGCCCTTGGTTGGACCCTCGTATTGGCCAGCGCAAGGGAGGAGGATGTGCTTGGGAGTCCTGGGGCACATTGGATGTTGTCCATCCCGAGGTGGATGGCCCCAATCTCCTATGAGGGTGCACGTCTAAGGCTCATCTAGAGAGTGTATGGGTCGTCCACAAGCTCGTTGCACTCCGGAGCCATAGGAGACTTCATGGACTTAGAGTATTTCTTAGTACAAGCCATAACCTTTCATTAATTAGCTACATTCCCTACGGACGATTCTAATGTTGTAGGTGCGAAATCTAAACACAAGTGAGAGGGTGGATGTCAGCCATCTAATGTGCCATCTTCCATGAGAGTAAAAATCACACAGAGATTTATACAGGTTCAAGGGTCCTAGAAGACCGCCAAACTCCTGTCAGTGAGCCAATGAGGGTTACCTCTGTGGAGGGAGCCCCCAAGGACTCAGCAGTTTGAATATGCTTCTTTATTACTCTAGAGGGCTCTCTCTCTCTCTCTCTCTCTTCAAATGAGGGATACATGTGGTATTCATATGCTCTTGGGGCTGTATAAATGACGAGAATACCCCTCAGTGAGATAACTAACCTATGAGTATAAGTGAGAGGTATTACAGTCTTTTATAAACATAACTGTATTTCTTGGACCTATATATAGGTGTCTTCTGTAAAGCGGGCCTCATTAGTGAAGTTGATGGATTGTTCCTTCAACACTCACTGTTCTCTGGACGAGGCATTGGTCTAACTGCTCTCCCATGACGATCAGACCACCAACCACTGACTGGTCTGATCAGCCCACCGGTGTGACCGCATCTTCAATGCCGATCACACTGCCCAACTCAATTCTGGTCTGACCTCTAATGAACGGCCGGTCTGACCGCACATGCCTAACTCTAAAACACGTTCTCTTGAAAAAAGCAACCGCCAACTAGAATCTGGTCATACCGCACCGACAGTCAGACCGTCAACCAGAGTCTATTCACACTGGACCAACGATCAAACCGCCCTTGATAGGCAGTAAAATTTAAATTTTATCCACTTTTACAAAAATCAAAATCCAACTCTCCAAATATGCCAATTGTTTATCACTAATAGTCCATATGCCTACTCTTCTCATATGGTTCTTTACGCCTACATATTAATTTTACACGAAACACGTACACACATATGGCTAAGAAAATTAAAGAAACACATGCACGCATATGGCTAAGAAAATTAAAGAGTTGGGAATCAAACTCACCACCACCATTTACATAACCGTACGCTTTAATTGTATGGGTGCGCATGTGAATGCCACAAGCTTCCTTTTGAATTGGACTTTTAACAATTTTTCACGAATATCTCATTTGGACCAGTGCTGTTTATCTTGATTATCCCCCAAATTTTATTTCAACTAAAGTTGTAGTGGTAAAATAATGGACATGTTATTTTCAGCTTCTAAAGCTGTTTTTCGGATTTTCTACAGTAACTAGCTTTTCTATAAGGTCTATAAGTTGATTATAGTACACACTGTAATGACTTTATTTATATCAGCCAAAATCGTACATAAATTTCTGCTATTCTATAGTCTCCCATATAAACAACAGCTAAAAGTCATGAGCATTTGCCGCAACAACCATTTGAAAACGGTTTAAGTTGCCAAAGAAAGACATGACAGCTTTGCTCGTACTTCAACATGCCGTCTCTTATGTCAATCTAGACTCAAATCAGACCTGCGGCATAAACTTGGCTAATTTACATAAACTTAACTTTGACTCTACATTAGTGCCGTACTGGTAGGTTATATTAAATTACACTAGCACAAAAATATTTGTTGATCTAAATTGCCCGAGCGGATACCACGCCTCGCTAATAGATGCTAGTTACTGAAAAATGGTTCTTCAAGCTTTGCAAAGCTTTGTTTATAAAATTGTTGTGTCTATAAATATCACACTCTGAAATGGTAGCATATTACTCCCTCTAGTCACAAACGGATATTATTTTAGATATTGACAAAGTCCTTAAAACATAATTTTGATCATTAATTTGCATGGTAATAGATTTATAAAACCTAATAAAATTCTTTTGAGACAAGTCTATATATATCATTTTTATGTGTTTAATATAAATATTAAAAAAGGTATCGACTGCTAAAATTTAGAAAATTTAATTACATATACCCAAAATGATTTTCTTTTATGATTAGAGAGAGTTTTGTACCCCCTCGGTCCCTCCAGTCACAAATATATATATGTTTCTTTTGAAATACGTGCAATCAAATATTTCAAAATTAGACTATTAATATATTTTTTAAATATTTAAATTAGATACCCAAAAATTATATGTGTAGATTTATCTCAAAAAATATTTTTATAATATTATAAATTTATTGGATTTTATAAATATATTATAATATAAATTAGTGATCAAAATTATGTTCTGATAACCATATCTATGTCCATAACGATATATATTTATGACCAGGAGAGTAGTAACATGAAAATTTTATAAGTTGCGTAATCGGAACACACTCTTAGGGCGATTCAGGGGTGGGGGCGCGAGCACTTCCCGCCGTGCGCCACCCACCGGAGGGGAAGGCCGGATTGGGTCGCCGTCAAGCTGACGAGTGCCTGGTGTTGGACTCCCCTGTCCTTTGGTTGTCGCATGCAGCAACGTACGAACGACATGTAGAATTTGGTCGTGCCACTTTCCATGTGGTAGGAAACTTGGTCTCTGAAGATAGTTTTTGGCTTTTAGGCGCTCTGTTTTTTCAGGATTTTAAAAGTATTTAGTTTGGGGTTTTTCTATATGTCAAAATAAATAGAGGAGTTTTTTCAAACAGTTTCTCTAAATAGCTTTTCATACTCACCGTCGTATACATCATTTATGTTGACATCTCTTTATTATCCATCACCACCTTAAAAACGTAATAAAAAATATCAATAGCAGCTAAAAGTTATTAATCTCAGCAAAAAACAAAGCCAATAAGTGCTTCGTCTTACACCGCACCAGCCATCCGTCGGGGCTGCGGCCGCTTTAAACGGAGTCATAAAAAATTGCACGACGTGGAAAGGCTCCTTAACCACATAACTAGGTTGGGTAATGCATGATGTCCTTCTTTTCTTTCTACGGAGAGAAGGTCGGTTATGAAAAGCTAATTCTACCGTTTGTAATGAAGATTTTTTCTCTCGAGGAACTATCCATAAGACTGTAAGCAAAACATGAATGCTCGGCTAGTTGCTAAGCGCTCTGGTGGCTCAGCTGGTTAACCAAAATTGGAGTTGGTGAAGAAAAACTGTAAACAGCAAGACATGCAAGAATTCCTTGGGGAATTCGGTTCTTGTCTCCCACTGGAGTTCATCACGGTGATTGACACCGTAGAGGTCTATTTTTCTGGCCAAAATTGCAATGGTGGTGAGCGAGACCAACTTTGAGGTGCCGCACTAAGGAATGCTGTAATGTAACGCTAGGCCTCTTCCTGCCTCCAATTTATTTTCTTTTGATCTTTTATGTAAAGCTTGAAGGAAGTTAGCTTAACTCGTGGCCTCAGAGTGGTACAATCAGACTTTTCCTTTTCAAACTATATTTCAATCTCTGTGTACGGAAGCAACATGTAAAGGCTGAAGGGTTTCAACTCTCAAATCACTCATGGTAACGAAGCCAAAAAGAAAACAAAACATTTGCTTCCATGTAACATCCCAGTTAGCACTCCACCGAGCAAGCCTCGTTTCACATGTTTTTTTTTTCTTTTTTGAAGATCCCTCATTTCACATGTAGTCAGCACCTTGGATTCTGTAGGAACAAGTGATGCACTCATCCTATGGGATTACGGATTTTACCAGACGATGTGGTATGTACGTCCACCAGCTTGTGTGTGTGGTAATACTGTTCATCCGGTCTTACTAAGTACCCCTGTAGAATATCAAGTTTGCTATTGCTGGACTACTATTCTTAAACATTAGTGTGGCACCAGGTCAAAGCTGTTATGGTGGATTCTTTTTAGCTTATGGCCCATAGTTTCTTCTGAATAAATAAATAGGATAATTTTTCCACCGCCTTTTCGAATCGACTTATAGAGACCACCCAGCCGACCGCCTCCACCAGCCCTGTGCTACTCAACCAGCATTGCCTTCGGCCATGCGGCACCCAGCCTGCGCCGCCATCGGCCAGCGCACCACCCTGGCCCGCCGTGTCGGCTCCTCACTGTGCGCCGCCTCCGACTAGCCGTCACTCCGTGCAAATCGCGAGGAAGAGAGAGACACGGGAAGGAGAGAAAATCTCACCTCTGTTAGATGGGAAAAGAGGAGGCGTGCGCAAGAAGTGTACTTGGCCTCTATTTACCCCTTTGAAATCGGATAAGGAAAGCAAACCAATCTGATTATTTAGTTGTGATACTCCTTATTTTTGGATGCTACACCACCACTTTATATGTATTCCATCCACATCCATCCATCACTCGAGATTTCAAGTACAAGCGGGTACATTCCTTCTCGGCTTTCTGAGGCCTAATTAGGGCATCTTTGCAACATAGGAGATCAAAGACGCAGGAATAGAAAAAAAAACATGAATTGGATATTATGACTATTGTAATCCTACAGGAATTGTATGAAACTGCTATTTGGATGCTCCACAAGAATTTTGAAGGGAAATATTTCTTGATTAGAGAGAGAGAGTGATGTTGCCTTGGACTTCTCAAAGGAATCTTAACAAGAGATTTGATCTCATGTTTAGAATCCTCCACAATTTGAAGGAAAAGAATGTTTCCCACAGAAATTCCTTGGACCGTTCCTACATTCTAAAGGCTCTCATAGGAAAAATTCCCATAGAATTCCAATCCTACAAAATTCCCTTTTTTTTCCAAAGGAGCCCTTACACTAGGGAGGTAGCCTCTGTTCCAGCCATTAGAGCAACTCCAGCAGGGCCCCTACTTGAGCCCTCAAACCTCATATTTGAGGGCTTGAGGTGAAAATAGAGGTCCAGCAGGGCCCCTACTAGAGCCCTCAAATTTGAGGAGCCCCTCAAATCACCCTCCCACCCCTCATTCCTAGGGGCTCCCCCACCCCTCATTTTCCAGTTTTTTCCCGCACCGTGAAACTTCTCCCGCTCTCGGCCAAAATTCCCCGCCCGCCTCTTCCCCTCCCGTCCGCTGAATCCCCCCCCCCCGCCTGCATCTTTCCCCGCCGCCTCCCTCCCCGCCTGCATCTTTCCCCGCCGCCTCCCTCGCCCGCCCGCCTCCTCCGCCTCCCTCGCCCGACGCCTCCGCCCGTCGCCGACAAAATCCGCCGCTTCCGCTCACCCTCGCCTCGCCCGCCTCCGTCGCCGCCGCTTCCGCTCACCCCCGCGCGCCTCTTTCCCCGCCGCTTCCCTCCCCGCCCGCCTCCTCCGCTTCCCCGCCTGCCCGCCTCCTCCGCTTCCCCGCCCGCCCGCCTCCCTCGCCGATGCCCGTCGCCCGCCTCCCTCGCCGACGCCTCGCCGACGCCGTCCTTGCCCGAATGGATTTGTTAGGAGTGGGTCCCATGTGTCAGTTTGTGTGGAATGGATTTGAGGGCTTAGATTTGAGGGGTGCTGTTGGAGTAGAAGCAAAAAAATTGGGCCCTCAAAAGTAGGGGGAGCCCTCAAATGAAAAGTAGGAGCCCTGTTTTAAGGGCTACTGCTGGAGTTGCTATTAGCCACTACACATTGTTACACTTTACTTTACTTTAACCACTTTAGGCTGAACCATGATTAAAATTAACCCAAGGATGGCGGCGGGATCACAGAGATGATGTCCTAGATATCGAGAAGTGAGTGATGAGTGCGCACGATAGCCCGACAATTAAACCCTTGTGCGCTTACCAAACTAGCTTTTTAATCCGCGCGCGGGACAGATGCACCGATAAGATATCAGAGGAGGATAAATTAGCGACTTTTTCTGCGTCGTGGTGGGCTACGCGTTCTGATAGTTTTGCCATTGAGCGAAGCGAAGACATGGTGGAGCGCCGACGTGTCAATACGTCGGCACTTCGGAAGCTCCACGTAGGAGGCATTGGTGTGACGAGGCGCGCCAGGTCAGCGGGGCGAGCGTCGCGATGTAGATATATAGATTTGTTGGGGGTTGACTAGTTGACTTGAGGCAGAGGATTAGTTAGTGATAAGAGACAGACCTAATGAGTACATTGAGTAGTGCATGCAGTGGGTCCCGTCTCCAGTTTGGTGGATGGAAGCATGCGGCAGAAGCAGCCAGTGCACTCGCCAAACGTATCATTTTAAGTCCCGCTCGGTTGAGCTGAAATTAGCCCTGGGCATTCGGTACTACCGAACCGATCGGTTCGGTTCCTCGGTACCCGTACAAATTCGGTTCCTACGAATCTCGGTACCGTTCGGTTCCTGAAAAGACTCGGTACCGAAGAAATTCGGTATCGGTTCTTTCGGTTCGGTTCCGGTATTTACCGAAATTACCGAACAGGGTATAGCAGCATGTAACATCAAGTTCAATAGCCAATTTTGACATAAATGTAACATGATTTCATATAGAATAAGTGCCAAATCATACAGAGAAAAAGCCACAAATACATAATATTTCGGTAGTTCGGTATTTCGGTAAACCGAGGCACCGAACCGAATTTCCTCGGTAAATTCGGTTCCTGAGAACCTGGAACCGAACTTGGAACCGAAATTTTCGGTTTCGGTACTTTCGGTTCGGTTCTCGGTAAATTCGGTTCGGTATTCGGTTTTCGGTATTTCGTGCCCAGGGTGAGCTGAAATGGCTTATGATTAAAATTACACTGTAGCTAACTGAAATTACACTGTAACTGAAGATGGTTTATTTGGCGTAATTAAATTTTAAAAATAGAAAAAATACGTTAGCTCATCACGGACAACGCGAACAAATATGTGAAAAAAGAACCGGCAAAAAAAGTCAAAGTTTAGAAAAATACAAAATTTATAAATAGTGAAAAATAAGTCAAAATCTTAAGCCAAAAATGAGCGAGGCCGTAATCCACGCGAGGCCAAGCTTTCGTTTTGACGAAGAGATTTCGGGCATGTTTTGTCCATAAAGCTACGCTTTGCCACATTCTTCTCTGTCAAACTGTGGCAAACCACACACACTTTTTTGTGGAGAAATTGATCGCGGCAACTGTGGCGAAGTTTGGTAATAACATCACCGAAAAAAGATTAGAGGGAGTAGCAACTAGCAATGGTGTCGAAAATTTTCAGGGTAACTGTACGTACCAGTCCATTTTAATGTAGGAAGTTCACATGTAGAGGGAAAACCTTAAGCTTGTCCGCACTTTTTGATCTGTCACGATGGGATGCCACTGTAAACAGGGGATGAGACTTATCTGTAGAGTCCTCAAGCCTAAATGGAATAGTGGGCACGAATTCAGCTGCTCATTTCAGATTCGGTTGCTGCGAGTGATCTAACCGCCTACAGCCGGCGCTTCAGGCCCCAATTGCCTTCGCAGGTGACCGCAATATTTTGCTTGTTCATCATTCCAAATTTGTTTGTTCCCTCCCCCGGAAAATTTTGCTTGTTGCTATAGGAAATGGACATTGCTAGGCGCTCCACGGAGATAGAAGCATTTAACATTCTCAGGGAACATGAGATTCGCTTGAAATTTATGTTGAAAACTGGTACCTCATCAGGGGGTCAAACGCATTTGGAGGCGACTCAGCGCGCACAACCCCTCGTCCGTACATCTGCTCGCTTCTGGCCATCAAGTCACAGGGTCAAAAACACCTCGCAGCGGCCTGGGTGCCAGCTAAAGTCAGCACGAGTTGGACAAGAGAGCAACGGCCAGCGTTTTTCCCGGTTTGCTTGTCTAGCATGTCAACTGTCACGAAACACAGAGCTGAGCTTTTGCTTGGAAAGTGAGGCGTGCAGCTCACACATGCTTGTGAGTGTGCTTAGTGGTCAAAGTGCGGAGTGTGAGACTTTAAATCTTCATTTTATCTAAAATAGCGTGTGAATTGGACCCACCTACGTTTAGATAGTGCCCTTCAGAGTACCACGCTCGTAAGTGCGTTCAGCGGTCAAAACGTGTGTATATGCTTTGTGAGATTTTAGATCTTCGCTTTATCTAAAATAGTATGTATATTGGACGTACCATATAGATGTATAAGTGTGTAAGGTGTCGCATATGTATAAGTACATTCTTGTTGTACTATATATAAAAAAAAGCTGTCACGAAACATGCTTCCGTTCGTACACTTTCCCTTGATATTCAACGCGTGACACGAATCGCTCGCACCTCGCGCGCATGCACACGCGGGTACGGCCCGAGCATGCTTTCTATATATCCAAAACTTTTGTTCATTCCTTCAAAGAAAAAAAAGGTTTTTGCATCATTTTGAATGGTTGTAGTAGAGCTCAGTACTGCGGTGGTTTCTAATAATAGAAATCGGAGGTGCTCTATGTTTAAAAAAAATCAAAGAAAAAATTGGTAGTTTCGTTCATTATCATTCATTTGATCATTTCCAAGTGCTCCATGATTTGCACATTTTGCATATGTTAAGTTCCTAATGCAGAGAGAGAGAGAGAGAGAGACGCATCTGCGGTTCTGCTGCTAACCCCAGGGCAACGCAGCACCATTGAGCAATCATAGAGAGCAGGTACGGCGCTTGACCCACGGATGAAGGCGAAAAACGCGTGCGGCATGGTAGCTGGTAACCTGGCATCGAAATGGCGAACAGCCTGCGCATAGTGTCAGGTGACTCGAAATCCGTTAGTGATGTCTCGATAGAAAGTTCGATGCACATATGATCTATCCAACTAGCTATGCACACCGGCAGGCGTGCATAGTGTGAAGTGACTCGATCGATCAATATGAACCGACTGTACTTCCTTGTGGCCTGTGGGCACAGCCGCGTTATCCGTTCCGCTCTAAGAAACGATCATAAAAACCAAGTACTGTAGATATGCATGCATTTGATACGTATGAGAATCGTCCTATGTAATTAGGGGAAAAGAATGTAGAAATACTTGTGCCCTTAAGCGGTTGTTTGAATCTCAGAAATTAGAAATAAGTGTTCATAAAATAGGTTTTAGGAGGTTTTTTTTTATCAAAACTGGTTTTAATTTGTTATTCTCTTATAATAGAACTCCAGCCTTTGTTCTTTATATTGCGTACATGCGTAATTTTTTAGGCGGGAGAGCGGGCGGCCGAAGATCTGTAAGCACGCTGAGAGGCCGCAGAAAAACGAAAACTAGGAGATGGTGAGTTGTTGAGATCGAGTATATGAGAAACTCGTTTTCTCAAAAACAACATGGACCTTTTTTCCCCCTAAAAACCCGGAATATGGGCCTACAGAAAACTGGTTTTTGTTATACGCACCTTCTGTTACATTATCCAAACATAGCTTTCCTAAAACCATGCTCAAACCGGTTTGTAGGAAAATTCGTTTTCTCAAAACGAATCTACCCTACTCTATAATACACCAAAATTTTCTTTACTAAATCCACCCCCCTCAACCACCCCCACAGTCATGCCAAATCTAAGTCCACCCAGATTTGTGTACCAAAGTAATCCAACTTCATACAAATGAATGGTCTGGATCTCTCCTCAAGCCTTCTTCTCTTACTCATTGAAGATCCTAAGGCCAAAATCATCTGGATCATGCACATCATTGAACCTCCCACGAATCCCTTCCCTCCCCACCAGCCGCCGCCGTGGCCTCCTTCCCTCCCCATCCCGCACCGCCTCCTCTTCCGCCCCCATGCGCCGGCTCCTCCTCCTTCCTCCTCTTCCCTCCCCACGCGCCGCCTCCTTCTCCTTCCCTCCCCACCCCGCATCGCCCCTCCTCCCCTGCCCTGCCATCCCGCACCGCCGCCTCCTCCCCCGCGCCTCCCCTCCCGCCGCTCCCCCATCTCTGCCTCTCCCCCGCGCCTCCACTCCCGCCGCTCCCCCCGTCCTCCACCGCGCTGCCACTCGCTCCGCTCCCCCCGTCCTCCACCGCGCCGCCGCTCCCCCATCTCCACCTCTCCCCCGCGCCTCCATTCCCTTCGCTCCCCCCGTCCTCCCCCGCGTAGTATTGTTACTCAACTTTCTTGAGAATAGAAAATTTATTTTCTGCACATCCAGTAAAGATATGGGGTAATGCCTTGGTTTCTGTCCCTGCATCGTCGTGCATGGTTTTGTTCATTGACCCTTTATAGAACCTACCAAGGCTTAACTGTTAATTCTTACTTTTGTTGAATTCAGTTCTCTAATAAGGAGGAATATAGAATTGGGTTAATGTGAAATATATTCTTGCACTGCATGCACTGTTCTCATTAGTTAGTGTTTTACTTACCAATCACTTCTAGGCACCTTTTTGGGAGTTAAGGCACTGTTCATTTACGTTGTAGGGAAAATTCTGAAATTTTGTTAGAGGTAGCACTGAGAAAATATGAGTGAAAATACACATGATTGTTTTGCTAATATTGATATTTATTATATAGTTCAGGATCCTTATATTTATGTATCATCTTTTTTTGGATTCCGTTGCAACGCACGGGCAATATACTATAGCTCATAACATTCATTATGTGACAAAACCATTTGGTTATACAATATATGAGACGTGAATCTTAATGAATCTGATTGTTCGTTTTATTTTTTACAAATTTTATCTTGTTTTGTATTTTACCGTAGCGTTAGCACGGGCACACTAGTCTAGTGATACAAACAAGCGTATAGGAGATATGCCTGTGCTCGGTTGTAAATCCCATGCAATCCGGCATTTTGATATTGTTGGTTGGGTTCTATTCCCTGTCCGACATATGAGTATATATACTCTCATCCCGGTTGCACTTTGCACCGTGCGACACAATTGTGTGATTCCATCTAGGTTAGCATTTTCACATGGTATTAGAGCCCTAAAACCTTAACAGATATGTCAGACACCCCTTCCTTTGCCGCCTCCGGCCAAACCACCATTGGAGCCACCAACAGCACCAGTCTTCTTCCTACTCCATCCCCTTCCTTCAATCATCTGATAAACATCAAGTTGTCAGATGACAACTATCTTTTGTGGAAAGCGTAGTTTATGCCATTCCTTATAAGCCAGCAGCTACTTAGCTATATCGACAACACGGCAGTCCAACTTGACATGTTGATCACGGAAACGATCGATGCCAGCACAGCTCAAGTTGTCAACCCTGCATAGCAACAATGGTTGTAGCATGATCAACTTGTGATGATCGAGCGCCCTCCTCTCCTTTTCACCAGAGGTCTTAGAGCATGTGCTCTTTATGGCCACTATGCGAGAGGTCTGGGTCACACTGGAACGGATGTTCTCTTCACAATCCTGGCCCCTCACCGACACCCTGGCCACCATTCGCCAACCCTTGAAGTAGGAGGAGATCATCATTTATTTTCTTGTTGGTCTTGATGCTGAGTACAACCTACTTGTCACCTCACCACCAAATCTAACCTGATCTCCCTAAGTGATTGTATGCACATCTCCTTAGCTATGAAATGCGCATCACACAACAGGATCTAGGGTTCCAAGCCCCTACCTTCTCTGCCAATGCTGCTTCCCACGACAACAAGGTAGGCGAAGGGCACAAGAACTCTTGTAGCAAGGTGCCACAGCAATAGTACTGGGAGAACAACTCCAGGGGTGGGAACCAAACCAGGCGCAACACAGATGGACGCCCATCTTGCCAAGTCTGTGGTAAACCTAGGCATTCGTCCTTGTGTTGCTACCACAAGTTCGATCACTGCCACCAAGCTGATGATGGACACATGGCAGCATCATACACAATCAACTCCAACTGGTACATAGATACAGATGCCACTAATCACATAATGGCCAACCTTGACAAGTTGAGTGTGAAGGAAAAATACCATGGCAATGACTAGGTTCATACGACCAATTGTGCAGGTATGGCTATTGCACATGTCGGTCCTTCACAATTTCCTACAAATATTTAGCAATTGCATCTCAAAAACATTCTTCATGTTCCTTGAGCAAGTAGGGATGTCCTCTCTGTCCAGAAATTTGCCTCTGACAATAATGTGCATTTTGAGTGGTACCAGAGCAGCGGCGGTAGCACCCATGCGGTGGTGCGTGCAGGCTCGAGTGGTGGCCGGCGGCGGCTTCGGGCGACCGGTGGCAGCTTCAGGGCCAGCTCGGTGGCGCTCGCGGCGGCGCGTGGGGAGGGGGGCCGGCGGCACGCAAGGGGAGGCCGGGGATGGCGCGTGTGGGGAGGCCAGCAGCTAGATTCACGCACGGTAGCTGTACGGGGCCGACCGTGCACGCATTTTTTTCTCTCTTTTTTCAATCTACAGTGCAATCAACATCTACTCTTTCATGTAATCCACCGATCGACATTGTGCCGGTGACTTCAAGTCTACTCGCGGTAGATTAGAGCGGATTTGCACCGTGGAAAAATAATCTAGAAAGCGAAATCTACAGAATTTAGAATGATCTAGATATAGACAATTCAATCTACTAATGCTTCGATAATTACTTTTCAATTCACTGGAGTGATTCGTGTTGAGGAACCGTTGTTGGCGACCAGTCCGATCGATTCCTCTACTGATGCAAAACCGTATCAATCACAGAAGACAGAAATAGTATATTGAAAACACAGAGGGATAGAGAGAACTCCTGGTCTTTCTTTATTGCTTTTTTTCTGATTCCGTATATAAAACAGGCAACAGTACTCCCTATTTATAGCCTAGTGGTGAGGTGCCCACTATGGCCCAAGGCTTCAAACTCAGGCCCATGTTTCTTAACAAAATCATCTAATTGCGACTACAGTGGCAAACAACAGGGGACAAATTCTTGCAAACTATGTAACTGAATACAAAACTAAGTATCTGAGCATAAATTACATAATTTTTCCACTACCTACTTCGTTATTTTGCATACTATGTAACCGAATACTAGACTAAGTAATCGAACAAGAAGTCCATAATCTTCTCCACGCTTATTGCTGATTGTGGTGGCAGCCATAAATTGAAGACAGAGATGCCAACAGATTTTCGATTTGGTATGGATGGGTGAGGGGAAGGGGAGCTAATAGAGGAAGGAAAAGGGAGGAGTGGATGGTGGCAAAGCTACGGCCGGTTTGGAGGAGCGCCGGTGAAGCAGGGGAAGGGGGAGGAGATATGGCACACAATAGATCACAGGCGATGGCGAGTTAGGGAAAGGAGGAGACGAGATAGAGGGTTAGCTCTAAGAATTAATAGTTACTAAATTACCCACATTTATATAATTTTGTAGTCCAAATTTGCCGCTTTACGAATCAACAGTTGATATTTTTAAGAGGTACCTCAAGTACTTGCCTTGTAAACACCGTAGGAAGTCTCAAAATTATAATATTGTAAAAGCATCTTTGAAAACAAGTCTACACGTAGCATTTTTATGTGTCCAATCTAAATATTAAAAAAGATATTGATAGCCAAAGTTTATAATGTTTGACGGCACATAACCTAAAATGACTTATTTTTGTAACCGCAGAAGGAGTATATTTGAGCTAGGTTTGAGTAGGGGTGCAATCGGAGTGGATACGAATGGATATCGCTTATCCTACGTCTTATTCTATATTTTTCTTTTGAAGTCGGAGTCGAACATGAATAGTATGGGATACCTATTTACCTCTTCCGTATTAGCTCCGTAAACCTTCGATCAGTCAATCGGATAGAAATTATTCGCCCGTTTGCACCCCAAGATTGGAGCATCCCCATGCAATAAGCTCTCAAATCCAAATGCCCCCAATTTGACTATAGTACCCCTTATGTATTTGTCGTCTTTTGCGCTTGTACCCCGATGTACGTTCACTAACCGTCATATCTTTTCTCAACATTACGTTGACCGGAAGAACCGATCAGAAATTCAGAATCTCTCTCAACCATAAACCAGCAGAAGACACTACCGTGTGGCAAACAAATTAGCTAGGATGTAAAGAAATCGCACACGATCTATACCACATTTCATCCTATTGGCGATGCGCTCGCTCCCATCAATTTTTTTATGGCCAAACCCCTTTTCCAAAATGCATGTATTGCTGTTGCACTTAGTCGTTTCTTTCGTGCGCAAGGTTGGTCTTCTCCAATCTCCCTCCACCCTGAGACAAGCAGGCATGGCCCCGCGTCAAAGTCAAATACCCCAAAATTTTCATCACTATATATACAAGTCACCGGGTGTCTTGCAACACTCCAAGACAGGGACATCATTTGCCCAGAAGCCTTTCTCACATTCCTCTCTTAGAAGAAGCTTGCAACGCACAAAGGTCAACCTAGTAGTAGTACAGGGCTTCTAAGGCGCCAAATTCGGGTCACATTTTGCTGCGTAT
Source organism: Dendrocalamus latiflorus (assembly GCA_017311315.1). Classification (NCBI taxonomy): domain Eukaryota; kingdom Viridiplantae; phylum Streptophyta; class Magnoliopsida; order Poales; family Poaceae; genus Dendrocalamus; species Dendrocalamus latiflorus. Next base: position 10,980,775 of record CM029639.1, read on the forward strand.
ATACACGCTTACAATAGGGAGCCATCTGACCTTGCTAGCTACGTTTGTCTACCGGTCAGCATGGACGCCGGCTCGAGAGACGCGCAGAGTGGTCTGGAATGGCGGGTGACGGTGCCGGAAGGCGCGTCGGTGACGGTGGAGTACGAGGCCGGCCCGGCCAAGAGGACGTGGGCGTGGCTGGTCTCCTACATGATCGTGCTCAAAACCACGGTGTCCGGGTTTGCCAAGAAGGTCTGGAAGATCGGCGCTGACGATCCCCGGAAGGTGGTGCACGGCCTCAAAGTAGGCCTGGCTCTCACCCTGGTCTCCATCTTCTACTACACCAGGCCTCTGTACGACGGTGTCGGTGGGGCTGCCATGTGGGCCATCATGACAGTCGTCGTGGTCTTCGAGTACACTGTTGGTAAGTCGTTGTATTATCAAATTAAGTCACACCTAAAACTACAAATTGAAGTGCATGCTGATCGGTTGCAATGGCATTGATCTGCAGCATGCATGCATGTATTTTTACTTGGTTTGCTCACCGTCTTTTGTGCGTGCATATACGTGTAGGTGGCAGCGTGTACAAGGGGTTCAACAGGGCCGTCGCGACGGCGAGCGCGGGCGTGCTCGCGCTCGGCGTGAACTGGGTGGCGAGCAAATCCGGGGACAAGCTCGAGCCTGTCATCCTCAGCAGCTCCCTCTTTCTTCTGGGTACGTGTGTCCATCTTCGTGCGCAGTGGTAGCTCCTCTTTGTCGGTCGTAAGTCGCGACCGATCGACTAGTCACGCTATGTGCAACACTAACACACAAGTAAACATGCGCGCGCGTGCAGCTGCGGCGGCCACCTTCTCGCGGTTCATACCGACGGTGAAGGCGCGGTTCGACTACGGCGTGACCATCTTCATCCTGACATACAGCCTCGTGGCCGTGTCGGGGTACCGCGTCGACGAGCTGGCGGCGCTGGCGCAGCAGCGGCTTTCCACCATCGCCATCGGCATCTTCATATGCCTCGCCGTCTGCGTGGTCATCTGGCCCGTGTGGGCCGGCCAGGAGCTGCACCTCCTCACCGTGCGCAACATGGAGAAGCTCGCGGGCGCCGTGGAGGGCTGCGTCGAGGACTACTTCGCCGAGCCCGCAAAACGGGCGCAGCGGGCCAAGTCGGAGGGGTACAAGTGCGTGCTCAACTCCAAGGCGTCCGAGGACTCGCAGGCCAACCTGGCGCGGTGGGAGCCCGCACACGGCAGGTTCGGCTTCCGCCACCCCTACGGCCAGTACACCAAGGTCGGCGCCGCCATGCGTCACTGCGCGTACTGCGTCGAGGCCCTCAACAGCTGCATCGGCGCCGGGGTCCAGGCGCCCGAGCACGTCAAGCGGCTCCTCGGCGACGTGTGCACGAGGCTTGGCAAGCAGTGCGCGCGGGTGCTCAAGGAGGCATCGAGCTCCGTCGCCACGACGACGACCTCCCGGACTCTGGACTTCGCCGTGGCGGACATGAACACGACGGTGCACGAGCTGCAGGGCGACCTGCAGGCGCTCCCGTCCAAGCTGGCCATGGAACCGGCAGATATGTCGCTGATGGATGCCATGCCGCTCTTCACCGTGGCGTCTCTGCTGATAGAGATATCCACGAGGATCGAGAGCGTGGTCGACGCCGTCGACACGCTGGCGAGCCTCGCAAGCTTCAAGCAGGTGGACGATGACGACGACAAAAGGAGAGAAACCGAGATGAAAGTGCACCCATTGAACGAGCCGGATTCCGACACGTCACCTGAAAACCAGACAACCAAGGCCACTGGACAGGCTTGAACATCTACACACCGCTCCAAACCAGGACGAGTCAGATTTAACCTGGTGGTGCCATCGGATTAGTTATCTTCCCCGTAATTGCACGCTTATTTAATCATGACTTCGTGATTTATTTACCGTGGAGAAGTTCACAGCTTCACATCCGCGGCATTCAGGACGAATAAAACCGGCCGGCTTATGATCGATCATCACAAAGTCGGCATCGTCGTCGAATTATTCATGCGGTACCTGTGTACTAGGACAAATAAAATTGTTGGTAGTACAATATACTGGTAGTAGAAAAGTGGTGACAGAAATAAAATACAATTGTTAATTTGTGAGGGTATTATAGATTTTTCTTTTTCAACTAGGTTTTTGTAGAGGGTATTTTGGATTATCTCATATGAACATCTATGTGTAAACCGCAATTACATTTTCATTCCCTACATGCTAAATTTGAATCAGTTTAGCTCAATCGAGGAATTAATCGAATCAATTTTCCTTTTTCGTTTCTAGGATGGCAAGGCCGAGTGCACCATCGTGCTAAGGAGCCACAGTACAATACGGTGCAGAGATACAGTACACTTCTATACAATTACTCTATAGTCTACAGAGCAGAAGCAGTTCGGTTCAATTCCATAGCCGGATTCTTGCACCAAGAAGCAGGAAATGGGCCAAGATTGGTGTCGTGTGCGCAGAGAAGAGGCAAGGGTGGAGCGAGCTGGGTGATCACCTTTTGGGGCGCAAACATGCGCTTGGTGAGGTGGGAGCTCAAGTAGTTGACGGCCTAGCTCACAGACTCAAAGGGCGCCAACGTGTCAATCTCCGCCCTGCCCTGTCGCACACGCCAGTGGCCAGGCCTTTTTTTTTTTTTTGAAAAGAGTGGCCAGGGCTTGATCTTGCGCCTCGCCATTCATGAGGACTCATGCGTAGTACTCTTTTAAAGATTATACTGTTAATAATGTGGGTAGTAGTATAATTAAATCTTAACTAATTTAAATTATTAGATCACAAAGATTAGATGATTTATATTTATTTTTAAGACACCGTAAAAGAGCTCACAAAATATTGTTTAGCACGATCGTATGAGCAAACAAATTGACGGTAGTACTAGGACGTACCATTTGTACACTACGGAAAAAGGTGCATACGCACATAGCTATCGATCAGGTCGTGAAAATTACAGGGCAGCCTATGAACATGCATGCATTGCTGCTCTTGATGTGCTTTTTCTTTTGGCATGGTTTTATTTCTGGTGCAGCTTGTTTGTTGCATTACAGTCGCGCCACGCACTAGAAGATTTGTGCGTATCGCCTCGTGTTTGAACGCATCGCCCCTCGAGATTTTATGGGCCTTTTGGCAACGGCTAGCTTTTAGCTGAAATTTTTAAATTTTAGCTGTTTACGGTATAAATTACGGAGAAAGGTACTCATTTGCGATTTTGGATGGTACAGATGTTGGGTTTTTAACGTGTACATCGTTTAACTTGTAGACCCCGTTTTAAGAAAATACTCCATTTGAAAGTTAGATACTATAACAAAAACCACTAGTTTCGGAGGTAAAGAACAGGCTATAATGGGGCAAGGGCAGAAAGCTGGTACGGCGAAACGCGTCCCTGTCTGCTCGATGTATTGGCGGCGTGCTGCAATCCCATCAAGCCCTGGAGCGTACAAAGCAGTCTCGAACCTGACGAGATTCAGAGGAAACTGGGATAGGATTATGACACGGTTCGGTTCCTAGCTAGTGGACTACGAAACTTCTGCACTGAGTTGGATGGAGATATCGTTGTTATCGATCGGGCCAGAGTTCAAGCTGATCGAGCTAGTGGCCCTGCTATTTCAGATATGCATGTAATCATTATGTACTACATATTCCTTGCATCCAACTAGCTGTTTCGTACTCCACTAGCTAGGAACCGTATCATAATCCAGTGGCTAGCTAGGAAGCGTGTCGTAATCCAGTGGTCGGAGCCACGTAAGAAGGTGGGGCTTTTTGACCTCATAGCTTTTTTGTATAGTAGCCTAAAATTTAAAAAAAATTAAATGAAAGTCTAAAATATTATAAGCCTCTTCTTTTCAAATTTTAAAAATCATTTTTTACTTTTTCTATTGTAACTATCTTTCAAATAAAGTGTCTTTTCAAGACGGGTTTTACAAGTGAATTATAGTACACACTGTAACACCTTCATTTATATCGGTTAAAATCGTACGTGAGTTTCTGTGACTTCGTACTCTTTCACACAAACAGCCTAAAAACTATAAATCGCAGTCAAAAGATAGAAACAAAAACCAAAAAAACATGCCACTTAAGCCCTATTCATATTGGTTTTTGTAAAAAAAAAACAAAAACCAATATGAACATAAGCACCTGGCTTCTTGAAGCGGCTTATCTACTCATCTCGCTACCATCTTGCTTTAGGGATAAGGCAGAGAAGTCACGGGTGCATCACACATCCCGTTTCTCTCGCTCCCGTCACGTGTACTATCTTTTTCTTACTTTTTTCACTACTCATCTTTTCTTTCTAAAATTATTTCTTTCAACTACTACTATTTATTTTCAAATAAAAGATATAAACTATTAAAAAATATCAATAAAAATCAATACGAACACTCTCTGAGATCCTGGCTACGCTACTGTAATAATACTTTCCCAGTTTCCTCCGAATCTCATCAGCCGTACGGGACTGGTCTCTACGCTCCAGGGCTTGGTGGGTTTGCAGCACGCCGCCAACCATCGAGCAGAGAGGGACGCCTTTCCCGCTTCACACGGACTTTCTGTCCTGCCCATTATAAAATCTCCGGGGGCGATGCAAGGTGCTCAATGCATATTTCAGGAGATATCGCAGTCTCAAAATTCCGGTAGCCCCCCAATGAATGTGCTCTGAGCAACACGGTAAAGATAGGCAGTCTCAAGTGGCACTCAGGAGTCAGGACTCTTTATGCATCAACTTGGTCTGTCTTTTAAGCATTTGTCGTGTGGAAAGCAATCCTCGGTGCCCGTCGTGTGCAAAAAGTTTCGTAGTCTTATTCCTAGGAGATAAATTAATCCTTCCTCCTTACAGTGCTATCGCTCGGTGACAGCCTCACAAGATCAATGCAAACGATTGAGCTGAAAAAAAATGACTTATGGTTAAAATTTCATTGTAATTGACTGAAATTACACTGTAACTGGTGGTGGCTTATTTGGCCTAACTAAATTTAAAAAATTTAAAAATAGAAAAAAAAACAGGTTAGCCCATCACAAACAATGCAAACGAATACGGAAAAAAGAACGGACAAAAAAATTCAAAAAAATCCAAAAAATTAGAAAAAAAAACAAAATTTATAAATAGTAAAAAATAAACAAAAAACTAGAAACTCAACCTAAAAAGAGCAGTGCCTTAAGGCTCACCGAAATTTAATAAACCTAGACTGAGCCTGCAGACATGAAGAGCAGTAAAGCTTTCAGGGAAAAAAAACTACTTACGTACTCTTAAAGCATCTCAACTCGTCTCTTTGGCCATTAATTATTTTCAGAGGTAGCAAAAGCAAGAACAGTGACACCTGACACACACGCCACAGCTCTCGACTGCCAACTTGCCAAGGAATATCAAAATTTGAGACAGCAATTTCATCAGTTGCATTATTTGAGACGCGAAAAATATATTTCCAGAATTCCAGCTCTGCATAGTTTATTTCTCATTGTCAGGCATCTACAACTACCTGGGTTTTTTTGGGATATGGATTTTGGCTTATAGCTTTTGAATTCTAGCTATCCACGAAAGAGAGTATAAAGATAAAAACAATCATATGCAATTTTAGTCGGTATAGCTGAAGTTAATATAGCATCCATTACAATCAATTTATAGACCTTATCTTAAACAAATGTATCATTTGAAAGCTAGTTACTATAGCAAAGAACAAAAGCCAAAAGTCACATACTGCTCGTCTGGGCCAACGATGTCACTCCAAACTAGACTCTGGACCTAAGTAGCAAAATAAGAACACACGTCCAATTAGGCCTATTGAAAAGGCCTTCTGCCTCCCGTGTCTAAATGGAATTTCGTCTCGTCTCATCTCCTGCTAGGCCAATTGGGTCATGAAAGCAAGGAACCAACCGCTGTCCGCTAAGAAGAAAACCGCACGATCTCATGCTATAGGGCATGTTATTTTTTCTGTGGTTTATTAGCATACTAGCTAAAGGGCCGCCGCATGTTGTTGCGAAATAACACAAAAGGTAAATATCTAAATTTTGTTCTTCTTCCTCCCCCTTTCTTCTTCTCCCTTCCACCATCTTCTCAACCACCAGCGTCAGCAAGGCCGGGCCAGCACATCAGCGGCCACCGCCCATCCACCAGATGTGCACCCAAGTCCCCGCCATTCCTTCTTGAATTAGTTGACTCTCGATGTTGTGTGCTAGCGCAAAGCAAAGAAAAGTAATTCAATTCCACGCTCGAAGAAAATGAGCTAGAAATAAAGAAATGAAATCCAAGAAAAATCAAATAAAATAGGTTTTGGGCTTTTAGAAGGGTCCAAAAGGTGATATGGGCCTAAGAAATGGGTCGGCGGGCTCGAAATGGTTAAAATGGGTATAAATATATATTTTTGGGTTTCGAGTGAACAGTAACGGGTTTCGGGTTTATTGTGTCCGTGGCTTTTATAGGCGCCCGAAGGCGGTTCGACGCTGAGAGGGGATCAGGGCAGAGGCAAATTGCGGCCCGTCGATGCTATGTAGATTAAGGTGAGTTGGCAAGGGCTGTCAGAGGAGGAGGTATGGCTATTAGAAGCTTGCAGCAAGTGGCAACGAAGGGAGAACACGAGAAGGTGCGAGAGAGCTCGGGTGGCAGTAAAACCAATGGCGGCAGTGGCTGTTTTTAGGACGGCGACAAAAAATATCTGTCGTTGAGCAGTGCCAGCGCAAAGCAAGGTGGTTTGGTAGGGGCTGGAAGGCGCGGGAGAGCGCTGGGGCTTGGCGGCGAAGAAAGAAGTCGGCGGCGGAAAAGATCGGGCGTCGACGCAATTTTTCGATCGGTGAATAGTGCCAGCAAAGCATCCGCTTCATGAGGCAAGGTAGCACGAATCTCAAGGTTTGGATGGCTAAGATTGGTGGAGAATTGGCTAGAGAAGCTCAGAGAATCGAATTCAAAAAGAAAATTTCAATTTTTTGAAAATTCGGTTTGTTTCAGCCTGCACGTCCAATTCAGGTGCTAGCTGTGAACATTCAGCTGAAATATTTTTTGCTCATATTTGTAATATTTTTTATCCATATTTTTGCTGTAACATTTTTTTATTTCGTGTATGCAATATCGATTTTTGTATCACATATTTTTATTGCATACGGTGATTAAAATTGTTGCACATATTATCTAAGAATGTTGCATCGGAGCGTATGATACGAATACTTACATTGTTCTTTGTTTTTTTGGTTGCATACATGGCCGAGAAATGTTGCAGATATAGTGAGAAATGTTGCGGGTGGAAATACTCACATGTTCTTTGTTTTTTGTTGGAACATTTCGATTTCATGTACGCAACATTTCAATTTCATATGTATAACATTGAGATGTCATATGTGTAATATTGAGACTTTTATTATTTTTTGCATACATGGTTGAGAAATATTGTAACCTAGCGTATGGAGCTAGCACCTGGATTGGGGTCCGAACGCTAGCAAATCCCTTTAAAGAAATATGGCAGACACGATTATGAAGGCCCGAAAGACATGCGAAGCTGCCCTGCCAACTCCTCGGCCGTGACCCCGTCCGTTGTAAACTATCAAAACCCATCAAATTAAGCCTAAGATTCTCGGCCTCTTCTTTTGAGTTCCTAAAAGCTATTTTTAGCTTTTTTTTATTACAATAACTAGTTTTCAAATAGAGTGTATTTTTATAGCGGGGTCTACAAGTTGATTATAGTACACACTGTAGCGACTTCATTTATATTGGTCAAAACAACACGCGATTTTCATTACTCTATACCCTCTTTCACGAATAGCCCAAAAGTTATAAACTGCAGCTAAAAGATATAAACCAAAACAAAAAATGAACAGACCCATTACTAATCCCACGGTGTAAACATGGTAAATCCGATCAAACCTGTCTGGCTTGACTTCATTGTATGTATACACTCGCTTGTCACCGGAGCATATAGGGTGAAAACCATCTAAACTTGAAAACTTTGCTACAACCCTTTTATGGATTAGTGTGATGAGTATTTAATTTTATTGTAACGTGTAATAATCTCAAAAATGTTGTAACAAACTAGACTTTGTTGCAGCCTTTTTATTAATTGCTACAATGAATGTATTACACTTTGTAACAAAATCAAACACTTTTACAACAATTGATAAAAAGGCTTCAGTAATCAGATGGTTTTCACCCTATATGTCCCCTGTTTGTCACCGGCAGGATTCCGAACTCTGTTTAAAGCCTGTTCAGACGTGCTTGTCAGATTTTCCGGTGACGCGTCAGGATCCAGATCGTCCAATGGGTGCGCTTCTATCTCGTTTTCTGCCTTCTTGTCCTCACCATCATCGCCCGGTTTGAACCTCGCGAGAGTCGCCAGCGTGTGGACGGCGTCGACGACTCCCTTGACCCTCGCGGAGATCTCTATGAGCAGCAACGCAACGGTGAAGAGCGGCATGGCTTCTATCAACGACGTCTCCGTCAGTTCCTCGCCCAGCCTGGACGGGAGCACCCTCAGGTCGCCCTGCATTCTTCTCCGGCACGGCGAAGCCCAGCGTCCGGGAGGCCGTCATCGCGGCGACGGAACTCAACGCCTACTTAAGCACCCGTGCGTACTGCGTGCCAAGCCTCGTGCACACTTCGCCGAGGAGACGCGGGGGCGTGCTCGGGCGCTGCGCCGACGCAGCTGTTGAGTGCCTCGACGCAGTACGCGCATTGGCGCATGGCGGCGCCAACCTTGGTGTACTGGTCCTAGGGGTGGCGGAAGCCGAACCGGCCGTGCGGGGGCTCCCACCGCTCCAGGTTGCCTGCGAGTCCTCGGACGTCTTGGAGTTGAGCACGCACTTGTACCCTCCGACCTGGCCGACGCGCGCTTTTCGGGCTCGGCGAGGTAGTCCTCGACGCAGCCCTCCACGGCGTCCGCGAGCTTCTCCATGTTCATACGAAGGAGAAGGCAGGAAGGACATGCTAGATCACCGGACATGCATTGCCGTGACCCGAGCGCGCTTCTTGTCGTTGGCTTGGCCCCCCGCCGCCCGCACGTCCAACTGCACGCGGTTCAAGTCGCAGCCGCCGTCGCCCGCACGCGTCGCGTGCTCGTACCGGCGCCCGTAACTGGGCCGGGCCAATTTCACGCCTAGCCTCGCCATTTTTTCAGGCATGAACAGATGAGCACGACCCAGGGCCGTAAAGGGGCTGGAGACCGCTTCTAGGTACTGGGCCTCTTCTGTCATGGCAGCAAGCAGCGAACCGTCGTTTCTCAACGAGAATATATCGCGTCGCATCTATCACTCTTTTCTCCGCCTTTTTAGACAGGCTATCACTGTCATTTTTCTGTCACCCATATGTTTGGAGAGCTGTAGCTTGCGTTTCCAGATTTGGTACGAGAGAATGAGAGTTTAGGCCCCACTTATTTCAACTTCATCTTCTAGCTTTTAATTTACTATTTCTATATTTCATCTTTTCTATTTTTTTTGGCTTTTTTAGTCTTTTATACCTTTTTTTTTCTCGTATTCCTTCGTATTGTCCGTAATAGGCTAATTTGTTTTTTATTTTTTAAATTTTTTAAATTTAATTACGTCAAATAAGTCACTATCAGCTACAGTAAAAAAATAAGCCAACTATAGTGAAAAATAAGTTATAAATCATCGTTAAACTGAGCACCACTTAAATGTTTGATCTCAGGATTGATTTTCTAGATTGGTCAAAGGTGTTAAAGCTCTTAGGCCTGTTTTTTTGGGTTAAAGATGTAGATTAGGGATTTAACATGTCAAACACTATTGGTTAGAGAGGATTAACTTAACATAATCAAAGTGTTTTAACCCTCCTAACCGGGATTAAATTAATCAATCAAATTAATAGAATAAGTTAATCTAGCATAACTAATCCTTCTAAAATTTGTTTTCTAGTGTTAACTCTTCTCTAATTTAGCCAAACAGTAAGATTAGCAAGGTTTGTTGCCAAGCGCAAAACCCATTCAAAATAGCTTTTGGTTTCTAGCTTTTAATTTTCAGAAGTCTAAAACCGTTTTAAACGTGTTGGTTTCTTAACACGGCCTTTTCTCCTTGTTTCTTTGTATTATCCATATCGATATAATAGGTTTTGTTAAATTTCCCCCTCTTTTTTCTTTACTTTTGCTTTAACTGAATGCCTCACCCGAGCCAAAATCTAACGGTCGCAACATTGATTAGTGGAATAAGTTAATTCATTACAACTAACCTCCTAAATTTCATTTTTCTAGTGCTAATTCACCTAATATAGCAAAATAATAATTTAGATTAACAATATTTGTTACCAAATATAAAATTTAGATTAAACTAATCTAGTTAGGTTAAGACCAGTTAACCCAGTTATTTTAATTCTAAACCAAACACAGACTTGGGATTGTGTTTCCAGACTTGAAAGAATGGATTAACTTGCACGTGTCGAAAAAGCTCGTTTAGATCTGGCAGGGCGTTCAATTCAGTTTATCTACGTGCAAACCTACGACGTGTGTATATTTTTACCTCCAAGAACATGTACATTTTCACATCTGCCAAGGGCATTGAGAATTTGTGGTGATCGGTTCGGCTGAAAAGCTCGTGGCTTATGGCTGAAAATACTGTAGCTGACTGAAAAAAACACTGTAGCTGACAGAGACTTATTTAGCATAATTAAATTTAAAAAAATTTAAAAATAAAAAAAAATATGTTAGCCCATTACGTATAATACAAATAAATACGGGGAAAAAAGAACCGACAAAAAAGCTCAACAAAAAGTCAAAAGTTCAAAAAAAAGACGAAACTTATGAATAGTGAAAAATAAGTCAGAAGCCGAAGCCAAGTTGATCAGGGATATGCACATCTAGCAATTAAACCGATAAATTGACTTGAGGAACCAGTAAAACGTGTGAATTGTATGTTCAATGTTTATTTGTTCTATTCTTATCGGAGATTCGTCATGAACAGAAAGTAAATAGAGTGCTCCAGTCTTGCAAGCGAACAACAAAATATTCAGCAAATCCGTGAAGTTTTTTTATTCAGCTCCCAACCAAACCGAGCGTCTGTTACTATTTCTCTCCCACATTTTACTCCCCCTCGCCACCCCCCCCCCCACCCACCACCAACCCCTCTATTTCTCCTCGCCTCCTCTCCTCCCCTGCACTACCTCCGCACCGCCAAATCCGTAACCCTAGGCCTGCCCCCACCCCTCCAATCCATGGATGCCGCCTCCGCATCCTCGTATTCCTAGCGCCGTAGCGGGGAAGCCGCCATTATGGGTTTCGCCTACGCCGCCGCTGCCGGGAGGAGACCGACCGAGGGAGAATGAGGTGCTGCCTCAGCCGCGTGCCATCCACCGGGTGCCGGGCCATGGGCGTTGCGGGGCGGGTGAAGCCGACGTCGCTGGGCAGCCGACGCCGCCGCGTGCGACCGTCGTGCGACCCGTTCTCCGAGCCCTTCACTGAACGCCCGGCACCGGCCGCGGCTTCCTCCCCTGCCTCGCCGGCGGCGTGCTGCACGTAGTAGGCGCGCGTACTCTCCCCGTCTTCTCCGGCGATCTCGCTGGTCCATCTCTTTCTGCTTCCTCTCTGGTTGTTTGTGCTTGTAGATTCGTTTGTGTGTGTGGGTGATCCGAAATGGACGTGTTTGGTGATGGGGATGAGGTGGTCGACGCGGAGTACGCGGAGGTGGATCCGACCAGGCGATACATGCGCGTAAGTTTTTCTTCGGCTTTATTTTCTGATGAATTATTTAGTTTAGTACTAGTGCAAATGGAAAATACCATTGCTTATGAGAATGACATGTGGGGCCTAGGACATCACATTAGCGCATGCAACTTTGCAAAATGATCCACGAAAATGACACATCTCTGCCTGTTGTACTGATCCGAATTATTTTTCCGATGATGCAGTACAATGAGGTGCTGGGGATAGGAGCTTTCAAGACTGTGTATGTCCTCAGCATCCTCTTCTTTCGCTTTATGTTTCTTCTGTCAAAGAGATTTCTTTTGATTGCAGTGTGTTGTCTCATTTTGAAAATCTGAAAAAAGGGGCAAAATTGGCTACAGGACATTAAACTTTTGTGAAGTTTGCTCTAGGATATTGTCTTTTTGTGCCTTTGCTGAAAGACACTAAACTTTGGGGGCGCTTTGCTGAAACACACTCCGGCCATTAAAATAATGTATTTGGCTGAGAGAGAGAGGAGAGAGAAGGTGGGTGAAAAGTCTTTTTTGCCCCTATTAGTCGGCCTGAAACTATCTCTCTTCCTGATTGAAACAGAGAGCGAGAGACAGAAAGAGAGAGAGAAATAAACAAAGAAAGAGAGAGAGAGAGAGATAGGAAGGAGGAGCACTGTGTTCACACGGTTGAACCAAACTGGAAGAGGTCAGGGGCATCGGAAGTCAATTTGAAAATTTTCTCTCTCCAGTTCGACTGGAAATGATATTTTAATGGGTCCGGTGTCCACAAGCAAAGAGCCATAAAAAATAGTGTCTTTAGCAAAGACACAAAAAGATAGTTTCCTAGCATAAATGCCACAAATTTTGAGTGTCCTGTAGCCAATTTTGCCAAAAAAAAGAAGGTTAGAATTGACCATAGATGCAATCATGTTTTGGCCAGGACAACATGATCAAAGTAATCAACAACCTTCAAGTTAGATAATTTCATCACATTTAATAAGTTGTTGATTTTAAAACACTATGTCAGTGTTAGGCTTGACGAGAATAGAATAATCCTCAAATTATTACGTTATTATATTATTTGAATATACCCCTTATCGATAAGAGGTAAATACGACAGAATAATCGTAAGCTCTTCTACGACCATATAGTCGTCTACGACAATATAGTCGTAAGCTCTTTCATGACCATATGGTCGTAAGCTCTTTTACGACCATGTAGTCGTAAGTCTTACTCTTACTGCGACTATCCTTTGGTTGTAAGTTCTTCTACGACCATGTAGTTGTATTACTGTGACTACTCCTTGGTCGTAAGTCCTATGACCAAATAGTCGTAAATCCTACTACGACTACTCCTTTGATCGTATGTCCTTCTAAGACTATGTAATCGTAAGTCTTACTGCGACCACTCTTTGGTCGTGGGAATTCCTATAACAAATTTATCTCCAACCAATATGTCTACGACGATGAACTACATTGTCGGTTCGTCTGACAAGACGGTTAGAATGTGCGTTTATCTACTAACCGCACACGATCTCTCTCTGACAACCACCGCTACACGGTAAACGGCTTTTTACGTCATGGTCAACCATCTTCCGACGGTGCTTGAAGGATCTGCTCGATCCTAATTGCTCAACCAGCCCTTCGAGTCGATCTACTCGTGACAACACCTCTGCGGCCTTCGGATGGCCAACTTCTAGGGTACATACAATCGCCCTGAGAAGGAAGACGACTTGCATCGAATGCGCCAACCAAGACCATAGCCAAGAACATTCGATGCAGGTCGTCCTCCTTCCCAGAGTGATTGTATGTACCCTGAAAGTTGGCCATCAGAAGGTCGCAGAGGTGCTACCATGAGTAGATCGACTCGAAGGGCTGGTTGAGCAACCAGGATCGAGCAGATCCTTCGAGCACCGTCGAAAGATAGTTGGCCATAATGTGCTCGTCTCCTCTTGCTGCCTGAACCGCAGTCGTGTAAATCTGAAGGAATTCGATGAGATTCGGAGACCCATCGAATTTATCCATGCTCACCGGTCGAAACCGCGGCGGCCAGTGCACTGCTCGGGTACGAATGCTCGTCATCCGGCAACAACCTCCTGACGTCTCCTTTGTGGAAACGGGTAGTTAGCATCGCTAGGCGAACGCACCCAGCGATGCCTGACGGAGGGCGGACCGGAGATCTCGTCCACTCGAGGATGATACTTGTAGTCCATCTGCTGCTGTAGGTTCCTTGCTCGAAGTGGTGACCGAGCATTGACTTGCGGATCCGAAACAATCTGGGGCAATCTCCTCCGGCTGGTATTGCGATCGGGAGTGCGACGTGCCCCGTCACCATACCAACTCCTGCGAGGCAAACTTCGTGAATGACTAGATGCGGTCATACCTTGTCGACTCTCGGAGCAACGTCGGTGAGGTTGCTCAAGTCGGGCCATCACATCGTGTAGCCTTCGTGCAATATTTTCAACGAAGCAGTCGTAGCCTAGTGTTCGAGCAAGCTCTTGAGTCGGGTTCTCGAGTAAGTCATTGATCCGTTGAAGCTCCCGTGCCTCTTCGGACTGGTACTGGACCCGCCTAGGCAAAGAACTCTGGGTGGCTAGTCGCTTTTGCCGAGCAGTCTCAGAATTCTTGACCCCTGATGCAAACTGGGGCTGCTTCAAAGGAGAGCGAGTATTTCTAGTATTTCTCCCACGCTTATCAGAGTACTGATTGGGCTCATCACTGGAGGTCTCATTGCCATTCCCACGAGAGGAGGGAGAGTGTGATCGTCGGGGAGTATCCTTAGGCGTTCCTCCGAGAGGGTGATGAGACGTAAAAGGCCGTTTACCGTGTAGCGGTTGTTGTCAAAGAGAGATTGTATGCTGTTAGTAGATAAATGCACGTTCTAACCGTCTTATCAGATGAATTTGTCATAGGAATTCCCACGATCAAAGAGTGGTCGCAGTAAGACTTACGATTACATAATCTTAAAGGGCATACGACCAAAAGAGTAGTCGCAGTAGAACTTACGACTATTTGGTCGTAGAAGAATTTACACTGTCACTCATTATTATACGTAAGTCATAATATAATGGTTCAGATTTCAGATATGTGTGTTTAGAATGCATTGTTCTATCTGTTTTTGACTCTGTAGAGCACTAATAGTAATGCATACCTGCTAATTCATATAGTTGGGTTTGAAAATTAATCTTATAGTAGCTTTTTTCTGTGGACTTAATAATTCACATGCTCAGTTGTAGCCAACTAGCCATAGTTGTCTTTGTTACTGTTCCACTTTGATCAAAACGACTAGAAAGGTCCCAACTAAAGGAAAACTAGTAATTTAGTTTTCATTTCATGCCTTTCAGCACCCATCTATGCCAAATAACCGCTTAGGAACCACAGGTCACCCAACGGTTGGGAGTGAGGAGAGGAGGGGGGTGCGATTTGCAGCTGTTTCAACTTTCAAGCCGACTGCTGACCAGTTCCTTTGACCCTTAGATTCACTGGTTTTGTCCGACGGTAACTTAGATTCACCGGTTTTGTCTGACGGTAATATACCACAAGAAAGGCCTCATAGTGGCATTCAGGGAACATATTCATAATGGCAAATATACACAATCATCACGCTACATGGCTTACTTTCCCTTTTGCTTTTCTGTATCGCCCTTATAACTAGTACATGGGGCTGTCTGCCTGTCTGTAATTTTTTGTATCCATTTTTACTTTGGATTTAGTTACAAGGCATTCGATGAGGTTGAAGGTATCGAGGTTGCATGGAATCAAGCGAAGATAGATGAGGTGATGCAATGTCCAGATAATCTTGAGAGGCTGTACTCAGAAGTTCATCTCCTGAAGTCTCTCAAGCATGGAAATGTAATGAAGTTTTATAATTATTGGGTTGATGATCAAAACAAGACAATTAATGTTATTACAGAATTGTTCACGTCTGGAAGTCTCAAGCAGTAAGTAACAAGCAACAACCATGCTCTGTAGCTACTTCCATGCTTCTTGGGGAATGACACCATTACAACTTTGTGCATTTCTAGTTACCGTCGGAAACATCCACGTGTTGACTTGAAGGCAATAAAGCATTGGGCAAGACAGATTCTTCATGGATTGGATTACCTGCACAGCCACCAACCTCCAGTTATCCACAGAGACCTGAAGTGTGATAATATTTTTGTTAATGGGAATCATGGAGAAGTTAAGATCGGAGATCTTGGGCTAGCTACAATGATGCGAACGCCTAGAGCGAGAAGTGTCATTGGTACTAAGCTTTGGCCTACTTTACCAATTTCCATGTTATTTCTGAACAAATCTATTATGGTCCTTTAGTTTGGAGGGACAACTTAGTGACCGTTTTGGTGGTACCACTAAAGCACTTGACATAGTCTGTGGTCAATGTTAGCCAAATGCATAGCCAATTAAGCCATTAGTGGCCTTATTGACATTTAAACCTTATGTGTTACATACACGAGTATTCCACATTACCTACTTATGGTTTCAAGTTTTCATGAATGCATATGGTTCTTTCAAAATCGACTTGCTTATACCTGTGGTCTGGAGTTTCTGTATGTCATACATGTGGCCTCTTACTTTCTGCAGGTACTCCTGAATTCATGGCACCTGAGCTATATGATGAGAATTACAATGAACTTGTTGATATATACTCATTTGGAATGTGCATGTTGGAGATGTTCACTCTTGAATATCCATACAGTGAATGTACAAATCCAGCTCAAATTTTTAAGAAAGTATCCAAAGTAAGTGTTTCTTGATTTATCTTTGTAGAAGTGTGCTTCAACACACTATTTTTATCTAAATTACTGCCCCTGATTTGTAGGGTGTCATGCCGGCTGCACTGGCTAAAATTGCAAATCCTCAAGTAAAACAGTTCATTGAGAAATGCTTAGTTCCTGCTTCTGAGAGGTTGTCTGCCAAAGAACTATTGCAAGACCCATTTCTTTGCCCTGATAATACAAATGGCTTTGCTGGCGTTAAGTTTCCATTATCAACACCCAAAGCAGTAGACATCTCTCTGGAATCTTTGCACATGGATGTTGACACTCGTGAATGTATGCATGCTAGCCCAGTCAAGAAAAATGGTCTTGTTGCTCCACATACATCTGTGTTGGAGTTCACGAGAACTAACAAAAATACGGAACTAAAGCTAAAGGGCGAGAAAATTGATGACAATTCAGTCTCTCTGGTTTTGCGAATTGCTGATTTGTGTGGTATGTCTTTGTGTTTTTTGGAACTCAAATTCCTGTATTTTTGTGATGCATCATTGCCTTTATGTTTGCAGGTCGCATAAGGAATATTCATTTCCTCTTCTACTTGGATTCTGACACGGCTATGTCTGTTGCTGCTGAAATGGTTGAACAGTTGGAGTTAGCAGACTGTGATGTTACTTTCATTGCTGATTTTATTGACCTTTTGATAGTGAATCTTGTTCCTGGTTGGAAACTGGTAAATAATGCAGCGATGAGCCCATATAGGGAATCTCAAATGGTTGAAAGTGAGCAAGTAATTACTTCTCAGCAGGACCTGTCAGAGTTGGCACCTGATTATGTGTTAGTTGAAAGTATGATGCATTCAAAAGATATCAATGCATCATCAATTTATCTTGATTCTGTCTCAAGTGCAACTAACCTAGGAGGAGCGAAGGGCTCTGAAGGGTCGGACATTTCTGTGCAGCTTGCTGGGAGTTCCAAAAGTCCTAGTGAGTATGGGACTATGGACTGTGTTGGGTACAGAGAGGGAATCGATAAACTGCACTGCAACCATGTTTTAGCTGATGGATCAAGGAATGTTCCAATTTTCCATATAGATCAAGCATCACCTGGTTCGGAGTTGGTGAGTGGTTGTTCATCAATTTCCATTACCGATAATCAAGATGTGCTAAATGGGGAGCTTGTTTTGATTGAAGCTCAGTACAAACATTGGTTTCATGAGTTAACAAGGATGCGGGAAGAAGCCATGGAAGGAGCTCGGAAGAAGTGGGTACCAGATAAATGATGTTTAAATTCAGCTCGGAAGAAGTGGTTACCAGATAAATGATGTTTAAATTCTAGTTTCGTGTTTCATCTGAGCATCAGAAAGAATGTTCAGATGTTTCTATTTCCTCCTGTTCTATAAGTTTTTTTTGTTCCATACAAATGTGAGATACATGAATAATTAGTTGAAACATTGCTGTGGTTAATAGTTTGCAATGTTGCAAAGCGTCTTGATAATCATTAAATTATTCGGCTAGTTTTGACTAGTATTACATAACATGATATTTTGATGCCGTTAACGAAAAATGACAATGGTTGAGACTTTTTCGTTGGGGGCAGCGAGGTAGAAAGTTGAAGTATTGGAATGAATGTGGAATTGCAATCAGTATTCAAATATAAAACTGTATAGGTGCTGAAATAGTATATTTTGTACGAATAATCTATTTTGTATTCGAAATAACAGAAATATACCTATGGCAAATTTTTTTTTACAGAAATAGACTCCAGTCGCTCGACGATTGGGCGATTGGAGTCTGTCGTCCAATCGCCAGGCAACACGCAAGCAATCTGCCGGCCGTTGGGTGAATTATTGCAGTCGTCAAACGGTCGGACGACTGCCACTGCTGTTGCCCAACAGTTGGGCGAATGGGGTTAAAAGCTCGGCTGCCACTCAACAGAAACAGACAGAAGAAAGAAAGAAGAAGAGCAGTAGGAAAGGAGAGGAAAGAAAAGAGAAAAGGGAGGAGAGAAAAGGAGAGGGAGAGGAGAGGAGAGGAAGGAGGGGAGGAGCGAAGAGAAGGGGAAGAAGCAAATTTAGGTAATTTTTTGTATTTGTAATATTGTATATGCAGTACATATATTATTTACTATTAGTGTTAGTAGAAAATTGTAGATGTAGATAGAAATAGTTCATTTTTGGTATAGAAAATTTAGTTAATGTAGTTTTATGAAATTAGCGGCAGTAGAAGCGGAGAGGAGAGGAAGAAGCAATTGTAGGTATTTTTTTTGTATTTGCGATGTTGTACATGACTGTTACTGTTAGTAGAAAATTATAAATATACATAGAAATAGTTCAATTTTTGGTATAGAAAATTTAGTTAATATAGTTTTAGGAAATTAACAGGCGTACAAGCGTGTAGTTGTATATAATTTAGTGAACACAGTTTTACAAAATTAGCACCATTAGCAAATTGACATGCAAACAAAGTGCGGCGTCTGTGGGCAAGTGCCGATAGGAAGTTCATTCTATGAGGTTAGTATAGTTAGTTACGATAGGCGAATGATCGGTGAAATGTGAATTGCAGTACATCAATACTTTCGTAGTGAGCGATGCGATTTGACATGTTGCAAAATTAAAACATATATACAGGCAGACATCAGCAATGCTGTTACCCACTATATTGAGAGTGCATTACGGTGCTGGAACCATTCGTGAAGGTCCAAATGATGTGGATTTGTGCGGTTTTCCGCAAGCCACTCTAATACACCCTGACGGCGAGAATGCTCGAATCTTAGATGTGATGCATTGGCTTATCCAGAGTTTTTCGTTAGATCCCGAGGTGTGAAGCGTCATCGTACAAGGGCTTTGGAGCCGGTCTCCAACGGACATCAGATGGGAGTTGAGAACATTGCTGCGCATTGTTGTGTAGAAGGGGTTTGAGCAAGGTGCCAGCATCGTGGATACGAGTGTGCTGCTTGTGCAACCATACGCATTACAAGCTATGCAAGGTCGTGCATACGACCTTCGTTTGGGAGGTGCGAGCAGCTTGGACGTCCCGCATGTTGGTGAAGAGAAGGAAAATGCTCGTGACGAGCCCGATGCAGTACATGGAGGGGAGGTACAATGGTCACACCATGGCGAGGGAACAGGACAAGCCGATGAAGGGGAGCATATTGAGTACATAGTGCATCAGATGGAGTGCGATGACCAGACGACATGGGATGAAGCTCCCGTCCCGCAGGAATAGAACCGGTTTGATACTGAGGGTGTTCTGCACATGACGAGCACGAATCAGCGTAGGAGTATCATGAGATAAAGATTCGATTACATTCAATGTTTGCTGACATGGCATCGCTGCAAGATGCCATCAAGTTGTGGGTCTTTTCAATGCAACGGACTTTTCGAGTCGTGAAATCTAGCCAGGAGCAGTACACCATGAAGTGCGAGCAGGCCGGTTGTGCTTGGAGGGTGCACGCACGTAGACCCTAGTATGAGACTCACTAGATTGTGTCGAAGGTGGAGCCGCACTCTTGCATTCTCAATAGTGTTTTGGTGAGACATCGTAACCTAACATCCGCCTTTATAGCCAATTTGATATATGGAGAGATAATGAAAAAGAAAGACATGGAGACCACACACATCGTGGTAGTTATCAAGAAGAAATTCAAGTACAAGATTAGCTACGTGAAGACATGGCGTGCGAACAGAAGGCATTGGAAAAACATTTCAGGTCTTTCGAGGCGGCGTACGTCAATCTTCCTCGTATGCTTAAGGTGTTGCAGGATAGGAACTCGGGCACGTATATCGCTGTGCAGAACAAGCCTTCCACAAGGCCACCAGGATATGTGGTGTTGCAGAGGGCCTTCTTAGCATTTGGTACTTGCATCGAGGCATTCAAGCACATGCTGTTGGTGATCTCAGTTTATGGGACCTTTTTGACTGGGAAATACAAGGAGCAGATCCTGACAGCCATAAGCGTTGACGGCAACAACCAAATATTGCTGCTGGCCATCGCATTCGTGGAAAGTGAGAATTATGAAAGCTGGTTGTGGTTCCTCAGACATGTCAGGGTTGGAGTTGTCGACGCTCGCCCTGTTGTGTGCATAATCCATAATCGCTACACCGGAATTGTAAAGGCTATAAAAAAACTTCAGGAAGACCCCAAGGAGCCCTTGTCTTGGCCGGATATGAGGAACCGATGGTGCATTCGTCACTTAGGGATAAAAATTTTCAAGCAGTTTCCAAAACAACCGTTGATGAAGCTATTCAAGAGGCTGGCTATGCAGAACCAGTGGAGAAAATTTGATACTTTGTGGGCATTGTTGGACGAGCACAGCAAGAAGCATGTCGACGAGAGGAGCAAAGGGTCGGTCATGCCTGGGGCGGCACAACCGGAATGCTTGCCAGCACTCGATAAGCCTAACCCAGCTGGTCCAAGAAAGAGGAGCTCACAGAACATCAAGTGCTTCTCCCAGTGGATCGAGGGAGAACCATTGGAGAAGTGGTAACTGTTGCACGACATGGATGACACAAGGTATGGCATAATGACGACTAACCTTGTAGAGGTGTACATTGGGTTTTAAGGGGTCTTCGTTCTCAGTCCCTTGTCGTCATCGTGGAAGGTGTTCTTCACATCACAATCGGCTACTTCAGGGAGAGGCACCCGAATGCCACACTTCATACGGCCAATCCCCAAACATTGTACTCACCGAAAATTATGGTATACATGGAGATGAAGGTACAGAAGGGCCAATTGCATACAGTGCATGTCATGGGTAACAGGAAGCATCGTTTCGACGTGGTACTCCGTGATAGAGCCGGATTGGGATGACTCGTTCCCTTGTTACCCACGAGGTATGCCTTGAAGATCATGCAAACGAACCTAACTGCACGTGTAACAAGCTGAAGCTGTTACATAAGCCATGCTCTCATGTCCTTGTTGCATACGGGACTATGGGCATGGATCCTTTGAACTTCATGTCGAAGTACTTCTTCAAGGAGAGGGTACCGCATACATGGTGTGGAGAGCTCAGGGGGTTCAGAGTTGTGGGGAACTTCATCACCTTGGACATTGCAGGGAGGATCTGGATGCTATATGTTAACATGCTGAAGGGTGGGAAGGGTCGGCGACAGAACCGGCGTATTAGAAATGATATGGACGAAGCACAAGCTGGAGTATCTAGTGCACATTGTGGGCGATACGGTCAGGAGGGGCACACAGCTAGACGATGGAACGCATGTGCTGATTAGTAGGCAGAGCGACATGGTGTGTACTACTAGTTGTTGGAGACTACAAATAAATTTCCATTGTAAACTATATTTTGTTAGTAGGCACTTTTGATGTGCGGAATGTCGCACTCAATGTATCGTATATTCCATGTATCATTTGTATAATTACTATGTTACATCTCGTTTTCAGTAATGTAGTTGGTATTGTGCTGGTAGCCTAGTGTTGCTCTGCTTATTTACTTACAAGTTATATTTACTGTTACTTTACATGCGATGTTTTTTGGTTCCGTATAAATGCTAACTTGAATTCATTTTGCAGATATGGCTCATGATCTTCGTGGGCCGGACTGGCCTTACGGCCTGTTGGACGAGCACGTTGACCGGCTGCATCACACTTCCTGTCATGTCCCGCCTGTAGGGAGTGTGGACGAGCCGGTTGAGTTGGGAGTGGTCCGAACACGCACACCTCGAGTGGCCTGGAGATTAGATCCCCGCTGAACAGTCAGGTGTGCACTCCGCCAGCGTTGTACTATTGCCGTGAGTCGGTTCTGTGCTGACCTTTACTTGATTCGCAGGCTACGGGATGCCGGGCTACTCCCTCTCGCCCGGATGGTGCAGGCCACCGACGAGGACAGACTGGCCTTGCCCGCGGGCAGGGACGACAGCGTGGAGTAATCACGACGCTTCCCGTTCGACCGTTCTCTGCCGATGGCTTTGGTGGACCGTTGGTGGCCAGAGATGCACACTTTCCACCTCCCCTTCAGGGAGATGACGCCTACTATCCAGGATGTGTCCCTGCTGCTTGGCCTTCCAATCGCGTGAGCTGCTGTCTTCCTACCGGCGGCCCGGCTGGGTGGCACACGGACCTGCTCGCTAGGTTCGAGGGGGTCCTTCCGCCGGGTGCCACGAATGATTACTACGTCTTCCCGGCGGCTCAAACACACGGGCCGTTGCTGAGGTGGCTCTCACAGTTCGGGCACGTGCTCTTTATATTCGGTCCTGTAAGCTCTCATTTTCGCTATTATGTACTAATAACTTCTTGGTTGCATTCAGGTGGAGCGGATGGATCCAGATGCGGATAAGTAGTAGGTCTTGCACCACTTGGAGGTGTACTTGCTGTGGCTGTTTGGTTGGGTGCTCTTCACCACCAGCCATGGCAACACCGTGGATGCGTGCCTCATCGCTCATGTTAGGGTGATCGCCGACGACGAGGCCCCAGGTCAGCTGGGGATCGGCCGTACTTGCCACAATCTATCGTGGCTTGTGCGACGCGTGCTCGAGGACCAAGGCGAACTCGGTCCTCGTGGGCTATCCACTGCTACTGTAGCTATGGTTGTTCGAGCGCTTCAGCCTTGGACCACCCATGCTAGAGGACATGAGTCCGTACGAGGCAGATATGTACCCTGGGGGAGATGCCGACGCCGACGATGGGTTCCCTCTAGTGTCGTCGACGGGTAAGTAATATGACAATCAGCTATTTTCTTCGTATTAACGATGGTCGTACGTAACAGCTGTTGTTCCTTGCAGGTACAGTTCACTCACGTCTAGATCACGCAAGCGTATCTGCCCTTTGTGGAGTAGTTCGACTGTCTCACAGCTGACGACGTACGCTGGGAGCCGTACTCACATACGGCACTGCAGAACCACACTGCTGACGGGCTGTCCATGCTCTACTGGCATGACTGGGCTTTCTGGCTGATGCGCCAAAAGCTCGTGTATGACATCTTCATAGAGGACTACGCACATAGAGTGTTGCTGAGGGGGCCACCTCGAACGTGGCCGGCCGTCGTTGTAGTGGCAAGCACATATACAACTAGAGTTTGCGCAGCAGCATGTTGAGTCGTACGAACTCTCTTTGTTGATGACCTCCTTGTTGCCCCTTTCACGCTCCATCTGCTGACGAAGGTCATCATTCTGCTCTTCAAGACTTTCAACCCATGCCTCCAAATCAGCAATTCACTCCCACAACGTATCCACGTTCCTCGCAACATACCGTTCATAGGGAGGATCAATCCATCGCACGAAGTCACATTTATCCATCTGCTACAAAGGAACGTTAACATTGAAACTATTAATAGTACAACAAAATAGACAAGTGCCAACTTGTACCCCGGAGTATGGGCATCGAAAGAAACATCGACCACCATCCGTATGGCTTTCTGCCACCTGCACCATCGCGTCCTGCATATGTTTGCATTTCAGCCACACTGGCTGAGCGCGTCTATTTGGCAACAAGCGGTACGTAGCGCCAAAATCCTCCTTTCATTCGAGCGGAAGGTCCTCCTTTGGTGACCTATATTCGATTGGCTCATCGGCGTCTGTCATGATGGCTTACTCTACTACAAAAAAGATAATTGTTCCAACCAGCAATGCCTCGTCCATTCATTTTACAGCGTAATTGCGGTGTCACGGCACCATTCATAACATATGGTAGCTTTGTGCAGCGACAAGACCACACGGGCAGCTTTGGGTAGCAATAAGACCATACGGGCCAGCTTTCCGCAGTGACAAGACTACACACATCAGCTTTGAGCATCGAAAAGACAACTGACGCCAGCTTTCACCAGCGACAAGACTACACATGCTAGCTTTACGCACTGAGAAAACCACACGCGCCAGCTTTGCTCAACGACAAGATCACACGGGCTAGCTTTACGCAGCGATAAGACTACACATGCCATCTTTGAGCAGTGACAAGACTACACACGCCAGCTTTCACCAGCGATAAGACTACACACCCCAGCTTTAAGCACTAAGAAGACCGCACGCACCAGCTTTGCTCAGCGATATGACCGTATGGGCCAGCTTTGCTCAGTGACATGACATGATGGCCCAGCTTTTCGCAGTGACATGACACCATGGGCCAGCTTTCACCAGCGACAAGACTACACATGCCAGTTTTGTGCAAAGACAGGACTGCACAGTCCAGCTTTTCACAGCGACAAGACCTCACGGCCCAGCTTTACCAGCTTTCCACACTCGGTAGCTTTGCGCAGTGACGGGAACACATAGGCACCTTCATGTACCGACAAAGCAACAAGGGGCCCTATAAAAGGAGGTTGAAGAGATTTTTCACAGAACACTGCATAAGCAAACCCCACACTACACCAGCGCTTGCTTCACCACACCAGCATGGACAGGCAAAAGAAGCCATGGGACAAGATGATGAAGTAATGGGAGGAGACCTGCGACCTAGCACGGTCAGTTGCCGCCCGCGATGAGAAAGTAAGGGCTGTTGTGGCCTGGGCAGAACAAGCCCAGCGTGCTACAAGGTCAGCTTCCCGTAATGACGCACCCTGTAGCAACAACTCCATCCCGAACATTCCTACCGAGCATTCACCGCAACACCCACCAGAGGGGGAGACGCCCCCCTTTGTTGGTGCGGGGACCCTTGCAAGTTCTTTAAGTCTAAACAACGTCTCAGCCTAGGTATGCGTTACTGGGATTGCGCAAACTACTCCAGTGACTACCCTGACCGTCGTCTAGACACCGCAACCTATCGGCAGCTAGTAAAGACTTGGTGCACCGTTTCCCCCCTACCTTTTCTCCTTCAGAGTACGCACTAACAATCTCTCCCCTGTATTCACAGTCCCCATAACCCCTATATGGCTACCGTAAATGAATCTATCTTGAGAACCACCCAGAGGACCAGTGGGCCCTCGGCTTCGAGGAGTGGAATGTTGCAAGGTCCTCCGAGATCCGGGAGGAGGAGTGCCGCAAGAATGAGCAAACCCTGCGTATACAACGCGAGATGAAAGCTCATCTCGAGGCGTGCACGTGTAGGGAGCGGGAGGCCCGCGAGAAAAAGAGGGAAATGGTGACCAAGGCAAAAGAGGACGCCGAGCTGCCAAGGAAGGGAAAATGACCCCGGTCCACACAGTAGGTCGTACGAGCAGTTGGGTGGGTTAGTCATACATGATGCTATATGTTATGTATGTAATCAAAAAGTACGCTGCATATTACTCCCAACTGTATTATGAAGTTTATTTAAATTTAAACAAACTTATTTTCTTGTCTTTTCACATTTAATTATTCACATAGCAAGTCATCCAACAATATTAACATATCAGTTTTCCTTCGGAATTCCCGGTAATATCACAATATCACTTATCATCGTACTTACTGATAGTTGTAAGTTCAATCGTTCTTAAAAAAGGTTTCACAATTTTTTTTACGTTCCAACAACATACAATGACCATAAACTTTTATTACAAATCCAGCAGATTATCTTTCAGTTATAATCTACAAAATTCACAAAATCTACAAAATTCACGGGGGGCAGTTTGCAGTCACCCTATGGGTGGGTGACTCCCATGCAGTCGCCTTGTGGCTGGGCGACTGGTTCCAGTCGGGCAACTGGAACCAGTCGCCCAACGGCTTCCAGACAGCGTTGCTGTTGCCTGACTGTTGGGCGATATGCTTTAGTCAACCGACCATTGGACGATTGGAGCCTATTTCTGTAAAAAAATGTTGCCACGAGTATATTTCTATTATTTTAAATAAAAAATAGGTTATTAGTACAAAAAATTCTGCTGAAATATCCAATCTTTGCTGGTTTGTTATATAAGCCTTTAATTCTACCAATATCTTTGGGACCTTTTGGCTGTTTTGCAGACCGTAGGTGTTGAGATCTCCATGCATACTGTACTTTTTTTTACTATGTTCATGAAAATTGCATGTTGATGTGATTAGAACTAAAGTTTCAATCCCTCAAAATATATACATTCATCTCGAAAAATTCTACATTTTCTTGGTGGCCAGTTGTCAGTCTCGGACCTCGGTAGAATTGGCAATTTTTTTGGTGGTAGGTGTTGGATTATGTGGGCCAAGCCCATATAATAAGAATAATTCCTATTAAATCTCAAAGGCCCACTCATGCAAAGGAGGCATGCATGTGACCTTTAGTACCATATTGCTAGTTCTAGGAGAGGAAGACCACCTTAAAAGGGATGGTGCACTCCTAGTCACTTGAGGCATGTGTGGGAGAGAACTAGAGGATAACACGCGCGCGCTCGCTCGCCTCGCCTCGCCTCGCCGGGCCGGGCCGGGCTGGGCTGGGCTGGGCGGGCGGCGCGGGCGCACGGCACCTGCGTGAATGGTCCGCCAAAATCCGCTCCAGGTGCTTGCGCAGACGCGGCTTCCTTTTGCAGTTTTATCTTTTGCTGTTTTGTGTGGCGGTGAATCCGGATCGGTTACGCGACTAATCCGGTTCGGTTACGAGTTATGGAGAACGTGCAGGCGTCTTGATCACGCGTCCTGGTTTTCTATAAATACGGAGTCGCCGCCTCCATACAGCACTACGCGAAAATCAATCTAGGGTTTTGCCTCCTCCATCCATTGTGCTGCGCCGTCCCACGTAGTCTACTCCGTCCCGTCCGCCGGCGTGCACTGTCGTTCGGGAGAGCAGGTCTCCGGAACCGTCGCTCTCGAAGTCCTGCACCGGGAGAGGGCGAATAAGGTTTTTGGGAAGCGCTCTGCGCGACTGCTCGCTGTAGCTCTGGCTCGTCTTCCTCGTCGTTCGGCTTCGGCGAATCGTCATCGACTTCGTGTCATCCTCACCGTGCCTGCGGCGTCTACATCGGCAAACCGATCAGAACAGAACCATCGGTACGTAACAGTCATGTTCTCCGTATTAGATCTGTTCATGTACAGTTTCCTGGTTTACATGTCTAGATCTTTTATGCCTGTGATGGTTCTGTTATTTTGCGTGCATGATGTCATGATTTATTTATGGAATAAATTAAACCTACATGTGCTTATATATTCAACAATCCAAAAACCTTATTGTAGGCATTGTGGTTTTACTATGGCTGGATTTGCCGATGCACTGAGGCCGGATAAATTCTCCGGTGTGCACTTTAAGAGATGGCAGATTAGGGTCACTCTGTGGCTTACTGCTATGAATGTATTCTGGGTTAGTAATGGCAAGCCTGAAGGTGTTCTTGATGCTGAAAAGCAGAAAGAATTCGAGACTGCCACTACTCTCTTTGTTGGATGCATTCTTAGTGTTCTTGCTGACCGTCTGTGTGAGGTGTATATGCACATGACAGACGCGAAGGAGTTATGGGATGCACTGAATTCCAAATACGGTGCTACTGATGCCAGCAATGACATGTATGTCATGGAGCAATTTCATGACTACAAGATGGTTGATAACCGTTCTGTAGTCGATCAGGCTCATGAGATACAGGCCATTGCCAAGGAACTCGAACTCCTGAAGTGTGCCTTACCCGACAAGTTTGTGGCTGGATGTATTATTGCGAAATTACCTTCTTCATGGAGGAATTTCGGAACAGCACTCAAACACAAGAGACAAGAGTACTCTGTTGAGAATCTGATTGGGTCTCTTGAAATTGAGGAGAAAGCTCGGGAAAAGGACGCTGTGTCTAAGGGTGATGGAGGGCAGTCTAGTGCCAATGTGGTACAGAAACCCTCAAACAAGAACAAAGGGAAATTTGTTAAAGCCCAACAGACAACCAACTTCAAGAAGAAGAAGAACAACAACAATCAGGATGATAGAACTTGCTTTGTGTGCGGTGAGCCTGGTCACATGGCCAAGAAGTGCCCACAACGCAAAGGAAAGAAGGCACCTGCAGGACAGACTTCTAAGTCTGTCAACGTGACCATTGGCAAGACTGGAGATGGGACTGGGTATGGTAATTTACCTACTGTTCTTTCAGTTAGTCAATCTACCAATTGGTGGATTGATACAGGAGCTAATGTACATGTGTGTGCTGATATTTCGTTGTTTTCTTCTTATCAGGTCGCCCGAGATTCCTCCGTCCTAATGGGGAATGGGTCACATGCTACTGTTCATGGTGTTGGCACGGTAGATCTGAAGTTTACTTCGGGAAAGATCGTGCAGCTGAAGAACGTGCAGCATGTCCCTTCTATAGACAAGAATCTCGTTAGTGGCTCCCGTTTATGTAGAGACGGGCTTAAGTTGGTATTTGAGTCTAATAAAGTAGTCGTGTCTAAACATGGACATTTTATTGGTAAAGGCTATGAGTGCGGAGGCTTGTTCCGCTTTTCTCTTTCAGATTTCTGCAATAAGACTGTAAACCATATTTGTGGCAGTGTGGATGATGAGGCTAATGTTTGGCACTCACGTCTATGTCATATTAATTTTGGTTTGATGTCTCGGCTTTCCAGTATGAATTTAATTCCAAACGTTTCCATCACCAAAGGTTCTAAATGCCATAGCTGTGTGCAATCAAAGCAACCTCGTAAGCCTCACAAGGCTGCCGAGGAGAGAAACTTGGCACCACTAGAACTCCTGCATTCAGATCTTTCTGAGATGAATGGCGTGTTGACGAAGGGTGGAAAACGATATTTCATGACATTGATTGATGATGCAACTAGGTTCTGTTATGTGTATTTATTGAAAACGAAAGATGAGGCTTTAGACTATTTTAAAATCTATAAGGCAGAAGTTGAAAACCAGTTAAATAGAAAGATAAAAAGACTTAGGTCAGATCGTGGTGGAGAGTATTTCTCAAACGAATTTGACTTATTTTGTGAGGAACATGGCATTATACATGAGAGGACGCCTCCTTATTCCCCCGAGTCAAATGGGATTGCCGAAAGGAAAAACCGCACGTTGACTGACTTGGTGAATGCCATGTTAGATACTGCGGGATTACCTAAGGCATGGTGGGGGAGGCTTTGCTAACGTCTAATCACGTATTAAATAGAGTTCCTAACAGAAATAAGGACAAAACACCATACGAGGTATGGATTGGGAGAAAACCATCACTTTCTTACTTGCGTACATGGGGGTGCTTGGCGAAAGTTAATGTGCCAATAACTAAGAAACGCAAGCTTGGACCTAAAACTGTGGACTGCGTTTTTCTGGGATATGCTAATCATAGCATTGCCTATAGATTTTTGATAGTTAAAACTGAGGTACCTGACATGCATGTTGGTACAATTATGGAGTCTCGAGATGCAACATTCTTTGAGAATATTTTTCCTATGAAGGATACACATAACACTACTAGTCAACCTTCTGAAATAATTCCCAGTTCAATCACATCACCTGAACCTTTTGAACATACACATGAACTTGTCAATGAGGAGGATGACAGTGGAGCTCCTAGAAGGAGCAAGAGACAAAGGATATTCAAATCCTTTGGTGATGATTTCACTGTGTACCTTGTGGACGACACTCCCAAGTCTATTTCAGAAGCGTATGCATCCCCTGATGCAGACTACTGGAAGGAGGCTGTCCGTAGTGAAATGGATTCCATTATCGCTAATGGAACCTGGGAGCTGACAGATAAACCTTATGGGTGCAAACCTGTAGGGTGCAAGTGGGTGTTCAAAAAGAAGCTTAGGCCAGATGGTACTATTGAAAAATATAAGGCTCGGCTTGTTGCCAAGGGCTATACTCAGAAAGAAGGCGAAGATTTCTTTGACACTTACTCACCTGTTGCTAGACTGACCACAATTCGAGTACTACTTGCTTTGGCTGCCTCACATGGTCTTCTCGTTCATCAAATGGACGTTAAGACAGCTTTTCTTAACGGAGAGCTGGATGAGGAAATTTACATGGAACAGCCTGATGGATTTGTAGTAGAAGGTCAAAAAGGCAAGGTGTTAAAACTGCTGAAATCTTTGTATGGTCTGAAACAAGCCCCTAAGCAGTGGCATGAGAAGTTCGATAGAACACTGACATCTGCAGGCTTTGCTGTCAATGAGGCAGATAAATGTGTATACTATCGTTATGGTGGGGGTGAGGGAGTTATTCTATGTTTGTATGTGGATGACATCTTGATTTTTGGGACAAACATTAGTGTGATAAATGAGGTCAAATCATACTTGTCTCAAAACTTTGATATGAAAGATCTGGGAGTGGCTGATGTTATTCTAAACATTAAATTGGTTAGAGGTGAGGATGGGATTACACTTTTGCAATCTCATTATGTGGAAAAGGTCTTGAGCCGTTTTGGCTTTTCTGACAGCAAGCCTTCTCCAACACCTTATGATCCTAGCGTGTTACTTCGTAAGAATAAGAAAATTGCTAGGAATCAGCTGGAATACTCCCAGATAATTGGCTCACTAATGTACCTAGCTAGTGCAACAAGGCCAGACATCTCCTTTGCTGTGAGCAAATTGAGTCGGTTTACATCTAACCCAGGAGATGATCACTGGAAGGCGCTTGAGCGAGTGTTGCGCTATCTGAAAGGTACCTCGAACTTTGGACTTCATTATACTGGGTACCCGTCGGTGCTGGAGGGTTATAGTGATTCCAACTGGATCTCTGATGCTGATGAGATCAAAGCCACCAGTGGATATGTTTTCACTATTGGTGGTGGTGCTGTTTCATGGAGGTCTTGCAAACAGACCATTTTGACGAGGTCAACCATGGAAGCAGAGCTTGCGGCACTAGACACTGCTATTGTTGAGGCAGAATGGCTACGAGATCTATTGATGGATCTACCTACGGTGGAAAAGCCAGTGCCAGCTATCCTTATGAACTGTGATAATCAAACCGTTATCGCTAAAGTGAACAGTTCTAAGGATAATATGAAATCGTCCAGGCATGTTAAGAGACGATTGAAGTCTGTCAGGAAATTGAGAAACTCCGGAGTTATAACCTTGGATTACATCCAAACAGATAAAAACCTGGCAGATCCCTTTACAAAGGGACTATCACGGAATGTGATAGATAGTGCATCGAAGGAGATGGGTATGAGACCCATGTGAGTTATCTATGGTAGTAACCCAACCTATGTGATCGGAGATCCCGTGAATTAGGATCTGGGAAAAACAAGCCATTAGTTAACTGAAGGAGAGTAATTTCAACCCTCTCTATGTGAAGATGCAATACTCTCAGAAACTGCAAGGCAGGTTGACTAAGGTCTTAATGTGTTCCATTGGCTTTTAGAAGCGAAGACGCTATCCTGCAGAGCGTTCTTGAAAGAACACACCTATATGAGCCCGACTGTTAGTCGCAGTCTATGGAGATTTTGGGTAATCTCCTACTAAGCTCATGAAGAGACCAAGGAGTATGACTTATACGCTCCAACCGAGGGGTAGCCTACTGGCGGCCTAGTATCAGTTAAGTCTTTAAGTGAAGCTTGCTTGCACCAAACTTGCAATTCAAGGCATAGTCCATTGTTCAAGTTGTGAGTAAGTGTAGCTTGGAGTTCTAGATGGATGTTCAACCTTAATCGGTCTCCATCGAAATACTGATATATAAACAGTACATTGGAATTCAGGCAAATCTCTGTGGGACTTTGAGATCTGGTGGGGGATTGTTGGATTATGTGGGCCAAGCCCATATAATAAGAATAATTCCTATTAAATCTCAAAGGCCCACTCATGCAAAGGAGGCATGCATGTGACCTTTAGTACCATATTGCTAGTTCTAGGAGAGGAAGACCACCTTAAAAGGGATGGTGCACTCCTAGTCACTTGAGGCATGTGTGGGAGAGAACTAGAGGATAACACGCGCGCGCTCGCTCGCCTCGCCTCGCCTCGCCGGGCCGGGCCGGGCTGGGCTGGGCTGGGCTGGGCTGGGCTGGGCGGGCGGCGCGGGCGCACGGCACCTGCGTGAATGGTCCGCCAAAATCCGCTCCAGGTGCTTGCGCAGACGCGGCTTCCTTTTGCAGTTTTATCTTTTGCTGTTTTGTGTGGCGGTGAATCCGGATCGGTTACGCGACTAATCCGGTTCGGTTACGAGTTATGGAGAACGTGCAGGCGTCTTGATCACGCGTCCTGGTTTTCTATAAATACGGAGTCGCCGCCTCCATACAGCACTACGCGAAAATCAATCTAGGGTTTTGCCTCCTCCATCCATTGTGCTGCGCCGTCCCACGTAGTCTACTCCGTCCCGTCCGCCGGCGTGCACTGTCGTTCGGGAGAGCAGGTCTCCGGAACCGTCGCTCTCGAAGTCCTGCACCGGGAGAGGGCGAATAAGGTTTTTGGAAAGCGCTCTGCGCGACTGCTCGCTGTAGCTCTGGCTCGTCTTCCTCGTCGTTCGGCTTCGGCGAATCGTCATCGACTTCGTGTCATCCTCACCGTGCCTGCGGCGTCTACATCGGCAAACCGATCAGAACAGAACCATCGGTACGTAACAGTCATGTTCTCCGTATTAGATCTGTTCATGTACAGTTTCCTGGTTTACATGTCTAGATCTTTTATGCCTGTGATGGTTCTGTTATTTTGCGTGCATGATGTCATGATTTATTTATGGAATAAATTAAACCTACATGTGCTTATATATTCAACAGTAGGAGCGGGAGCCTAGGTTCATCTCTTGATAACAGCTACCACTTACTCTGGCAATATCGTAAGATAAAATCGATGCACTCAAATGCAGTCCATAATTCTAACAATTGCATTGGAGGTCATTTAGGTTTTGGGAACAGAAGCAAGTCAAGCAACGCGTCTCAGTGAACGATAGGTTATCTAACTTGTAAATTCTTACTTAATGATCGACATGTGATTTTTTTTTGAAGGGTATGATCGAGACATGAGATTGGCTAGGAGGCAAGTTTCTTCGAGTTAGTTGCACAAAACAGCATCCAAACTACCAAACTCCAAATCAACACTTCTAGCACCACAAGTCTCCAATAACCAGAATTATTATTATTTTTTAAAAAAAGTCTCCAATGACGAAACCAAAATGAAAGCGAATTTATCCGATGTCAGGATAATAAGAGCATCATCCAGTGCCGGTTAAAGCCAGAATGCTACACGCCCTACACCATCACATATATCACTTTATTTTGCAGCAGACTGGTTGCTTTTCGGAAGTTCTGTACTAAGCACAAGTTGATCACGAGAAGGTTCGCATGTGTACATAGTTTTATCAGGACATGTCTCCAAATCGCCATTGAAAACTGTAGATAGGAAATTACAAAAAATAAATGGAAGTAAAATACTAACAATCAGTCATCCCTCCACTCAAACTGGCAATCTTCTTTACAACACTTGTAAAATGTCGTCATTGGCTCATCAGCTGATCGAATCTGCATCTGCTTGTAGTATGCTTCACCATTGTGGCACCTTGGGCATGTAGCTGAAAAGCAGTTCATTGGATTTGGGTGTTCTTAGAGAAATATGGCTTGGCACAATATGTATTCAGCTCCTGGTCACTAATGTAGGCAGTGCTTAGCATTTTTGTATACTGCTTAACCATGTTTAAGAGAAAAAGTTCCTTTATGTGGTAGTAGTCATTAGTGAAAATATATTGCGTCAAAAGATACTATATCATAATCGTCCGTAAATTGATTTCAAGCAAACCTTGGAAAAATGATTTTTCATTCCACTGCCAAACATCAATTGCAGCCTATTAGGTCATCACACTAGACAATCTAAACTATCTACCATAAAAGCGCAAAAAAAAAACACTGATGTTATGTCTACCATTTTTTTTTACAATCATGGAATTAATCATGTATGCATGCATGATGCATCTACAATGTGCTACTATCCTAGTAACAAGGTAGTAACACCGATAATAATTAGCAACAAGTCAATCTACTACTCTCCTAATAAAAATGTGTCGGAACATCCCAGAATGAATATTTCCTACTCCATGATATGTTTCTTCTTGGTACTTGACTGATACCTGATGTGATTCATGTTTGAAAGATATAAGAAATAGATTAAGCAAGGACCATATCATGCTTCCAAACTAACATTAATTGCGAAACAAGTTCGACCTTTTTCAGTCATTTTCATCTATTTTTTTATAAACAAGTGTTCCATTTGTTTTATCTACCAAAACTAAAGAAAACAGGAAGATATGTATATAACACTTCAAATTACACTGCACTCTTGGTAATTTACTCAGAAATGCAATTCATCAAAAGGAGGACGCGAAGAAAAGAATCCCAGTTACCGGTACAAAAAGGAGCAACTCTATTGCGAACAAAATTTCCCAAGGAATTTACGGCAAAAACAACGAATCTTTCGCTCAATGCTAACCTTTTAGATAAATACTGCAAGAACAATAACGATCCACAATCTATAGATCGCGCACAGTGCAATAGGGGAGCAAATAAACAGAATAATTGATGATCCATCCCAATAGCTCAACAAAAAAAGAAGGGTGAAGAGCTCACTGGCGGTCTTGGGGGCAAACTTCATGGCGTCGGCGCCGCTGAAGATGGGCTCCACCTCCTTCTTCACCAGCCTCGCCTTCTTCACGATCTGCGCCCCCCACGGAAGCAAAGCCACCAAGCGGGTCACACCAACGCATCAGCTCGACAACAGAACGACACAAGGGAAACGGGGAAGCAGAATTGGGGTGTGGGAGGGGGGAAGAGGCTAAGGGCAGACCTTGTTTTTGATGGGGCAGACGTAGGGGCAGGTGGGGCAGAAGAGGCGCAGGAGGTGGCCGCCGGTGGCCGGCTGGATCTGTAGCAGCATCCCGCACGCCGGGCAGAACTCCATCGCCGCCTGCCGCCCTCTCTGCCGCCGCGCTGCGTGGAACCCACAGCACTAAAACCCTGCGATTCGTTGGGGGGGGGGGGGGGGGGGGGGGAACGGGGTCGTTTCGAGCCCATTAGGTTTGGGCTTGGTTGGGAGCGTTTGGACGGCGGTGGGCTGCAATTGATAAAATTGCAGCTCGTCGCTCAGATTAAGGCCCCGTTTCTAACCGAGGATTTTTCCCGCAGTTCCATGAGAACTGAACTGAGTTTCTATGAAATTTCTGCGTTCAAAATAAGGTATTAGTATCTAATTTGGTTTTTGGACGTAAATGAATGTACAGGGAATCGCTTCGAAAAAAAAGAAGTCGGGCGTTGGCCTAGGTAAAATTTTTATTGTCTTCTGAAAGCACCACCTCGGCCAGGAACGCAACACCACCACCGCACCTCGGGCGCCCATTACTAGCCCACGTATATCGATCTATCCTCCGAGAACCGCGTACAAAATTTACCAGGAATTTTTGTTGTGCTGTATCAACTGGGAAATTGAAGCGCACTGATAGGCAAACACTGGTACCATATTGGCAACATATCAGTAAAGGCTTACACTCGCGCCTTCGATCACCACGTCTGTCCACACTAAGAAATCACCCCCCGGCTTTCTTCCTACTACCAGTAACTAGAAGTCTAACATACAACACTTGCCTAATTTTACAACTACGAAACGATAAGGCTAACAGATGACAAAAACTATGGGGTCAACCTTGCAAGATGATTCCTCAACGTCTAAGCACGGACAGGCCCTCACGAGTCAGGAGTAAGGTGCCAACATCAGGCAGGCCTCTCGCCATCTGATACAACAGGCTTCTGCGATGTAGTGCTTTGATCAACATCCATAGGCGCGCTTGCTCTGGGAGGTGATGGCGGCTGCACCTCAACATCGGGATAAGCAGCCTTGTACCTTGCCCTCAACCCTTCATCGACAAGCCTTACTCCATTTAACTGGTTACCCAGCGAAAGCCATCTGAGCAAAAAATGTAAAAGGTAAGTATGTTAGCATCTAGTCTGAATGCAGATGAAAACTTAGGGGGATGGGGGCAATAACTAGTGCGCACCCAGCTTGAGTATTATGCATTCTTGCAAAAAGTTCCAGCTTCCTTGTCCTTGGGCTTATCCGTTCTAGCATGGGGTACATCTGCACAACAAAATAGATTTTGAAGCGTGCATAGTATTCTTGAAATGAGATCATCAGAGGAAAATAAAATCTAAAGTTTTTCAGTTGTGTGGTTTTTATTAGAAATGAGTACATGCATGTTTACTGCAGGAAAGGCAAAACCGTTATGAATCTCTAGGTAGAAACAACATCAGGCAATGCTTTTGTAAGCCACATCTAGCTACACAGAAGCAACTAAAGAGGCATTACTTGTTCTGGACCAGCTAGTATGAACCATTGATGTGGGTGTATTACCTCATCAGGTTTTCTGCTTGTTTCACGGACTTCGGCAACAATAACATCAGTGTCTATGTTCCTGTTCACCAAAGGGTTTCCTTTAATTCCAACAAGACAATGTTCTTTACTGTGATTCAACCAATGGCCAGTCCGGCCAGTTCGAATAATACGTTGCAGTTGATTGGTCTTCACCCAAATAATTTCCTCAACACGCTTGTAACCCCAGAGCTCCAAACTGAAGAATAAAAAGGAGTGGATAACTGAAATAACTGTCTTCCAAAAATGCAGAAAGTCTGATATTCAGAGATAAAATAAAATTGCACGCTGGACAGTGGACACTAAAGAGTAAAGAAAGAATATATGAAAAATGCAGAATATGACAAATTTTCTAACCATGGCATCTATCATTCGCCGGGTTACAAGTATGGAGCATGAACAAAAGCCATTCAATTGTCAATAGATTTCATTGGAGTAAAAAACATTGTCAGATAAGTGCTAAATAATTCTTCATTCCCCTGGAAACATTGCTGAAGAAAAAAAAAGTTTGAAAACTTACCACTCCCGACCAAGTTCCATGGCGCGGCCAGTGACCCATAAGAAAATCAAACCATCAGTTTGTAAAGCTGGAACATTAAGAGTCCTCATTTCATCGTCAGCCATTGTGCCATATGGCAGTTCCATATGAATATCCCAAGGGGGGTCAGCCATAATTACTCCAAACTGTCCTAAGATGTCCATTCTGAAGTTTCGAATGTCACAGTTTATCCATTGAGCTTCTCCAAGCTCTATTTCTGAACAATATTCAGCTCTCTGAGGCTTTATTTGCCTAGGGGGAGCAAGGGCACCGGCCATCATTGGAGGTATATCTGGTGTTTGATCAAGCTCGTAGTGGACATACTTGCAAGTCTACAAATTGTAGGATACATGTAAGATACAAACAGGTGCACTGCAAGAGATTAAAAATAAAAAGGCTGTATGCCTGTATGGCCAACCTTTGTGTGACGGCAAGTGTCCAGAAAAGAGCAATCTCCAAGGTTTGTATCAGTATGTGGAGCAATAATACGGCGAAAGTGAACCTGCTCAGAGGGAAAGAAAAGGTTGCATACCAATTATCATTGATAGCTAAAAACCATGTACCAAAACAAATAAAGTATTCAAGCATAGTACCAAGAAAAAATATACGAAGATTTCACAATGAAGAAATCATATGGCGTTATACTGGCATCGGTGAACTCAACAAATATTTAACAACTATCTTATTTTTCAGGTTACAGCCATGTGCTGAGTAAGAACTAATTTAACTTGCTTCACCATATATAATAATTCTAATTGCTTTTCCAAATCATTTACCAGAAAGTGCAGAAAGAATTGCCCGTGTGTCCTGAAATGGACTTAAAGCAATAAATGGCAGCGATGATTATACCCTCCCCAGATCAGTCTCAATTTAACGAACCAGAAAGAAGCTGAAGGATAAAGTTCACATAATATGTCAATTAACTAGATAACTCCAGTTTTACATGAAGAATAATTTTGGCTAAGCACTTTATGACATTAGACAAACCGCAATGTAAGGAAGCAATTGCATTAATATACCAGATGGATTTTTCCTTAAAAGAAAAAATGTGAGGAAGTATACATTGAGTAGGCAAAATGAGTGTGAGAACATCAATGCTGACCTTATCACAGGCAACAAAGGAACCAGATTGGCATCGGCAATCTTCTTTAGTTAAATTGGTGCAATATTCCTTTAGCTGGGAACCACCCTTTGTTTTAAACTGCCAGAACGCAAAACCAAGGTTAGCAAAAAGAAGCGATAATTAAACAGTGAAAGATATGTCAGCCAAAACTGAATGATTTAGTCTGAATCATAGGTAACTTAATATGTAAAAATTATTAGACGTTATTGGTTTTGCAAAGTTGACAACACAACACATAGATGATGCTGGAAGTGTTTAACAACATAAAACAATGTTGCTTTATCTTTCAAATTAATCCAGTGCAGCGACTAAATCAATTTATTTTGTCACACAAGAAAAACAAAAGCAATCTATGATAAATTGTTTAGCATAGTAGACCACTCGCAGTTATCATACTATGATAATTTCAACACTAACAATGCCTAAGGAAACCAGTTCATTTACTACTACGAGACTAACAGTGAAGGACCATGTGAGAGGGTCCAAACTTATGTTGTGATGAACCATTGCAATTGGGAAGGTCGAAAATTTGAATTACTATTTTGTTGGAATTTTCTAGAAGTCTTCAAGTTGACCGGTCAGACTGTGGCATCAAGGGGCAGTCAGACTGGAATTCACCACCAGTCTAACCTTGTGCTCTTTTGCGGTTTAAACCGCTGGCCACCAGCGGTCTGACTGCTACAAGGGTGTGGTCAGACCGTTTGGAAAGTGAACCTTAGCCAAGGTTTTGTTTCTTGTGGTTTTGAGTCAAGGGAAGAATTTGGATGATCTAGCTCAGGGTTATAGGTTGCATGAGCTTTGTTACTACTAACGTAAGTCAAGTTGTAAAGAACTTTTGTCCGAAAACGATTTCTTTGTCTTTAGATGTGCAGAGTGGCTTGGAGTCAACCATAGTCAACAACAAAAATTGGAGCAATGCTCATGGAAGAGCCAATGCCTAGAACGATTGATGATACCATATTAGATGGTGAGCTCAAGCATAGCACGAAAAAGGCGGTAAATATTGAAAGAAAGTTTAAACGACGTGTTGCACCATGTGGCTTGGTCGGTCCAGAAAAGACGTAGCCTGGTGGAATCAGAACGGAAGAGACTTGCCGATACGTGGTAAGCCAATGGTGCACCTACATGTGGCAAGCATGACGATTGCTTCCAATGGAAGGAGATGACCGGGTCAAGGAAGAGTATTTTGGTAGTTTGGTCAAAATACTGAAAACCACCTTGAAGCAAAACCGCAACGCTTGGAAGAGCGGTTTAGATCAAGAAGAAGTTAAGAAGATCAAGTTGGATCAAGGCTAAGGACTTAACGGATTCGAGTTTATACGCTTTGAAAAGCGTGCATAAGTGTAGCGTGTGAGTTAAAACCCATATGTAGGGGGTTATCGGGTTCCATTAAGGATTAGATGTGGCCGGCGAGCCCATCAATTTAATGGGTTGAGATGGGGACTTGTAGTTAACCATCCAACCATCCTGTCTTGAGACAAAGCATTGACATGTTATGGTTAGGGTTCGAGGGAAGTTGAGTGTTGTGGTGCGCTCTCTTGTCCTCCAGGTGTAGTGGCTAAAAAACTTTCATGTTCAAGTAGCAATATATCAATCATTGTTCATCTTTATGAATTTTTCTTATGTTGATTGATTTGATCTTAACTTGTTTGGTTTTTTCTCTTCTCTTCCCTCTTCTTGGTCTTGCTGTACCAAGGGCATATAAAAGATGGAGATAACCTCTGAAAATCAATTTCCACCTATCTAGCCACTTTGATAACAAGTTTATGAAGAAACCTAGTTTTGCTTGATTTTGGTCTTACCAAGTGATCTTATGATCTAAGGGTTTTAGCTTGATTTCTTTGGTGTTCTTGCTTACTGTAACTTGTGGGAATACATTTAAAGCCATCTTGACCATCCTCTGCCCACAAGCAAGTCTTATTCACCATTTCCGTATTCTGCCCGGTTTTGGTGTATTATTATTTCAATCTGAAAAGTCTTAACTTTGTCATAGACCTTAAGCAAGGTATGTACAAAGTTTCATAGTATTTGGATTTGTAATTTAGGAGTTGCATTAAAATGATCTTCATCGGCCTACTTCTGGAACAATGGGCGGTTCATCCGCCACTGCCGGTGGTCAGACTGGCCCCGGTCAGACCGCTAGGGGTTAGACCAGCAACAGCAAGCCGGTCAAACCTCTAGGGTTTGGATTTTCTCGGAGTTTGATTTCCTGAGTTATTTATTTTGGGATTTTGGCTGAGGATTCTACTCTCTGTAACTCTGTAGTTATTTGATAATAGGATCAAGGATACTTGAGAAAAAATTTTGGACGGCACCATTCACCCTCTGTTGTCTATTTGGTCCTACAAACAATATAAGACCTCTACACCAACACCGAACAGTTCAATTCCAAAGCATCTCAAACTACACACAACAGCAGCACTAGCAACCAAGAGGTGAAGAAAAAGCAAACCTTTGCTGCTACAGCCGTCTCCCTTGCCGTGGGCCTGTGAATGAGATCCAGCAGCTCCTCTCCAGTCTTCGTGTTCTGCTTCTCTTTATATGTCTTCTTATTCAGCAGCACCTCCAGGTCCTTCAGGTCGTCCTCCTCGGTCCTCTGCTTCTGCTGGGTGGGGCTAGGCGCCGAACCCCCGCCCATTGGGATAACTCCACTTGGCCCCATGAACGGCCGCTGCAGCGGCATCAACCCTTGCGGCATCCTCTGCATGCCCGGTATCGCCAAGCCCCTGGGCCGTGGGAACATCGGTGGCATTGAGTGCGCCCACATATCCGGTGTTGGCTGCTGCTGCTGCTGCTGCTGCGGTGGTCTTGGTATGCTTGCACTGTTAGTATCGGTCTCAGAGGAGGCCGCCTGTGGGGTGGGCGGAGGTTGGAGTGGCGACAAAGTGGCGGATTCCGGTAGCTCTTTGAGGAGCTTGCTCCGGTCGATGGCCCAGACCATCGTCATCAGCTTGCCCCCAATCATGGCCTCCTCGATCTGCACGCCACCGCCGTCCTCCGCCATGCGGCGGAGGGCGAGGGCTACAGCGGCGGGTGCGGAGCCTCCGAGCTCCGCCGCTAGGTCAGAGAGAGCCGCCCGCTCGGCCTCGCTGGCAGACGAGGGTTCGGCCTGCAGGCGGCGCGCCAGCGCGGCGGCGTCGATCTCCGCGAAGGGGACGAGCTCGAGGAGGCAGACGGCGACCATGGTGCGTACGGCGTCGAGGCCACCTGGAGCAGCGCCACCCGCGGCGGTGGCCGGGGAGGAGCCAGGCGAGGTCTTGCGGCGGGTGGAGCGGGCCGGGTCGGGGACGGCACGGCGGTGGTGGGGCTTGAGGTTGGGGTGGTTCTGGGCGTGGCCAGCGTTGGGGTTCGGGGTGGGGACGAAGGGGCGGCCGTTGAAGGCGGCGATGAGGCGGAGGGAGCGGTCGAGGGAGGGGACCAGGTCCGGGACGAGGCGCTGGAGGGAGGCGACGAGGCCGAGCTGCGCCTCGCGGCGGAAGGCGATGGCCTCCTCCAGGCTCCTGCCCTGCTCGCGCATGGTCGCGAGGTCGTCCCAGCCGCGGCCGCCGGGGGCGACGTCGGCCTGGGTCTCCATTGTTGGTGGTGGAGAGGCGAGGGATATGGGACTTTGGATCGAGCTCGATGCGAGCTTCTGTTGCGGCGAGATGATATGGTGCTTGTCAGCAGCTCAAACGTACAGCCTGATGGGCTTGATTCGGCCTAGCCTGGTCAAATCTGCTAAATAGCTCGGCTCGTCGGAGGCCCAACTAATTTCGGCGGCACGGACGGCCCCGAATGATCGAGGAGGAGCGGCGCGTGGCCCAGCCCAATTCCAGTGGCTGCCGGGGCGGATTCATCGCCTCCCGCGTTTGGTATACATGCGTCGAAGACCCCCGTCCCGGGGGCCGTGCCGTGCCGTGCCTATACCACGCACCTGCGCGGCCTCGCCGTACGTCGCGGCGGCCACCACCCTGCCGCAGTGCCGCCGAGTGGGGTTGAATGGATCGGTACATCTACGAGAGTGCCCCATCAACGCGACGACCTCGGATCATCCTAGCTAACCCTGGACACGAAAAACCGAAAACCGAGTACCGAACCGAATTTACCGAGAACCAAACCGAAAGTACCGAAACCGAAAATTTTGGTTCCAGGTTCGGTTCCAGGTTCTCAGGAACCGAATTTACCGAGGAAATTCGGTTCGGTGCCTCGGTTTACCGAAATACCGAACTACAAGCAGCAGCCCACCTGAGTACCTAACTACGTAACGTAAGTTGGCCCAGCAGCAGCCCACCAAGGCACAACCAATGTATTTGTGGCTTTTTCTCTGTATGATTTGGCACTTATTCTATATAAAATCATGTTACATTTCTGTCAAAATTGGCTATTGAACTTGATGTTACATGCTGCTGTACCCTGTTCGGTAATTTCGGTAAATACCGGAACCGAACCGAAAGAACCGATACCGAATTTCTTCGGTGCCGAGTCTTTTCAGGAACCGAACGGTACCGAGATTCTCAGGAACCGAATTTGTATGGGTACCGAGGAACCGAACCGATCGGTTCGGTAGTACCGAACGCCCAGGGTGAATCCTAGCAACGCGCTCACGTTAGCATGTGAGCGACGCGCGCTCTGCCGCCGGGGACCGAATGGGGCTTCCCTATCCCCTCTCCCTATTCCCCCTCCCTATTTCCTCAATCTAAACCACTCAAATCTCATCCAATGGCTAGTTTTTTTATATTTTCACTATTTTCCCATCCATCATAAATAATAAAAAAATATAGAAAAATAAAATTATTTTTTATTATAATTTTTTATACAGAAATTATAATTTATTTTTTCTGTAAAAAATTATAATAATAAAATAAATTTTATTTTTTCTGTATTTTTTATTATTTATGATGGATGGGCAAATAGTGAAAAAAACTAGCCATTAGATGAAATGTGAGTGGTTTAGATTGAGCGAATAGGGAGGGGAATAAGGAGAGGGGGATAGGGAAACCCCATTCCCAGGGACCGGAGGAAAAAGGTGAGGTGGGCTTGTCACTTGTTATTCCTCGCGGTCGTAGCGTCGCAGGCCGGGAATGTGTTTCAATTCGTTTACTGCCGATCCATGCATGCGACTGTGGGCTTGTTCTTTTTGGCTACGGCTTGTGGCTTTTTGGCTATTTGTATGAGAGATTACATAGTAATAGAAACTCACGTGAGATTTTTGCCGATATAAATGAAGTCAGTAAAGTATGTACTACAATTAACTAGTAGACCTTATCTTGAAAAAATATTCCGTTTAAAAGTTAATTACTGTAGAAAAGTCGAAAAGCAGCTTTTAGAAGCTAAAAAGAACCGGGCCTGTTTCAGCTGTC
This sequence comes from Dendrocalamus latiflorus, assembly GCA_017311315.1. Lineage (NCBI taxonomy): Eukaryota > Viridiplantae > Streptophyta > Magnoliopsida > Poales > Poaceae > Dendrocalamus > Dendrocalamus latiflorus. Next base: position 11,024,150 of record CM029639.1, read on the forward strand.
ATTGATCGAAGGCGAGGCTGACTGGCTCGGCTGAGAGCAGTAGCGGACCCAGAACTAAATTTTAGGGGGGGCTAACAGGACATAATGTACAAAAGATAAACACGCTAAACATAAAACGAACTATATTTTTCAATCTAAAATCACACATAATTATAATAGGAATATGGTAAAAATACAAAATACAATAAAGATATTGAGTAAGGCACCTGTTGATTGCTGATATTGATGGCAGACGGCAGGGATTGGTGAACTGACCTTGGTATTCACCTGTTCACCTTGAAAAAATCCTTGCCTTGACAACTGTCGGCAGACGGCAGTCGGCAACACCACAGCTGCACACCGCAACGGCACACCGAGTCACCGATTCACCGAAGTCCGAAGAATATAAACGCAGTCAGCTGCTTCGCGTCTTCGCCAGCCCAGATTCCCAATCCCCAGATCCACTCACTCGGTCGCTCCCCGCTCGCCGTCCCGGCTCTCGCCTTCTCCGCCTCTCCCTCCACCCTGCGTCCTCCGGCCGATCGGCGACCAGCGACAGCCCGACCGGGCCTCCCTAGCCAGCTAGTCTGGCCCCAGCCCCTCCCCTCCCAGCCTCCGCTCCCCTCAGGCGGTCCAGCCTCCCTCTCCTGTTGCGCCTTGGAGCTCAGCGTCGGCGAGATCCTGGCTCCTGCTCGGCGTGACGGCGCGGCGGCGCTCCACCTCCACGCCTGGCGTCCTACCTCCAGATCTGGTAGGGAGGCGGCCGCAGCTCTCTAGATCTGGGCTAGGCGACCGCCGGGCGGCCGGGAGGCTGCTCCTGGCCTCTTGCTCGATGAGATCTGGCATGGCGGCGGCGGGTGCTCCTGCTCGGCTCGGGCCTCGGCTGCTCGTGCTCAGTGGATCACTGGATCTGGAAAGGGGATGAACCGATGTTGTGTTGTGCTGTTGATGTGGGTTGTGGGTACTTCTTGTGGGCTTTGCTGCAATCTTGTTTTTGGCCCAACTTATGTTGTAATGTTGTATTGGCCCAACTTTGCTGTAGTTTTCGGCAGCTCGGCCTCACCGTCACCGAGAGACCGCAGCTCCGGCCGGCAGTGGGCGGTGGCTGCTGGAGGTAGGGGGGCTATGGGGGGTACCCATGCTCCGGCCGGAGGTAGGGTGGGCGCTAGCCCCCCTTGACCCACCGGTCGGTCCGCCACTGGCTGAGAGGACCTGATCTACTCTTCTACAGATATAGCAATGCGCCACCGTTAGCATTAGCTGCCGGATCTGCTGCTCATCGATCAAACCTAGACTGATTTGTACTAACATATATCACGTACACTTATTATCAGGTATTCAGATGGATGATCGTAATCAGGGGTGCCTAATTCAAAACCAATCTAGCTAGTTCTGGAAAACTACCCTGTCTGTCATCTGAATCACTTTCGGTCGGTCGGATACAGAAGCTTGAGTCAATAGCCGTACGAGCACCAAAATGCATAGGTTCGTGTCCCCTCCTTGAGGACTTCAGCATTCAGCAGCAAGAGCAACTCTATTGATACAGATTGGTGCAAAAGTAACTGCAAGTCTTCAAGGAAAAAAGAATGAAACTTAATGGTGAAGTTGATACAGAAGTAACCTGCTACAAGATCCTTTTCTAGTACGAATAGACACTCACAACTTATCTCCGGACATTTCCATAATTCTATTGAATGTACAGGCCTACTACATATTGTCGAATCAAAAAAATTCAAGCATTTTTAGTAAAGCAACTAAGCAAGGGATTGCTGATTCGCGCAGAGAGAGAGACTCTGACGAACAGTTTTACAAAGAAACCATTTTGATACAAGTACATGGTTCATATAGAATAACTAGAACCATCAAATCCAAGCAGATTCTTCCGCAAGATGAGGTACATTGTGATAATCATGCATAACAGTGATATCTTTTTTCCCTCCTTTTTGCTGGCTTGAAAATATTATGAAGGATGAAGATTGTTAAATAGTCTGCACAACCCTTCTACGCCAGTTAGCAACTAATAGCTTGTAGATAAAATCTCGTGTAAACACAAAAATAAAAAGATCTCATGACCAAAATTATTAAGTCGATACAGATCATGAATGCACTACTCCACTTGATTATGGAGTATGCTTAGCTGAAGCAACCCATAGTTCATAAAGCTCATTACATACGGATGAGATCAACAATTCGAAGGGAGAAAAGCCAGCTCTAGTTACTTCAAACCATTCCAAACTTCATCAACAAAAACTTGCAACATATAACACGAACAATTACGGACTTACCACGCACGCTGTAAGGGGTTATCGGGGGAGTTTCTGAAATCTGAATGAAGAATACATGAGTGATATTGGTCCGGCTCACCTCTCGCTTGGCGATCTCCCCAAGAAGGAAATGAGCCGAAACAACATCACACCATGTCGTCTTATTCTTTCCCTCTTCTTCTCATCGGGCATCAGATGCACTTCTTCTGTGGCTGTCCTTGTTTACATAAACATCTGTGGAGTTACTTCGTCTGCAAATGACTAAGCAACCAAATGTGGCCCTTTAATATATAGGGGACAAGGTTCCCTGGACAGCCTAATATGTATCAGCACCCCTTGCCATAATAATATCATCATAAAAAATGAGATAATTCCCTATATGCCACTAAAAGTTAGCCTAATCCCAGATTTGCTATTAGAAAAAATGTGATTCCTTCTATATCACAGAAAAACTTTTCACATCCCTTTCATGCCATTGCCGCCAGCTTTGTTAGGGTAATCAGCAGTTAGCACCTGAAAACTTGTCAGATTTTTCAAGAAATACCCATCTTGCCCCTCTTCTTCTTTGCTCTTTGCTTCCATCCTAAAAAACAAGGCCAAGGCATGGAGGTCTACTAGAGGTGTTATCGGTGGAAAGGGAAAGGGGAACGTTGGGCGCTAGCTGGAGATGACTGAGGGCGGCGGATCTGGAGGGGAGGATGCTAAAGGTAGGAGGAGTGTCGAAGGAGACATGACATGCTTAGATCTGGCCAGATCTGAGCTCGACAATGGCGGGAGTTGCGGCGGCGCTCAGTAGCCTCGATGGTGGTGAGGAGGACGGGGCAGCATGGAGGTAGTTGGTATGGGTGGTGGTCTTGGCTCCAGCTGCCAGTGGTGAGAGGTGCAGCGGCTCGAGCAGCGGTACTTGGCGTTGGCTAGATGAGGTGCAGTGGCTCCAGGTCTTGGCACTGGCCGGAGTAGAGGATGGACACCATGGCTAATGACGGCGAGCTTCCATCAGCCATCATCGCCATAGATCTACTTAGCTGCAACAGATCTAGCACCCCTTTCGTCCTTGAGTCCGATAGCCTCAACGTTGCCTTCGTCCTTGAGTCCAGCTGCCACACCTGGGCATGCTCCGCCTTGAGCTCACTACCAGACACCACCACCTTCTATCACCACTGCCACTTGGTCTTGTTGCTTGCCTCCTTGCACTCATCACCGGACACCACCGCCACCTTTATGGCCGTCGATGGAGGGTAGGAGGCCGGCGATAAGAGGAAGGAAGGCAGCCGAGGCGATTCACTGAGAGTGAGGGGGATGGTTGAGTGTGGTGGCAGTGGTGATGAGGAGTCATGAGAGAGAAGAGAGAGGGGAGAAGAAGGGAGAAGAAGAAAGGAGGAAGATAAGAATATATTTGTCATTTCGTAGGCTACTTAACAACACAATGATGGAAGAGAGATGAAAGTGGCATGAAAGGGAATAGGATGAAAACTCAATGGCATGGAAGGAATCACATTTTTTCTAATGGCAAAAACCGGGATCAGGTTTACACTTAGTGGCATATAGGGAATTATCCCAAAAAAATCATGTAGCTCCCGGATATGCCCAAGGATCAAGAAGAATAATGCTCATTAACATCACTGGGATCCCATTGCAAATTTTCTTTTCTTAATATTCTCATTCTTTTATCCACTATGATATTAGTTCTATTTTGTAGTTGTGAAGAGTGTCTAACCTAGGTCTTATAGGATTATTTGGTTTGTTTGGACTATATTAAGAATCTATTGCTATATATCCTTAAACTTTTATGATGCATACCCAATTAAAGAAGGCCCATGCGGTGTCAACGATACATATTTGACATTGATCGTGTATTGATTTCATTACTTGAGTTTAAACTTTTGATTTTGCAAATTGAGTGCATGCTGTGTTGGAAAACCGGTCAGACGGGCCAGCCTAGGCGGTCTGACCATTGGGACCGAGCAGTCTGACCAGCAGCTATTTGGGCAGTCAGACCGGCCTGTGTACCATGGTCAGATCAACCCCAGTAAAGCCTATGTTGTTTGAGTCTGGTTTGGGTGCTAGTCACAGCGAGTGCTGTGCAAGAGTTAATCATGGGGGAGTCCATGCTTGTGTGAGTCATGGCGTGTGTCTATGCATATAGTTTACCGTTGGAGAGTCAAGTGCATGGCAGTGATTCAAATGCTCGGGTTAGTGATTTGACTGCTGAGACCAAGCGGTCAGATCGGCTTGACAGGGATCTTCGACCAGGTTTTGAGTTTTGGGATTTTTGAGTCGTGAGATGAATATGGTTTGACATGGTTCATTGCTTGTCTGTACAGGGATTTAATATTTGGTCCTAGGCTTAGGATCAATGGCTTAGTTGCATACAATTTGCATGGTGCATTGCATAGATGAATAGTATCAATTAATGACATTATGTATTATGCGGTGCTATATGACGGTTTGCTTGTTGTTGGTTGTAGGACTCCGGAGTTGTGTTGTGGTGAGGCAGATTGGATCGGGACTAAGCTAGGAGAGCTTAGGTCAAACCGGTCAAGAGATCCGAACTATGCTCAAGAGGAGTCGGGGTCTAGATGATCAAGAAGCCGTTGAAGATGATTGAGGCTTGCAGGGTGATTACAAGTTGGAATGATGAGGAACCGGAGCGAGAGCTACCAGTGGTGGATATAATGGGCAATAACAAGATGGATCAGCACTAGGCTGAGGGAGGAGCTAAGGTCCTATGCAGTCAAAGAAGCCAGGTGCCGTCATGCGCGAGGAGAAGCATGTGGTGCACCAAGTGACTGGGACGTTTGTAAGTGGGGACGGTTCGATGGGATCTGGATACGTGAGAGTCTTAGCGTTAAGTCACTAGGGCCACATAACAGATGGTGAAGTATGAGCGATGCTTCGTGGCAAAGGAAGCAGAAACTTGTGAAAGGCGGTAGAGGGGTATTTTAATAAATTATTCAATACCGAAAAAGTGACAATGTATAAAACTACAGCGTGGCCTAAGTGGTTTAGGTCTTGGTTGTGCTAAAAATGTGAAATGGATCAAGTGTTGATTCACTAATGGGTTAATGGGTGTGTGCACTTTGAGAAACGTGCTTATGTAAGTATAAAACCCGAAATTATGTTGGGTTAATAGGTTAGCCCATGTAAGTAGATGAAATCCAACTAGAGGGGCTGGTTAGAGTTTCTCATATACCTCCACTATAAAAGGGCGGAGATGGTGGTTTAGGGTTAAGCCATCCATGCCAAGTAGAGAGAGAAGTTAGACTTCTTGAAGAGAACTTTGTGGGAGATGTGAGAGGCACTTATGGCTAAGTTTTTTTTATCATCCTTAGGCTTTGTGTGTGACTAGCGAGTGGCTATAAACATTCATCTCTCTATATCAATAGATATCAAAATTCATCCAAGTATTTCCCTCTTATGCTTAAGTGATGATATCTTGATTTGACTTGATTTTTGGTGTTTTCTCTTCTTCCCTTGATCTTGTTGTGCACTAAAAATGGGTAAGTGATGATGATATGTCTTGGAGACTAAATCTCATCCATCTAAACACTTGTATTTGCAAGTTCTCGTGTTTGTCTGGTTTTGGCTCAAGAAGGGGTGATTTTGGAGTTTTTGTGTTGTGGACATTTTGGCTTGAGTTCGTGATATGATCTTACTTGCTACAATATGTGAGAACCCATCTGAGGTCATCTAGATCATCAAGAACTCATGAGGAAGAGCAGATCGAGATTTCCCTCTTTTGATTGGTTTTGGTGCACCCTTTCTTTGAATGAAAAAGTTGAAATTTTGGCAATAATTTTCTTAATCATTCATTGGAATAGGTTTCTGACATCTTAGAGAAGACACATGCAAAGTTCTAAGTCATTTGGATCAACCAATCAAAAGTTACATGTATTTCTGATTTGAAATAACGCTAAAAATGATGTTCATTCCTGAAATTGCTATAGCAACAGTATGACCGACACTGTAGCAGTGGTCTAACCAGGGTTACTGTAGCATCCCCTGATTTTACTGTTCATAGCAGTCTGACCGGCATTGAAACAGTGGTTTGATCGGCATGGAGGTGAAACCGCCCCCGCTATGGAGGTTAGATCGCCATGTATGTAGAGGTCAGATCGCAGGGGTTTTCAAAGCAAATTTTGCTCTGTTTTGATCATATCTTTCCTTATAAGTATTTGTCTATAATCTTCATAGCTTCCATAGCTACTGAAGTGAAAAATTTTACTTCTACTCAAAGGAAATGATTTTAAAAAGCCTCAGAATTAATTTGGGCTCCTATTCACCCCCCCCCCTCTAGTTGCCATACTCAATCCTAGAATTAGTATCAGAGCAAGGTTTGCTCTTTTATTTATCTTAAGTGATCATGAGCATGGCAGCTAGTATGAGTTCTTGTGAGTCTTTTGTTCCATTTTCTTGTGGCTCTTTGGCCGATGACCTTGTTGTGGCCGGTGACTTTGAATTCATTAACTGAATTGTGAGATGCAAAAGGGCAAATAGTGACACTTACAAATTATGTAGTGTTTTAACCACTCCTCTTGGTATTGTGACATGAATGAGAAGGCTTTGGAGCTCAAGGAGGAGAAGAAACCCATTAGCGTACGTGGAGTGACCATGGAGGATGATCATGAGATGCCTTTCAAGGATGATCCCCTACTCAAGCTAAGAAAGGTGAAAAAGGAGAAACTCATTTAAAAATTAATTGCTCTTAAATTAGAGATGAGGAATCTAGTGAAAGAACAGAATGATTGGCTTGATGTAGTAGCTAAGTTGAGATCTCCTTTGCTATATGAGTCATGTGAGTTCTTACATATGGATAATGATAATTTAAGAACATCTCTTGCTTGAAATCTTAAAATAAATTGCTTTGATCAAATACTTCTACACTATGTTATTCTTGTGTTGCCTTACATCATGAACTTGATTATGCTAGATTGGAGATAGACAATCTTAAGTCTATGGTTAGGAATGAACATGATTCTTATGCTATTATGCTTGCTGAAATTGAGAAGTTAAAACTAAGTCATTCCATGTGTAAAATGAAAATGAAAAATATAATTTGAGTCTTTTCAATTGTCTTGAACAATTAGATAATGCTAGGGTTGAAATTGATGGGCTTAATTCTAGTTCTCTTAGTATGTGCTTAGAAACTGAGAAATTACTTGATGATGATTTACACTCTTGTAAGAATTATGCTAGCTTATTGAGTGATGTTGATGCTTTGCATTCTATACACATTATCAATGCATCTTCAATTTCTTGCATATCTTGCATTGCCTTGAAGAATGAGCTTGATTCTTTGAGGAGAGTGCGAAATGATATGAATGCCAAGTCTTGTGACTTGTGTTAATTTCCAATATGAGATTGATGTTTTAAAAGTTGATCTTGTTTCTTTGCAATCGGATTTGGATTCTCATGCTTCTCTTGAGTTACTTGATGTTAGCACTTGTACCATTGTTTTGATAACTCATACTTGACTTTTGATGCTTCTTGTGGATCTTTCAATGTTGTCCAAGGGAATTCTAAAGACAAGAGTGCTTCTTCCTAAAATGATACTATATCTTTAAAAGAGAAGTATCATTGCACTTTTTGTAAGAAGGATGAACACATTATTGAGTTTTGCTTTCGCTGAGTCAAGCACGAGCATCAAGTTTGTCATTGAGCTTTTAGTTACGCACATCATCCATGTCATAGCATGTGTAGACCTAGCAATGACATGGGGTCTTCATGTTTATCCCAAGAGGCTTCTCTTTTAAGCAAGGATGGTGCCTTGTCCTCTCGGACCGTGTCCCCTTGTAGACCTTTGCACCATTGCTTATTTGTGGAAAAGATTGATATTATGTAGAATTTTGCTTTTGGTATGCTAAACGCATACGACGAGCCCATGCTTATAAGTTTCCAAGCGTGTATAATCTTTCTTATAGCATGAACACTCGTGAGTCTAGCATGAATGTTCGTTTTATTGATGGCTTCTTTGATGCCTTTTCTAGTGGTGTTGGATGAAGTTGTGGACCTGATTCTCATGATTTTAGTTTTGTCCATGTGTTGTTCCAAGAAAGGATTTTCACCATTTCTCATGTAGTGGACCTCGTTTTCTCCATTGAGGTGCACCCACGGTGAGGAGGAGTTGTTAGTTCTTTTGGTGCTCTTGTTGGTTCTTATCTTAATGCTTTGAAGCAAACATTCACCCTTATTTTAGAGATAGCACTCGTTCTTCTCATTAAGTTGTCCACTTGTGGTGTGCCTCCATGATTGGATTTTCTTGCATGAACCATCCATTGCATCATGCTAACTCACATACCTCTAGTATTGGTGTATCCAAGTTTTGGTTTCCCAAGTACTTGCTTACTAATCCTTTAGGATCCAAGACTCAGGCACCTTGTTCTTCTCATGTGTAGGTACTGAGATGTGGGATGGAGAACATGTTATTGATTGGATTCTGGTCTTTTGCTTCATCATGTAATTGAAACACTAGAAGGTTCTCCACTCCCTTTGATGGCCTCCAAGAGATATGTGCTTTCACGTTTAACAGTTTCATCTACTTTGTGAGCCATCTTATACCTTAATGCTCTTATATTCATGTTTAATCATAATTGGCATGTTGTTCTTATGCATATGTTCACTTGTATCATATTGGCATGTATCACTCATGGTCCTTCTTGTCATGCCTTTATATGTATTTTGCTTGTATATCTATGTGCTAGTTAATTGTGCATGTTTTTGGATATATGAGCTTTATCTTCATGAGCATACATTATTCTTCAACATTATGTGTCATACACTTGCTTATATTTCATGTATTAATGTACTTACTTGACGTCACTGTACTATGTATTTGCATGAATTGTTCTATGTCATGTTTTCTATATACTTGGTATTGTGATATATCAATTGTTGATGCATGAGCCTTGTCATATTGCCATTAGCATGTGCTATCATAGTTTCACTATTTGACATGTTGTGCTTGATCATGCTCATATGTGCATAGGCTATAATTTTGATCTGACTGACATAGATGCTTGAGCTTGGCATTCCATCATGAGAAAATGTTATCTTGATATATTCACCATCATACTCCATCATACTTTTGTGATAACTTATTCTAGATATCCATATATCCATTAGATTTCTATGTTGGCGGACCTTACTCTTGATCCATGTTAACATAATTTAGATATGTTTTATGCTTACATGATGTTGATGATACAAGTGATATTGCTAATTATGGATAGATGAGCATTGCCATAGCATTTCTTGTATTCTTTGTCCTTGATTGTATGCTTGTCATGTTATGTGATTTGTTGCTCATTTGCTTCATTCTTTATCATGGATATAAATAGACTTTGATCTATCTCTCTAGCATGTAGTATTCGTGTTTGGTTCATTGCCATGCTATGTACATTCTTGTTCATACTCAAAATTATTTGATTACGCTTATGTGAGCATTGAATATCTATTGCCTACCTCTCACCTTGGACTATAGCATTCTTGCTTGTTATATGTCTTGGAACACACGACTTCTTTTCTGGTGATATATGCTTTACATGAGGGATGGGAGACCAAGTATGCAATATTGCAGCTGGGTACCAGAGAAACAGTCAGACCCTTTGGTTCTAGAGCTTCCGAATCTTCTTCTTTCTTATTCCGGTATCCAGTGATGACTATCAATTTTGGGATGTAATTTGGCTCAACTTCGACTACATCACACCGCCAAGCAGTGTGACGCAGGTTCTTGCTTAAGCTTTGTCAATTCCCTACTTTCATATTAAGCATTGTATAGCATTTGGGAGTGTCAGTGTTTTTAAGTCAGTTTAGGGTGTTGAGAGTCGCACCTTCTGTCTTGTGTCTTTCTTAGGTACTTCTCTTTTTCACTAGGATCTCCAGGATCTCTTACCCTGTGCTAGGTTAAGCTTGCTTCTTCTTCTACTAGCTTCTAGTAGTGGGGTGGCTAGTGTGGTAGATTCACTTCTTAGCAATATATGTGTGTGTGTTCCTTGGGCTAGAGACCATGTGGTAGAGAGGTTGTCTTTCTTGCAAGAGTTTTACTTTTTCTTGCTTTTAGTTTTTGTTTTTCATTTGCAAGTGGTTCTTGTAGATAAGAGGAGTTTTAAGTTTTGCTTCCTTTTTTTACATCATGCATACATTGCATTGTATTGTAAACTATGCATTTAGATATGAGTTTTGACTATTACTCATTTGTGATGTAATCTTGACTTGATATTGCTCATTGTCATGTTATGACTACTTAGCTAGCTTTGTCATGCTTGTGTATATATGATTAAATCTTTGCCATGCTAGCTTAACTTGTTCACCTGTGCTTAATTTCACCAGTGGCATCAATTTTTGTAATTGATATGTTTTAAGTTTGCAAGTATGGATCTTTTGACTAGTTTGCTCTTGAGTGATTCTTTTATGATACATGTCATATCAAAAATGCTCTCTTGAATCTAGAATCTGAATTGAGTTTTAGATTGAGCTGTGCTTGTTCTTTATTGAAGCATAAGTTAGTATTAGCTCTTTGCTTTTGAACTAAGTCAATAAAATGCAAAATGATATCTTTCTATGCGAAAAACTAATCTCACCAATTCTTTCTTATGAGATGGCTTGTCATTGCACTAGGCATGAACTAGGGGAGTTTTTTTATGACTAAGGCCACTCTTTTAAGCTTCTTGCTTGAGATAGTCGTAGTAAGGCTTGAGATCTAGCACTTGGCTAATAAAGCAAAAATGTGAAAAGGTTAAAACTTAGGAGGCAGTTATAGATGGCTTCTAGTTCAAGACTTGATTTGCTAAGATAAGACCACAATATGTTTTCATAAGTGCCACATGTGATAATTATGCTCAATTACAAGTGTTTGAACAAAATTATTTAATATTGAACTTGTAGCACTCTAATTAATTTAATTTGGGCTTCTTGGTTCCATTTAGCATTCTTGATATGGTTTAGCTCATACTTGGATATCTTTAGATAAATTTATCTATTTTTGAAGCCTTGTTTATCTTAAAATTAATTTGAATGCTTTAAATTATGCTATCTTACCTAAATTTGTTACATGTGCCTCATCATGATCTAGATAGTTTTGTATGCATATTATGGCTTAAAGTGGTATCTTTTTAACTTGAACCTCACTTTCAATAATTTTTAAAACTCTTTTGGGTTGTGCATTTTTATTCATGCATGCATGCTCTTTCTTGCTCCCTTGTTGTTTACAATGCTTTCATGCATCATCTGAGGGAGAGTGGTAGTGAGGTTGCATAGCCCCTTGCCCTTGATGGCTATTTTGCCAAAAGGGGGAGAATGGTAAAGGCAAAATTTGGTATTGATCTAAATAGGGAGAATTTGATAAGAATGAACTTAAAAAAAAAAGGAAGAATGCTTAAAAAGATGAAAAAGGGAAGAATGAGTTTTGTGAGGTTGCATTAGAGAAATTGAGCTTTTATATGAGAAAAATGCATTTTGTGTCATGTTTGATCTTTTGTTGTTAAGTGGTATTACATTTGTTCTTACTTGCTCTTTTTGTGCTTTACCTTAGTACGACAATGGTCATAATGAATAATTGTTCTTTTATTTGGACCATGAGTAATATTGTGCTATTTGAGGCATTTTAGGTGTGGATAGAGTTTTTGTTAAAAACTTACTCTTTCTGGTCTTAGCACCATTCCACATATCGCCACTGTGGTTGTATTCTTGCTTTCTCTTACATCTGAACCACTAGTGACTCTTGCATCTTGTGTGCTTTAAATTTCCAAAAATTCAAACTTAAATTATTGCCTTCAGTGTGTTTATCATATTACTCATCAAGGGGGAGATTGAAGGACCATGTAGTGGTAACACCATGTCAGTGATAAGTAATTGACCTTGATTGTGTATTAATTTCATTGCTTGAGTTTGAACTTTTGATTTGTGAATTGAGTAGGTACTGTGTTGGAAAACTGGTCAGACCGGCTGGCCTAGGCGATCTTACCGCTAGGACCGAGCAGTTTGACCGACAGTTGTTTAGGCAGTCTGACCAGCTTGTGTGCCACGGTCAGTCCGGCCCTCGTGAAGTCTGTGATGTTTGAGTTTGGTTTGGGTGTTAGTCACGGTGGGTGATGTGCAGGGGTTAGTCATAGGGGAGTCCATACATGTGTGAGTCATGCCGTGTTCCTATGCATATGGTTTACTGTTGGAGAGTCAAATGCATGGCAGCGATTCAAACGCTTGGGGTCAATGGTCTGACTACTGAGACCAAGTAGTCAGATCGGCTTAACAAGGATCTTCGGCTAGGTTTGCGTTTTGAGATTTTTGAGTCGTGAGATGAATTTGGTTTGACCTAGGTCGTTGCTCGTGTGCACAGAGGTTTAATATTTGGTCTTAGGCTTAGGATAAATGGCTTGGTTGCATACATTTTACATGGTGCATTGTATGAATGAATAGTATCAATTGATAACTTTGTGTATTGTGTAGTGCTACGTGACGGTTTGCTTGTTGTTGTTGGTTGTAGGACTCCGGCGCTACATTATGGTAAGGTGGATGGGACTGGGACTAAGCTAGGAGAGCTTAGGTTCAAAGCGATCAAGGGATTGAGACTACCCTCAAGAGGAGCCGAGGTTCAGACGATCAAAAATCTGCTGAAGATGAACAAGGCTTGCGAGGTGGTTACAAGCTGGAACGATGAGTAACCAGAGTGGGAGCTACCGGTGGTGGACATAACGGGCAATGGCAAGATGGACCGAGACTAGGCTGACGAAGGTGCCGAGGTCCTGTGTGGTCAAGGAAACCCAGTGCCGCTATGCACGAGGAGAAGTATATGGTGCGCCAAGTGACTTGAGTCATTTGCAAGCGAGGACGGTTCGGTGGGATCCGGACATGTGAGAGGCTTGACGGCAAGTCATTGGGGCCACATGGCAAATGGTGAAGCATGGGCAATGCTTCATGGCAAACAAAGTAGGAAACTTCGTGGAGGGTGGTAGAGGGGTATTTTGGTAAATTGCTCAATACCAAAAAGTTACGGTGTGCAAAACCACGGCGTGGCCTAAGTGGTTTAGGTCTTTGCTGTGCTGAAAATGTGGAATGGATCAAGTGTTGATTCACTAATGGGTTAGTAGGTGTGTTTTTTGAGAAGCGTGCTTATGTAAGTGTAAAACCCAAAATTTTGTTGGGTTAACGGGTTAACCTATGTAAGTGGATGAAACTCAACTAGACGGGCTGATTAGAATTTCTCATATGCCTCCACTATATAAGGGTGGAGAGGGTGGTTTAGAGTTAAACCATCCATGCCAAGTAGAGAGAAGTTAGGGTTCTTGGAGAGAACTTTGTGGGAGTTATGAAAGATTCTTGTGGCTGAGCTTTTTATCAATTTTAGGCTTTGTGTGTAACTAGCGAGTGGCTGTAAATATTCATCTCCAAGTATCACTTGAGATCAAAATTCGTCCAAGTATTTCCAAGTGATGAAAACTTGATTTGGCTTGATTTTTGTTGTTTCCTCTTCTCCCTTGATCTTGTTATGTGCTAAGAATGTGTAAATGATGAAGATGTATTTTGGAGACCAGATCTCATCCATCTAGACACTTGTTTTTGTAAGTTCTTGTGTTTGCCCAGTTTTGGCTCAAGAAGGGGTGGTTTTGGAGTTTTGGTGTTGTGTGCGTTTTGGCTTAAGTTCGTGCTATGAGCTGACTTGCTATGACATATGAGAACACACTAAGGTCATCTAGATCGTCAAGAACTCACGAGTAAGAGCAGATCAAGATTTTTCCTCTTTTGATTGATTTTAGTGCACCATTCCTTCGAACGGAAAAAGGTCGGATATATGGCAACGATTTTCTTAATCGTTGATCGAAATAGGTTTCTGACATCTTAGAGAAGATGCATACAAAGTTTTAAGTTATTTAGATCAACCAATCAAAAGTTACATGGATTTTCGGAGTTGAAATTGCGCTAAAATTACTGTTCATTCTTAAAATCATTGTACCAACGTTTAACCAGCACTATAGCAGCGGTCTGACCGGGGTTAATGTAGTATTCCCTGATTTTACTATTCATAGCAGTCTAACTGCCATTGAAACAGCTGTCTGACTAACCTGGAGGTCAGACCGCCATGTATGTAAAGGTCAGACTGCCAGGGGGCTTTCAAAGCATATTGTACTCCTTTTTGATCATATCTTCCCTTGTGAGTATTTGTCTCTGATCTTCATAGCTTATATAGCTACTGGAGTAAAGAGTTTTGCTTCCGCTCAAAGGAAAAGATTTTGAAAAGGCTCGGAATTAATTTAGCCTCCTATTCACCCCTCTAGTCGCCATACTACAACCCGTTGCTTGTTTTCGGTTTTTTAGCCGGCTTTTAGTTTCGACTTTTTTCAGCAATCATTATTTGTTAGACAAATAAGCTGTAACCAAATGACATAATTCGTAGCCTAAAAGCATAGTGCCGAACTCCAGTTAAACAGTTCTGTAAAGTGTGAGCACGATTGGAGCGTAAGAAAAAAAAAATCCGCTGCTTAGTGTGGACTGTAGAGATACAACGTGCCACGTTACAACATACACGTGATTTCAGAAAGAATCTAGGGAGAAACGATGTGGTTAGATTGGTGTGCGTTTTTTTTTCTTGAATTGTGGTGCCAAGCTGGCCAGTTCATCAGCAATCAGAACGCTTGATTAACCAAAGAAAACCATAGCAAGATTCGCATATCTTTCCATAGAGCCAGTCAAATGAATCAAATAAATCCATAGTCCTCAGTACTCACATGCCTACAGTTCACTGCCATTTCCCACTGGGCACCTAATTTATGTCTTTCAGATGCACAATTGTACGATCTAATATGAAAAAGGAAATTTCTTTGTATTTGAATTTGGTTCGTACGTCCTAGCCAGCCAGGCTAGAAATTTCTTTGCATTTGGTTTGTGCTCGCCAGCTAGGAAAGAAGTTTTCTTTGCATTCGTTTTGTACCTTCCATCAAGCGTACGTCCTCGCGCGAGGCGCTCAATATTGAACACTTCGCACAAAGGAATCAAAGTCTTGATGTCAGGTTACAGCTCAAAATTGCGATTATAGCAAAATTGGAGCGCGTCTTCAAGCTATATACTTTTTTGAGGTTATAACAAGTGGTTTGTTTGGTTGTCAAGGTCCGAGGCGTATCCTCGTGCTGTGACCACGGTAGGTAGAGAGATATTCTGTGCTCTCACTTCCCAAAAATGGTTCAAATTGTCATGGAAAATTTTGATTGTTTTTTAAATTGAGTTTGATATAATCAAGCATTCTACAAAATTTTAAATAGAAATGTGATGTATAAGAAGAAAAAAGCGATAGATTTCAGTGGTAGTTGCTTTATCTTTTTCCTTTTCAACAAAAATTGTCTTCTTTATTATCAAATGTGTAGATCGAGATATGAAATTTTCAATGGTAAACTTTGCAAAAATCCACCTGGAAGTACGTCAGTTTTTTATTTTTTTTCCCTATAACTATTTTGTGGCACTTTCAACCCAATTAGTTTTGTTTTGGTACCAACATTTTTTTCAGAATTCTCACGAGCATTTGGATCATTTTCCAAGGAGTGGGAGCACAAAATAGATTAGGAGCTTCTGGCAATTAGGTAGCCAAGAAAGCAGCTGCCTAATCTCAGCCCAGCCTACTTGGGCCACCGCTCATTATGAACAGGCCTACCACCAACGGAAAAGGCACCATACGGTAAAAGGCCCCTTGGGCCACAGCAGACGGCAAGATGGTGCACCGGACTCGCCGTTTCCTAATGCCCTTGTGGTGCAATCCGGTCATATTCAAACGGATATTGCTGGTATCATATCCTAACTCGTATTAATTTGGAGTTAGATATAGTTAAGCTAGATACAAATACAAATTTAAAGTATTCAGGGTTTCAGACACGATACCGTCAAGACGAATACATGACAGATTCGAGTCAAAAATAGATAATACACACGGATAAGTGCACGCATACAAAAAATAATATATATTGAACCGTACGACCCTCACTTCAAGTCATCAACTATTTAACATGAGTACAGACTATGAATCAACTATTTGTAGAGCAATGAACTAGTTGTCTAGCTTCTTCTGACTAATAAAAACTAAGAATCATGAAAAAAAGGATGAATGTCTGATTAGGCTGGCCTAGCCTAGTCAAGAGGCAACACATCACCTTTGTGGCCTTGCCACCCCCACCACGGCCCTACCACAACTCCTCACGAGTCATGATCGTAGGGCACACCGCCACTAAAAACTCCAAGCAGACATCTATCAAGATCCAGAGGAACTCAAAGAGAGAGGGGAGGCAAGAAAAGGGATTAAGATTGGGCAGTTGCCAAACCTGTTCGCTCCCTCAAAACCACCCTACTACTTCGAGCATTGCCATGTGAGGATGTCCTCACCCACTGTGGCCTCAGCCCATCCATTTCCTGAGCACCACCGTGTGAGGTCGCCCTCATCGCCCATCTCTCAGTAGCAGCGATAGGTTGCGATGACAGGTGGCGACAGTGCCAGGCCCTAGGTGATGACAGAGGCGATAGGTTGTGCAATGGGCATTTCATGTGCTGGGGTTCGAGGGCGATGGCATTTTTTTGGATATCTGGTCTGATAATAACTCGATATCCACTTACCAGTACTATTCGGACGAATAATAACATTTCTGATTTTGTTACGAAACCTGAGGTAAACTATCTGGTATCAATACATAATACAATCGGATACTGAATTCCTTTCCGGAATTCGGTCTCGATCAGATTCAGCACCGAATTGGTCGAGACTAACCAGACCTGTTTGCACCCCTGCTACTGCCTTTCTAATTTGCACCTCGCACAGCTGCGATGCATGCGCATCCTTTCTTTATCAACACGGTGAAAGCTAAGATCACCACTCGCCCGCTTCCACCTCTTAAACCCTGAAACCCCAAGGACCGCAGGAACCAATTGACCCGACACTGACATGCCACGTGCCCATGTTTCGATCTCTTGCTCGGATTAGATAGCCATGTCCCGTGCCGTCCTTGTCAAGGACCCTCGGGTGGATGGCCGCTGCCACTACTCACTGCACTAGCATGAGGGCCTCACCCGCCCCTCTCGTACCATGCACTCTATGACTTGCCCACCTCGCTTGAGTTCCTCTTTTCAGAAGAGGCACTCTGGAAGAGCCGCTCCTAGAGCACACGTGTCATTACCGACAGGTAATAACACTAGTTAATGGATTATTATTCGTTGAAACACCACTTCAATAAATAATAAGCCTATCAGATAGTTGCAGTAGAACAATAATTAGAGATAGGATATGATATTACATAATCATAGCCATATAGGTATATAGTCTTTTACAAAGCCGCCAAGGCTTGGATAAGTACGGAAGCAGTTCTAGTCCAAAAGCTAATTATACAAGCACTAGGAAATATAGAACAATGCATTAATTTACATATTGCCCTCCTACCTCTCCATGTGGATACTGGGGGATAGGTGTTGATGGCCCCCCTACCTCTCCATGTGGTGGGGGATAATATAGAGGATATGGCTCTATAGTGGTAGGTGGTACTTGGTAGGATGGTGGAGCTAGATATGGTAGAGGTACATTCATTGAAGGTGGGTTTGGTGGGTTCCCTGGAGCTCCTCCTGGTTCATTTCCTTATGGTGTGGAATTGGAATCTAGCATTGGCCGGTTGAGCGGACCTCCCGGTACCAGTAGTTGGATGGTACCCTAGAGTATGGATCGGTCATACTCGCTAAACTGATAGCACCGCCTAATGGTCTGAGTTACTGTCAGACCCAGATTTTACAATCCGGAATCTACTGTGTTTAATTGCACTATTCCCTGGATCAGTAGATAATGCACACAGTTACAGTTCTGAATATCAAAGTACATATCATGCGGAAACGTAATTAAAATAATAAACTTACTCATGGGCCGATTAGGCCGAAATCAATAAATTGCAGCAGCGGAAGAACGAAGCACACAGGTGGGACCTTCAGGACATGCCCACAGGCAGCCAACTGGAGGTTCGCGACCTAGCCCTTGACATCTTCATCTTCATCTTATCTGCCAGCTTGTTCACTCTTGTTGCTGAGGCGAGGTGATTTGACTCCTGATTCTGAATTTTGCCGCAAAAGCGAGCGTGAGCACTCCGACCCCGTGCTCAGCGAGCCAACACACAAAATGCAATATTTAACATGTATGGCTAATCAAAGAATGGCTTGGGCTCATTTTACTTTGCAAAGAGTGCTTTTGAATACAATTATATAAAAATTCCTAAGACCTAGCATTTTGAACAAAAGCATATTGTTCAGGAACATGCAACAATAATAGCGATCCAGATTCCATCCACCGTTACATGGCATCTGCACCATATAGCAATTCTTCAGCGTTATAGCCGCTTAACTTACCACTGGGACGACACCCAGGACAATTCCAAACTAGGGCCTTACACTGCCCTTCCACTTTTCCAACCCATCATAAAGCATTTTGAAATAGAACTATATCTGGTTAAGTTCCCATGTCCGCCCTTGACCGTGGGCACGGCTATTCGAATAGTTTTAGACTCTGCAGAGTTTTGCACACTTTACCCACAAGAGATAAATCCACCCGTTGCCCCACATGATTCCTTAGCCATGCGGTTGAGTAGACTATCACAGGATTGTTACAATGCATAGTCCTACTGTGGTTACGCCCGCTAAGGTCTATCTTCCGTAGGATACGACCATCCCTCGGGAAGGGTCCCTCGTGAGCCATCACGGGCAAAGGCGGGGATGCGACCATCCATCCCTTTGCTCGTGGTCATACCTTCACGTAACCACCTTAGAGCCACACAAATTAGTAAACCCTGCCTACACTTTGCCAGCTTGCGGTTGTGCTTGTCATACACGGGGTGACATGACAAGATTCAGTCCTTAGGGTTATCTGGGCGGTCTACCACTAACCCACTGTTGATCCATCACTAACTCAAAATTTTGTGCTTCCACTGCACCACACATACACACCCTCGAACCAATCCGCCCAGATATTCAAGCATGTTGGGGTTTTTGGGAACATAAAGTAATCATACCAACATATACCAGTCATTCCCGTCATGACTGCCCAAACCCTTTTTCTCATCATTAAAAGCGATCATGATGTATGGGGCATTTCAGCGCCCCCTGAGTATCTATGCAAAACTAAGCATAGCATATAGCTAGGGACTTATTTTTAAAATATTACTATTATAATTTTGCTAGGGCGACAAGGTTCACACATTCAATTACTCAAAGGAGGGGTAATATTATTCAAGGTAAACAATGGCATATAACTAGAATATCAAATTTAGCATGTATTTGCATAAAAATAACAGCATGCAATTTGTTAATTTAAAACAAAGTAATTTGCAGAAATGTAGGTTCAACATGATCAAAGTATTGACTCGCCTGGCGCGGTTTACCGCGGTCTTGAGCTCACGCAATGCTTTCTCTTGAGCTTCGGATCTTTTCTTCGCCTCGCTCTTGATCTCGCTTGATCCGTGGAATCTTCGAACTTCAGTTTCTAATTACGCGACAAACGACTGAATCCAAAAAGAAAGCAAATAACTCAAAAGATCCAAATAACTCGGAATAAACTCAATTTAGTTTTATTATGATTTAATGGGTGATTTGAGGCAATGCTGATTGGGTGCAGAGGACTGACGGGGTTACACGAGGTTGGGGCAAAGTGATGGTTGGGTTAAGCAGAGGCTAAGGAGGGTTCGTGATACAGGGATATTGACGATGTTATTCTTACTTTGGATTTGAGGATGGCACCGAATACCACGGGTTAACCCATCTTATTTAATAACTTCTTTTTATTACTTTTATATTTATTAAGGAAGTTCCATGAGCCATATTAGACCTATGGGTAGACGTAAGACTGTGGTGGAGTGTAGGGTAGTGCCTTGTCCAATATTGACTTTCTAAAAGTTGGGGCATGAGTTATATACACGATGTATATGATTTCTGGTTTGTCGAATTAATCTTATAGCTTATATTTTTAGCGGTTTGAGATGTATTTATTTATTTTTAGGCTGCGCTAATATTACCTTGTTCATTAAAATACGAGGTGGTAAAATTATTTTAATTACCGATTACATAGGGATTTTTGTAGGTACTCCAACATGACTTTTTAATTAAAGAGGCTCTTCAGATTAGGTATCGTAGATATTCTGCGTATATTTTAATTATTATTACAGTGTTGACGTTATTATTATTGTTATGTAAATTTATTTATCTAGAACCAAGCATGCTATACTTAGGTCATACCTTACTATCAATATTCTACCGAGTCTACGGTTGAGATTTATTTGTCGATGGCACGCTTGTGATGACTACTAATCACACTGCTACATTAGGTAGATTACTTTTAACATCTGATGTCCTAGGGGTTACTTTATTATACTTGCCACGCATATATAGACATTTCTACTTAAAAGACACCCTTTTGATTAAAGGTTACTACCAATTTATGTATCTTTTAAAGATATAGGAATGACAACCATATCTTAGTTGGCTACATTTACATGAATCATAGGTACCATTAGAATTAGATTAGTAAATCTAGATTTGACGTACAGTAATCCCAGGCTGCATCTCTATTTTGCATGAATCTTAATCTATCCCTACATCATGTTTTATTTATCTTTGTTTATCGTTAGTTTAAGTTTAATTCAAACTATGATCCATTGGTACGAGTCCCAGCTTGCTTTATATACCATTATACTTAATTTTATTATGTATCATGTACCAAAACTAGTGTCAAGACTTAATTAATGGCGCTATTATTAGCTTACTCCTACTTTAGCTGCTATTTAAGATTTTATGGTTGGCAGTATGCTAATGATAGGGTTTATATTTTCAATAGGGTCTAAGGTGTACAAAAATTGTACTAACATAATTGCTAATGGGTTGCATACATGCTATCCATACTTCTCTAACCGCTTACTTACATATACTTATAGATGCTTATATATATATATATATATATATATATATATATATATATATATATATATATATATATATATATATATATATATATATATATATATATATATATATATATATATATATATACCCATTTGCTTAGTAAGGCTCTACATTTTAGTTGTTACTAGTTTTTAATATAAACGTATCTGTCTAGCAAGGCTTGCTTTACAAGGTTGTATTCCAATATTTACTAACTAGCAAAACCTACGGTTAAGATTTTATGTAATGGAGGCATGTCGAATATGGGCATATATTTTAATTATAATTATCGGTAGTCTTTAAATTTGAATATTTAACCAAAATAGATTTCTTTTATTACTTCCCTTAATTTGCATTTTAGCCTTTTAATTCAATTATTACGGCGGGAGTCGGCGGGGAGGGCTGCGTCGGAGCTTGGGAAGAAGGAGTGGCCGACGGCGATTCGGGGCGCTACGGTTCCGTTGCGGCAAGGAAGAGGGAGGAGGGAGCAATGCGATGCGCTTGAAGCTTACAGGCGCGGCTTTTATAGCCGGGAAGAGGGGGCGCGTGGCGAGACGACGGTGGCCTCCGCTCTGCTCACGCCGACGAGGGGAGGTGAATCAAATCTCCCCGAGATTTTGTGTAAGAGAGAGCACAGGGGTGCTTTGAATTTGCCCGCAAGGTGAGAGAGAAAGGAAGAGATCAGCTGCGGCTAGCGCGAGGGAGAGCAGAGGTGAGGCGAAGCTGGCGCTGCGGGTGCGTGGAGGAAGAAGAAGCCGGGGAAGAGGAGAGCAGGCGGACGGGGCCACCAGTCAGAGAAAGAGGCGCGGGGCGAGGCGGGCCACCGGTCGGGGAAGAGCGGCTGGCGCGTGGGGGCCGCGAGGCAGCGAGGCGCGGGTCGCGGGTCCACTGGCAGACGCGGCCGGGGCAACGCGAGCGACCGCGCGGCCACGCGGCAGCGGGAGGAGGGACGCGGTCGGGGGCGCGGGCCCGCGTGGCAGAGGCGGGGCGCGCGAGCGGCCTGGGCCGTGGATGGGCGCGGGCAGCGAGGTGTCGCGCATCGGAGCCAGCCAGGTGGCGGCCCGAGAGGAGGAGGGGGTTTTCTTTTTCATTTTTATTTTTAAGAGTTTTTAGAAATGCCCAGGTAATTGAATAAACCTCAGAAAAATATGAAACCAGTTCCAAAAATTTCAGAAAAATTCACAGAAGCTTATGAGGACCTTCTGGACTTACCAAAATATTTTCAACTATGGTTGGCATTTAATTTATCTGATTTCCTTGCTATGTATAGTTGTATGCATATATATATATACATACATATGAATTCATTTTTATTAACATTTTTATTCTGCTTAGCAAAAATTTCTAAGGAAGGTACTTCTTGCTTATTTACACTTCTCCTTTGGTACTTCATGGGTCATCTTTTCAGATTCTTTAATTGATGTGTATGTTTCATTATTTTATGTGTTCTTTCCACTTTTGAAATTCCTTTTCATTTACAAAAAGCCAATAAACTCCAAATTCAAATAGAAAACAAATAAAATAATCCAAAAACTCCATAACTTATTATTTATATTTTTCAGGATGTTACAGTTACTCTCAGCTCTCTCAAGTGCCTTCCTAGTAGTGTGGTACAACATTGTGTCGGCAATCATCACCATGTTGGAGGTGGCATTGTAGGATGCTTCATGCCAGTCTTGATCCCAAGGTATGGCTAGCACTACTAGAGCAAGATGTGTACTGTAGCCTGTAACTCCCAGGGGCAAGAGCAAGCACATCAAGGTACCTAGTGTTGCACAAGACATCTCCAAAATGAGACCTTATCACATGCATAGCTTCCTTGGAAACCTCCAGCATTGGTAGGGAAACATCTGAGGTGTGTCAGGTCACTACATGCTCTCAATAATACCCCAGTGGTCACTACCCTAATACGTGCTTGTTGTAGGGGTGGCCCAACCCCCCGTGACTGGGCCGTGCAACTAGTCCAACATGTAATAGGCCCAATAGTGTAGAGGAATATAACAGTGTATATATACCAGTGTACCCCCATCCTTTGTAAATACTAAGGGGTAGAATGGGGATTTCCCATTCTACCCCACTCACGTATATATAAGCCCCCAGGAGGGGCAAAGGGGCACATCCTCTCATTCTCACCAACCCTCCTACAGATCTGCTCCCCTCTTCCTCTTCTACTCGTCCCCTCCTTCTCTGTTTGGCATGTAGCCACAACAGATGGCGCCGTCCGTGGGGAGCGAACGAGAAGCTGCGCAAGGGCGCTAGAGGTGGCTACCACTGGAAGAGCATCCTAGCGCGGAATAGAGGCATCACAGATAAGCTCACCTTGTTGCTATTTTCTTTCCAAATCCAGATCCGGCAGATCTGATTGGACAAGATGTACGGGCTCTTCCCGTAAACCTTGATATATTTTGTAGATGATGATCTTGGATGAACTGGGGGCGTGATCTTTCTGGCCGGCATGGTACGCGCGTCTTCGGCTTGTTCACGCTGAGCTCCGCCCTCGCCAAGTGCGCACTTCGCTAGGCACGCCTTCGGGCCGTGCGGACTCGTCTCCGCACAACGCCTCTGCGCCCACGCGACGGACCTCGTCTCCGGCCTCCGCACAGACATGACTGCCTCGGCCTTTGCTCCGACTCCGCGGTGCCGGGCTTCTTGAAGACCGTGTCCGCCGCGTCGTACTCCGTGTCTACGTCGCAGTAGCCAGGAGCGTCAACACTTCGTCCTCCGCATGCATACACATGCAGCGTCGCACCCGCGCACAGTGCAAGATCGCATAAAATGACGCTATGCGCTAGTATATGCTTGCATGCATTTCCAATATATGCAAGCATGCGTACTGCTGCGTGGGTACTAACCATTGGCATGCAGGGGCGTCACGTAATCATTTGACATTGCAGCCTCTAGTCCTCTTCTGCAAGAAAGAATAAGTACTCCGCCCGAGCAGTGCGAGTCCTCCGTCCAAGCGGCTCCGGCAGCATCGGAGGCGCCAGCTTGGGCTTCGACGATGCCCCTCGCGCCAGCGTCAATTATAGCTCTCTTCCAGCGAGCCCTCCGCCACGCTGGGGTACTTGCTCTCGGACGTGGAGGCGCTCCCTGCCGGACTCTCCTCGACTGAGAAGCCTTCGGCCTGCTCCACGCCGGCTGGGTCCGGTCGCGCAGCTAGGCGACAGGGCTGCAAACATCGAGTAAGAGGTCAGAAGCTTCATGCCTGCATGTATGCATTCGCCGTCGCCAAGCACCCGCGGGCTCCACACCCCGCCGCACCGCAGTGTCGCCTCGGCCTGGAACCCCGCCACCGTCGACGTGTTTCATCGCCAGGCATCCCCGCCTACCCGCTGCCTCCGCGGGCTGGACTTTGCGCGCGTCTCCGCGCTCGCCCTGCATCGAGCCTAATCTCCTACGTACAGGCATGCCGGGCCTCGCTCCGGCGCCGCTACATCGGCTTTCGTCGTGGCAGGCTCCTCACAGCGAAGACGGGCGCGAAGGCGAGCGGAGGTCGAAGCACATCCTCGGCGACGCGAAGGCAAGCGACAGTCGAAGCACGTCCTCGTCGGCGCGAAGGCGAGCGAAGACTGGAGCGCGGCTTCGGCGACGCGAAGGCAAGCGACAGTCGAAGCACGTCCTCGTCAGCGCGAAGGCGGGCGAAGACTGGAGCGCGGCTTCGGCGACGCGAAGGCAAGCGACGGTCGAAGCACGTCCTCGTCGGCGCGAAGGCGGGCGAAGACTGGAGCGCGGCTTCGGCGACGCGAAGGCAAGCGACAGTCGAAGCACGTCCTCGTCGGCGCGAAGGCGAGCGAAGACTGGAGCGCGGCTTCGGCGACGCGAAGGCAAGCGACGGTCGAAGCACGTCCTCGTCGGCGCGAAGGCGGGTGGAAGTCGAAGCCCATCCTCGGCGACGCAAAGGCGAACGACGGCCAGAGCCCATCCTTGGCGACGCAAAGGCTAGAGGCGGCCGGAGCCCGTCCTCATCGGCGCAAAGGCAGGCGGAGGTCGAAGCACATCCTCGGCGACGCGGAAGGGAGCGGCCTCAGTCTCTGCGCTAGCGTCGACCCCGCGCAGGAGATGGTCGCCGCGGCGAGGACTTCGCGGAGGACGAAGCCGGTGTCTGGCGCCAAGTCCTGATGGCTGATGGGTTAGCGCGGCGTCGCGTCGGTAGACTTCGAGGAGAACAAAGCCAGTGTCGAGGGAGTCCCCGCCGACCTCTCCGAAGCCTTCTCCAAGACGTCTAGCCCCGGCGTGGTCCTCGCGCCAGGACAAGCATGCTGCAGTAGAGCCTCCGCGAGTATGTACGCATGCATAAAGGCTTCATCTCCGAAGCTCCATGATCTTCGCCTCTGGCTCACGCTCGACTCCGCTGGCAAAGAGAGCCCCCGGTGATGCACGAGCAGCCCGACGCACCGCTGGCCCTGACGCTTCACTCCGCGCGACGCTCCGCGGCCTCCGCGCTCGTGGACTCCGCTTCTGCCAGCCTCCGCGCGTAATGGACATCGCTTTAACTGTGTCGACTTCGCCACCCTCCATGCAGTCCTCGGGGCCTTCGCACGTCCTCTCTGGCCTCCGCTCAGCCCCGCAATGATGTAAGTTCACATCGGCCGTGGGCTCCGCTTCATTTGAAGACCTCGGTCAGGGACCCCGTGCAGACAAAGTCCGCGTCGACGAGGTCCGCCCAGTTGGTGGCTTCCCATTCCGCACCAACCAAGTCCGTCCAGATGGGCAGGAGAGGTACTGTACCTTGAAATTATTTCACGATGGCACATACCCTATCAAGATTCGCTCTTGCAATTTTTTGCTTGACTGGCTTATCCCCTGCTTTCATTGCCATCGTTGGGTGTCTACTGGCCTGGCCTCGAACTCTTTTATTGCTGTTACGTCCTCTTTCGTGCAGCGGCGTTTAATCAGCTTTTGGTTTAAATCGCACGACGGCCGTGCGCCTCGGCGTACTCTACGGAGTATAAATAAGACGTAGCGTCGAGCCTAGCTCCGCACACGACAGTCTACGGACTATAAATAAGACGTAGCGTCGAGCCTAGCTCCGCACGCACCAGTCTACGGACTTTAAATAAGACGTAGCGTCGAGCCTAGCTCCGCACGCGCGAGTCTACGGACTATAAATAAGACGTAGCGTCGAGCCTAGCTCCGCACGCACCAATCTACGGACTTTAAATAAGACGTAGCGTCGAGCCTAGCTCCGCACGCGCGAGTCTATGGACTATAAATAAGACGTAGCGTCGAGCCTAGCTCCGCACGCACGAGTCTACGGACTATAAATAAGACGTGGCATTGAGTCTAGCTCCGCACGCACCAGTCTACGGACTTTAAATAAGACGCAACGGCGGGACGCCTCCGCGCGCACTCTACGGAGTATAAATAAGACGTAGCGTTGAGCTCAGCTTCCGCACGCACCAGTCTACGGACTTTAAATAAGACGTAGCGTTGAGCCTCGCTCCGCACGCGACAGTCTACGGACTATAAATAAGACGTAGCGTTGAGCTCAGCTTCCGCACGCACGAGTCTACGGACTATAAATAAGACGTAGCGTTGAGCCTAGCTCCGCACGCGACAGTCTACGGACTATAAATAAGACGTAGCGTTGAGCTCAGCTTCCGCACGCGCGAGTCTACGGACTATAAATAAGACGTAGCGTTGAGCCTAGCTCCGCACGCACCAGTCTACGGACTTTAAATAAGACGTAGCGTTGAGCCTCGCTCCGCACGCGACAGTCTATGGACTATAAATTAAGTCGTGCGCCGAGGTCTGCCTCCGCACGCGAGAGTCCACGGACTATAAATTAAGTCGTGCGCCGAGGTCTGCCTCCGCACGCGAGAGTCCGCGGACTATAAATTAAGTCGTGCGCCGAGGTCTGCCTCCGCACGCGAGAGTCCAAGGACCATAAATTAAGTCGTGCGCCGAGGTCTGCCTCCGCACGCGAGAGTCCGCGGACTATAAATCAAGTCGTGCGCTGAGGTCCGCCTCCGCACGCACCAGTCTGCGGACTATAAATTAAGTCGTGTGCCAAGGTCTGCCTCCGCACGCGAGAGTCCGCGGACTATAAACAAGTCGTGCGCCGAGGTCCGCCTCCGCACGCACCAGTTACCCTCACGCACTGTACGGAGTATAAAAATTGCGCGATGGCCGAGACACTAGGGAATGCCTCGCCTTAGTGATGCGGCACCAGGATGTCGCACCTTCGAGCGCGTTACACCAGGGAGTGTATCGCTCCTTTTTGAGGGTAGGGGAACGGCGGTCTTGCCTCCCTACCTCGGCGTGCGTAGTGCCTTCGGCCTACGCTCCAAGCGCCCGCTCCCCACAGGCACTCCTTTTTGAAGGTAGGGGAACGGCGGTCTCGCCTCCCTACCTCGGCGTGCGTAGTGCCTTCGGCCTACGCTCCAAGCGCCCGCCCTCCGCGGGCACTCCTTTTTGAAGGTAGGGGAACGGCGGTCTCGCCTCCCTACCTCGGCGTGCGTAGTTCCTTCGGCCTACGCTCCAAGCGCCCGCTCCCCACGGGCACTCCTTTTTGAAGGTAGGAGAACGGCGGTCTCGCCTCCCTACCTCGGCGTGCGTAGTGCCTTCGGCCTACGCTCCAAGCGCCCGCTCTCCGCGGGCACTCCTTTTTGAAGGTAGGGGAACGGCGGTCTCGCCTCCCTACCTCGGCGTGCGTAGTGCCTTCGGCCTACGCTCCAAGCGCCCGTTATCCGCGGGCACTCCTTTTTGAAGGTAGGGGAACGGCGGTCTCGCCTCCCTACCTCGGCGTGCGTAGTGCCTTCGGCCTACGCTCCAAGCGCCCGCTCTCCGCGGGCACTCCTTTTTGAGGGTAGGGGAACGGCGGTCTCGCCTCCCTACCTCGGCGTGCGTAGTGCCTTCGGCCTACGCTCCAAGCGCCCGCCCTCCGCGGGCACTCTTTTCGAAGGTAGGAGAACAATAGTGTCGGCGCGTCTCCGGCGCTCGACTCCGCCGTCCGCCTTGTAGGCATCGCCTCGGCGGGACGGCACGTCTTCGGCG
The DNA here is from genome assembly GCA_017311315.1 of Dendrocalamus latiflorus. NCBI lineage: Eukaryota > Viridiplantae > Streptophyta > Magnoliopsida > Poales > Poaceae > Dendrocalamus > Dendrocalamus latiflorus. The sequence continues at coordinate 11,052,319 of CM029639.1, forward strand.
CTCGACTCCGCCGTCCGCCTTGTAGGCATCGCCTCGGCGGGACGGCACGTCTTCGGCGCTCGATGACACGCCTTCAGCCTCGACTCCGCCGTCCGCCTCGTAGGCATCGCCTCGGTGGGACAGCACGTCTTCGGCACTCGACTCCGTCGTCTGCCTTGTAGGCATCGCCTCGGCGGGACGGCACGTCTTCGGCGTTCGACGACACGTCTTCGGCGCTCGACTCCGCCGTCCGCCTCGTAGGCATCGCCTCGCCGGGACGGCACGTCTTCGGCGCTCGACGACACGCCTTCGGCCTCGACTCCGCCGTTCGCCTTGTAGGCATCGCCTCGGCGGGACGGCACGTCTTCGGCGTTCGACGACACGTCTTCGACGCTCGACTCCGCCGTCCGCCTTGTAGGCATCGCCTCGGCGGGACGGCACGTCTTCGGCGCTCGACGACGCGCCTTCGGCCTCGACTCCGCCGTCCGCCTTGTAGGAATCGCCTCGGCGGGACGGCACGTCTTCGGCGCTCGACGACGTCTCCGGCGCTTCACCGGTTCCTTCATAAGCATTGCCTCTAGGGTCTGCGAGCTATCAGTTGCATAGGCACCCTCGTGCTTGCTGTCAGGGAACGGGGGGCTGGGGTGGTTGATCGCGTCAACTCGCCCATCGGGACCTCAGCGCTTGCTGTCGAGGGAGTACTGTTGTAGGGGTGGCCCAACCCCCCGTGACTGGGCCGTGCAACTAGTCCAACATGTAATAGGCCCAATAGTGTAGAGGAAAATAACAGTGTAAATATACCAGTGTACCCCCATCCTTTGTAAATACTAAGGGGTAGAATGGGGATTTCCCATTCTACCCCACTCACATATATATAAGCCCCCAGGAGGGGCAAAGGGGCACATCCTCTCATTCTCACCAACCCTCCTACAGATCTGCTCTCCTCTTCCTCTTCTACTCGTCCCCTCCTTCTCTGTTTGGCCTGTAGCCACAACAGCTGATGAACCGTCCTCCACTGTTTCTTCAAAGAACTCCAGACATGGTGCTTCCAACTCTTGCATCATGAACCCGAGGTGACAGTATCTTAGTGCGAACCATCCTACAAAAATGAGGGTTGTATTTAGGTATGGTAGTCTAGCTTAGATCTTTGTAGAAAAGAAACTAGTACTGTTGAAATTTTGTTTTAACTAGGAAATAAATGACATAAAGATGAGAAATATTAAAGAATACTTAATGTCATATAGAAAGAAACAAATATCCTACTTAAGTTTAGAAACTGTCTCTAATTATATGTGTGACCCTCAAACCATTGCTTTGATACCACCTGTGGTAGCCCATGTCATTACTAAGGGGTAATAACACTAGTCAACGGATTATTATTCGTTGAAACACCACTTCAACAAATAATAAGCCCATCAGAGTGTTGTAGAAGAATAATAATTAGAGACAGAATATAATCATTACTATTATAAAAAAAATGAGTTGGTGGTCGTACGTCCCTTCTCCTCCAACTGCCACATTCTCAACTTCTTATCACTCTCCACTTTTCAACTGATCAGAGTAGCCCTTTTCTATAGCATAATTCTCTATATATCCAATAAATTTTGTTGCAACACACGAACAGGTGACTAGTATTACATAATCATAGCCACGCAGAGTTACAATCTCTTACAAAGCCGCCAGGGCTAGAATAATACAGTAAGTATAGAAGTAGTTCTAGTCCAAAAGCTAATTGTACTAGTACTAGGAAATATAGAACATCACATTAATTTACATATACCCTAAGGGTCGAGCATGATCTGCTAGTGATAACCTAGTTGTCCAAGGTCTTGTGATAACCTAGTTGTCCAAGGTCTCGTATAAGGCGTTTGCCTCATATGGGTCATACTCACAACCATCTCACTCCCACTCTATACCGAACTCCTATGAGTAGACATCCTCCACACCAAGTGGGATTAGGCTGGCTAACATCTAAACAAAGGAAATAATAGCAAGAATAAGTATAGAATACTTAGCAAGCGTTAATAGCAAAAATGCACTTGTATGCTCATAAACCACCATTTCTTTGAATCTCTTCTTATCTCATAACATATCAAAAACAAATATTTTTAGGTTGAGAAAGAATTTTGGATTTTAATTTAGAAATTTACTGAACACTCGTACAAATAGATAAAAAGCTCCATTGGTTCCCATAGCCTCTAGTCCAGAAGACAGGCATAAATTCATGGTTTATATAGCAATGCGCAGGCTTGTATCACTTTGTCCATAATCACCTTGATTTTTGTAGCGAATGGATCTTTGTATTTATTTAGATGTGATGCTCAAATCAGATCACATAACTTTTACCTTTATCTCAGTATATTATACCTCCACCTGACTACACATAATTGTCGGCCTGAGGCGGTTTCTCACCCTCATTAGTACCCACCCAATTATGAGCTAGTCGTTGGTCAGGCCGGATGCACCTTCACCCAAACTCCAAATCACTAAATATATGCATCGGGCTTATTCTTTATAGCCCAAAGTCCAATTGAGACCCTACCCAGTTCCTCCCTAGATAAATCTACTTACCCAGTTATAGAGTGCATAATAACCTTGATATAGTTACTGATTTTGCCCGTCTTTAGACGGAATAATAGTTGATACAACCGGTATAGTCCATTACACGAGTGAAGTTTATATGTTCTTAGATTTTACCCCTATACAGAGGGTCCCAATCTTGGCCTTTTGTCACCTTCCCAATGCACCCTCTGCCCCCCCCCCCCCCCTTTACTTATGCTGTAGTTCAATTGCTCTCTCTGTTGAGATCGCTACACCTCTTTCGTTCCTTTCTCTTAGCATTGATCTCGGTTAAACATGATTTCTTTTTATGCAGGGTGATAATAATTTAGTAGGTAAATACATATTTTACTAAATATAATCTATCACATGTTCAAAGGTATGCTTGCCTTAGTATTGATCGAAAGACTCGGTCTCAAGTTCTCTCGAGTGAAATTCTTCCTCCTAACCTAGTTTTTCCTGCATTTAACACATACTCTATAGTTCAATTTTTGGATATAGAAGATGAACTATACCGATGCATTCCCAATTAAGTCAATTGTGGAGTTTTACAATTTAAATGCTATTTATATCGTCGCACAAATTTTTGCCTACTGATGGCAATTCTTTTAGCTTAATATTTACAAGCAATTATTACCTAGGTTTTGAAATTTGAATACTACTTACAAAATTAAATATGCACATAAACGTATAATAGAATGCTCTGTACAACAATACACGAATCGATATCCTCTACTCCCTCTCCTCAGTTGGCCAACTGCCCACTGGGCTTGGCCCAACTCCCTATCGACCTCCCTATCTCCCTCTCCTCACTCGGTTCTCCCTTTTCCCTGGCTCTCTACTCCCTATTTGGCTGACTCCTCCTGCTGCCTTCCTGACTGGATTGGTCGTTGGCGCCACTCCTCGACCTCCTCTTTGCCGGCCCCTCTCCCTCATGTGCGCTCTCTGCCTGGCTTGGCCTTCGTCGATGACTGGTCGGCCCTCCCTGGCTTGCCTCCGGCCAGATCTGACCCTTGGCACCCCAGATCTGATGCCAAACGCTGGGATCCGAGCACCCCCTCTACTCCTATTTTTCCCCTTTCTCCTTTATTTCTAGTTCATGGATTTTAATTGATTTACTTTTTGATTTGAGTGATTTTTGGACACGGATGGGGGTAGAGATGGTTATGGCTATGCAACCATGGCTTGCTATGGTGGAGCTTGAGGCTTCCCACACACCGAGGAGTGTGGTGGTCGTCGGGTGCGCATGTGAAAGCATCTAGGTATCTAAAAGTTGTTTTTGGTAATTAATGAATATGGGACTAATATGTTTATTAAGTGTTTGAAAGGTTTAGCCCCGGTGACAAATGCAACAACCTGGAGATGCATGCTAAAGGTTAACATAAAGATCAAAATGGTCCAAGACAAATGTATCAATAGCCTAGGATTTTTGTTTTGACCAGTCTTAGAAGAAAAAGGTTGGAAGACCAAATTTTAGGTTAGATGTTGTACTACTAAGAGGGATCATGACTAGTAGCTTGACATCATATTCTTGTGCCATTGGGATCAACTAAGGATCATGCATGCACTTAGAATTCAAATTGAAATCCAATATTCACAGAAAAATTGATAGTACCGGAGTTTACTTGGTGGTACTACTGCATTGCGGTATGACCGAGAGGTAGTGCGGTACTACTACACCCTGGTCAGACCAAATTTTAGTTGGCGGTACGTATTTTCTAGAAAGGTACTTTTGAAGCATGTTTGCTTCCATGAAAAACAGTAGTACCGGAGTTCAATTGGCGGTACTACCACATCGCAGTATGACCACAAATCTTGAACAATACTACCACACTCCGGCTGGGCCAAAACTTGTATGGTGATACGTTATTTCCAGAGATGGCCAACTTTGGTCCTCAATAAAAATGGTAGTACCGCCCCAAGGAAACTGTACTACCGAAGATTGGAACTACCGTATTTTGAACAGCGATAGTACCGTGTCGCAAATTTAATAGCTAGTTCGGAAGCATTTAAGACGACTATTATAGTCGTTACTGTGTAGGTGCGGTAGTACCGACCGATGAATGGCGGTACTACCGCATTTGCTAAAAATTAAGGGATTTGCTCTCTAACCATCGAATTGATTGGTGGGGTATAAATTCATCCCCACCAGCTCAAGGACATATAGAATTTACTCCATTGGACATTCTCGAGCAAGTAATGGACCTCAAACACCTCATTTACTCCATTTGCATCATTTGAGATTGTTGAGTCAAATTCAACTGCATTCATTCCTAGATTAATCCTTGGCACTTGATTGCCTTCAAACGAAACTAATGATTTATTACTCTTGGTGCTTGCTAGTACCTAGATAGCTTGAAGGTGGTTTGCACGGTAATCTCTTTAAGAAGATTGTGAAGATGCCCAGCGCCAATTGTGAGTGGCTCGGTGTTCGCCATCTCCAGAACGAAGGAAGAATAACTACTAGTGGAATTAAGGAGTGAGGCTTAATTTGTGGAGTCAGTCCAATTTGATTGGGCTTTCCTCAATGTATACTAGTGAAGACCAGCAAGTCTTCACTACCATGTCAAAAATATCGCGTGTCTTCATTTGGTTACTTCTTTGTCTCTACTTTTGCATTTATATTTCTAGCTATTGAAATTGGCATATCTTGTTAAGCTAGAATCTTATTTGTAGAGACTTGGCTTGTTGAGTCTTAACTTTACTAGAATTGTGTAGGTCTTGAATCATAATAAAAATCTTGCTTACCTCTTAATTTGTAGAAATTAGTTTTAAAAAGTAAAAAATTTTAAGAACCTTAGCATGGTGGCCAGCGGTGGCACGCCGTTGCCATGGTGATCTCACCTCTGGTATACTACTCCTTCTGTATTCTCTTCCTTCTCTAGGTTATCTCTATGGATTGCTACAGTTCGATTGTGGGGCTTGTGAATGATGATACCTATGGTGTGGTCCCGTAGCAATAGCAAGATAAAAAATGGGATATGGGGCTACTTTGTTGGGTGATGGTTGGCTTGATTTGGGAAAGAACCGAAGCTCCATCTTCCCGGTTGCTTGCTTGGTTCGGTCGCGCTACGATTGGTTCACTGTTGGCTCAGTTGTTGTCCCTCTGGGGGTTTTGGTTCCCTACGCCTTGCTCCTCCTCTTGGTGCCTTTGATTCCTTTGGCCTTACTGTTGTGCTTTCCTACTCATTTTCCCTCTCGACTAGATTAGTGGATTGGGGAGTGGAATGGATCTGAGGGATTGGAGAAAATGTCACTGTTTGGCTGAGGGGAATGGCTACTACTGCTGTTGGTCATGGGTGTGAAATGGCTCTCTCTCTCTCTCTCTCTCTCTTTCTTACCCTGGTTGTGCTTTCGCCCTTATCCCTTCCCCTGTGCTTCGGCTGTGCTAGTGTTGTGTTGTGCTTTCACTGTGCCAAGGAATGGTTGGCTTTGGGTATTGACCGAATGGTTGTGAAATGGAAATTTGGAAATACACTCAGGTTGGTTTTTAATGCCGGATGATGAAACTCTACGGCTAAAAGAGGTACCAACAGGTCTCGGACGGTCTGGTATCTCAATGAGCAAAATGCCCATATCGATAACTAAATGAGGGTTCTGACGACAAGCTGGCTTTCAATTCCTTGTTTTGTTCGATCTTTTTCAGTATATTAATATTTACTTTTCTCGCAATTAATATTATGGTTGTTTTGTAATTTCTGGTGAATTTCAATTTTGTAAGAAATGATCTCAGTTGTAATTTAAATTATGTATTCACTACATGTATAGCAATGGATGTAATAATATTGAATTTTTGTTGTATGTTGTAAATTGTATGCCTTTATTTTGCGGTCTTTTATTCAATTGAATTGTTGTAAAGTTTTAATTGGTTGCAATAATGATGTCAATTACGTAGTTAATTATGGTTGACAACACAAGGTTAGTGACTAAGCTAGTTTTCAAACACACGCCATTACTGATAACCTCAATTTCTTCACCAGCATGCCCTACCTCGTGGGGGCCACGGTCGGTGGGGTCGCGGGCCTCCGCCACATGGCCAAGGAGGCAGAGCACGACGAGTCGACAAAGCTGTGCATCAATCACGCCCTCAACCAGTGTTGCATCGTGGGCCGCTCCTAGTGGTGGATCTAGAATAAAAATAACGTGAAAGCCTCATACTCTATACGTATACTTATCGACGTATCTATCGATAATGTAGTAGATAGTAATGCATTCTAAATTTTATATATTTGGACTTACCATACTCAAGTCAACTGCCATACTAATTAAACCGTGCAGGGTTAAATCTTCTTTTTTTCTTCCCAAACATTATCTATGGAAAATCATATGTGTGAGGTTAGCAAAGCTCGTTATCGAAATACTTTTTTCTTATCATATCTTAGAGAGATAGATGTCTCTTTTTTCCTTTTCCTTGGATCAAACTGAATCTCTTCTTCCCAATTGATTTCTAAACTTTCTGTATTTGTAGCATTTGCACTTGAACCTGGTGTCTTTCCTTTTAGAAATAGCTCTATGACTACGGACTACTTGCCATGAGAAGCTGACAATTATTGAAAGTTAGAACACACTAAATTAGATATTGAAACACATTGAAAAATTTTCTAATTCAACTATTGCAAAAATCGAAATAGTGCATTCTAATATTAAAGCTTTGGCCTACAAATATTTTAAATATCATAGAATTGAAACCCTAAATTTTAAATCACAAAATTTAGTACCTATTTTGATTGGTCGATCGTTATTTCGTTAGCTATGAAAATAATTGAACATTTGAAATTTAAAAGCAAGGAGCTAGGACGAGACGACGAGTGGATGACCTCACCTATTGTCGTGACCGTCAGCCATACTTCATAAAGTATATATACATTGAGAGTTACTCTATTTGAATACGAGCACAGTGAGATTAACACAATTAGAAATCTAACTTTACCATCTGACGCACGCAGGCGCAGGTGAGAAGTGGGCTGCATGCTCCCGGACAATGGTAGCTCCGCGCGTTGGGTCGGTCACCACTGCAGACGAAGCCCCGTTTGGCAGAGCTCTAGCTCTAGGAAATCTGTAGATTTCCTAGAGCTGGTCATCTGTAGCTCTAGAAAATCCTGGATCTAGAGTTGCAGGCATGTTAAGTGCATTTACATGACTCATTTCATTTATATTATATATTAAATAAAAATATTTAAATCACTTTAATTTAGTCAACAAACTACAGATCCAGCATAGATCTCGGAGCTAGAGCTGTGCCAAACGGGGCCTTCGCGTGCGTGGCGTACCGCGTGGGGAACAAGGGAAGGTAGGTTAAGTGTCATTTGTACATGGCATTGGGTACTCGGTTGGTTTGGAGTTGGTGTTGACTTGAGGCTAAACTGGCTAGTGGCCCATGCTCGATCGGTTCAAGTAATCCATGTTATTTTGTCTCTTTTCATGGTCAATTGATATGTTATGTCGTGTCAACTTCAACTTATATATATTTTTTCGAAGTGTTTTATTTTGTTAATGTCCTGCGTGTTTTTCTTTTTTTCTCTCTCTATTTGTTAATGTATTTAAATCTTTTTTCTTTTAAATAAATGTAGTCTTTGACATATATAGATGCTTATTTTCGGTATATGGAGATACACAGTATGTAAATTTAGATTCTAAATAATAAAAATTAAAATCGGCCTACGGACTGTGCCGCTCAATGTGCATCCGCCCATGGCCGCGCCTACGGCAGCCGCCTCGGGGTGATCGCGATGCTCTTCGCCTGCACGGAGAGCGCAGTCGGCGCGTACCACGACGCCGACGACTGAGTCAACACCGTCGCCACCTGGGCCGGAGCCGGGGCGATCTACCGTGTGGCGTCCGGGCCGCAGGCGGCCATCGTGGCCGGCATCCTCGGGGGTGCCCTAGCCGGAGCCGCCGTCGTGGGGAAGCCCGTGTTCGAGAGAGACGCGCCGAATCTTGCCTCTAAATTGGAATGTTTACACTGAAAAAGTTATCAGGTTGATTTAGCGTAGTGCTTAGGCATCTTTTTATTCGTAATTAGGAGTGCTATGTTCTAAATTCCGAGCTTGACTGCTGATGGCCGGAGTGCCAATCCGTCGAACAATCTGATTGATCTTTTTCGTTGTTCGTGTTTGTGTCCCCCAAATGAACAAAAGCTGATGCCTTCGTTGAAAATTCAGTGATATATTGATTAGTTATATGATGCAACTGATGTTACAATATGCTCTCGTTGCCTCTTTGTTCGTTGTGTTTAAAAGCGACCACGATCTTGGAATTGTTGGCACCCGACGATTTGATCCGAGATTTTCAATATGTAATTGAGCATGTCTTTGTGAGGAGAGAATGGCAGGAATTACTTGATCTGCTAGGTCGTCGTTCATTTGCTTCCTGAAGGTTACATCGATATGCAGATTGCATGCAAAAGCCAAAGCCACCGTGTGTGTGATCGATGCGGATTGATCATACAAGATTAATCAAGCACTTAAACGGTGTCATGTCTTAATCATAAACTTCAACATTAACATCGACAAGGAAGAACAAATAAAATCGACGCTTATGTTGAAATTGTCTTGAAACATCACTCTGAAAAAGAATCAGTAACAATGCTCATGTAGAACACAAACATGCGCCTCCTGGCTTCCTATGCAGAAACATTGAATGTAAACCTAACTAATCGCCTTTACTCTCAGTTTACGCGAAGTATTTGACCTTTGGTTTACGTGTAATCTTCAATACGTCTCCAAGCCACAACCCTCCTCCCAGAGAGCGGAGTCCGAGAGCTCCAGTGCCCTTCGACCCGAGACTCCGAGAGACCAACCACTGGGTTGTTCCCCATGGCGGCGCCGGAACCGGAGACGAAGCAGGAGACCGTGACCCCAGCACCGTCCCATGAGCCGCCGTCGGATGCAGAAGGCGATGCCGGAAGCGGCGGCGGCCGTGCGCTGCTGCCGTGGGAGCAGCACGCGGTGGTGATCAATCTCCCGCGCTACGACTACCGCGCGTCCGGCTCCCTCCTCCTCCGCTCCCACTCCGGCTTCCTCATCACCTGCCCCATCAGTGCGTGCTCTCTTTCATGGTAGAGTTTCTTGCGCTATTTTAGCAAGTTCCATTCTTTCTTAGGATACCTAGGGGAAAAAACTAGAAACTTTAGGTGGTGGATTTGTTCGTGGATTCATTGGAGTTCATTTCTTGTGACACAATAACTAGTGTTTAGATGTGGTGTGGATATTGGAGGCTCAAAAGTAGATACCATTTCGTTAGCCTTTGTATATGAGTTGTAAACTTCTAATGAGCAGTGTGATTCCTATGGGAAATCTGTGAGTACTGCTATAGCATGCCAAAGTGTTGCAAATTTTATATGTTTTACATTAACATTTCCATGAAATTAGTGAACACACATGAGCCAAAATTAGTATTCTCATTATTTGAGGAATGAATATATGATTGCCTAGAGTGCACAATGTAATGATCCACAAGTTACAACTCCCTGCAGTTGTAGCCACTGCTAAGTAAATAAAAAAACACTATTGGCAAAGTAATTTTTCAGTTGGTGGATCAGTTGCCGTTGTTATACGATGAAATGAGTTCTTTACAGCTGGTTGTTGCAGTGTGAAAAGAGCAACAAAGATAGATGCCAAAGAAAATAATAATAAAACAAAATTGATGATGTATGATCTGCTGTATTTGACTTGCAGTACCATGTACGAAATTATAATTACCAAAAACAGAGCTAAAATGCACCTTAATGGTAGATACTTTTTCTTTTACAGTTAATTGCTATCCACTATTGCTAAAACTTGATGTGATTGTCATCTTACAGAACGTGAGAAAAGTGCAACCAAGGAAGCCATTTCCATTCTTGAAGAGGTCATCAGTCTTCCTTCTTATTCTTTCATTATTCTTCTACAATGGATAATTCTACTATTCTAGTGCATGTAACTCTATCTTACAGCACACTTGCTATTTCAATTTCAATTATTTTCATGATGCTGCACTGGAATTCGTATGACATTCCATTCATCATTTGGGGCATGCTTCTCATCCTGTGGCCTTATATTTTCCCACCTGATATGTAATTAATACTTCAATCCTTTCTGTGCATATGTTTTGCTCCTGGTACACACTTCAAGAGTTCAAGCCTTTTCCACAAGTTACTTCCGAGTTACACCGCTTAGCTTTTCGTCCAGTTGTCTTTTAATTTTGACCAAGCCATAGAATATCATCAGAATAGCTTGCAAGCATTAGTGCAACGTTAATTTATATTCACTTTTGATTTTGGTGGGTTATCCATAGTTTGTTTTGCAACTTCAGCTTCCTTGCACTCTTATGTTGAAACATGCTATCATGAAAGCTTTGTTATTGTTTTTCCTTCAGTATGTTGGTCACGCAAATAGACATATCTCTGAAAGCTCGGAACCATGTGATATGAAAGTTGCAGCAAAGAAAAGAAAAGTATGTTCTGAGATATCAGAGATTGAAAATTCAGGAGATTCTGTAACAAATGGGAAGGGCAATGCTTCAGAATCAATTGGTTAGTATAAATTCTATTTGATAAAACCTTTTAGCAATATTAGATCTAGAGGTGATTGTGAATGGTTCAATCATCTGTGTGTTTCTGATCTTGTGCATTTTGTGGCACCATAGTAGGCAGCATTGGAGAAGATTTTAGTTCACCTCACTCCAATACAAGTGAAAATGTTGACAGGACTTCAAATCTCTCACTAGTTAAGCTATCAAGAAGCGGCTTGCTTTTCTTTTCATTCGCTAGTGGAGGCCTTCATGTTGTTCAGATGCTTACCGAAATGTTTCATTCACGGAGATCTGGGAAGCTTAAATCTCTGCAGTAAGTTTTCAACTTCTGCTATTAGAAGTTGTTCCCATATGGTCAACATTTTCTAGACTTGTCTGGAACTGCTAAGGATTCTAGCTCATGACACTTCATCTACAGCATTTTCTTGACAGGATTGTCACCTTGATTCTGTTTTCAACCTCAAACATTGTTGATTTAGATCCTATTTAGTGATTCTGTGCACCATGTTCTCACTTGCTTGCTTCTTTCTGTTCATTCGTTGAATGATACATGGTGTAGACCAGAGCATTAGAAAAGCAGAAGAAGATGGTGATTTGGGGCTAAATATACCACCTTTTATATTGCTAGATTTGCATCATGGCAATCTGATTTATGCAACTTGTGTTACCACTCTTTTATTGAAGAAGTGGGGGCAGGACTGCGTCTTTCTTCCAACCAATCCATATGTCATACAACATAGATGTTCCTATGCCAATCCATATAGTTAAGCTCTAGGGGCAATGAAGTTCAGTGTTTGATTCAGAATTGAGCTAATGTTCCCCAATAGTCTTGTCCTGAGAACCTAAGTTTACAAATTTTCTAAATTATTAAACTTTGAATGGATAGATGGTGTCACCGCATATTTCCTATTCAGGAAACTTGTGTTCTATCAGAAACAGAGCTGCATGCCACTGTGTCAAAGTTATTCCGTGACTTCTTAAGGAGTAAGGAAGACCAAGATGAGCCAATCAAGGTAGATAAGATTGCACTACCTATATCGTTAACTGTTTAGATTAATTTATGAATGAAGTTAAATTCATATGTAATACTTGAGTTGAGTCTAAATGTTAACCTATGATAAAGTTTGCAGTTGGGTATAATAGAAGAGGCATTGATGAGACAGAGATGAAGGCGCAGAAGAATGACAATGAAGGGCTGAGAACTCAGTTGTGGATCTCAGATCTCCTGAGGTAACCTTGAACAAACCTCGCAATAATTTGTTACAGTTTGGCAAAGTTACTGGTCAGCTAATGGGAGGATTCAAAGCACCATATTCTAAAAGAATCCAAATTAGAAAACAACAAAGTTTTTAATGCTGACTACTGGAGCTAAGGTCTTATTTTTCCATTCCATCATGATGAAAACTGATATAAGTTTGGTCAGGTATTGGCATCTGACATACTGCAATTTCAGCACGATTGCTTTTGGATGCAGCTTATGTGTCAGACTACCATTTCACTAGTAAGCTAATGTTGTATCAAGGTCGCCCTCATGAAGAAGTTTCACACAATTTTATGATCCACTATAGAGTTTTAAGCTTGGTATACCTATATCTAGCATATCTTATTTTGCTTGAAGCCTTGAAATGTAGAGGAAAACTAGACTTTCAGATAGTTGGCGCACATTCTCAAGTTGAATGTCCTTCGATATTACACTTATCTGTCTTTTACTTTAAAACATAGAGGATAAACAGTTTTCCAGATAATTTACGCTCTATGTCAAGTTGAGTACTTGACTCTTACTAAGATCTGTGCTGTTTTACTTCAAAATATGGAGAAAACTGAACTTTTAGGTAAATCTGCAGACTGTGCCAAATTGAAAATTAGTTTCTGCTGTTGTTCATTAATCTTATGTACTGTTTTTGTACAGTAAACTATATGTTCTTATTGTCCAGGTGGCAGTACTAGTGGAGATGCTCCCCATTTCTGGGGTACCCCTTGGATCTTCGGTGGCAGGGGTGTCCGTTCTCCCAGCTGAACTCATGTCGACTAAGCCCCGTCTCTGTGTCAAGGCTTTGGTGTCTGATACAAAAGCAACACAGAAGAAGTGAAACACCCCTGTGTTTGCTATCAATCAGAGTACCTGTGACGGCATACGGAGGATACAATTTGTTTAACCTGCTCACTTCGACCATGCTGCAGTTTGAGCCTTCTATGATCGAGAGGAGTTTTAACAAACAAAGAGCGCTTATATGCTCTCTTACTCATATATCATCCGTAGTCCCCACCAACAGCTGTTTGCCTTGTTTTTGGGTAGGTCAATTTGTAAGCTGCAAAGTTCGTCCAGTTCTTGGATGTTAGCTTCTTGTCGTTTTTTTGGCGTGCAGCAATGTCAAAACCAAGAGGTTGCTGGATATGATGGTGTTGCACTGTTCTCTGAACTTTATCTATGATGGCCAATTCAGTCGCAAAGCATGCATGTTGCCGAAGATGCAGCCTCTGCAATGGCTTTTGTTTCGTCCACCGTACTTTTGCCCTGCGATCCACTGTGGTGCTCATCATGGTAATAATACGTACTTGAGATGAGATGCTGTCAGCTTCAAACTTTTGGGGAAGTGGTAAATGGTTTGATTTTGACAAAAGATGCTGCCATTCGCAGCGTCAAAGGCAAACACAGAAACTGACGAGTATATTCCTAACCACCTTTTCAGATCATTTCTTTTTAGGGCTAGAGGCAGTGAGGGATTTGCCAATCTTTTAACCAGCAAATAGGTAGTCTATGTGACAAGTTTGTCTCTCTTAGGCTTTTTTGTTAAAAAAAAAAACATACCTCTCTTAGGCTTTTAACAAACACCAGCTCGAACAGACAATACACGCGCGCACATGAGCTGACCGATGTTTTAATCATTCTGTTGTGGTTCTTCCAGCAGAGAGAGAAAGAGAAGGACATGGTAACACTGCAGCGTAGCCATGAGTACCTTGCTCGTAAATACAGACCTGGATTCAAGCATCTCCACTGTTTGCTGATATCTATACAGGCATACCTGGCACATGTACTGTGCAACATGTGAGCTAACACCTACGTAGATGCATAGGTAAATGTGTGAAATGCCCTCGAGTTATCTCAACCTCTGATACTACCGTGTAAACTCCATTGACATATACTGTGGTGAACCTCCAAAAAATTATCACCTAGTTCTTTCTTTGGATGCCTTTAGGCAAGCAACAACGATCTCAGGAGTCAGGACAGGGGGGATCTTCTTTGTTCAGCACATTCCTGCAATCCTGCAGGTGCAGGAGCTGTTAAGCCAGTGGTAAATGAATGGAGGTATTTGCAATGCCACTGTATTTGCAGGTTACGAAATTTCTGGTCACTTCTAGGTTCTAGCATGCACTTGCTGTGGCGGCGTGTGTCATTATCCCTATAGATAATGAAGCTGATCAGCAGATTATTACTCGATAAAAATAATGTTTATTGAATAATAAGTTTATCAAAACATTATGGTAAAATAGTAATTAGAGATAGTACAATAATACTATAATAATATTGCCACTCCGGACTAAAGTCTTTAACAAGACTTAACAGTTCAACTTAATATTACAATACTACTAGAAACAAAAATACTTCCGACTAGTGTGATACAAGTACCAAAGTTAATATATAAAGGACTGCTATTATACCCTGGGTCGCGTACATGAGCTACTAGTAGTCTATTAATTGCCTCACATCTCATATAGAGCCTCCACCTCGTACGCCTTGTGCTTAGGGTCCACTCCATTCCACTCAGTGTAGCTGCCCTCTGTGTAGACGTCGTTCGAACTGAGTAAATTTTCAGACTGACTAGTCTCTAAACAAGGAGGATTAATAACAATAGTGAGTACAAAAGTACTCAGTGAGCATTATTGACAAATACGCATCTTTACGAACACTAATCAATATCTCAATAGATCATATCTCATCTCACATCATCTCGAAAATAAGTGTTTTATGTTTGGAGAAGAATTTGGATTTCACTTCATAAGTCTACTGATCACTCGCATGACAAGATAGAACAACCAATTGGTTCTCATAGCCTCAAGTTTAGGATACAGGCCTGAATTCACGGCTTATTTAGCATTGTGCAGGCTTATACCACTTTATCCATAGCTACTCTGACTTTAATTGCAATTAGTTCTTTGCATTTCCTTATATGCATGGCCAAATCAGAGTACAGAACGATTTTCTCTATTTTTGTATATTATACCTCTACCCGGTGTTTGACACAAGAAATCGCTCTCGGATTTCTTTTCTCAGTGTATAAGGTGCGGGCGTGCCAGTGTACTAAAGTACACAAAATTAGATAAACACAAGAAAGATAGGGAATAGCATTTTATTCATTCATTGAGAATAATAAAATTATATATTTTCTTTGTATGATGCACTCTGTAGCCTGCTTTGCATAGCAAATCTGACATAGGAATTGTGATCTCCTGGTTCCTAGGGCCTCGGAAGGCTCCCTGTTAATTACATCCGCGGGGCGAACCCACATAATACATCTGATTAAGCTACGTATTGGTCGTCATCTTCAATCTTCGCTTCACGTTCTCCATGCATGAGATGAATGGTTGATGTAGAGGTGGCTCCATAGCCTCATCGGTCTATGGGGCTGTTGATAGTGTAGCCTTGCATTGGCCACGCTCGCCTCTGCTGTTCGACCTCGTCGATATCAAATGATATGTAAAATTAAGATAGCCAAAAGTGTGCATGATTCACATCAAGCATGACTGATCTAACGATAATAGTAGTAGAATCGGTGTAGTAGATGTACTTAATTCGGATGGTGACGCTTAGCAGAGCAGAACTCCTGGGTCAGATGTTGAAGTGGTCAAAAGTGACCAACGAGAAGAACCCCTCTGTAGTGCAGACTCACTTAGCCGAACACATATGTTGTAAGGGTAAACCATCCTTACTTTTAACAGAGCAGGGCGCTAGGGTCTAGTATTGACATGGTCGAAAGTGATTATTGGGAAAGACTTCTCAAAAACCGGAAGCCATCAGCACTTGGGAGTAATTTGTAGTTGAAAGGCGAAAATCATCGGCAATCGGAAGTAATCAGTGATCAGAAGCCGGAAGCCATTAGCAATCAAACATAGTTGGTGGTCGAAAGCCACAAGCCATCAACAATCAAATGTAGTTGGTGGTCAAAAGCCGGAAGCCATCGACAATCGAAAATAGTCGAAAATCGAAAGTTGGAAGCCAGTCGAAAGCCAGAAGCTATTGACAACTAGAAGTAGTTGAAGGTCGAAAGACAGAAGCCATCCGCAATCAAACGTAATCGGTGGTTGAAAGCCCTCGAAAGTGATCCATGGTTGAAAACCACCATGGTCGAAAACCATCGGAAGTTATCCATGGTCGAAAATCCATCATGGTCAAAATCCATCGGAAGTTGTCCATGGTCGAAGTCTATCATGGTTGAAATCCATTGGAAGATGTCCATGGTCAAAGTCTATCGTGGTCAAAATCCATCGAAAGTTGTCCATGGTCGAAGTCCATCGTGGTCGAAATCCATCGAAAGTTGTCCATAGTCGAAGTCCATCCTGGTCAAAATCCATTGGAAGTTGACCATAGTCGAAGTCCATCATGGTTGAAATACATCAAAAGTTGTTCGTGGTCGAAGTCCGTCCTGGTCAAAATCCATCGGAAGTTGTCGTGGTTGAAGTCCATCATGGTTGAAATCCATAGGAAGTTGTCTGTTGTCGAAATTCATCATGGTCAAAATCTATCAGAAGTTGTCTGTGGTCGAAGTCTACCATGGTTGAAATCCATTGGAAGTACAGTGAGTAGTGGAAGGCAACCACATACAGTGAGCGGTCAAAGGCGACCATGTATAGCAAGCGGTTGAAGCCGACCACGTACAGTGAGTGGTCGGAGGCGACCATGTACATCAAGCAGTCAGAGTTGATCGAGTATCAAAGGTGGTCGGCAACACCCAAGTACAGTCGATGATCGGCGATGCCCGGGTATGATGAGCAGCCAGAATCATCTGAGTACCAAAGGGAGTCAGAGATGCTCGAGTACGGTAAGCATTCTTGAATGACTGAGTATTAGAATCGGTTGAGGATGTCCGAGTATGACAAGTGGTCGGCGCAACTGACTATGACAATCAATTGAAGGTGCCTGAGTCTGAGAGGCCGTCGGAGGCACCTGTCTTTGACAAGCGGTCAGATGCGCTCGTGTATGATAAGCAGTCAGAGGCGTTTGTGTTTGACAAGCGGTCAGAGGCGTCCGAGTTTGAGCATCGGTTGGATGCGCTAAACTTCGTCAATCGGTCGGAGGTGCTCAAATTCGACAAGAGATCAGAGGCGTCCAACTTTGACAAGTGGGTAGAGATGCTCGAGTTCGACAAGTGGTTGATGCTGCTCATATTCGACAAGCAATCGGAGGCGTCCGAGTTTGAGCAATGGTTAGAGGCATCCAACTTCTACAATTGGTCGAAAGTGTCCAACTTCAACAAGCAGTCAGAGGCATATGAGTATCGAATGTAGTCAACGATGCTCGAGTACAACAAGCGGTCGTGAGCGACTGAGTATCAAAGTTGGTCAGGGATGTCCGAGTACGACAAACAGTCGGAGGGTCCGTCTTGGACTACTGATCAGAGGCATCCGAGTACCGAAGGTAGTCGACGATGCTCAAGTACTACGAGCAGCCGTGAGCAACCATGTATCAACGGCGGTTGATGACATCCGAGTACAACATGTGATCAGAGGCGACTGAGTATTAATTACAGTAGGCGACACTTGAGTACAGTGGGCAATCGTAAGCGACTGAGTATCAAATGTGGTTGAAGATGTCTAGGCATTGAAGGCGGTCAGAGACAGCAGAGAGTAGTAGATGTTCATAAGTGACCGAGTATAAATGACGGTCAATGATGTTCGAGCACAGCGAATGATCATAAGCGACTGAGTATAGGAGGTGGCCGTAAGTGATCGAATATCACAGGCGATTGATGACATCTAATCACAACGAGCGGTTGGCAACATCCAAGCACAGTGGATGGTCTGAGCGATCGAATATCAAAGGCAGTTGGCAATGTCTGAGGACAGCGGCGATCATAAGCGACCGAATATCACAGGCGGTCGGCGACATCCAAGCACAGTGGATGGTCTGAGCGATCGAATATCAAAGGCAGTTGGCAATGTCTGAGGACAGCGGCGATCATAAGCGACCGAATATCACAGGCGGTCGGCGACATCCAAGCACAGCGGGTGGTCATAAGCGACTAACTATCAAAGGCGGTCAATGCTGTCCAAGTACGGAGGATGATCGTAAGCGACTGAATATCCATGGCGGTTGTGAGCAACTAAGACAGAAGGCGATCAATGACATCCGAACACAGCGAGCGGTCGTGAGCTCCCTAGCACGGTGAGCGGTCGATGACGTCCAAGTACAGCCAGCTGTTGGTGGCATCCAAGTACTGATGATGTCCGAGTATTGTGGGCAGTCGATGACACCCGAGTGCAGCGAACGGTCAACGATGTTTGAGTACTGCTGACGCCCGAATATTGTGGGTGATTGATGGTGCCTGAGTGTAGTGAATGGTCAGTGACATCTGAGTACTGATGACGTCCAAGTACTATGGGCGGTTGATGGCGCTCAAGTATTGAAAGCAATCATATGTGACTAAGAATCAGCAGTGGTCGGTGACGTATGAGTACATCAGATGGTCGTAAGCAACCGATCACAGAAGGTGGTCGTAAGTGACCGGGCACAGGAGGTGGCCATAAGTGATTGAGCACAGAAGGCGGTTGATGACATTGGAGTACATCGGGTGGTTGTACGTGACCGGGTATCAACAACGTTCAGTGATGTCCGAGCACAGCGGGTGGTCATAAGCGGCCGAATATCAGCAGATGGTCATAAGCGACCAAGCATAGAAGAAATCAAATACATCTGAGAATCACATGCGATCAGTGACATCGCATGTCTCGAACATCAAGAAAGGCTTACAAGTAGCGCCATCTGCCTCGCCTTGTGGAGCTATCATCAAATCAGGGGTACAAGCGGGACAAACCTGGTACATGACATATCGTCACAATCACGCAGCTTGGTTGGGGTACGCGCCACATGTAAGAGTGGAGGGAATTCATGCTTCAAGCCCATTGAGTTGGAATGCGGATGGCAATCTTGATAGTCCCAACGTTGTGGCCACGGGCTGCACAACAGTGAGCTCCACAACATCTAGTCAACAACATCATTGGCAGTTACCATAGGCACTTGATGACATCTCTGCTACTGCCGTCGTTCATTGGCCTGCAAGCCGGCTAGATAAAAGAGAAACAAAAAGGGGAAGGTTCTTTACCCTCTTGAGCAGAGTACGCCGTGTCTGGTTTGTATAGATAGCTTCTTTTTTCTCCTCTGTCTTCTCCTCCTTCTATGTGGATATCTTCTCTGCGTATGTCTTTGTGTATGTATGCTAATGGGGTCTCCTCCCTTTTCTGTGTATATGCTGCATGGGTTCCCCCGCTGATGGGGTGTGTCAGGTGCGTCCTGCTCCTGGGTGCCCTCCCCATCTGATCTGTCTCCTCCCTCCCATCTGTGGGGTCTCTTCTTTTATAGGCACGAGCAAGGGTCATGGGCAACGTACGTGGCCCTCACGCAGTGCGAATCAACCTCTGATTTCTGGGATCTAGATCCTGATCTGATTGCTGATTCTTTCCTTCTAGACCTATGCTTTTCATATCAGAAAAGATTTATTGAGAAATGCTTCCATAAATGGAGATACGGTGTAAACGTCTTTCCATTGCAAATATGGTTCACTCGGAACCAATCTTTTCTTTCCTTCTTAGTACATAGGCTGCCATTGGTTGGCTGCGCACGGTGCTGCGCATGCATCGACCGTTGAAATCAATCTTCTCGTTGGTAGTATTCATGTGTATGATCATGCGATGAGTACTCAGTGTGTCCGAGTGCCATGAAGGAACCGAAGGCCTTGGATTCATCAAATAGTTGGAGATTCCGGAGACTCAATTGCAATCGTGAGTCAAACTGCGTAGCAAACCGGTCGTGGCATGAAAAAACCGTGATCGTAACGACATGGTCAACACAGCGTGGTCGGAGCAATGTAGTCGGAACAAAGTGGTCGACACAACGTGGTCAAAGCAAACATGGTCAGGGATGTCCGCGATCGACCCAACGTAGTCGAAGACCCACGAACTCAGTAGTTGATCTTGACACATACGCTTAGTGGTTGATTGGCGGCGCATAGCCACACAAGGCGCGATGCGTTGACCACTTTGTGGTTTTGTTTTACGTGCCGTTTCCTGACTAGATTATGCCAAAGTTCTCTTACCATACATATATCTCCTTATTTGCCCTGTCTTGACATATTTGCACAAAAACTCATCAAACACCCGGCTAAGATATCCCTAGCCGTTGGTCAGGCCGGACTCACCTTCACTTGACACTCCATTGCGCTAAATATAGGCATCAGGCTTGCCCTTTATGGCCTTGAGTCCAATTGAGACCTCACCCATGAAATTCCCTAGGTATACTACATACTTGTGAGGAGAGTATAATAACTTGATAGAGTAACTTGTTATGCCCATCTTAGACAGGGCCATGGCCAATATGATAAGTATGACCTATTATACGAGTGAAAGCTAGTAGGTCCTTATATTATATCTATATGCAAAGGGCCCCATCTACCCCATCGTACCTTCTTAGAGGCATCCTCTGGTCACCAGATACTTAAATGCAGGTCAACTGCTCCATCAATTGAGCCTACTACTTCACACTTCATTACTTCCATATCATTCACCCAATTAATTAAAAATTCATTTTATACAATTAATGATATTACTTTAGTAGGGAAATAGTTTTTACACAAAACTAGTCTAATCAAAGGCATGCCTACCTGGAATCTGGTAATAGTTCTCAGACCCAATTATGTTATGATGAAGTTCTTCTCCTGACTCGGGTCATTTCTTGCATTCAGTGCTAATCCTACTATTTAATTTATGAAAATTTTAAATATGCTACATCGATGTGACCCAATGGCAAGCCTACAGTCAAATAAAATTGGTTGTCATATTTATTTTAAAGTTTTGCTTTGCACCCGTTGTTTGCTACTACATTTATGATGTGAGAATATGTTGGTTTGTCAATTCAGTTTAGTCAATAATTAGTTCTCTCCGGTTAAATACTACCTTTATATCTATATGTATACATATATACATGTATATAATGGGAGCATATCTAGTGCAAATGGCCTTTTCAGTGCAACGCCGCCCCCTCCCCCACCCCCCGCCTCCCCGATAGCCTCCTTCCCCTCCCCTGGCCTCCCCCAACGCCACCCCCACCCTCCCCCGGCGCCTCCCCCCGGCTCCTACCCCAGCTTCCCCGGTCTTCCCTCGATGCTGCCCTCCCCAGCCTCGCTGGCCCCCTCCTCGTTGTCTCCTCCGTGCCGCTCCCTCCTTGTCACCCCCTCCGCGCCTCTCCCCTCCTCTTTGTGGTCGTGGTAGTCGTTGTCGAAGGTAGCCATGGTCGAAGGCGGCCGTGGTCGTGGTTGAAGGCAGCTGTGGTCGTGCACGGCTGTGGTCGTGGGTGACCGTGGACGTGCGCGACTGTGGTCGTGAGCGGTCGTGGTCGAATCGACGATGGGAGGGAGGAGCTCGGGGCGACAGGGAGGTCAGATCTAGCGCCAACAGGGGCAGGGACGAGGGAGGATCTCGGGGCATGAGGGAGGAGCTTGGGAGCGATGGGGAGGCCAGATCTGGTTTCAAGGGTGCCAGGAAGGAGGGAGGAGCTCAGGCTGTGGTGTCATCGGTGCTGCCCTCGGAGGCGGCTCCGGCGGAGGCCAGGGAGGGAGCCAGGGGCCGGCACCGAGGGAGGCTGGAGGGGGCGGTGCCGAGGGAGGCCAGGAAGGGAGTAGGGGGGAGGCGCTGGGGGAGTCCTGGGGCGGCTTTGTGGGAGGCAGGGGGAGTGGCGAGGAGGGGCACAGTGCAAAACACTATCAGGGAGACGGGGGATTAAGTAGAAAAGTGTGTTAAGTTTTGAGGGATTCCACCCACACAGATCTGAGGCGTAGAAGGTTGGATCCATCGGCCCTGATTTGTGTGTTGCATGTTTGCACTGAAAAAGGCCATTTGCACTAGATATACTCCCATATATAATTCACCCCTTCTCCCGGTCGGCCATGTGGCTTCAGCCTATTTGCCCCTTTCTCGTATCCCTATCTCTCCCCCTCTCTGTGCTTGGCTCTCCTCCCTTCGCTCATTGCCCCCTCCCCCCACTCCAAACATCATTGTCCCTTTGTCGACTCCTGGCCGATGAGTTGTCGGCCTCCCGATGGAACGCTGCTAGTCACCTGTGCTCTCCCCTATCCCTCTCGTGCCCCTACTGAGCCATTT
Source organism: Dendrocalamus latiflorus (assembly GCA_017311315.1). Taxonomy (NCBI): domain Eukaryota; kingdom Viridiplantae; phylum Streptophyta; class Magnoliopsida; order Poales; family Poaceae; genus Dendrocalamus; species Dendrocalamus latiflorus. Next base: position 11,074,735 of record CM029639.1, read on the forward strand.
CCCCAACCCACCTCTGGCTGGATCTGTCCATGAAAACGGTAGTTCCCACCGCCAGTCACCAGGATTTAGCTCCCCTCTATGCTATTCTCCTCCCATTTTCCCTAATTTATCATTTTGCTTTTGATTTGAGGATTTTGTTCTTTGATTGGATGGTGATTTGAGGGGATGAGTTTGTGCTTGAAGTTGGTGTGCATGCAAGTGGCCAACGGTGAGCTCTATCGGGTATTCTACTCCCTCTATCCTTCCTTTCTCTAGTTTAGATGTGGATACTTGTTGGCCCTACCACGGTGAATGTGGATTTGGGGCTGCATGTTGGTGGTCGTACAATGGTGAGGAAGGTGATGTTGAATGGATGTGGGGACACCTTGGTTGAGTTGTCAAGCTCGATTTGGCGTTGGTTTTGCATTTACCTCCCTCTGGTTGAACTCCCACTTGTGTGGTTGCCTTTTCCTCCTCGGCTCCTCCTGGTTCTAGCTCCTTCCCCTAGTCTGGACATGATGAGGCTCACATCCCCATCCTCTCGGTCTCTTGCTTCAACTGGTTGGATTTGGGAAAATATAGGTGAATCTAGATATGGCAATGTGTTCTCACCTTGGTGAATTGGAGTTCTGGGTGGCTATTGCTCTCTTTCTCTCTCGTTCTTTTGCTAGTCCTTATCTCTTTTGCTTGTGCGCCGTCTGGTTTGGGGCAGTGGAAACTTGCAGCTATCGGTGCAATAATGTGTTTTTTAGTAATTTGTTTTAGTTAGTTTGGATGGTGTTGGGAAAGAAAATATTATGTGCTTTACTCTAGTTTAGTTCAGGTTCTTATTACGCGGACGATGAAACCCAAAGGTTGCGAGAGGTGCCGATTAGACCCGAACGGTCTAGTATCTCGATGAACTTAACCCGATGCTATTTCCCCCCGAAAGGTTCTGACGGCACTATTTATTTTACCTAATTGATTTATTCCATTCTTTTCCATTTGCAGTTATCATCTCTTCTTGCAGGTACTCGGTCCTGTGCTACTATTATTTGTGCTAGTGCTACTGGTCTTGAAGAATCTTGTTACTTGTAATTGTATTGAGTGGTATTCATTTATAGACATAGGCATGGATGTGTAATCAATTGTATCTACTTGAACTGTATAAACTTGTGAATTTGTCAGTTGGATTGTATTATTTAATGAAGTAGAGCTTATGGATGTATTTATAAATTCTGTGGTCTTGTTTCGGTGCTGAAAGGGACAGTCAGCCTGTGATACTGTAAGTTTGTAATAATATAACTTGATAGATTAGGCATTTGCACAATGGGAACTTCCAGTCGTATATCATTGTTATTTATTAAGAAAGTTAATTATAACATAATATGACAATTTGTCACACATTTTTTTCGAGAATGCGACAGTTTGTCAATACATTAGAGTGACTAATTACTAGCTAGTCAATTTGCAGGAATGCTTCGAGGGCCATCTACAAGAATTAGTGCATGTTATTTTAGGCTACAGCTGGTGGCTCTTGGCTTCTGTTAATGAATAGTAACAGCTGATAGAGAGTTCGTGAGAGAGTTAGAGTAAGAGAAAATCGTTTGCAGTTTTGACCGATATAGATGAAGTCGTTACAGTGTCTACTACAATTAACTTATAAACTTTATCTTAAAAAGACATTCCGTTTAAAAGCTAGTTATTATAGAAAAACCAAAAACTAAAGCTGAAAAGAAGAAGCCCTAACCAGATCAGCAAAAACAAATATAAAAGGAGGGGAGCATCATGGAGAGACTGATCTAAATTATGATCCACATATTGACAGGGAAAGGTTCAGGTTAACTCTCTGGCCTACAAAGCTGCAGCCTGGAGGCCCTGAGCAGTCACTGAAGCTCCTTGACGACGGCGAGAGAACGCAGCTGCTCTCATTGGGCCAGGAGGAGATAGCGTTCGCAGCTTTCAGATCGACGGCTAGCGATAGAGACTGAGAGCACTTGTTGGCTAAGTCTCCCGGTTCATCTCTAGTTGCACTGCTGAACATGAAGCATCTACTTTCGTAGTTCTCCTTGGAAGATAACTGCCTCGCTACAGGGTTGAGATGGTGTGCTTTCGGTTTGTTAACCTGGAAGAAAACCCAATTCAGGAGTAGTTAGAAGCATCAATCTGTTAACTTCATTTCAAGTATATAACAAAAAGGAATTCTTCTCCTGCATGACTGTCAAATTTATTTCTCTGGAATACAGTTAGTTTTTTTTAGATGTGATCTAACTTGAGATCGTTTCCCTTGCAGTGAAACTGCAAGATCAGCGGGGTCCGAGACAGGGTCACGACAGAAAGCTACAGTTCTAATGTGCTTCCGAAGCAAAAGATGTAGGCGTACTGGTCAACTTTTGTTTGCAATCGGAGCAAAGCATCAGAGAAGCTTTAATGAGTTTGTTCTATCTGCACTGCACCATCATCGTCATCATGAAACTACTGCGTGCAACTGCGAGGATTGGAACCGAGTGCTGCAAAAGCCACTTCTTTTGGCATGCAATAGTCCATGAGCTGAAGCGCAAGCTACTGTTGCTGTCAAAAAAATAGGGCTCTCGAGCCATTTCTGGCTCACTGGCTGTCCCCTACACTATACTTAGTGATTGGGTTTTTTTTAGACTTATGATTTAGTTTTCTATAGTAACTAGTTTTTAAATGAAATATCTTTTTAAGACGAGGTCTACAAATCGATTATAGTAAATACTATCCCAACTTTATCTATATCAATCAAAATCACACATAATTATTTCTCTTCATTCTCTTTTAAGAATAACTGAAATTTAAAATTTTAAGCTAAAAATAAAAAAAGAAGCCACCGTTAGTGCCACCAGTCTACCACATTGTCCTCCTGAAATACAGCCTATACAAGTTGAGTATGTTAACCCTAGCTGGGATTTGCATGCACATTTAAAGTTGTCAGATCCCATCAGATTATGTGTATTTTGCACAGGTTCCCGGCCCAATGGAGACATGACAGCAAGCTAGGTAGGAGGGCATGGATGGTGCAATCTGAGAATGTCAGTCCAAGATAAGCGGCTAAGAGCATAATTGGACATGCTAGCCCAGTTCCACGTATCTAGTAGTAGGAGATAATAGAGGGTAGCATCCAGCCATCTAGGAGAATTCTGTGAAGAAATACACCAGGGTCGAGGGGCGGTCCAGCTATGGTGTTCATAGATATTTAGTTGAATATCTAAATTTTATCATAGAATATCTAGTATTTATTAGATGTATTGAATATATATATTGATAATTAAACAAAATACTTCATATTCATACCCCATTAATTTTAGCCTACTCTCACATCTCCTCCTCTCTAATTCACCGTAAGTAGCGCGGGTAAATAATCCATTCGCTCCCTCCTTGAAGTGGCTCATTGGCTCATCCCAAGCCCCATCTCACGCTCCACCGCTCCATTCACTACCACAGAAAGGGTCATTGCAGACAGTTCAAAAATGTCATCACAAACGGTTTCTGACCCGTCTGAATTTATGTGTGTGTGATAACAGGTGGTTATCACAGACGGTTCTCGAACCGTCTGTGATAAATTACAACATAGACAATTTTAATTAAGAACCATCTATGATAGTCTAGTATCACAAATAGTTCTAGTTAAGAACCATTTGTGATTGTGTTCTCACGTCCTTATAAATAGGCATGGTCATAAGCTGTGGTCGTAAGTCGTGGTCGTATGCCAATCGTAGGCACACAATCGTAAGCCATGGTCATATGCGCCTAGTCTGATAGCAGCCATGTGCGTCACATCAGTAAATTTTGTTAGCAAACGGAGGAACGACCTACGGTGCAAATGGAGACAAGCTTAGGGAGCCGAGAAAGTAAAATACATGTTCGCGGAGGAACGACCTACGGTGCAAATGGAGACAAGCTTAGGGAGCCGAGAAAGTAAAATACATGTTCGCGGAGTAAAGTGGTGGGGGATATATCTCTGACGATGCAAGTTTAGGTAGACAAGATTTATATAGACGAAACCATAGCATCCAACAATTTTGCAATTTCATATCCAAGCATCAAGGAAGAGAGGGGAGGGGTGGGGGATATATCACCGGCGATGAAAGAGAGGCCGGCAGCGACAGTATCAGTTCTGTCACGATGATGATACTGCACAAGATACTTTTACAATAAGAGTGCCTTATACAGTGAACCATAGCGTCACAACCGGAGACGAAGGAGCTCAGGGAGGTAGTCGGCTGAGCCTTCTATTTTTAAGGGAAAATTTGACGAGGAGAAGTGGAGGAGAAGTGAGAAGAGAGAAGAGGAGATGAGGAGAAGAGGAGTGGAGTAGGAGAAGTGAGAAGTGAGAAGAGAGAAAAGGAGATGAGGAGAAAAACAGCCGAGCCTTCTATTTTAAAAAGCAAACACAGCGAGATAAGTAGAAAATTCAAATTCGGCAAGAACGGGTAAGTTGAAATATTATCACAGACGATTCTTGGTAAAAAATTGTCTGTGATAAGTAGGATATCACAGACAATTTTTTGTTCGGAACCATCTGTGATACATCATAAACGGTTTAGAAAAAAATCGTCTGTGATAAGTAGGTCATCACATATGATTCTTTCCATCACGGTGAACTTAGATTGTCTATCTTGTAAAACCATCTGTGGTAATTTTATTACTGATGGTTTGTGTTGAACTGTCTGTGATGAGACGTCCAAGATAACGCTTTTTGTAGTAGTGATTCCAAATTCGGTTGGCATAGAGAAAGCCACGACAAGCCTGCAACGGCATGTCGGCACACAGTAAGGTCGCAAGGAGCAAGTGAGCGGCGACGAGTGGGGCCTAGCCGCTAGATTGTGGGGCGGCGGCCGGGCAATTGAGGGCGAGCAGGGGTTGCACCGTTGCACGAAGGCTATTTACATCAGTGTTCAGACTACATAGGTGATTCTAAGGCATGAAGAATCATTGAGTTAAAATTTTACATATTATAGATCTTTATTTTTTTATTAAATAATATTTTATTTATTTTAAACATTCATACTGAAAATCCTAGATACGTCATTGCCAGGACCATTGTGTATGATCCATATTACGTGAACCATGTAGTAGTAATATAAAGCAAGGAAGATAAGACTAGAGACATGTGAAGAGAAATATCAGGGGTAGGAAAGCAGTTAAGACGAGAGATCTATCTTCTTTTGATAAGCTTTTTCCCAACGTTTGTTTTTAGCTTTTCTTTTTACCTTGTGTACCTTAAAGGGCTCAGGTCCTTGCACCCAAAATCCCAACGCTTGAAGGTTTGCAGTGGCGGCAGCAGCGGCAGCACGAGCACCAGATGCAGTATGCCTCTGCCATCCGAGGCCCTCGTTCACTCTCCTCCTATCCATGTTCATTGCTTGCAGCTGCATGTAATCATCGATGCAGTATTGGTTGCCAGGAGTCCTCCTCATGTCACTGCTACCTTGCATGCTTTTGTATGTGGCTGCAACTTCTGTCCCTACCTTGGCCCTGTTCATCCAAAGAACCCAAGCAAAGATAAACAAAAATGGACATGGAAAAAGTGTTTGTGTAATTGTGTGTCAAAGATTAGGCCACTAAAGATGATCCTTTAAACTTGAATACTGTTGGAAGGTAGAAAAGTGGCAGCAGAAAAACCTTTTCATGGGTGGGCACATGAATTCTTTGGGGCCTCGCTCATCAATGGCAAATGAGTGCTTCTTCAGATGTAGCTGTGGCTGCATCTCTGATCGTAACAAGCAAAAAGAAGAAAAGGGAGGTGGTTTGTCTTTGCATTATCATCATGCTACATACATTTGCAAAATTAGAGCCCCCACAACCACAAAGTGAGTGCCTAGCTAACACAAACCACAAGGCAGAGCTGTCTTAAAACTAATCATTATCAGGAAGTTTCAGTTTCCTGCGTAGATTAGGCGTGATCCAGTTCCAATTCCCAAGAAAAACGAAGCTAAAGCCTACGGCTTTGAAGAAGATCTCCATAAGAAATTGAACAGGGAGAAAAGGACAAGGATTATCTCTCACCTTTCTTTCCAGTGGCATGCCGTGAGCCTCTGTACATCTGTTGAAAATAGCAAGAAGAGAGCACGAGTTACACACACATTCTTATTTTCACTATTAAGTTATAACAGCTGCAAACACATGACTGTCCCAAGGACTTGCTAAGGTCTGAAGAAATTAAGGAAAAAAAATTAAAACTGACCTGAAGGTGGCTCTTGACGTGGGATATGGTAAGCCCTCTAACATCCATGAGCTGAAGAATGAGCTTAGGAGTTGCTTCTACAGTCAACATCACCAAGAGCTAGCATGAGGCGATGTACGTAGAGAGAGAAAAGAAGACAACCACTTACAAGAATTAATGTAAACAAAACAAGGACAAAACAGCATCGATCGTTTGCTAGACGACGCCCAAATGAGACTCTGAACAAAATAAGAAGGATGGAAGATCCATCGAGCAAACACATAGTCTTGAAGAAGGCAAGGCAGGCACGCAAGAGAAGCAGCTGGGAATTGGAGAAGGAAGTTTGACATACTGTCTTGGCCACCAAGGCAGTCTATGGCTCGCACGAAGCTGTCGTGGAGCTCACTAGTCCATCTCAACCTGGGCACCTTGGACCTGTTGTACTGCCTCGCAGCTCCCTTCCTCCCACCGCTCCCCATCTCTCTCTCTCTCTCTCTCTCTCTCTCTCTCTCTCTCTCTCTCTCTCTCTCTCTCTCTCTCTCTCTCTCTCTCTCTCTCTCTCTCTCTCTCTCTCCCCTCCCTCTCTCTCCGTCGTCGTCGCGCCTCCCTCAAATCCACTACTCCCTAGTGCCCTCGACGTTGTATGGCCGCCGGGATTGTTGGTTCTGGGTTGGCCGGCCGGTTGTTGATCGACTATATATCGTTGGGCGTGTCTAGGGTTAGCGCCGCAGCCGCACTGGCCTGCCTCACTGCCTGGCTAGCTGGCCTGGTGATCCCACGCATCACGAGAGATGGCCATCATTAGCAGAATTTAATGAGCTCAGGGGTATCGAAAGTGGGGACAAGAAGCGTACTGTACCTTTTGTCTATGGACAGTATACGTCGAAGGACAAGCGAATTTTTTATTATCTGGTTGGTCATTCAGTGAATTAACATGTGTATACAAGTTAATATGTATCAGAGATTCAGAGTTATGGGATCCTCGGTTAAGGGCCTGTTTGGTAGAGCTCCACCAGCTCCAGATCCACCAAAAACAGCTCCACTCCACGAATTTTTACCCAAACACTCCAGCTCCACGAAATCTGGATCCACCAAAATACTGGATCTAGCTCCAGATTCACGAAATCCATGGAGCACCTCAAGGGGTGCTCCACAAAAACTTGTTTCGTATCTACTCGTGAAGTTAGGTGGTAATTACCCACCAATGCCACTGGATATACATCCATCCGAACCGTTTTTTCTTTTCTATTCGCCCAACCGAGCGCAGCGCTCCTCTCTGGCTCCGCCTCCTCGCACAGCGACCCTCCTCGCGCCGCCACCTCGGGCGCTCCGGCGAGCCGCCTCCTCGCGCCGCCTCCTCGCGTCGTCTCCTCGCGCCGTCTCCTCGCGCCGCCTCCTCGCAACCCTCCTCGCGCCGCCTCCTCGCGCCGCCACCTCCGGCGCTCCGGCGAGCCGCCACCTCCGGCGATGGCCTCCACTGGTAGATCCGGCCCCCCTCTACCTCCTCTGGCCAGCGCAGCGGCCCCCCTCGTGTATTGCTCAGGTTTGCTCTCAAGATTTGCTTGCTCCTGTGGTAATCGTGGTCAGCGTGGGTCTCGCACGGTCCCAAATCTCGTATTGATATTGTTGCCCTTCCCTCAAATCCAAATCTTGGATCTACCAACTTGCTCTGGTCTTTTGCCCATACATAAAGGGATGTGGTATATGGGGGATCATGAGGATGTAGGTTTTGGCAACTCTTCCAGCTCACATGACTGTAGCAGGAGGTCTGATCCCCATGGTGTCTCTGTAAGTGTTTCAAAGTTTGGTGTGAACTTGAAACATCGATACCTGTTTAGGAAGCCATAGAATTCTTGAGATATCTTGATTTCTTGACTAGTGTACAATAAGAATTTAAATTGCTTATATCATTAGTTTGTGAGCTATTATATGAGAAGTAACCATACTTATTCAGTAATGCCTGCAGCCATATACATGGTATATTCATATTGTCTATGCATTGACCACTGATTTTGGGTCATATGGTGGTTGTACATACTACATGCGAGTTTCATTTATTTGAACTTTCACATCAATTTGTATCCCTGGTTAAATTGTAGTATTTTCTTATTTCAATGTCTTATAGCATAGTAACTCACAATAGTCTGAATTACTAGAAGCTTTGAAATGCATATAGACATCTGTTCAGTATTTAATATTTATACTCCATTTTAAAAAAATACTTATATTGCCCACTCCTTTGAACATTGCAGACTTCCAACTGAACTTAATTTGATATGGTTTTTTGTCCTAGACATATTTACACTTACTAATCCTACAACCAATATATTAGGCATTACATACCATGTACTAGTTGATTCCATTAAATTGTAGACCAGACCGCATAATGGGTTATAAATGGGTTACAAGAAGAGATTACATTCACAGGATTGATCAACAGCAACCTAACAAACAACTTGTATCCTGTTGTTGTATCTTGCAACCTTTTATTGGTGTTTTTAAGGTAGCATATAAGCTGTAGAATTTGTTAGAAATATGAGATTTAGTAGAACACTTCATCAGGCCTGTTCTGTTTTTTATTTCCATTTGGTGTGGCTTGTGAGGTAGGAAACAAATTTGCTGACCAAAATTTGTGTAGGAATTTCCTGGCTATAGTGTCCAGAAGTTATACGCAATGAATAATCATCTTGCTTCTAGATAAAGTTGCAGATAGTTGTTTAGTACATATAAAGGTTTATGCAAAAGTAACAGCAAGAGCTTTCTAGCTTCTGAAGCAGTTGCAAAGTACTAGAAGTTCACTAAGTTTTGTTCTAGACCTGAACTGCGACATACTAGGAGCATACATACAATGTTACATTGGATTAGCCTTAGCTTCAGTTTAGTGCTCAAGCCAAGGTACCCTGGATTTTCACATATTAGTTAATAAGACTGTTAAGTTTTTTTCTCTCTTGAGTTTGCTTATTCTATTGTTTCTTTCAGGTTGCTGATGGTTTATGATGTTAGGGTAGAATACTGCTAGAAGGTCGACCGTGTACTTCGCCCGGCATCTCACTGCACAAGAATTGGTTTTTATGATGCCTATGATGTGTCTCTTTAAGTTTTTGCGTTTTTGTTGTAATATTCTTTGCGCTAGTGGGCTTGATATGTACCATAACTCTGATTTGTGAGTGAGTGGTAGGCTTGCTAACCACAAACACTCACAGTGAAGCATCAAGAACGTGTTGTATGCTGCTAATTGCTGTCATAAGTTTCTACGTATACTTTCTGTATAACAAGCTCTGGTTGTTAATCAAGAATCTGAGCTGCCATTCACTCTAGCATTGTCTCCTTGTTTTCTTGTACAATCTTTGCCAAAACACCTAAGGAAAAATGAACAAAACACGTGTACTATATGAAAAAAAATATATATCATACAACCTCAAGGGCAAAACAGGTCATTCCTACCAAAAACTCAGTTTCGTGGATCTGGAGCTGCTGTGGAAGCCAAACAGTTTGTCCAGCTCCATGGTGGGATCCCAGATTCACGGTAGAGCTGCTCCATGGTGAATCTGGTGGATCTGGTGAATCTGGAGCTGGCGGAGCTCTGCCAAACAGGCCCTAAAATCTGACTAATGTAATTTTATATAAAAAAATAGCTACAGTTCACTTCTATTCTATATCTTAGACTTAAAAAAAATCTACATATAAGAAGGAATGTTGAAGTATAAATAAATTACTCATATTTCTTTATTATCTTAGACTTTTAGATGAAATAGTTGATGCATACAGCTCAACACTATATACATTCGTGTGGTTGTATATATGTACACATCCCACGTACACCTTGAAAGTTCGATTACTAACGCGTGATGGGGTGCTCCGTGATGCAGATCAAATGATAATTAACAAGCAGATCGAAGCTTTTGTGTGTAAATAATAAAAAGTTCCCATTCGTGGACCATTTTCCAAGCGCAGCACAAGCAGCTTGTGTATCGGAGGTTTCACCGTCTCAAAACAAAATGTATCTGAAAGCCTAAAGGTTTTTTCTATCTGTATTTGCCTGCTTTTTTAACTCAGCCAATTTTACTGGCCTTTGAATTAGCGTTGAGATACGTGTCTGATTTTATTTTGATCCAAAGGTTAAAAAAATGTGATTTAATTATACTTGAGAAAGCATATATAAGTCGTCTTAGAAATAGACACCCCTAAATTTTAATTAGCTCCACTCAGTCATGTAGGTACTCCTTCCGTTTCACAAAATAAGATCGATAATTTCTCAATCTTGTTTCAAAATATAATTAAGACACGCAGAGAGTTTTAGTGATCTTTTCTATCTTTCCTCCCATCCCTTTCCAACAATTCTCTCTTGGTTTTATACCGTCCTTAATCCTCATGTCCGACCAAAATACGTCCTGTAAAAAGAAATAGAGGGGGGCGCTTAATAGCGTTCTGTTAAGTTTAGTAGCAACCAGTTTACTCAAATAAAACCGATTTTTCAAAAGAAATTTGAATTTCATTTGAATTTGATTTCCTTTAAACCCTAGCCTAATCTAGCTCAAATCCCAGTCATCCAAGCTCTAATTGCCCTGCCGCATTGCCCCATCGAAGGATATTTGCATGTGCACTGTTCATCGTCCAAAAAGATCCTCGCGTGATCTTTTCTCCCTGCTCCTTCTCGCCGTTGCCACTCCACTGTGCGCTGTCAGGGGTTGTACTCCTCCGTACCCCCTCCCCTGACACCCCTCTGCCACGTGTCAGTGTCGCCGACCTCCCCGCGATCGCCTCTGCTCCTCTCTCTCTCTCGCGCGGCCGACCTGACATCCTCTGTCACCTTTTGACCACTGCATTGCTACGCCCGAGGCAGCTAGTGCATCCCCTCTACCAACCGCACCACGCCTCCCCGATCCTTCTCGACATTGCCACGCACCACCGCCGCCGTAGCCCCATCACTGTGCCGAATCGCCTCTACCACTCTATATAAGTCCCCGAGCCCCTCCGTTCGAAGACATCGATGCTTAGGGTAAGCCAAACACTCCAAAAGCTCCGATGACCTTCCCCATTGCCAACGATCGTCGGAATTCACCAAGGCAAGCCCAAATTCAATTCCACTCATTCAATCAATTACTTTCTAATTGCCTTTGTCTGTAGCCTCCTCATGCACCCAGGAATACCCCTGAGCCGTTACATTAGCTTTTCGAGCCTCCCTCTTCTCTGCCACCGAAGCCCGCAACTCGGCCATGGCACCTCACCATGGATAGCCTAACATAGCCATCCCTGACCCAAGCCACCACTTCCGACCTTGCCCTAACCCTAGAGATGCTTAATCACAAACGCTACTGTCCTGTTAACTTGCCATTAAGCCATGTGCCATTCAAACGTCTCGCGGGAGGAAGACCTTGTCGCCGATGAACGCCGACTTCCCTACCCCCGCTAACACCAAAAATGGAATCCCAGTAGTGCCAAGAACCCAACCATGGTCTCCTTTTCCATCACAAAGCACCCTAGCCTCACCAATCACCGTCGCTATCCTCCCTTGTTTCTCTACCGTGCACGCATTTGGCCGAAGAAGAAGAACAGTAACATATTTACTGTTCACCCGACCCGTTAACTCCAATCCCAACCTACACCAGTATAAATATTAGACAATTTCAATCTCTTTAATAGAGCATGTTTTGTCAAAATGCTAAGTCATAGAAATTTTAATTATGGTAGTTGCAAAATGTTGCTTTAAGCAAATAAAAGAACCTAAGTCACCCTTGTTAAAACCTTGCATCTATAACTATATGCATTCTGTGTGTTGGCTCGTGAAGCACTGTTGTGTGTGCTCACCCTCGTTCTCAACCCCCTTCAGAGTCTATGAACCAAAACCACTACGTTTACTATGAAGACCAAGGAGAAGATGGTGGAAATTAGAATAGGCCTAAGTAGTCCATCATCTCCTCACAAGTCTAGATGACCAAGCTGACAACCGAGTGGTTCCAAATTAGTCAGGCTCCTGGTTAATATTAGTTGCACTTGAGTCTTCCCAGTCACCTGCCTGTGGCGAGATGAGCCTTCCCCTTTTGCTTCTGCCATTGCTTTTCTCATTTATGTAATGAACTTGTTGGGCTTGATGGCACCTTTTGTAAACTTATCCCGATGTGGATTATTTGAACTTCGATATATTTTAATATTAATGAATGGTTTGATCTGTATCATGTATGAAATAATTCAGTTATGTATCGTGAGCACTATCTACTGATCCAGAGAATAATGCAGTGGTACCGCAGAAGATTCTGAATTTGCTAAATCTGGGTCCGACACTCAGCCAAGGGAAACAGAACCTTTAGCTAGCCCATACTCTGACCTCTGTTGTCCACCCAGCCCCACAAAAGGCATGCAATTGGAGATACCTACCCGGTAATCTCCTAACCTAGGGCGGTTTCCCTACCCGGGAACAACCACCTTCTTACCTATTACTTAATTTAGCTTGTCCTATACTAGGTCTATGGTCAGCACGGTTTGTGTCGCTTTTGATGCATGCACCTAATTGGTTATGTCCTTAAGTGTTATCCCTATGTAGAGGAACTCTTACTTCTAAAACACAACTCTATCTGAGTTGTTTTTATTGCAACCCTACATGGGTTGTTTTTACTTCAACTTCCCTGAGTTCCTCTACCCACCAAATATTCCATAACCCTCCCTAGGTTATAACAACATTGCTAGACCTCCTTGGCCCAGCCTCAAAATAATCCATAACCCTTACTGGGTTATAGCAATATTACTGGACCTCCCGGTCCAGCCTCAAAATAATCCATAACCCTCATCGGGTAATAGCAATATTGTTGGACCTCCTTGGTCCATCCTCATCGTCACCTAGTGGATCTAGTTGATCCACCTGACACATTGTATTTGTTTTTAGAATTTAATTTGAAATTGATATTTATGCATTATTTTAAATTATCCCACATCCCACAGAAACAATTTAGAAGACATGATTAAAGGGTTGACTTGCCTGACTATGCTCCTGCTCGCACCAATCCATCAAAATCATAAATGAGCCCAACAGATCCTAATTCGTCTTGGAATCGACTCATAATGATAATTTCTGAATTTTAAGAATAAAGCACTTCCTAAAATGTGATGCAAAATTCCTAATTAGGCATGTTGTGCAAATTCTCCTGATTTGTTTAAAATAATTTTCCATTTTTGTCTAAGTTATTTATTTATTTTAGGTTGGTTTATTTTTTGAGTGGATTGTAGCATAGAATTAATAATTGAGTAAGTACATAAAACATAAGAAACTAAGGAGGAAAAGAAAAAAGAAAGAACATTTCAGCCTATTTAGACCTAGTCAGCTGACCCAGCCAACCCAAAATTAACCCTAACCCTAAACTTTTCCTTATCCCCTCACTCTCTCTCCCACTCTCCCCATTTCACTCCATTGGACCAATACTCTCCTCTCCTTCCCCTCCTTCTCTCTCTTTATCACCTCCACACTGGGCGCCACCGCCGATCCCCCGCCTTCACCACCAACTATCTCCCTCTCTCTTTCTCTCTCTCGTTGTCTGGCCAGTGTTGTACCAGATCTACCGTCGATGGCCTCCTCCACCTCCCACAGCTATCGCCTCCTTCCCCCATTTATCCCTCCCCCCCCCCCCCCCCCCCCCCCCCCCCGCGCTGGGCACCGCCGACTCAACACCTCTAGATCCATTGTCTCCTTATCATCGGCCATCACGTCCTCCTCTCTTGCTCAGTCCACCCCTACTAACTCTCTCCCTCTTATTGGGCTACCACCTCCCGCGCCATCGCCTCACTCATCTCTCTCTCGTTCTCCCCCTTTTTCCTCTCCCTCTTTGACCAAACTATGCCACCACCTGATCTTCTGTCTTTGGCGGCTTTCCTCAATGCCAATGACTTCTTTGACCAGCATAGGCTCGCTCCAGTGACTTCACCATTGTTGCCAACATGCCAACAACGAGCGCCGGCGCTGACATCCCACGCGGCAGTGCATGTATTGAAGCACGACGGCTACCCCCAACTCAGCCACTGCGTCCTCGACTACAGCGAGCTCTCCCTCTCATTCACAAGCTAGTTGTTACCCCCTCTTCTCTACTGCTATTGTTTCTAATCCTGATTAACTTATAGCAGTGAGCCAACAAATAGTGTATTTTGATCTGTCTGGGCCAAAAAATAGTGCTTCAAGATGGTACCACTATTTGTTGCCCCAGACGGATCAAAATGCACACACTCAGTGGTCGTAACACATACGAACACTTTTGAGCAACTCAAACACATAGAGTTCTTGCCATCAACTTAGACACACAGAGTTTTTTCGTGGTGTAATGTTGTACAGCTTTTTCATTTTCTCTTCTTATTTATACTATTGAATACAACAAATGGTTACAAGTCTTTGATGGTGCGTTACCACCACTAATGCTTCCATTACTTGCATCCACTAATTACACAACTAACTCCACTAGTTAGACTCCTATGATCCAGTTTTACCGCCACGATTCCCTATTTAATTATGAATTTAAATTAACCCGAATAAACGTGACAAATTCAGAGCACATAAAATTTACAAAAAAAATTACACAATAAATATGACTATGTGGGAGGCTTCACATAAAATTTCTTAACTTTTGAAGCTCGTTTGCTATATTCAAAATTGTATGAATTTTTTAGCAATATTCGTAATGGATAAAATTATCCAAAAATTACACTGTGATGTACGTTGTGTCGAGAGGCTATACATAAATTTTTGTAATTTTTTGAGCTCATTTGATATATTTGAAAACTCAAACAAACACTAAATGTAAAAGAATTAGGGCAGATAATTAAGCTGGCTAATTAGCCAACTTAATCACTTGCCGCCCCCTCACCAGACGGTAGGCTTGCTTGCCGTCCCCCACCAAGCGGCTGGCTATCTATCGTCTGCTGGCGGGGCAGCAGGCGCTTACCGCCAGCGGGCTCACCGCGTGTCGCCTCGCCGGCACTGTCGCCCGCCCACCAGACGATAGAAGTATCATTTTTGTAAATACGGTGCATATACAGCTAGTTTTGTAAATACAATGCGTAATAGTGTCAAAACTGGCTTTAACTCTGATAGATGTGCGTGTAGGGTGTTCCGCCATGCACAGTAATGTTACTTGTGAGTATAGGCCTGGGAGTGGAGCGCTCAGCAGGTCTTGGCCCGTGTTGAGACGTACATGCCTTGCCGATCTAGGTTGGATCATGTTTTCAAATCAGATGAAAATATATAGAGAAGAATCTAATTGTAATTTTCATAAATTTTAGATTATGCTGGCCCAGCCCTAACATATTGGAGCGTGTCGTAACATATTGCCCTCTCTGGCTCGGTAGTTTGTGCCTATACTGTGCCATGCCAGCCAGGCCTTAGGTTGATCGAGAAAAACAAGGCCCTACTCCTACTAGTACTTGTGCAGGACCCCGGAAGAGCCTGATCGAAATAGTAATATTCTTGGGTTCGCAAAATGACCTGAACTTCACGTTTGACTTTGAGTCTTTGACCGGAAGACATGGAGATCGATTAACGCGAGAGCAGCTAGCAGTAGCGATCGATATGCTTTGTTTTGTTTCAAGGTCGTCACAACTGACAACTCACGAGAGAACAAAACGCACGTAGATATTCAGAGAAGGAAGAACATGACATGGCGAGGAACGGAGTTCGAGCCCGAAAGGGTAGCTGCAAACGCTAGCCAGCAGAGCCACAGAGCATGCAAAGCCCCTACTGGTGCTGGCAGCTGCTAGGCTCACTTTCTTTCGCCTGCCGTCTGCCTAGCTAGCTGCGCGGTTTGCCTACCGGCAAAAGCAAAGTTGCCCAGAAAGTTGCATATATAAAGCGTATGGTGCTACAAAGCTGCCTGCCAACGTGTGCATCGTAGCCGATATATGAAGAGATTTGAGCTAGCGTCTAGCCAGGTCTTATAGAGTCTATTTTTTTTTCTGAAGTTTATGATTTTTAACTATAGTTTATGATTTTTAGACTGTTCGTGTGAGAGATTACAGAGTAACAGAAACTCACGTACATTTTTTGCCGATATAAATAAAATCGGTACAGTATGTACTAATATTAACTAGTAGACCCTATCTTAAAAAGATATTCCGTTTAAAAGTTAGTTACTGTAGAAAAACCAAAAGGCAGCTTTTAGAAGCCTAAAAGAGCATGCCCATAGTTCACGGACCAGTGTTGTGTTCATCGTAGCTCCACTTCGCTTTATATATAAAGAATTTTTATAGTACATTCTACTGGTAGTAAAAAAGTGATTGTAGAAATTAAATTTGAGCATTGATTTGTGAAAGTATAATAAACTTTTCTTTATAAATCTATTTTTATGAGGTATTATAAACTTTTTCTCTAAATCTATTATTAATTACATTGGTAAATTATACTACATGGTGAAACAATCGAAAATTTTCCTTCTAGATCAAACAGCCGCTACTTCATTACAAGACCAAAACAAAAATGGCACTGCAGATTTATTTATAGTCTGACGTCAAATCGGTCCTACTCGGAATGAAAGAGCAATTCATCTCATACGGCAAGGTTCGGCTCGTGGTGGACGGTGCCGGCAGCGGTGGTAGCTAGATGGAGAATTACCCATTCGGCGTGGCGTCCGACTAGGAGTGCTATTGTCCTAGCTCGTGGAGCTCCCATGTATAGAACAATGTGACAGAAAGTTTGACAGGGCAGAGACTTTTGTTCTTAATAGTTTGATTTTTTTTTTGGTGTTGAGATTTCAGATTCCATTATCTCTTTGTGTAACATCACATTGTTGCCATATTGCTCTCGTGTAAAAATTTAAACTTAATCTTCATGATCAGAGATTAAACTCATCATTCTTTCATTTCTCCACTACAAGAAATCCTATATTTCTCATATCAAAACTGCAAAAATATTATATGACTATTCAGATCAAAACATCGTATCGATATAACAAAAAATCATTGCACGATCAAGATAGATTCACTATCTCATAATCTCCCCAATTGGGCATCGCAATTAGCATCTCCTCGCAAACATCAACAGATGCTCTAATTTCACAGCCTTCCTAACAAGGTTAAACACCTTGGCCATGTCATCGGCCGCCGGAGAGGCCAATGCCAGACACAGTGCCAACGCTCATCGCCTTCATCGACGTCGACTGTCGTACTGACCACGAGTCAAGAAAACCCTGGTGGGCATCTATGGCCGTGAGCATATTGAACATCACATACGTTGGGGGCAGCTCGTAGGAGCACCAGCCGGAGCGATGCCTGCTCGTGCAGTGTCCACCGATGTATCTCCCGTCCACGAAAAGCCACGGTATTTGTAGAAATTACTTTTACACCATAGGTTTTTTTTACAATTTTACCCTTTTCAACAAAAAAAGAGCCGGGTACGCACGTGTAAGGCTGGGACACCACGTGTATAACTCATGCTTTGACTACTCGTAGCCCGCGCGTGTATCGATCGCATGCAAGAATCGCGTCGCTACTTGGGTCGACCCGAAAGGCTAAACTCACCTCGTCTGGCTGTTGGGTTCTTGGCGGCTTTGGCATGCACAGCGCCGCGCGCGTACTAGCTTGCACACGTGCGTACGTTCTGACCAGCTACCGCCCCGAATTTTCGCCGTATATACCCAAAAACAAAGCATATCTCACGTCTTTTCACAGGGGAAGAAACGCGTGGAATCACAAGCTACTAGCTAGCTTACGTATAGCCACTGGTTAGGCTCGCCTGGCTAGCGCGTACGTATAGGCTCTGCTAGCACCGCTAGTCTCTCCACTGGAGGCTGGCTAGCTAGCTAGTCTCGTCGACGTCACACCCATTGGAGGGCATGTACGTATACGTACGTCGCTTAGCTCAGGGCTTCGAATTTTTGACATATTAGACACTGATTGTAACAATATTTATACCGTATATCTATTATATTGATGAAAATATCATTTTTGTTGTCCGTAGGTGGGTGACAACACGGAGGGCTGGCGCGTAGATCCCTGCCATCCTACTACCAGACGGCAGGCTGCCTGCCACTCCAACTGGCCAGTCTGCCGCCCCACCACTGTATGTCGTTCCATAGCTAGACGGCGATGATTAAGCCGGATGATTAGCCATATGATGGCAGGCAGTTGGTAGGGTGGCAGGTCGTCTGTCGTTCGCTGGTGGGATAACAGGGGCCTACGCGTCAGCTCTCCCGTGTTGCTACCCAGCGATGGACGATAAAAACAATATTTTGTTAATACGACAAATATATAACTATTTTTATAAATACAATTATAAATAGTGTCGAATAAGGCAAAAACTCCATGGCTTCCTCTGTCCCGTAGCTCCGACGAATTGAAGTGGCACCTCGCTGTACGTACAGTGTACTCGTCGACTTGCCGTCGCGTGCACGAGCATTTTTGCGCATGGCAGCGTGGATCACAATCTGATCAGCCCAATCAATATCTTTTATTTCCTTCCGGATATGAATCTGTCCACATCAACCGTGCCCAATGCAGCCCAGTCTGCCCAGTGTAAACTCTCCCTTATGGGCCAACTAAAAGAGTTGGGCCACGGTCGACTCCCCGCGTGCAGTTCGCATTGGTCAAACGCGAATGGCCTTGCAAGGTCTCTGTTTCTGATTTCTTCTGTAGTGAGAACCACAGCAACCTGGTCAAGATGAAGGTTCTCCCAAGCAACTCGCACGGATGGATTTCAGCTCCACTTTACACCTGCGCGCGCGACAGTGCAAGCGCGCACGGACTAGTGCCGTTTCACACTTTCACTTGGGTCTGTTTTTTTAAGTCTATATAGCTTATAACTTTTGAAAATAGTTTATTAGTTTAATAAATAATGATTATTGAGTGAAGCTAAAAATAAAAAATCTTTGAAAAGCAACAAAAATAGGACTTGCCTTTTTTTCCCCGGGGGTTCAAAAGCCGCGCGCACGAATGCACGATCGTGTGGGCTAGAAACCATGGCGGCCGGCCGCGCAGACGACAGCTAGCGTTCAACCCTGCCCGCCTTTATTCCGCCGGCCGGCATGGCATCCCATGCGACGCGACATCAGGCTGCGCTCGCTTTCCTGATAATTTCCTTAGCTTTTGCCGTTGCCGGGAATGGGTGTGGCGTTTGACTGGGCACTCCCTTTATAAACTCCGAAAATTAATGGTCTAAAGCTACTGGCTGGGCCACAAAATTAAACGCTGCATCGTATTATTATAAATTAAGCTTAGCACCACTGGCCACCAATAACCAATTCCTCGTTGGTGTGCCATGCATGCCAGCCTCCGAACAACCAATTAGTGGCACGAATGGCCGAGCACATGTGTATAGAGGTTTGTTCTTTTCAACTTTTAAAGCTGTTTGTTGGCTTTTCTACAGTAACTAACTTTTAAACAGAGTATCTTTTTAAGATAAGATCTACTAATTAATTGTAGTACATACTGTACCAACTTCATTTATATCGGCAAAAACCACACGTGAGTTTCTGTTACTCTATAATCTCTCGTACGAACAGGCCAAAAGCCATAAACCGTAGCCAAAAGTCATAAGTTTCAGCCAAAAAGAACAGGCCCTATAACCCATCAAACTACTGGTGATTGGCCCCTTCCCATCATATCATAATCGAAAAACACCCGCGACGCTGACATGTAGGACTTGCCGTCTTTTCCAGACCCATCTGTCATTATCACAGCCACCCACGAGCCAAATGATTCCTCCAAATTAACCCCAAGGCCAATGCAGTTGTTTTCGGCTGCGGCTTATAGTTTTAGTCCTAACACAGGCACTTATACGGATAAATTGAATATTGATAAACTGTTTCGAAAAAATAATCCTGATAAATCGTTTTGAAACGGCAACAAAGAAATCGTCTCGTTGATTTATTTAAAAAACTATAATTCATAAACTAAAAATATAGGACCCAGCAACCTAGGCCGATTTGTTATTAGCAGCAAGGGCCCTAGAGCTATATAATTGCCCGGTGGTCCTACGATACACTAGCAGCAGGCAAGGCAACCACCTTCTCGTTCATGCATAGTTCTTTGGTGCCCGTGCGTTGCGTCTCGCCATTACCAGCTGGTGGCACTTGTTTTGCGATGGCACTATGCATGCGTTGATGTGTGGAGTGTTTATTAGCTGCGGTCGATGACTTTTAGCTAAAACTAAATAAGTAATAACTGAAAGAAATGATTTTTAGAAAAAAGGATCGGACAATGAGAAATGTAAGGGAGAGATGTGTACGCGAGACGGAAGCGAGAGAAGTGAGGCGCGTAATACGCCTGTCGTCCACCGGTCGCCCACTACTATGCGGTCACACCGACCGCCTACGACCACGCCGGTCGCCCACTGCTCGACACCTCCTCTCAACTACATCGCGTCAACTCGGTACTCTCTCCTCGGTACAATGGCTCTGCCTTTTATACCCGGCTATTCGACTACGACTCCGACTCAGATACAAAGTTGTCCTCGACTACAACCATGACAATTGACTCGAACTTAGACTACGACTATAATACGAACTCCGACTATGATAAAGTCGTACTCGTACACGACCACCAAGACTGACTCGACTACACGATTTCGACTACCAACTCATACACGACTATGACTTCTAAACTGAAAACAAGATTACAAACTCTAACAATCACCTCCTTAATCTTGTTTTCTCTCTTGATCACTCCGATCTTCTCTCTTACTTTCACTTCTTCCTGCACTCTCGTGCGCCTAAGCCATAACCGCTTTACCGCCTACGTTTGCTCCATTCTGAGAGAAGACCCAAGCTGGTTCAAGACAAAGGTACGTTTAGAATAGGACCCTTTTTATTTTACCGGTCTTAGGAGAATGGTGGAAGACCGGATTATAGGTTAGATAACCGTACCATAAAGAGGGATCTTGGCAAGCAGTTTGAAAACAGATTTCTTGTGCCAATTGGATCATGTTTAGAAGCATGCACTCATTTAAATTGCTTTAAATACATTTTTCGGTGCTCTGTCTGGAAGAGCGGTAGAACCGCTGTGTAATACGCCGGTACTACCGGCGAGCGGAAGATCCGGCCTCAGAGCGGATCAATTTTTCCAGAGAGCGCCGAACTGAAGTCGTGCGGAAACGGAAGTACCGGTTGTTTTAACGTCGGTACTACCGCAGTGAGCGGTAGTACCGCACTATTCAGCGGTACTTCCGGCCTCCGGAAGATCCGACCTCAGAGCGGATCATTTTTTCCAGAGAGCGCCAGATTCTGGACCTTTCGGATGTCGGCCAGAGCGGTAGTACCGCGCCGACTTTGCGGTACTACCGGAGAGCAGTAGTACCGCAAATGTCAACGGCGGTAGGACCGCGCCGCCAAATCCAACGGTCACTGTGCTCGTCTGACAGAGCCGTTCTGACGCAAGATTTGGGAGCGGTAGTACCGGCCCCAGCAGGGCGGTAGTACCGCTCATCCTGATTTTTGCGGGAAATTGTGTCAAACGGCTAGTTTGGTTGGTGGAGGCTATAAATACCCCCACCACTGCACAAGGGCATGAGTAAGAGACTTATTGCACAATTCTTAAGCCCTAGAGCATTCATTTCACCTCAATTCTTTCTTTGCACATCGAAGTGAGGTGGTTGAGCATTTAGTGCTAGAGTTTTCATTTGCAAATCCAATTGGCACTAGTTTGCATTCAAGCAAAGCCCAAGATTTGTTACTCTTAGTGCTTGCCTGCACTTGGACGGTTGGGCATAAGGAAAATCGGTGATCTTCTCAAGAAGGTTGTGAGAAGGCCCGACGGATTGTGAAGGTTGGAGCTCACCTACCCGGAGCGGGAAAGAGCTACATTAGTGACCGAGGTGTTTCGACTCAAATTCGTGGAGTCGGTCCGAATTGTTCGGGCTAACCTCAACGTGGACTAGTGGAAACAGGCAAGTTTGCGATCACCACGGTAAAATATCGATTGTGTCTTTTGTCTCTCTTGCTCTCGTTCATTTGCTTCACTGTGATCATTTGATTGTTTAGAGCTAAGTTGATAACTAGAATTGCATAGGATTAATTGCTTTACTTCATTGTCACTTAAATTGTGAAGAATTAATTAAGTGAACAAGAAAAATTTAAAAACCTCCTATTCACCCCCCTCTAGTCGGTATCCTTGATCCTACAAGTGGTATCAGAGCTTGGTCTCTCATTTATAGACTTAACCGTCTAGAGAGAAAAGGATGGCTAGTGAGGGGATTTCGGTAGGAAAGACACCTTTATTTGATGGCTCAAATTATGCTTATTGGAAGATTAGAATGTCAATTTATTTAAAGGCCATGAGTCCTAACATTTGAAAAATCGTAAATGATGGTTACGTCATGCCTCTTGATCCCGATAACCCAACGGAGCAAGATGGGCGTAACACTCATTTAGATGCCCAAGCCATGAATGCTCTCTTTGGAGCCTTAAACGCGGATGAATTCAATAGAGTGAGCAATCTTGAGACGGCTCACGCTATTTGGAATACCCTTTCGGAAATACACGAAGGGACATCCACGGTTAAGGAGGCAAAATTGCGTCGGCTTAGGATTAAATGAGACATTCATAATGTTGCCCCATGAGGACATCAATGAGATGTACACACGGCTCAACAACATTGTGAATGAGCTCAAAGGCCTTGGTACTAACCTCTCGGATCTTGATATTGTGAGAAAGATGCTTAGGGCTCTACCGGAGAAGTACGAGATGTTGGTAACCCTCTTCCTCAACTCACCGGAGTTGGCAAGAATGACACCAACGCAATTGTTGGGCAACCTCATCACCAACGAGCTCTACAAGAAAGACAAGGAAGAGCTCTTGGAACAATCTTCTTCCAAGAGTAAGAAGATCACCGCCTTCAAGGCTAAAGCGGTGATGAGTGAGGAATCCGAAGAAGATGATGAGGAGGACTCCGAAGAAGAATTTGCGCTTCTAGTGAGGAGAATGAAGAAGTTCATGAGAAGGTGCCCATATCGAAGCACAAGCCATGAGAAAACCAAGAAATGACATTCTTCCTCTAACAAGAAGTATAACAACATTCGTTGCTATGAATGTGATGAAAAGGGGCACATTGCCTCTCAATGTCCAACAAAGAAGGATGACAAGGAGAAGTCATCAAAGAATAAGAACTACAACGGTAAGAAGAAGCTCTTCAAGAAGCTTCACAAGGATGGCAAGAATGAAGCTCATATTGGTGAGTGGAACTCCGAAGAGGAGTATTCGGACTCCGACTCAAGCGAGGACGAATCTCCCAAGAAGAAAGGGCTTGTGGGCATCGCCATCAAGGAGGCTTCATCACTATGCTCCACTCCTACATGCCTTATGGCTAAAGGAGAAAAGGTAAAATTGCTTGATGATGATGTGCCTTCATATGATGACTTGATGGATATGTTAGTTGAATTGAATGAATTTCTTAGAAAAGAAAAATCAAAGTTTAAGGTGTTAAAGAGAGAACACATCTCTCTCAAAGACTCTTATGAGGAGCTAAAGGAAGCTCATGATTTGCTTCTCCAAGAAAATCACAAATCTAGTACTAGCATTGGAGTTACTTGCAATATCTTGAATGAAATGTCTAGTATAAAAATTTCAAAGTCTAGCATATCTACTTGTTGTGATGATTTACTTGCCATACATTGTTCATCTAGTGTAGACTCTAGAAATACTTTAAATCTTGTTCATGATGATGTTATTGCTAATGAAAACAAAAATTTAAAGGAACAAGTGCTAAAATTAAACAAAAGTTTAGAGAGGGCTTACAAGGGAAAGGAAACCCTTGATAAGTTGCTAAGTGATCAAAGATGCTCCTTTAACAAAGAGGGACTTGGATATGTCCCCCAAAAGGGTAAGAAGCCGGTATACAAGCCTCCAAGGTTTGTAAAGGAGAATGGTAAGTATTGCACAAAATGCCGATGTGTTGGACATGTTCAAAATGATTGTTCTAAGAATAACATGCATTCCATTGGTTTATGTGATTCTTGCTATATGCTCAAAAAGTCTAAGAATGGAAATGTAATTGCTCATTTCATTGGCACCTCGATTTTGGGTGCTAAAAAGAAATCCATTTGGGTACCCAAGACCTTGGTCACTAACCTCCAAGGACCCAAACAAATTTGGGTACCTAAAAGAACTTGATTTTCTTTTGTAGGTGAACTACAAAACCGGTGGAAGGCATTGGGTGTTGGATAGCGGTTGCATGCAACACATGACCGGAGATCGGAAGATGTTCACCACCTTTGAGAGTGGAAGCAATGACAAGATCACCTTTGGAGATAATAGCAAAGGAAAGGTATTGGAATTGGGTAAAATCGCTATCTCAAACGACCTTTCAATTTCTAATGTATCACTAGTTGAAACATTAAATTTCAATTTGCTATCCGTTGCTCAATTATGTGATCTAGGCTTAACATGCTCATTCTCAAAAGAAAATGTTGTAATCTCAAAAGATATTAATAATGAACTAGTCTTTAAAGGCTTTAGATTTGGGAATCTCTATTTGGTAGATTTTTCTTCAAATGAGTCTTGTTTGAAAACTTGTTTAATTGCAAAAACTACTTTGGGTTGGTTGTGGCATAGAAGGTTAGGTCATGTGGGAATGGTTCAACTTAAAAGCTTTTTAAGCATGACTTAGTTGTTGGCTTGAAGGATGTGAAGTTTGAGAAAAATCGACTTTGTAGTGCTTGTCAAGTCGGAAAACAAGTCGCTAATTCTCACCCTTCCAAAAGTATCATGTCAACTTCTAGGCCATTAGAGCTCTTACATATGGATTTGTTCCGACCAACAACCTATAAGAGCATTGGAGGTAATAGCTATTGTTTAGTCATTGTGGATGATTACTCTAGATATACATGTGTCTTCTTCCTAAATGACAAAAGTGAAACCTCCGGGATTTTCAAAAGTTTTTCAAAAAGGGCTCAAAATGAATTTGATTTTAAAATAAAGAAAATTAGGAGTGACAATGGTTCTGAGTTCAAAAATACAAAAGTTGAAGACTTTTGTGATGAACTTGGAATAAAGCACGAGATTTCCACAACCTACACTCCGGAGCAAAATGGAATTGTAGAGAGGAAAAATCAAACATTAATTGAAATGGCTAGGACAATGCTTGATGAATATAATACTTCCGATAAGTTTTTGGCGGAAGCTATTAACACCGCATGTCATGCCATAAATCGCCTCTACTTACATCGACTATTGAAAAAGACTTCCTATGTGCTCATTGTTGGGAGAAGACCGAACATCTCTTACTTTAGAGTATTTGGTTGCAAATGCTATATTCTAAGAAAAGGTGTTCGGCTTTCAAAATTTCAAAGTCGATGTGATGAAGGCTTCCTTTTAGGGTATTCTTGAAATAGTAAAGCCTATAGAGTCTTTAATAAAAATTCGGGTTTAGTTGAAGAATCATATGATGTTCAATTTGATGAAACTAACGGCTCTCAAGAGGAGCATGAGAACTTGGATGATGTAGGAGAACAAGGTCTTCGCAAGGCAATGGAAAACATGCAAATCGGAGACATCAAGCCAAAAGAGGATCCAACATCATCAAGCTCATCAAGACAAGTGGAACTACCCTCCTCTTCTACAACAAACGATATTCAAGTTATTGAAGATGAACAAAAGGATCAACAACAAAACAACATCAAGATTCACAATGCAATAGCCAAGGATCACCCAATAGATCAAATATTGGGTGACGTGAGTAAGGGTGTTCAAACTCGCTCTAGAATAGCTTCATTTTGTGAACACTGTTCTTTTGTATCTTTACATGAACCTAAGCGTGTAGAAGAAGCATTAGATGACCCGGATTGGATAAATGCTATGCATGAAGAGTTGAATAATTTTGCTCAAAATGATGTTTGGACTTTGGTGGAGAGACCCAAGGAGCACAATGTCATTGGTACAAAATGGGTCTTCCGGAACAAACAAAATGAGAACGGAATTGTGGTAAGAAATAAAGCAAGGTTAGTAGCTCAAGGCTACACTCAAGTCGAGGGCTTAGATTATGATGAGACATTTGCACCCGTTGCTAGACTTGAATCAATTAGAATCTTGCTTGCTTTTGCATCATGCTTTGATATTAAATTGTTTCAAATGGATGTCAAAAGCGCATTTCTAAATGGAACAATTTCCGAATTAGTATTTGTAGAACAACCCCCGGGTTTTGAAGATGCTAAATATCCTAATCATGTGTATAGATTATGAAAGGCGCTATATGGTTTAAAGCAAGCTCCTAGAGCTTGGTATGAGCGCCTTCGTAACTTTCTTGTATCAAAAGGCTTTAAAATTGGTAAAGTAGATACAACTCTATTCACAAAAATTATTGGAGATGATTTCTTTGTATGTCAAATCTATGTTGATGATATTATATTTGGTTCTACTAATCAAGACTTTTGCAAAGAACTTGGTGAGATGATGTCTAGGGAATTTGAGATGTCAATGATTGGTGAGCTAAGCTATTTCCTTGCACTTCAAATCAAACAACTTAAAAATGGGACGTTTATAAGCCAAACGAAGTATGTGAAGGATCTACTCAAGAGATTCGGAATGGAAGAAGCCAAACCAATCAAAACACTCATGGCAACAAACGGGCATCTAGACCTCAACGAAGGAGGTAAGTCGGTAGATTTAAAGCTTTATAGATCCATGATTGGTAGTTTGCTTTATCTTACCGCATCTAGGCCCGACATTATGTTTAGTGTTTGCATGTGTGCTCGTTTTCAAGCTTCTCCAAAAGAGTGCCATTTAGTGGCCGTAAAGAGGATTCTAAGATATTTAAAGCATTCCTCAAATGTAGGGCTTTGGTTTCCTAAAGGTGCAAAATTCGAGTTAATTGGATATTCGGATTCCGATTATGCGGGTTGCAAAGTGGATAGAAAAAGCACCTCGGGTAGTTGCCAATTGCTAGGAAGGTCTCTAGTATGTTGGTCATCTAAGAAACAAAACTCCGTAGCCCTTTCAACCGCCGAAGCCGAATATATTTCCGCGGGTAGTTGTTGTGCTCAATTACTTTGGATGAGGCAAACATTGTTGGATTATGGGATTAATTTTGATAAAATACCTCTCTTGTGTGATAATGATAGTGCAATCAAAATATCTAACAACCCCGTTCAACACTCAAGAACCAAGCATATAGATATACGCCACCATTTCTTGAGAGATCATGTGAGCAAGGGGGACATTGAAATTAGCCACGTCCGAACCGAAGATCAACTAGCGGACATTTTCACTAAACCATTAGATGAAAGCCGCTTTTGCAAATTGAGGAATGAATTAAATGTCATAGACTACTCAAATGTGGCTTGAAATCTCATTTCATTCATTTCTGCTCATTTGATGCTCTTGTATGGAATTTAAATTGAATTTTCCCCTCCTTTGGTCAAAAATTCGATTATTTTTATAAAAATTAGTTTCAAAGTATAGCAATAGCTCAATTGATGCATAATGATCCTAAATGACTTTATTTGAGTGCAAAATTAGGGATCATTTGCATATTCTCAAGCCCTAAAGTTCGAATTCAGCAAAATTCCAGTTTAATCGGAACTACCGCTATCTCCCGCGGTACATCCGGTGAGCGGTACTACCGGCCTTCTCAGCGGTACTACCGCTTATGGCTTAAGCGCATAAATTGCTCGGGCCCAAGGGTTCCCTTGGTGGCCCACTGTCTTACGAGCAGTTCGTCCGCTTTCCCCTTCCGCCCACTCTTCTCTTCCTTCTCTCTCTCTCCCCACAGTACTCTCTCAAAACCGCCTCTTGGATCTTCAAATCGAGAGGGGATTTCTTCGGATTTTCGAGTCATCTCATATCCAAAGGATCCACCTCCTCCAGTCCTTGAGGTATTTCAGATCAATCTCCTGTTTTGATCCATTTGTTATACCCTAGATCAAACTTGTAGAATAATTCAAAATGTTGATGATTTTGCTAGTTGATTCTTGGGTAAATGCCTGGATTTGGAGTTTTAAAGTATATACACATGTTATTCATGGATTTCATCCAAGAAAAACTCCAAAAATCTAGATACATTGTTGAAACCCTAGAATCTGCCAGGAATCGGTACTACCGCTCGACAGGCGCGGTACTACCGCTCAACGGTACTACCGACCCTGAACGGCGGTACTACCGGCCTTCCTGACAGCAAAGCAAATTTCACTTCAGCTTTTGCTTAATCCAGTTTGATCATTTACTTCTTGCTTCTTATCAATCCTCTCCTGTTTCTAGATGGCTAGAACTCAAAGAGCCGGCAGGAGAAGGTACTCCTCCGCCTCCAGGGACTCGTCAGGCATTCCGACCATTCCTTCCACTTCCGAGGCAGCTCAGGACAGAGGGGAGGGTCCTGCAGATCCATTGGAGTCTGAGTCAGAGGCTGAACAGCAGGTCAGTTCTCCCATGGAGTCTTCCGAGGAGGATCGAACAGAGAGGGAAAACCTTGATATTGATCTCAAGAAGATCTCCGCTGATGAGTATGCAAGGTTGAGGCACCGGAATCAGTTCGAGCTTCCATCAAACTCAGTCAATCCCAAGTTCCACACTCGCTTTCAGGAGCTAATCTTTGATCAGCTATATGGTCCGGACCGCCAGTTTGCCGACCATAAGTGGGTGGATTGGGATTATATTGACTCTATAGATAAATTTGATGGAGCTTTCAGGCTATTTCAGAGAGTCGGATTGTCTCCGCTCGTGGCTAAAAGATGTGACTACAATGAGGAGATGATAAGACAGTTATATGCCACGGTTTATGTATCTCCAGATTTTCAGCATATGTCATGGATGTCAGCTTTCCAGAAGTTTGAGGCAACCAAGCATGATTTTGAGCTAGTTCTTAGGGCAGAGCTGAGCTCTTTTGAAAAGGTATATGACAAGGCACCTCTTGACATACATGCCATATCCATCTACTACAACCCTGCTGAGAGATTTGTTCCAGGCAAGAACATTGCCCTCCTCCCTCTCCCTGGTCTAGTAAACCGCATTATCAACCACTCCTTTCCTAAGAGCGGTAACTTCGACGCTATAAGAGGCCATACATGGAACATGATTGATTACATCATGAGAGGTCAGAAGTTTGATGTAGTGGATGTGATCATTCGAGAGATAGCATCTTCTAAGAATGATCGGATCAAGCGCATTAAGTATGCGCCTTACATCATGGCCCTAATCAAGTCCAAGATGGAATTCCAGGGTGGTTGTGGTGGAGTTCACAAGCCTTATAAGCCACGACCAGAGGCTCCCATTCCTACAAATGTCAGAGCACGACATGCAGATCCGGGAGCAGGATCTTCTTCCGCGGCAGCAGGAGCAGCACAGGCACCAGCAGCAGACCCAGTAGCTCAACCACAGGAGCCTGGTCAGCCTTCGATCTCCCAGGCCTTCTCCACCATTCTAGAGGGACTTTCTGCCATTACCTCCAGATTGGACTCCATTGACGATCGACTGGCTTCACTAGACGGTCGTGTTGCAACTCTGGAGCAGACTATCTCTCAGCCGCCCATTCACTTCACTCGCCGCACCCGCTCTCGTCGTGATCCTTCTCCTCCTTGGGAGTGATTCCTTTTTGTTCTTGATGCCAAAGGGGGAGAAGAAAGTGTGTGTGGAACTATCGTCTATTATCTTTTGGGTTGTAATGAATTGGATGTAATGCACTTTGTCTATTTTGGATATTTGGTTTTGATATATTCACTTCGCTTATCACTTAGCTTTTATGTTATATTTGCCTTGTGTATTGTGTATGAATGTCATTTCTATCCATGCACATGTTTAGGGGGAGCTCATTCCCTCCTTGGTCCTTTAAATGAAATAGTTCAATTCATGTCCATTCAAAACATATTGCAAAAAGTAACTCCTTTTCATTCAAAGGCCACAAAAGAATATACAACTTTTATTAAAAAAAGTGGTATACTCAAAAATCCTTAATCTTCACACAATTTGGGTTGTCATCAATTACCAAAAAGGGGGAGATTGAAAGCATCTAGGCCCTTAAAAATGGTTTTGGTAATTAATCAACTTTTATGAATATGGGACTAATGTTTTGTATGAGCATGCGAAGGTCAAATCCATGTGATGGTGACAAGATGCAAACTAAAGAACATAAAAGAAGACCCAAGCTGGTTCAAGACAAAGGTACGTTTAGAATAGGACCCTTTTTATTTTACCGGTCTTAGGAGAATGGTGGAAGACCGGATTATAGGTTAGATAACCGTACCATAAAGAGGGATCTTGGCAAGCAGTTTGAAAACAGATTTCTTGTGCCAATTGGATCATGTTTAGAAGCATGCACTCATTTAAATTGCTTTAAATACATTTTTCTGTGCTCTGTCTGGAAGAGCGGTAGTACCGCTGTGTAATACGCCGGTACTACCGGCGAGCGGAAGATCCGGCCTCAGAGCGGATCAATTTTTCCAGAGAGCACCGAACTGAAGTCGTGCGGAAATGGAAGTACCGGTTGTTTTAACGTCGGTACTACCGCAGTGAGCGGTAGTACCGCACTATTCAGTGGTACTTCCGGCCTCCAGAAGATCCGACCTCAGAGCGGATCGTTTTTTCCAGAGAGCGCCAGATTCTGGACCTTTCGGATGTCGGCCAGAGCGGTAGTACCGCGCCGACTTTGCGGTACTACCGGAGAGCGGTAGTACCGCAAATGTCAACGGCGGTAGTACCGCGCCGCCAAATCCAACGGTCACTGTGCTCGTCTGACAGAGCCGTTCTGACGCAAGATTTGGGAGCGGTAGTACTGGCCCCAGCAGGGCGGTAGTACCGCTCATCCTGATTTTTACGGGAAATTGTGTCAAACGGCTAGTTTGGTTGGCGGAGGCTATAAATACCCCCACCACTGCACAAGGGCATGAGTAAGAGACTTATTGCACAATTCTTAAGCCCTAGAGCATTCATTTCACCTCAATTCTTCCTTTGCACATCGAAGTGAGGTGGTTGAGCATTTAGTGCTAGAGTTTTCATTTGCAAATCCAATTGGCACTAGTTTGCATTCAAGCAAAGCCCAAGATTTGTTACTCTTAGTGCTTGCCTGCACTTGGACGGTTGGGCGTAAGGAAAATCGGTGATCTTCTCAAGAAGGTTGTAAGAAGGTCCGACGGATTGTGAAGGTTGGAGCTCACCTACCCGGAGCGGGAAAGAGCTACATTAGTGACCGAGGTGTTTCGACTCAAATTCGTGGAGTCGGTCCGAATTGTTCGGGCTAACCTCAACGTGGACTAGTGGAAACAGGCAAGTTTCTGATCACCACGGTAAAATATCGATTGTGTCTTTTGTCTCTCTTGCTCTCGTTCATTTGCTTCACTGTGATCATTTGATTGTTTAGAGCTAAGTTGATAACTAGAATTGCATAGGATTAATTGCTTTACTTCATTGTCACTTAAATTGTGAAGAATTAATTAAGTGAACAAGAAAAATTTAAAAACCTCCTATTCACCCCCCTCTAGTCGGTATCCTTGATCCTACAATGCTTCACCCATGCTCTGATACCACTTGTTACAGTCCTACTGACTGTGCCTAGGATCTCTACGACCACCTCCTGCAGCCGTACGATCACGTTGAAGAGGCTACGATCACCTCCTGTGTCGTTACGACCGCTCTGCTGGTTCACTGATCATACTGGCAGTCGTTACGACCACGTTCAGCACCTTCACGACTGTGGTCGTAACTCCTTTACAACCACATCTTCCTGCTATGTGATCGTGGTCGTAACTCGTTTACGACCACGTCTCCAGCACCTGCGGACACCTTCGCTCGATCGTCGTGGTCGTAACTCCTTTACGACCACGTCTGTGATCCTCTATTCACTGTGGTCGTAACTTCTTTATGACTACGTCTGCGAACCTCTGCGATTTCACCGATCACCTGCGACCACACTGGTCACCTCCACTGCGATCACACCGACAGCTTCTGACCACACTGGTCGCCTCTCACGTCTGCTCGATCGTCGTGGTCGTAATTCCTTTACGACCACGTTTGTGATCTTCTATTCGCCATGGTCGTAACTCATTTACGACCACGTCTGTGAACCTATGTGATCTTACCGACCGCCTACGACTACACCGGTTGCCTCCACTGCAATCACACTAACCGCTTCCGACCACACTGGTCGCCTCTCTCCTCTGTGATCACGCTGACCGCCTGCGACCACGCCGGTCGCCCTCTACTCGACACCTCCTCTTGACTACATCGCGTCAACTTGGTGCTCTCTCCTTGTTACAATGGCTCTACCTTTTAGACCCGGCTATTCGATTACGACTCCAACTCAGATACAAAGTCGTACTTGACTACGACTATGACAACTAACTTGAAATCAGACTACGACTATAACACGAACTCCGACTACGATCGAGTCGTACTCGTACACGATCATCAAGACTGACTCAACTACACGACTTTGACCACCAATTAATACACGACTACGACTTCTAAACTAAAAGCAAGATTACAAACTCTAACACTGGCTTATCCTCAAAATGAGAGAAATAAAAAACTGTTTTAAAAAATCAGATATTTATATTAACTAACAGTATAAACCAATACAAACAGTCACAGCGTGGGCCGCCAACATACAACCTTTTTTTTGTGCGGGCGAGAGCAGGCGAGAGGGACGTACAAGAAGAGCCCACCCACCACCAAATCTTATCTGTAAGAACACAGCTGCCTCTGTCCTCGTCCCGTCTTTCCCTCTCGTATCCCCGCTGTCTTTTCCTTCTTGTCTGCAGATTAGTTTGGGTTTGGATCTACACCAAAGTTTTAGTGGTGCCGGCCGGGTTCTTTTGCGCCGCCGCTTTAATTTGACTGCACGTTCTGAGCCTTTTGTGGACTTGGCATGGCCTTCCAATTGGACAACGGTACTACTGCCATCAAGGTATATATATGCCTGGTCCCCCTCTGCTCTGGGTTTCCATTTGGCAACTTGTGTTTACCGCTTGCTCGATATTGTCTCTAGTTTTTCTTTTACGTCTTGTTTTGGGCTTGTCCAAGTGTCAAGTGTAAAGGGATTGTTGAGGTCCAGTTTTTCTTGTTTCTTCTTCTGACGCTTAGTCAGAGTTGCACTCATGTATGTTGTTGATTTCCTGCCGGTGCTAGCTGCTGGTGGATGCTGTCTTTTGATTTGACGTGCGAGATGTGGCCAAAATAGGACCGGGAGACGGGACGGGCTAGGGATGCAGCTAAGTTGCGGTTGCAGCCGTCGAATCTTCAGTGGGGTGACTGGGAAGGCAGCAAAGCTTAGCCGCCCCAACAGTCAAACGATCAGTTATAGATTGGCTTGTTCTCTCGCTAGCTGTTGGCATATAGTAACGGTAAATACTGAATAGAGAGAGTGGCATGTTCAATAAAAAGCGATTATTTGAAGGGAAAAAAATACAGGATGAGAGCAGTAAACAGGATTGTTCGTCCGAATACCAATGTACCGTATATAACTACACAAACTATCGCGTGTGAAATGCTTGTTAGCGCCTTAGCGGCAATTATAAGTACCATGCTTTGAGTTCTGAAATGTACCGCCCGAAGTGGTAGAATAGCACACTTGGTCAACGAAGCAATTACCACCGCAGATATTTCATGTCCTTATTGCAAACCGTTCGCATAGGTGGGGAACGTATACAGGGGGTGTTCTTTTGGGTTTTTAAAAGCGGCTTTTGGCTTCTGCTACAGTACTTAACTTTTAAACGGAGTATTTTCTCACGACGGGGTCTACAAGTTAAACGATCTACACGTTAAAAGCCCAACATCTGTACCAGCCAAAATCGCAAATGAGTATCTGTCTCTCCGTAATCTGTACCGTAAACAGCTAAAATTCAAAAATTTCAGCCAAAAGCCATAAGCCGCAGCCAAAAAGAACAGGCCCACAGGCTGGAGTCCATGAGAGAGGGACTGGTGATGGGTCCACATGTCATAGGGGAAGGGTTCCGTCTGCCGAATGAGACGTGCATCCTTCCGTTTATTTTGGGATGGACTGGATTATCTAAAACGCTACCAGTTTCTACGTCCAATGGTATATGAAGTTCCACCAAAAGCAGCTCATCATCGAGATGAATTGCCACCGTTCTAGAAATTTGGCACGCAGAGGAGTATGTTAATATGTTTGGGCAATATAACTAGAGCATGCACGTGTCTACTGCGTCATGTATAAATCGAAAATAGATTGACTTGCACGTCTGAAGAAAAAACATCTCCCTTTAAGAAAATTGGCACACACAGGAGTATGTTTGGGCAATATATAACTAGAGCATGCACATGTCTACTGCTTCATGTCTAAATCGAAATAGATTGACTTACACGTCTGAAGAAAAAGTCTCCATTGATTTAAATTAAGTAGGAGTACTGTACTACTGGAGTACAAGTGTACAACATGTACTACGTACAACTCAAGGCGTCCTATAGAATGCACTCCTACTTGTAGCAATTGGCACTACATGAAGTGCCTGCTAGTACAGTAAGGTGGTTACTATGTTTTTTTCGTGATGGTTACTGTGTTTAGTACTACTCCCATCTCGATTGAGTTCTAGGGACATTTTGGTAGTGCTTTGGATTCTGTCAGCTTTCGCTCTTAATTTTTTAATAATGTACTCCTTTAAGAATCTTGGCTGGCCGAGAGAAGTGTTTGACAAAAGGTTGGCT
This sequence comes from Dendrocalamus latiflorus, assembly GCA_017311315.1. Lineage (NCBI taxonomy): Eukaryota > Viridiplantae > Streptophyta > Magnoliopsida > Poales > Poaceae > Dendrocalamus > Dendrocalamus latiflorus. The sequence goes on from CM029639.1 coordinate 11,109,421, forward strand.
CTTAAAACCTAAAAAGAGATGATTGAAAGCAAAAAGATCATGTTGCCCCTGTTTTAACAATTTTATTTTATTTATATCTTACCCCTTTCTAATTGTACATAAATTTCTTTTGAAATGTCTTTGAGTTTTCTCAAGACCGAGTAAAATTGAATGCAATCTGAAAATGCATTGATGCCATGATGCAGCCAGGCTAGAATAGGTCAGTAGCTATATGTCTAAGAGCAGCCACAACAGGTCTATAGCAGCTCTCTATGAGAGAGTTCATGTCATCAACTATCCTACGTGGAAGATATTAAATAAAGAGAGAGAATACAGCTCTCTACAGCTCTAGCGAGAGTCGATAGTGAAAAAAGAGGTGCCTATCGACCAGCTAGCGACGTGCAATCGACGCAGCCGTCGTTACATGGATCTGATGTTCCTCCCGCGGCTTTTCCCCATCCGGCGCCAAATCCTTCTCCCTGCTTCCTAGCTTTTCCCCATCCGCCGCGCCAAATGGCCCAAATCCTTCTCCCTACTTCCGCCGCCCCTCCTCGCCCCCACCCCCGCTGGCGCCCCTCCTCGCCCCCCCCCCCGCCGCCGACCTCCTCTCCCCTGCCACCGCCCCTCCTCCCCCCGTCCCCCCGCCCCCCCCCCCCCCGTCCCCCTCCTCGTGCCCCCGCCGCCCCTCCTCTCCCCCCATTCCCCTCCTCCCCCCGTCCCCCGCCGCCCCTCCTCACTCCGCCCCTCCTCTTCGCCGCCGCCCCTCCTCTCCCCCCGTTCCCCTCCTCGTCTCCCCCCGCCGCCGCCCCCTTCTCCCGCCCCCCGTCCCCTTCCTCCCCCCAGCCGCCGCCCCCCCCCCCCCGTCCCCCTCCTCGCCCCTCCCTGAGAATGGGCCCCTCCTCCCCCGCCGCCGCCCCCCCCCCCCCCCGTCCACCTCCTCGTCCCCCCGGTCCCCCTCCTCGCCCGCCGCCGCCGCCCCTCGTCCCCCCCCCCCCCCCGGCGCCCCTCCTCTCCCCCGCTGCCGGCGCCTCTCCTCCCCCCCGGCGCGGTTGCTCCTCCAGCACGTCAAACTCCGGCAGCTAGTGTTCCATGGTGGGACGCTGCGATGAAGCCTAACCTTCCCTTCCCACCGCCTGGTGAAGCCATGGTCCCGCCTCCAGGTAACACCATTGATCCCCAAGGTCTTCAAGTACGAAATATTTTACTGAGATGAATGATATATACATGACAATAGAGTTTCTTGCTACAATTTGTTCGTTGTTTTGCATTCTTTCCATGAACATTGTGGAAATTGTCAAGAGAAGTGGGTTCTTGTTTGTTCAATCCAGCTTCTATTTGTGTATTCAACGTGGGTGATTGTCTAGTTGCTTCACTGAAAATATCTAACTTAATTCGTGTCTCATGTGATCAGAACTTTCAGCTAGTTGTTTCTCAAGCAGATTTAGGAAGCTAATTTCTAATGATGCTCTGAGTTGAATTATTACAAGCTAATTTTTGGGCAAATTGTTTAGCTAGTATGTGTGTTCTATCCAATGCCTTTTTGTGTTTCTACATGCCTGACTCATCTAAAACATGCATTGTAGCTGTGAAGTGCTCGGTTCATGGTTACTTTTTCTGTGAACTCTTGCTTGAGCTTCTGCTTAATGCTTGCTTATAATGATCTATTTTGTTGATGCTTCCTATTTACTTTCTGCTCCAGGCTGTTTGTATGCTAGAGCCTTGCATTTGTTGGGAATATTTTACTCAGATGAATGATATATACATGACAATAGAGTTTCTTGCTAAATTGTAATTTTGCCTCTCACGTAGGTTGGTGGACTGCACAACCACCACAGAGCAACTCGTTTTTCCCTCCCGGTGGATTTCAGAGCCTTCTCCAAAATGGCCTGACCTCATCCCCGGCACCACCTTATGAACCAATCGCCCAACACACTGCATCAGGTTCGAAAAGAAAAACTGTCATTAACATTGATGAAGGAGAAGAGGTTAGGACTGAGAAACGACTGGCATGGATACCAGCCGATGACGAGCGATTGGTAAGTGGATTGGACCTATTTTTTCCTTTTTCTAGGGGCATTCACAATGATTCATGCAGTTTCTAAACTTGTACCTATGTTGTAGGTGAGCGCTTGGTTATTTCATTCAAATGACTGCTGCTCAGGCTGGACTATAGCTGGGCTGAACCAGGCTGGACTGCTGCTCAATGACTTTTGATAATTATCATATTTAAATGCATTGTTGAGTATGCTGACAACTCATTACATTGCATGATTTTTGTGATCCAGCTAGCAAAGCAACTTGTTCAGGTGGACTCTATAAGGAAAAGTATACTAGGGAATGCATTTGATCTCATTGATACTAATGTGAGTATTTTGTTTTTATGTTTTCCTGGACACTGATGTGCTATAGTTTAGCAAATGTGAGTATCTGATCTTCAAGTTTGTTTATTTCTGGTTGGGGCTACTTCCTCTGATATTTCGTTGAAGCAATTGATGATTTGTGCAATTGTGGTGAATACTAAGCTACATATTGTTGCATTTCCTAGATGAAAAAGGATGTCATATTGTTGCTTACTGTGTTCTTTTTTTATGCCTTTGTTTGTGGCCTCTAGCTGAAGATCAGTTTTGGTAGTATAAATGCACTTCTACTAATTACTAGGCAGTCAGCTTACTATGTAGTATAAATGCATTGCAAATAACTAGGTAGTCAGCTTATACTACCAACAAATAATTACTCCTGACACCAAACTTTTATGCAGTTTGCATCTATATATTCCTCTCTTCTTCATCTATTCCATACAGTCCAGACTTCTATTCCTCAATTCCCCACCCTTCTTCCTCTATATTCCTATCTACAAAAATGTCGGATCAGTCCGATGATTCTATAGACCCAGCCGAGATATACACTGCAGAAGATTTCTTAGCCGAGCAAAATATCCTTAACTCTTTTGGTGTCCGGATTGAAGCAAAGATCAAGGCCAAAATGGAAGAAGGTCCATCTAGGCATCGAAGGGGCTCAAGAAGATACATCAACAGGAATCGTGAAGGAGCTCATGCACAACTTGTGGCTGACTATTTTGCTGAAAATCCTCTCTATTCTGATTCAATGTTTCGTAGAATATTTAGGATGAGAAGGCATGTATTTTTAAGCATAGTGGATGCCCTAGGTGGTTGGTCTCCCTATTTTACTCAAAGGGTAGATTGTATTGGACGCTTAGGGCTCTCACCATTGCAAAAGTGCACAACAGCCATTCGTATGCTTGCATATGGGACTGCAGCTGACATGCTTGATGAGTACTTAAAGGTCGCAGAGAGTACTTCACTAGAGTGCTTGGAAAACTTTGTGGAAGGGGTGATTGAGTTATTTGGGGCTAAGTATCTACGGCGCCCCACGGTTGAAGATATGGAGCGACTGCTCCAAGTTGGAGAGTCCCGTGGATTTCCTGGAATGTTAGGTAGCATTGACTGCATGCATTGGCGATGGGAAAATTGCCCAACTGCATGGAAGGGGCAATATAGCAATGGTCGCTATGGAGTGCCAACCATCATCCTTGAAGCAGTAGCTTCATATGACCTCCATATTTGGCATGCATTCTTTGGTGTTGCTGGGTCAAACAACGACATCAATGTGTTGAATCAATCCCCTTTGTTTATTGAAATGATAAAGGTGAAGCTCCTCAGGTTCAGTTTTCTGTCAATGGTAGGCAGTACAACACTGGATATTATCTTGCCGATGGAATTTACCCAGAATGGGTAGCCTTTGTGAAGTCTATAAGGGCACCTCAACTAGAGAAACACAAGGTGTATGCAAGGCAGCAAGAAGCTAAAAGGAAATATGTGGAGCGTGCTTTTGGGGTGCTGCAAGCTCGATTCAACATTGTGCGTCGTCCAGCACGATCTTGGAGCATGAGGATTATTCGAAAAATCATGAAAGCTTGTGTTATTCTTCATAACATGATAGTGGAAGATGAGGGAGAAATGGCTGAGGAGCCTATTGACCTGAATGCTGTCCCAGGGGCATCAATTGTTCTTCCACCTGAAGTGCAAAAGGCTACAAACAATAACCCATGCTTTGATGACATTCGACGTAGAAATTCTATTGTTAGGGATCACTCAGTCCATACCCAATTGAAAAATGATTTAATTGAGCACATTTGGCAACTCTATGGCAATAGGAAAAATAACTAGTCACTTTTCTTTATGTAAGCTCTTACAATCAGTAATTGTTTATATTTGTACAAATAGTTATATTAAGTATCTTGACTTACAACTCTATTCTTTCCAACAGGTTCTCATGAAGGTTGATGTTGTCATATAACTTTGGGTTTTTTGGTGGGTCTTCATGAAGAAAAGCATCTTCTATCTGCTGTGTGGTCTGGATGAAGCTAGTACTATTTGAATGTAATGATCTGGAGATCATGTTTACTTATCAATTTGTATTATGGGCTTCTTAAGTACTAGTATGCTTGGTTCTACCTCGTATTGTGATGCTACTGTTATCTATTTCTAAGTTTATTATTTTGAAGTGGTGAAGTCTTGTTTCATGTGTTTATTTTCCTACAGCCACATGTATGGTTACAATGATGATGTTCATGATAGATCATTGTCATTCAAATGTACATTCAAGCATTAAAAGTAGCTATAGACAGCTGTGTAGACACACCATTACGATGGTTTACTATAGTTACAATCTATAGATGACATGGAGCTTACTATAGAGAGTGATTGACTATTACCATTGTGGATGCCCTAAGAGAATCAAGCAACAATTCCAGAATTTGTACATCAAATTTTGTCTACTTCTGAATCAATCTATGCCTGCATATTTTTCAATTACCAGGATGCATTCACATGAAAATGTCTCACAAATTCCATGGACCAAGAAAAAAACTAGATCACATCTAGGCGCCAAAATAATGTCAATGATATATCATAGAGGCAATCATAAAAATGATTGTATCACTTCTATGTTTATGATCTTTTGAATAATATGTTATTTTATCCCTTGAATAAATATCTTTCATATTGATCAACAAGTATGTGACTTATTCGTAGAATTCTTTATTCATGTTTTGATGTTATTCTAAATTATCTTTGATCTTATATCATTATATAGGACAATTATGATTTATAGATTACTACATGTATTGGTTGATGATCATATTTCATGAATCATGGATATGAGATATCAAAATCAATAATGTGGACACATGTTAAGAACATAATGTTGGATTGACCTACCATGAGATACTGCGGGAATTGTTATATTCTTAAGTGTTATCAGTTGGTCTCATACATAGTGTATGTAGGACCCTTAGACCTGAGATCGTCATTATTTTCTATATGTGTAACAGTTTATTTAGGAGTTACCAAACACTACTTTGTGATTGAGTGATTATAAAGGTAGCTTTTGAGTTTACTATGAAACATGTGAAGGAATATGAGCGATCAAGACAGAATTTGTCCCTCCTATATAACAGGAGAGATATCTCTGGGGCCCTCGATGTGGTTGGATTAAGGAAGTGCATGATCATGCCGAATGTGGTTGAGGAGTCAATCACAATTAAGTAATCCACTACAGTTCGAGTGAAGGATCGAGCTATCATAGGATGGCGCGCTTCTCGCCTTGAGTTCAATCTGGTATCATGCGGCAAAGGGATCAGTACATAAGCACTACATAGGTTCATCCGATATGATCTTTATATATGTTTGGGAGTCGTTATGTCCTGTTAGGGACCGCTATCGACTTATGGACCGAAAAGGAGTTTTTGGCCTATGGCCAAATATACATAAACCTATAGGGTTACACATTTAATGGGCTATAGTCTCTGAGTGAGATACGATCTTTACTCGTATCAGATAAGGATCCAATTGGAAGCTATATAAGGAGAGGTGTGGGGGCTGAGGGAGGCTTCCCGAAACACACCCATCAAAACCTGGGCCTCAACCTCTCATATTCCCTGTCGTGCGTGCTGGTGCTAGCACACCGATGCATAGTGCTCCATTCCTAGACATCTGGACCTCGGTAAAGACGCTGCTATGACTGCGGCACTGATCAGGACAATCGAGAGGAGGAGATGGTTGGCCGGAGGACAATCAACTACTACTATTACACCGACGTGCTCTTCATTGAATCCCAAGCTCCCCCACCGTTCAGACTTGGCGTTGATGAAGGCGATGGTGAGATGAAGCCTTAAGCGTGTGCCCCATCCCCCACTGTTCATACTAGCATCGATGAAGTCTCGACAATGAGGTGATCGTACGGGCGTCTATGACCGCATGGTGGTCAGATGAAGTCATGACCACGAGGTGGTCGAATAAAGTCATGACCATGAGGTGGTCGGACGGGCGTCTACAACCACGAGGTGTTCAGATGAAGTTGCAACCACGAGGTGGTCGGATGAAGTCATGAGCACAAGGTGGTCAGAGCATTTATGACCACATGGTGATCAGATGAAGTCACGACTATGAGGTGGTTGGACGAGCGTCTACGACCATGAGGTGGTCGGAGGAAGTCACGACCACGAGGTGATCGGACGAGTGTCTATGACCATGAGGTGGCTGGACAGAATTGCGACCACGAGGTGGTTGGGTGGATTTGTGACCACGAGGTGATCAGATGGAGTCACAACCACGGGATGGTCGGATAAGCATCTACGACCACAATGTGGTCGAATGAAGTCATGACCACGAGGTGGTTGGACACATCGACAATCACGAGGTGGTCGGATGAAGTCGTGATCACGAGGTGGTCAGATAAAAGTCGCGGCCATGAGGTGATCGGACGAGTGTCTACAACCACGAGGTGGTCGAACGAGCGTTTACGACCAAGAGGTGGTCGGAAGGAGTCACGACCACGAGGTGGTCAGACAGGCCTCTACGAGCACGATGTGGTCAAAGGAAGTCACGGCTACAAGGTGGTTAGACGAGGGTCTACAACCATGTGGTGGTTGGATGGGCGTCTACGACTATGAGGTGGTCAGATGCAGTCGTGACTACAAGGTGGTCCAACAGGCGTCTTTGACCATGATGTGGTTAGAAGAAGTCATGACCACGAGGTGGTCGGACACGTCGATGACCACGAGGTGGTCAGATGAGTGTCTACGACAACGAGGTGGTCGGGCAGAGTCCCGACCACGAGGTGATGGGACGAGCATCATGATGTGTTCAGATGAAGTCACGACCACGAGGTGGTCGGACGAGCGTCTATGATCATGACGTGGTTGGATGAGCGTCGATGAGCATGATGTGGTCGGATGGATTCATAACCATGAGGTGGTCGGGTGGAGTCAGGACCACGAGGTAGTCGGGTGGAGTTAGAACCATAAGGTTGTCGTGGGTGTCGACGAAGTAGGCGACAAGGCGAAGACTTGTGCATAAGGCTCCGTCCCCTACCCTCTGGATTGGCATTGATGAAGTCAGCAGTGGGATGAAGTCTTAGAGCGTGCACTGTCACCATGCTTCGGGCTGGTGCCAATGAAGTCTGGACCACGAGGTGGTTGTAGCTATCAATGAAGACTTGACTACGACGTGGTTGTAGATGTCGATGAAGGCGTGACCACAAAGTGATCAGACGAGAATCGATGAAGTCACGACCACGAGACAATCAGACAAGCGTCGACAAAGTCCAGACCATGAGGCTGTCATAGACATCAACAAAGCTGTGACCACGAGGTGATCGCATGTCTCATGAAGGTTCGACCACGACGGTCAGAGTTGTCGACGAAGTTTCAACCTTGAGGGGTTAGACGACATCACCGAAGGTGCAACCACGAGGTGGTCATAGGTGTCGATGAAGTCAGCAGCAGGATGAAAGCTTTGAAATGCGTGCTTCGTCCCTCACCCTTCGGATTGGCGCTGGTGAAGTATCGACCATGAGGTGGTCATAGCTATCAATGAAGACTTGACCACGATGTGGTCGTGGATGTCGACAAAGTTACGACCATGAAAGTGGTCCGATGAGAGTCGACGAAGATGCGATCACAAGGTGGTCATAGAAGACTCGACCACGACGTGGTCATCGATGTTGACGAAGTCACGACCACAAAGTGGTCGAACGAGCGTTGATAAAGATGTGACCACAAGGTGGTTGTAGAAGTGTCCCATAACTACGACGATGAAGATGTGGTCATGGGCATCGATGAAGTCAGTGGCGGGGCGAAGACTTGTGCGCGCTCCGTCCTCTACACTTTGGACTGGTGTCATCGAAGTCGGTGGTGGGACGAAGTCTTGAAGCGCATACGCTCTGTCCCACGCTATCAACGAAGACTCAACCACGACGTGGTCATGGATGTTGACAAAGTCACAACCATGAAGTGGTCGGACAATCATCGACGAAGATGCGATCACAAGGTGGTCGTAGAAGTGGCCCATGACTACATTGATGAAGACATGGTCGTAGGCATCGACGAAGCTAGTGATGTGGCGAAGACTTGCACATGCACTCCATCCCCCACCCTTCGGACTGGCATCGACGAAGTTAGTAGTGGGATGAAGTCTTGAAGCGTGTTCGCTTTGTCCCCATGCTTCAAATTGGAGTCAATGAAGTCTCGACCACGAGGTGGTCATAGCTATCGATGAAGACTTGATCACAACATGGTCATGAATGTTGACAAAGTCATGACCACGAAGTGGTCGGATGAGCATTGACGAAGAGGCAACCAAAAGGTGGTCATAAAAGTGTCCCACGACTACGTCGATGAAGACATGGTCGTGGGCATCGATGAAGCTAGCAGCGTGGCAAAGACTTGCACACGCTCTCCATTCCACATCCTCTAGACTGGTGTCGATGAAGTCGGCGGTGGGACAAAGTCTTGATGCACACGTGCTCTGTCCCCATGCTTTGGACTGGCACCGACGAAGTCTCGATCACGAGGTGGTTGTCACTGTCAATGACGACTCGACCACGACGTGATGAGCGTCGATGAAGATGCGACCAAAAGGTGGTCGTAGAAGTGTCCCACAACTATGTTGATGAAGACGTGGTCGTGGGCGTCGACGCAGCCGGCGGCGGGACAAAGACTTGTGCGTATGCTCCATCTCCCACCCTTCGGTTTGGTGTCAACAAAGTCAATGGTGGGAGGAAGTCTTGAAGCCCGTGCACTCCGTTCTCATGCTTTGGACTGGTGCCGACGAAGTCTTGACCACGAGGTGGCCGTAGCTATTGGCAAAGTAGATGTCGATGAAGGCACAACCATGAGGTAGTCGGACGAGCATCGACGAAGTACCGACCACGAGGTAGTCGGACGCAGCTCTTGCTCAGGGGCAGAACTGTTGCTCGATGCTGTTTGTGCAACGAACTCCCTGGTGAGACACATGAAGCACGTATGGCTCGCCATGGTTATCGCTAGTGGCGGGGACTCCCTGGTGGGAGTCAGAGTATGCGGGGGGCGAAGCCGCTGTGCGATTTTTTTTACACTCCATAGAGTTGTCTGGGACGACTAAGTTCCTGAGGCTTTATACCATGCAGAGTACACCGGGGTGTGATGCCATTGTGCGATTTTTCTTATACTATTAAAAATTAGCCTGTGATGACTAAGCTCCCGACGCTTTATACTCCGCAGGGTACGCCGGGGCACGAGGCCACCGTGCGATTTTTTATACTCCATAGAGTTGCTTGGGATGACTAAGTTTCTAGTGTTTTATACTCCGTAGAGTACGCTGGGTGCGAGTCCACCATGTAATTTTTTATACTCCGTAGAGTTGCATAGGACGACTAAGTTCCCGGGGGATGACTAGTTCCCGACGCTTTATACTCCGTAGAGTATGCCGGGGCACGAGGCCACCGTGCGATTTTTTATACCCCGTAGAGTTGCCCGGGATACGTGAGGATCCCGACGTTAGGCTCAAGTGACCTAGAAATGGTCGAGAGATGGGCTATGATCATGAAGAGGTCGTGGTAAGGCACACAACCAAACCATGTTCGTAGGAAGGGCCTACGATCACGAAGTGGTCGTGGCAAAGCTTACGACCCTATTGTGTTCGTAGAAAAGCTTACGATCATGCGGTGGTCGTTGCAGTGCACATGACCATAGCATGTTCACAGAAGTGGCGTACGACTGCGAAGTGCTCGTGGCACGATTGACGACCATATCATGGTCGTAGAATGGGTCTACGACCATTACGTGGTCATGGCAAAGCTGGCGACTCTATCATGTTCGTAGAAAAGCTTACGATCATACAGTGATCGTGGCAACGCACACGACCATAGCATGTTCGTAGAAGGGGCCTATAACCACAAAGTGCTCGTGGCGAGGTTCATGACCATATCATAGTCGTAGAAAGGGCCTGTGATCACGAAGTGGTCGTGGCAAGGCTCATGACACTATCATATTCGTAGAAGGAATTACGATCATGCGGTGAGTCCAGCGGAGATCGGGCAAAGTCCACCATAGAACGTGTGAAGTCCAGCAAAGACCGTGCAAAGTTCGACGGAGGTGACATCCGCGTGGAGTCCGACAGAGATCGTGCGAAGTTCAGCGGAGGCGACATCCACGCAGAGTCCGACAGAGATCGGGCTTGACACTACCCCGCAGTGTGCCATCCTCACAAACAACTCCTCTCCTTGTTGCATGGTGAGATTCTACGGTTGGAATCGGTCTATGTCGCGCATGGAGGCTGACTCCCTGGTGTTGTGATGACGACGCGTTGAGGTTGACGGTCGTGCCGACGCGGGCGGCTTCGGCGACGGTCGTGCCAATATTGGCGTCGGAGCTAGCTTCTCGTGTCGGCACTGACTACTCCCTGCTCGCGGCACCATGGCGTTGCTGCCATGGGGTGGCAGGCCTTCGACCACTGACTGCCGCATGCTGGACTCAACGGTCATTGCTGTCGTACTTCTGTTTCGCTTGGCCGTCGTTGCTTTCTAGCGCCTTCCCTTGCGCAGCTTCTTGCGTATTCCCCACGGTCGATGCCAACTGTTGTAACATAAGCACAACAGTGGGTACAGGGTACCCCTTTCTCTATGGGAGGAGGTAGAGTTAGAGAGAGCTAACGACATGAGAGAGAGAGTTTGTGTGTAAAATGAGTGGATCTAACCTCCTCATACCATTCTTGGGGTTTATACATATATGAGTGGGTTAGGATGAAAAATTTCCATCCTATTGCTTAATAATTATAAAAGATATGAGTATATTGGTATATTATTTTATACTACTGAATCTATACTATTGATCCTATATTGTGAGATTTGCTATAAGGTCCAATTGTTTAAATCCGGGCCATCCCTTCACCAAACGGGCCTTAGAGCAAGTACAATAATAGTCTTATAGTCAAGCTAGTCAGCATTTTTGCTGATGTGGAGGAGAGAAGAGAGGAGAGAGATGAGAGCTTGGCTCTCATGCAAGCAACAAGCTGGGCACGGGAGCCTATGCAGTGGTGGGCCAAGATAATAAATGTATGTGAGGAGGAATAGGAAAGAGAATGTGAGACATGATACCACATAATAATAAAAAACCTTTTATAGACAAATAGAAGACAAATTATTGTATAACTTGGCTCTTATAACTTAACTTATAGCCAAACAATTGGCTCTATTATTGTACTTGCTCTAAATATGTCACATTCACCTTAGGAGGACGTTTCTACGCGGGTTTGGCTTAGAGATGGCAACGGGCACAAACCCGCTGGGTTTTGCTATCCCAAACCCGTGCCCATGAAAGTTGGATGTGCCCGCTAAAAAAATCCATGCCCATGACGGGTGCAGATTTTTGCCCAGACCCATGCCCGCTGGGTTAACGGGTACCCACGGGTTGCCCGTGGGTTCAGTAATGCGAGCTGCAACAATGGTTAATGAAGAGGAGGAAGAAGTTCACCGACCATCTTCGTTGGAGCCAGAGAGCAGCGCCATGGCCAAGGGCCTACTGCTGCGATGTGCGTTGGCTGTGGCGTGGGGGTGGCGGGCTGAACTGGAAAGCGAGGCGACGGCGAGGGCGTGCGGGAGGACGAGTGTGCGGCGAGAGTGGCAGGAGCAGGAGCGGGAGCTGCGGGACGGGAGGGCGAGCGTGGAGACTGCCGGAGACCGAGCGCAAAGTGCCAGATGCGCCGTCGCTGCGGCGGTTGTTGAATCGGGCCATCGGGGTGGGGACTGGGGAGGAGTGAGTAGTGACCGTGACCGAGTGCTAGCTAGGGTTAACCGTATGGGTAATGGGGCATTGCCGCGTTGGATTTGGGGGCTTGGGGCTAAATGCTAATGGGCTATGGGTTGGACTGGTTTGCCTAGGAGGCTGGGAGCCTAGATTTATAACTCCTATGGATCGGGTTTATATTACCCATGGGTTTACGAGTTTGGGTACTATAAGAACATACCCGAACCCGGTAGACCCGATGGGTTGGGCTTTTTGCCCATTAAGAGACCTATGAGTTAAAAAATTGACTCAGGCTCATACCCTAATAGAGTAAAATTCACCGGATATTGTGTTTTGGGTACCCATTGCCATCTCTAGTTTGGCTGCACCTTTCCGCGCTGTTCGAAGAAAAATGCACAAGCAAGATTGTGGGATTTCTCTACTCGAGCAGTGAGCTGAGCATATCCGAGAAAGCCCATTGGTTGCCGGGTCACCCAGTCCCATCCAGTGAGGACTGACGATGTGACCTATCCGGTTCCTCTGGAAACTACCACCACCCAGCCGCTTTACACTTCCGTGACATAAGCCCACTGCCACGCGGGTCCCGCCGTACTTCATGGCCCCCGCCGCCCGTTCGTGGTCTCGTCGTGGCCTTTGCGAGCGTGGTGACCAGGTGCCGAAAGCAACCTGCCGCTCTCACCGTACGAGAAACCAACCGGAGCCGTCGATCGCGTGGGCCCCGCATGAACCCCACGGCAAAGATGCCGCGGCAATTTTGGTGCCGTTGGGTCGTGCCCTTTGACCAGCCTTTATTTCTCTGGGCCTTCGCCGGCATTGAAAGCCGTGACAGCACCCACCCGTTGCAGCGTCGTCAGGTCGCCGTCGTCTCTTCCCCACGCTCTCATACAGATCAGACATACTACGTGGCGCTCCCCGCCGTCCGGCCGGGCGCCACTCGTCCCAAAACCCGGCCTGGTCGAATCAGACGGCCGGGTGCCCTCGCGCGGTCGGCAGAATCGTTATAACCCGGCCGTTTTCCCCCGTGCACATGCTCTGCTCAATTAATTAACCGCACCACGCGCCGTCGCCTTCGTAGTGGCGCTTCCTGCCGGTGCTAGTGGAGCGGGACGCCTAGGGTTCCAGAGACCACGCCCGTCGCCTCGCGCCTGCCGCCATCCGCCGCGGTACGCCCTACTGCCTTGCGTTTTTCCGGGGCCTGTGTGTCGCGGTGGGAGGTTGGGGAATCGCCGCGGATCGGTGATCCTGTGGGTCTCGAGGGTTTTGGGCGTCTTTTTTTTGGGGGATTTGGGTCGGTTTCGTGACGGATTTTTCGCGGATTCGGCTCGGGGAGTGCTGTTCCCTGCGGATTTTCGAGGCTCTACCTGTTACTTCGACGTATTGGCAATCAGGGGTTGGATTTGCTTGTCTTCGTATGATCGCCTCGGGGTTTTGTTTACTCTGCTAGTGTGGGATGTAAGATGTTGGTTTTTGTGTGCTTACGGTTTGTTTGCAGTTCGGCGTTTTCGCGATTACAGTTTGTTCAGGCCTTCATGGGATGCATGTTTGTAAAGATATGAACTTTTGCTTCGACATCTGTGTATTTGCATAGCTTTCGTTATGAGTAGATCGGTGCCTTATAGCGTTGTGAGCTTGTGGTAGGACCTAGTCACTGGGCTTTAGTTTTTCCTGCAATTTGTTATATTTCTGCAACCGCTGTGTATACAACGAGTAGTAGCTCTGCTAATACTCATCCACTTATAAATAGATGTCACCGTGGTACGCTATAGTTAACTTTCCCAACTTTGACGGTTTGGTCTCTGACAGTACATTTATCATCAAAAGTACTCTCTGGGAGTCATTTTTCTGTCATGCTCATATGCATAGATTTTTTTAGACTAATGTTAATGCCAACTGCTCTGTATATTAAGGCGCGAAATTTGCTCCTTTATGCGGTGACACATGCGGAGAGTGTGCTCATTAGATGAACTCATGATCTCACCAGCAAATGAGGATACAACTTAGCCTAAAGCTTCTAAGTCAATAAGAATAAGTTGTTAGGATGTCGTGCTGTTATTATCCAGACAGATTGACAGTTTTCTTCACTGTGCTGTTATTATCCAGACAGATTGATAGTTTTCTTCACTGTCATTTGTTTTATGTGATGAAGCATTCACATAGGTAAGTGAGCCAACTGTGAACTGTTCTGAGATATTCTCTAGGCCCCAGCTGGAAAAATTTGGATTTAGATCGAATTTTCTTAGGGCTTAAATTTACTATCCAGTATTGTACGTTTCTATTGTGATTACACTCATCGAGTTGTTCCTTTTTGGTGTGAGATGGTTCTCTGTTATGACTTGTGAGTTTCATTGCCTCCTCGGTGCAATGCATGTATTATCTATTTCAACAGAAATGGATAAGTTCACCTACACTATCTTTGTGTGATAACTGATAAGAATAACATAAAAGATGATGCTCTACTAAGATGATCCGGCAATCTTATCAGTTATCCTGACAATATAGATAAACAGATTTTTATTAGTCAGTGGAAACCTTATAGGGTGGTATGCTAAACTTTGGATGAGCACTCCCACTTATGTCTGGTAGCTTGCTCACTTGCCCATTCATTCCATTTCCAGTGCCACCTATTTCACACAAATCTTGTTCCCTTTCACTATTCTATGGTAGTTTGGTATATTTTCTCTTGGGTTGGCGTATCTAGCATGCATGTCTTATGTTTGGTTGGGGTATCTAGCATGCATGTCTAACATTATCGAAGTGAATTGTGAACAATATGCTGTGTTTAATTACCATGATTTATTTTGTTTAGAATAATGTATCTTTCACTCATTATCTGCGAATTGTAGCATGCTGAGTGCTGACTCTTTTGTACTTTCTTTAGAACAGTGGGTCTTTATTTATTGTTCAGTGAATAGCAATGTGTTGATTATCTATTGTGATATGTTATGGTCTTGGGCACATTTTTTTGGTTGTCTAACTTTCCACAAAATTTTTAAGTTTCCTCTTGTTGTTTGCAACATACTTTTTTAATGCATTTTCTTGTGAAACATTGCGTTCCCTTTTCAATATGATTTGATTTATTTTTGTTTTTGGCATTTAGGGACATAACAAGAACTGTTTTATGCACACAGTGGCGAAGTCTATGTAATTATGTATGTTGCTTCCTGAAAAAAATTGCAGATGCTGTGTTCCAATTTAGGCCATACAATTTGGCATATGCAGTGGTCGTCAGTTTTATGACAAAAATGGTCATTTCCCCCTTTTATCATATTTTAGTTTGTGCTTGCCTGCTTGGGCATTCTATTCTGTGTCTTTTTTTGAAGTTGTTCAATTTGATACTCTTTAGTCTTGATCGTACTATATATGCCTTGGAGCTTCGTGCTTGCTTTCGATTTATGTTGTCTGACAGTAATAGTAAAATTATATATTTGCTTGCCTTGCAGCTTTAACCATGGTGAGAAAGAAAAGAACTGCCCCCCCTAGTGTTGGGGAAAGTTCTGGAAGTCAGGAAGCTACAGGAGCCCCTGGACAGGGTCCACCACAGCAAGCCGAGAGAGCTCAACAGCATGGACATGGTTGGGTACCTGCCAATCCTCAGTATTCTCAACAAGGTCGTGGTGGTGGACAACACCAGGGACGTGGTGGACGTTACCAGGGTCGTGGAGGGCCAGCATCACATCAACCAGGTGGCAGTCCAGTTGAGTATCAAGCACATGAGTACTATGGTCGTGGTGCCCCACACCAAAGAGGAATGCCACAGCCATACTACGGCAGGCATAGGAGTGGCAGTGGTGGACGCGGAGTTCCTGCTAGTCCATCAAGAACAATTCCCGAGCTGCACCAAGCCCCACAAGTCCAGCACCAAGTTCCTGTGGTTACACCATCACCATCGGGAACTGGCTCATCCTTGCTGCCTGTTGAGGTGAGCACTGGACAAGTCCAGCAACAGTTTCAGCAACTTGCCATCCAGGGTCAAAGTTCCACTAGTCATGCCATTCAACCGGCACCACAGTCGAGCAAATCAGTAAGATTTCCGATGCGCCCTGGCAAGGGTACATTTGGTGATAGGTGCATCGTGAAAGCAAACCATTTCTTTGCTGAACTGCCTGATAAAGATCTTCACCAGTATGATGTAAGATCCTGTTCATGTGCAGCTTTATGCCTTTATTATACTATACATATGAAGTCGGTTGATTTCATGAGCTTTCATTTGATATGTTATCAGGTGTCTATAACTCCCGATGTTACTTCACGTGGTGTCAATCGTGCCGTCATGGGAGAACTTGTAACACTGTACAGGCAATCTCATTTGGGTGGTCGTCTCCCTGCCTATGATGGAAGGAAGAGCCTATATACCGCTGGGCCATTGCCGTTTACTTCTAGGTCATTTGAAATTATTCTGCGAGATAAGGAAGATAGCCTTGATGGTGGGCAAGGCGCACAGAGGTATGCTATTATGGACATATCCATAACCTGATACAATTTATGTTCCCTGATACAATTTATGTTTCTTACTGATATATCTGTTTGTCTTAGGCGTGAGAGACTATTTAAGGTTGTGATCAAATTCGCTGCACACGCTGATCTCCACCATTTAGCTATGTTTTTAGCTGGGAGGCAAGCAGATGCTCCTCAAGAAGCTCTTCAAGTGCTGGACATTGTTCTACGTGAACTGCCCACAGCGAGGTAATTTTTTCCCTGCCATTTGTTGCTGTATTATTATCATTATTCTTTTAGCGTGGTTGTTGAACATTTCTTCATTTTTCATGTGTAGGTATTCCCCAGTTGCCAGGTCATTTTATTCACCTAACTTAGGGAGGCGCCAGCAACTTGGTGAGGGTTTGGAAAGTTGGCGTGGTTTTTACCAGAGCATACGACCCACACAGATGGGACTTTCACTGAATATTGGTTAGATCCCAACTCTTCATCATCACATTTCATACTACTGCTCAAATAAGAACAATCATCCCTTCTAATCTAGAATAATTATCATTTTGTAACATTTTCCTATCAGAATAACTTTTACTAGATGAAGTGTTTAATGATATACATATCTTGCTTGGATTGAGTGACCTATGTGGGTGACTATTGATAAATATCACTTGTTTCTTGGAAATAATAAATTAAGGGGATGGCTATGTATGGTACATAAAACTTTTAATTTAATGTAAGGTTATTAAGGCAGTAAGGCGAGGCGAGGCGATCCACCTCCCTCACACCTTTTAACCGGTAAGGCGCGAGACGAGGCCAATGTTGTTAAGGCGTCGCCTTGTCGTCGCCTAAGCGGCGCTTTGGCGTCGGAGCGGCCTGGAGCTGCCGCCACGGCCGTCGCCTCGCCACGGATGCGTATGGCGTCCGCCTCGGAGCCGAAGGCGTCGCCTAGTCGTCGCCATGGCCGGGACGGCGCGTCGCAAGAGCAAGGCGCCCGCCATACCCCTGTGCCAGGCGGGAAAATGGAGGAAGGGAGGGCCGAGCGCGGGAGAATAAGTGAGGGGGGGGGGGGCATAATGGGGTTAGGGTTACCCGATACATTCGGCGGGCGAAGCGAAGGGACTCGGAGGCGGCGACCTCGGGCGACGGGCGAAGCGAAGGGCCTCCACGCCGCCGCCGCCTCCCTCCGGGCCTCCACGCCGCCGCCTCCCTCCGAGGCTCCACGCCGCCGCCTTCCTCCGGGCCTCCACGCCGCCGCTCAGGTTCCGCCGGCTCTTCCCTCTGTTCCGCTCTTCCCTACAGTTCACGCCGGCAGAGAGGGGGAGGATGAGAGGGAGGGGGAGCAGGGGAGGGAGGGGGGCGAGGCGGAGGCGCGGAGGCGCGCGGGGAGAAGGGAGGGACCGGGGGAGGCGGATTCGCCGGAGAGAGGAGCGAGCGAGCGCCGAGCGAGAGAGATGAGAGCGAGCGGAGCTGCGGAGGCGCCGAGGCGGAGTGCGAGAGCGAGCGAGCGAGGGAGATGAGCGAGTGCGTTGGATTGTTTGCTGCTGCGTACTGCTGTTTACTGATATTTGTCCATATGCAGTGTTCCGCCGTATGCAGTAGGCATATGTTTAGATGTTTTTAGATATTGCTGGATATTGATTATTAGATGGTTGCTAGATTGTTAGATGTTGCTGGATATTTTTATTGCATAGACATGTTTTTATTCCACAGAAGGTGTTAATAGTTTACTAGCTGCACCATTATTCATGTTTATTTGCTTTGTTACATAGTTAAAATAGTCACACTGTATGTTCAACAAATTTGCTGCTATAAAAGGCTAGGATGTGAGTATGGCGTCGCCTCGCCGCACGCCATAGTCGCCTAAAAGGTGTGAAGGTAGTCTGGCGCCTCGCCTCGCCTTATCGCCGTGATAACCTTGGACGAGGCAACGCCTTACACACATCTTAAGGCGCTAAGGCAGCAAATAAAATGAGTATTTTAGCAGCACATATGTACCTTGTTATTGCTAATTCTTGAGTCCATGTAGCACCCATTCCTCTTTTTCCAATTGCTCTTCTCCCATGTAGCATTCATCCCCTTGGCTCCTTGCAAGTTTCAACATATAAATTGTTATAAATGTAATAGATACAAATTTTATTCCAACTAATTGAGTAAATACAAAGGATACATTTACATATCACCTTATCTCGCTTGCCAATTTCCGGCCAATTAGCCATACTTCTAGCTCGGATCCTTTGACTTTGCCTTTCGTTTTGGATCAATCTTGGGATCGTACTATGCTACGGAGGCTGAAGCTGCACTTGACATGATGCTGCTGCATAAAAGAGGCAGTGCATTGTCAGAGCAAATAGCAATGTAACATACAACCACTAACATAAGCTGCTAATCTGTTATCTGCCACTGACTAACATACAACCACCTCTCTCACGGTCTCACCTACCCGAACAGCCACTCCCTCCGGCTCCCCGTTATTTTCTCTCACGGTCTCACCTACCCAAGGCTCTCAATTCTCACCTGGTGTTCGTTTGTCTCCGCAACTCCTTTTGTCGATGGTGCTGGCATGCCGCCCGGGTTGGATTTGGCACTGGCGACGGTGGATCTGTCAGCTACCTCCGCTCGGCTACTCCCCTACATGGCTCGGTGTCATCCCCTAACTTTCCCTTCTCGTTTGGTTCTATTTGCTTTGGATTTTTTCTCCTAAATATTGTGTTCCCTCAATGGGATCTAGCTGTGAGGCCTTAGTTTGCCATGGAGCTTGCTTGGCTATGTGATGTGGCGGCGGGACTGGTGCCTCGATATGCTGCGGTGGGACTGGTGCCGACATGGTACTAGTACTAGACAGGAGGGGACACAAGGGGGAAGGGAGAGGAGGGGTGTACTTTGCTGCTGCTGGGTGACGGGAGCAGCGAGATAGAGGCGTCGCCGAGACAGGGAGCGCCGAGATGGAGGCACCGCCACCTAGGGTTTCAGGTGAGTCTTCGCCCTTAGCTCTCTAGTTCTCAGTTCTGGTCGCTCGGTCAGTCTTGATTTAAGTCGCGGGTGTTGCCTCCTCCAATGCCTAAGACATCGCCTCGAGCCTTCTCGACGCCTTACCTATGCCTTAGTACTAAGGTGGACGCCTTAGTCACGCACGACAAGCATGGTTGTCACGGCGGACTCGGCGACTGCGGGGCGCCAGGACACCTAGGCGTCGGCCAGACGTTCTACGGCAAGCAGTGAAGCCAGCAGAGAGTAGACGCAGGCAGCACAGCAGATGAGCAGAACTGCAGAAGTATTGGAGGAAGGCTACTGCATACCTTGCACCGGAAGAGTTGCAATCCTGATTCTTGAACTTCTGATTGTGTCCATCACTTACACCATCCCTTGATAGAAGTTAGAACAATAGCAAGATGGAAATATGCTGTTGATCTGTTGTTTCCTCACTTCATGTATATCATATTACATGTACAGATATTAGTAAGACAGGCCAATCCTGATTCTTGAACTCCTGATTGCGTCCATCACTTACACCATCCCTTGATAGAAGTTAGAACAATAGCAAGATGGAAATATGCTGTTGATCTGTTGTTTCCTCACTTCCTGTATATCATATTACATGTACAGATATTGGTAAGACATTTCTTTTATCAAATATGCTCTAAGGCCAGCATGCTATGATACTCATGTAGCTCACTGACACACACGTAGAACCAGTGATGTTATTAAAGTAAAGCACAATTAAGGAGCACTTCTTAGCATGCAACAACTTGAATAGTAACATGAAAACGAACTAACGGATAACCTGCCTTGGCTCCATATTTGAACTGCAATGAGAAAACCTTTTCTGCAGATCCTGCAACAAATCATTCAGAGAACACATGAATCTTGCAAATAAGAATAATACAAAAATGTCCATTGAGGGAAGCACTCGTTTGTGTGCTCACAGAGAGAGACCTATAGACGAGCAACATTATTATAGAAGCCCCGCATATACCTTCTCCCATAAATGTCTTCTCTGTATTGAACAAAAAGGAAGGAATAGTCAAATAGAAGCTTTAAAAGGCTAGCAATGCTTGTGGTTTGCTTATGGGCGATTCCTCAAAAGAACTAATAAGTTAGGCTATGCATATATGTTAACACAAATTCAAACTGAATGGAGAGGCAGCAGATTGGATTGTCCCACCCTAATTAAGTTACATTGCGCAAATACGAGCAGAGACATAAACAACCAAAAGGTCCAGAACATGAAAAGATAAAATAATTTGTAGCAAAGCTGCAAAACAGCAAAAGCATGAAATTGCCAAGGCGGAGGCCATCAACATTCAACAATCATAATCTGAATCCCCTCCCTCGTGGCCCGCAACATCACTTTGCCCAGCGGTGTTAAGAGTAGGACTAGGAGGAGTTTTGCCGTAGTCATCTTCGATGTCTTCATCATCCATCTCAACATCATCGTGGTCACCACCCCGTCCTTCCTCTTCAAGCGGCAATGAGCTTGTTCTTGCCCCTCCATGACCATGGCCTCGCCGATGATAAGTCTGAACATCACTCCCAGAGGCATGAGCTTTCCTAGGTATATTGCGACCACGGAGTGCACTTGATGCACCTACAACTTCATCAATAAGAGCCCAATCTAGATTTTGTAGCTCTGCTTCATGGACATCTTTAGCACCCGCATCAATCCAGTCAGTGTTCCACTCGTACTCATCAAAGATTAGTGGGTTGAAGTTGCTTCCGTCCACACACATCTTTTGAAATTTTTCAGCAATCTTTTAGTTATATTTCACATAAACCAAATCACTCAACCTTTGGTGCTTCAGCCGATTCCTTTTCTTTGTATGCATCTACCAAATTATTCAAGAGAATATTTGCAGAATGTAAGTAGTAGTACGTACAAAACCATTACTTAGTAGTTTACTACGTACTGGTTAGTAGTTTAGTACTTACAAATTCAAAGGTGCTCCAATTGCGCTCACACTCGGAGGCTGAAACACAAAGACCAAGAAGACGTTTTGTAAATTGTTGAAACTCCTATGCGTCACCACCAAATGAATTCCACCAATCAACTAGTACAATGCAAAAGGCATGAATCAATGAAATGAAATCGAATATACAAAGGGAAAGGCATGAAGCAATGAAATGTCAAATGAGATTGAGTATTTATGTAGGGTCATTTTTCTTTGACTTGATATGGCAAGTGTCTTTCCAAAGCAAGCTCGCTTTTTCTCATAATGATTAGCTTGGGTAGCTATCTTTATGGTAAGTGCTTCGTTTTCTTGACCAACCATCTTGGAAAGAACATCATTGAAATTGTCTCTTAGCTTTCGATCATATGCACTTTCTTTCTCTTTGAATGCATAAAACTTGTTTGGATTCAAGTACAATGCTGCACCATATAGCTTTACTTCCATTTGGTGTCTCCACCTCTCAACAATGTCAATCACACGATCCATAGCTAGTTTTTCATCACCATCAGCTAGTTGTTGTGTTGCTCTTTTGCAATCTTGCACAACATTCCAAAAATTAGTAGAGCACAATTTCCTCTACATTCTTTCCCACTTGTGACTTGCTAATTTGTACATACTCCATTCCTCGTCCACAAAGAGATTTCTCAAAGCAGCCCTATGCTTGAACAAACTCTGCAAGGTTAGGAAGGATGTGGCAAATCGAGTGGCTACTGGCCTTATAAGATCATAGCCTCCTGTCTTGTCTCTCATTGTATCAAGAAGCTTCCCATGCATACAGATAAATGTGGTGACACGCTTGGCTTTGGTAATGCAACTGTTGAACACAGGTATCTTCCCAATTTCCTCCAACATGAGGTCTATGCAATGGCAGCACATGGAGTCCAAAATAGAGTAGGAAACCTGGCCATTAGAAGCTTGCCAGTGGCCTTGAAATTAGCACCATTATCGGTGATCACTTGTACAACATTTTTCTCGCCAACTTTCTCAATTCTCTTTTGTAGTAAGTCAGCTATCATTGTTGCATCTGCCACCTGACTAGATGCGTCAACAAACTCTAGGAAAAAAGTCCCCTTTGGGCTGTTGGCAAGGAAGTTAATTAAATGGCGTCCTCTCTTATCAGTCCACCCATCTGACATGATAGTGCAGCCATACTCCTTCCAAGCTAACTCATGTGTCTTCCTTAGCACATCTATTTTCATCTTTGCCTTTTGCAAGTATGGTTTTCTTAACTCATGATAACTTAGACCAATATGGTTAGGTCCAATTTGTCCAAGGGTTTCAACCATAACCTCAAAGGACCTTGACTTGGCCACATTTGTTGCCCAAATCTGGCCAAAAACCATACATGCAGTTATTGTCAATCAATCTCTTTTGGGTAAACTGTTTTCATAATGCAAAATGGGTATTGTATTGATTTTCTGCTGTTTGGTGTTCATCAAATCACCCTCGTCATACATACATTAAAATAATTAGTTGCAGGCAGCTTGACAAATCAATTACATCATCTAATTGGTCTCATTGCAATTTGTAGCTACTTGATAGTATAAACCCCAAATTGACAGTTCTAGTGGCAAAAGTTCAAAACACCACGCATTGCAGCTCTGCCGCCCAAAACCCCATCAGAATCACAGCTTTAAGAGCCTAAATCCCAAAAAAGGATTGCAATTTTGCTACTCACAATTCTCCCGAGGTAGATCCTGGCCACACTGAGTTCCGGATCCAACCCACCTGCCTCCCTCTTCTCCAGCCTTCTCTGGCCACATTGAGCAGAGCAAATCTGGCGGAAGAAGAGCATGAGACATGAGCAGAACATGAGAACGAGAGCATGAGCATTAAGCAGTGCAGAGCAAGAGAACGATAACGAGGAGGAAGAAGAACTGGAGAAGAAAACAAATGGAGGCATAGGGTCCTTGCCTGCGGAAGGGCTTCAATTCACGGACTCGCGGAGAGAGTGGAGGGGGATGCTCGTCGGACGGTCGGAGGGGTCTTCGACGAAGGCAGGTCGGTCGGCAGCGCCGACGGAGGGAGTGGCGGCGGCGATCGTTAGGGACTTAGGGTTCGCCGCTGCCGCTTCGCTTCACTGCCGCTGTGTCGCTTTGTTTCGGCTTCGCTGGGCTAGTTAACTTATACTGCTTCGGCTTCACTCGGTGTTGGCAAGGTGTCGCCGTGCCATTCGCCTTAGATGCCTTGAGGACGACGCGGACGACCAGACTCCCTAGGCGCTCGCCTAGAAGACCAAGTCAAGGTGGAGGGTCGTGGTGTCTGCACAGGACCGCCTAGACGCCTAGGTGAGCCTAGGCGACGCCTTAACATCCATGATCAGTAGATAGTAAAAAATGTATGCAAAGTGCATAAATTACATACATATATACCATAATCACTCTCATAAATTAATAATGATGAGGAAAAAAAGGTATCGGAACCATCTATACATCCTTATGGAAACTTTATCCTAAGTTTGAACCATCTCTCTCTCTCTCTATAAAGTTTTGGAAATATATGATGTCCCCTGTCCATTTCTTGTAGATGACTACAAATTTAGTAGAATCTTTGTTCTATATTGTTGCAGATTAATGCAGTTGCAAAGCAAGTTATCCTAGTTCATTGGCATGTCACATAGCAGCCATTATTACGAGCATTGCTGTATTTGATATTTATTTGTCACTTGTTATGCTTGATAAGTCACTATCCACTCCAGTCATATATGAAGTATATAGTGGTGTACATCATTAAATTGTCTCTGGTATTCTCTTGCATCTGAAGGTAGCTCGGCATTTTCTCTTGCAGATATGTCATCTACAGCATTCATCGAGCCTCTACCTGTGATTGATTTTGTTGCACAGCTTTTGAACAGAGACATCTCAGTTAGACCATTATCAGATGCTGATCGTGTGAAGGTTAGGTTATTCTATCGACTACCGTCATGGTTTATATTATGCTCTTATGCTGTTTTAGCTTATAGTACTTTTTTAGAGAGAACGCGCAAAAGCTTTGCACTTCATTCCATTAAGAAGGGAATAAGTACATAGTACCTGATTTGAATTTTTGTGCTCACTGTCTTTACTTAGCACAAGCTTCCCTCCTTTTCCCATTGGTCAGATCAAGAAGGCTCTACGAGGTGTAAAGGTTGAGGTCACACATAGAGGCAATATGCGCAGAAAGTATCGTATATCTGGCCTTACCTCACAAGCAACAAGAGAGTTATCGTACGTAGTTCACTTATATGTGAAGCCTCTCTTATGTTTATCATGCTGTTACAGTAGTGTATAGGAGGATAATTTGCTGATTGCACTTGGTTTGTCCTGTGACAGTTTCCCTATCGATGATCGTGGTACTGTGAAGACAGTAGTGCAATACTTCCAGGAGACGTATGCCTTTAACATTCAGCATACCACTTTACCTTGCTTGCAAGTGGGCAATCAACAAAGGCCAAATTATCTGCCGATGGAGGTTAGCACCCCAAGTGGCCTCTATTATATGGTTGTGCCATCCTTTTCTAACATATTCAACTATCAACAACATTAGAAATGCTATATAGACAGTTAAGACACCTTCATGTTATATCACGCTGCTTCCTATCACTTTGAAATGTCAGGTATGTAAGATTGTTGAGGGACAGCGTTACTCGAAACGACTAAATGAGAAACAGATAACTGCTCTTCTTAAAGTGACTTGCCAGCGCCCACAAGAGCGTGAGCTAGACATTTTGCAGGTAACTATGGCCGCATTTTGTGGGATGATTATTTTGAACAGTTCTATCTGTGTTCTACTGTAAAATTGTGTGAATTTCTTTCTATTTCTCTGTTAAGTCACATATATTTTCAGCTATGTATACACACACTTCCAATTTCCTGAAGCTATTCATCTAATCTGTTTGGACTTGGTATTTAAAAATGTACAAACACTTTTTATTGCAGCTAAGGTTTGTCTTCCCCTATATGTTGGCAAACATTTTTTCCCTTTTGAAGTTTTTGTGGGATGTTTTCCCATAGACATTTCTTATGTGTCTGGAAAATAAGTTCCTTCAGCTGTTGTGCAAAGATATATTGCCTTGTTATTTTGTCTATGATTGAATCTTATTTTTCTTTTAATTATGGGTGCAAAGTGTTTTTACATATTAAGGTGGTTTGATGGACACGTTATGCAAAAAACACATTTCTTGTATAGGTGGCCATCTATTTGGTTTCTCTTGCATATATAATCACTACTCCAGTTTCCTTTCTATTTTTGAACAGCAAAATTGGCTTTTGGGTTTCATCCTTTTCTTGTTTTGTGTTTGGTTACCAGACTGTGCATCACAACGCATACCATGAGGATCCATATGCACAAGAGTTTGGCATAAGGATTGATGAGAAACTTGCATCAGTTGAAGCTCGTGTCCTACCTCCCCCTTGGGTAAGTTAAATGTTTCAACACATGGTTTACAAATTTCAATCTCATATGTATTTTATATGTTATGCCCGGATGTTTGACTAATATCCTTTACCATTAGCTTAAGTACCACGATACTGGCAGAGAAAAGGATGTCTTGCCAAGAATTGGCGAATGGAATATGATGAATAAGGTATGCTCTTTAAGAAATGAGTTCTTAAAAAACCAACATAAAGTAGGTATTCCTATGTATGTCTCATCCAATATTTGGTTTGCTCTTGTTCTTTAATAACTATCGCGGTTATCATTTTATGGAAGATGCTGTCTTTGACAACACTGTGTACAACTGCAAATTAATTTTCTTGGTGATGCACTTGTTGCAGAAAATGGTCAATGGTGGGAGAGTTAACAACTGGACATGCATTAACTTTTCTCGGTATGTCCAAGATAGTGCTGCAAGGAATTTTTGTCATGAGCTGGCTGTCATGTGCCAAATATCTGGGATGGTAGGTGTCTTGTCATCTAAATAGTGCCTCCAAACATCTCTTTTCAATATGGCTATTTGTATTCTTGGATCTTCATATTCTCTCTCACACGCTTCATTTTCTCTCGCCTAGGACTTCTCAATTGATCCTTTGCTTCCTCCTGTGACCGCGAGACCTGAACATGTAGAAAGAGCACTCAAGACACGCTATCAAGATGCCATGAATATACTGAAACCACAGGGCAGGGAACTTGACCTGCTGATTGTAATATTGCCTGACAACAATGGTTCTCTTTATGGTATGTTTTTTTACTTAAAAAGAACACTTGATTATTATCTGATTGAAATGTTTATTAATATTCTTGTCATTCCTCAGGTGATCTCAAAAGAATATGTGAGACAGATCTTGGATTTGTCTCTCAATGCTGTCTTACGAAACATGTTTTTAAGATGAGCAAGCAGTATCTTGCAAATGTCGCCCTTAAAATCAATGTTAAGGTTTGGTGTGTTCTGCCTATTGTCTACCTGGTTTGTGTAGTTTTTCTTTTACTTTTTTTAATACATTCCTTTAATCTTGTAGGTGGGAGGAAGAAATACTGTACTTGTTGATGCTTTGACAAGGAGAATC
This sequence comes from Dendrocalamus latiflorus, assembly GCA_017311315.1. Taxonomy (NCBI): domain Eukaryota; kingdom Viridiplantae; phylum Streptophyta; class Magnoliopsida; order Poales; family Poaceae; genus Dendrocalamus; species Dendrocalamus latiflorus. Next base: position 11,136,345 of record CM029639.1, read on the forward strand.
CCCCTTGTTAGTGATAGGCCAACCATTATATTTGGTGCTGATGTTACCCATCCTCATCCTGGAGAAGATTCTAGCCCTTCCATTGCAGCTGTAAGTGCGTAACTTGTCAATCTTATGTTATACTGTGTCTCTGTATTATCATATAATAAAACTTAATAGTCTTGATGAAAGGTTGCTGTTTCCACATAAGGCAGCTATGTCTCAGTTTTATTGCTTCCCTGATCATGTCTCGCTGGGCCATCCAATTGTTTGTAACGATGTCATGCTTCATGCAGGTTGTTGCTTCTCAAGACTGGCCTGAGGTCACCAAATATGCTGGATTAGTGAGTGCACAAGCTCATCGTCAGGAGTTGATACAGGATCTTTTCAAAGTATGGCAAGACCCTCGGAGAGGGACTGTAACTGGTGGAATGATCAGGTAAGATCTTGTTCACTTTTAACTTCTGAATATTACTTGAAAGGGATATGTATATATAAATTCTGTTAAATATGCAGAGAGCTTCTCATTTCCTTCAAGAGGTCAACTGGACAGAAACCCCAGAGGATCATATTTTACAGGTACTGATCTTCATTGAGCATATCTGATTGGCACTATATTATCCACAACTCCACATATTTACCATCTCTTTTTCAGGGATGGTGTTAGTGAAGGACAGTTCTATCAGGTTTTGTTGCATGAGCTTGATGCCATTAGAAAAGTGAGCTTCTTTTGTCTACATTTTTTGACAATGAAGTTTTCATTACAAATCTGAAGTGACATATTTGTTTAATAAACCTAGGCTTGTGCATCCTTGGAGGCCAATTATCAGCCACCTGTTACCTTTGTGGTGGTCCAGAAGCGTCATCATACACGGCTGTTTGCTAATAACCACAGGGATCAGCGCACTGTTGATAGAAGAAGCGGAAATATATTGCCTGGTATGTTGTTGCCTTGTTGATGAGTTTAGTTATTTTGTATAGCTAGTCAATGCCATGCCCAAAACCTCAATCCTTGATTCAAATTCAATTTCACAATGTCTGCTTGTATCTGATTTCAGGCACTGTGGTTGATTCAAAGATATGCCATCCTACTGAATTTGATTTCTACCTGTGTAGCCATGCTGGCATTCAGGTCAGTCTTCTATACAGTTACAAATAAACATTCTGCACTTGACGGATTGGACTTGGTTTAACATGTACATTACTTTTAGGGAACAAGCCGCCCCGCACATTACCATGTTCTTTGGGATGAGAACAAATTCACTGCTGATGCTTTGCAAACTCTCACAAACAACTTGTGCTACACGTAATATGCTGCCATGTCAATATGCTTTGATATTTACATTTATCACTGGTAAACTAAACATCGTCCCTATTGTTTCAGCTATGCGAGGTGCACCCGTTCCGTATCAATTGGTAAGAGGATGCGTCAAAAGTTCCACACTATTTATCTAGTTCACGTGCAAAGAAATATCCCCTCGCCTAGCCTAGCCTAGCGGTTAGAGTGCCTCAGTAGCACTCCCCAGGTCTTGGGTTCGACTCCTAGTGGGAGCGAATTTCAGGCTTGGGGGAAAAATCCCCTCGCCTGCTACCATACCAAAGCACACGGTCAAGAACCCGCCATGGCGTTGATCCAAAGGATCCGCTGGTCGTCTCACAAGGTCGGGCGTTGGTTCCCGGTGTAAGGGTGGAGCAGGGGTTCGGGGATTTTCTCGATCTGCGTGAGAAGATCGTCTTCTTAAAGCAATGCCCGGGGGTTTCTTCCCCCCGCAGGTCGAGTTTTTTTTTTTTTTTTTTTGCAAAGAAATATTGCTTCTCTGGTATAACATATTCTTACAATGGGTTGGTTCTTTGCAGTGCCCCCTGCATACTATGCTCATCTTGCGGCTTTTCGAGCTCGGTTTTACATGGAGCCAGATACTTCTGATAGTGGGTCGATGGTGAGTGGTGCCACAACAAGCCGTGGCCCTCCGCCTGGTGCACGCAGCGCTAGAGCTGCTGGGAATGTTGCTGTCAGGCCTCTGCCTGATCTGAAGGAAAATGTGAAGCGTGTCATGTTTTACTGCTAATTTCAGGAAAAGCTGCTGAGTATTTGTATGGGGTAACACCTCTGGGCCGTCCCCATGGTACCAACTAAGCCACCTATTGACCTGTGTGAATGTGTGCTTATCATCGTGGTCCTGTGAGCCGTCGACTGTGATCTTTGTTGAACAACTGTAATGCAGACTTGTGAAGTACGCTCCATCCTCAATCCATTAGACTGGTACTGTTGAAAGTCCTATCCTTATTTTAGTCCCTCGAAATCCTTCATGATAACTGTTGTACTGTGAGTTGTTGAGGCGTCCTGATCAGAGTGCCAAGCTGTCAGGTGTGAGTTATCACCGAGTATGCAACAACGAAGCTGAGCAATTCTCAAATTCTCTTTGTTACTGGCCACAGCTGGTTCTACGCTTGCACCATGCTGCCGGTATGGTACGGTTAAACCATGTTGGCCAAATCCTATCTTCCCTACCTTGTGGTGACTCAGAGCAATCACAGCAGAAATGTAAGTGGCAATTTGCAGTGCTGTCGTGTTTTCAGGACAAGCTGGGCAGTGAGCACGGGCACTTCCGGTTCCTTTTCCCCTTGCTGTACCTTGGATTTGCAAAGGTCACTGGACCAACTTATTGGCCAGCAGCTGGTACCCTAGAATCCAATCATCAGTCCAGGATTCCAGATCTAGAGTTGCGGTACCGTGGCTACCCTTTCACTACACTGACCCACTTAAAATTTCGAAGCTGAACATGTTCGTTTCTTTTTCTCTACTGAAGTTAGACATTCCAAATGGCTTGCCTGAACATGAAATGCTAACTATCCTATATACTTCATTAAAAAAAAAACTAACAGATGAATTGTGTACATGAGCGCTGTACACAAGCTTCAGACAGAGCCCTACCTAGTACAGACTACAGACCAACACCAGCTGTGCGGCTGTGCTGTGCATGCGATGCAGGAATTCTTTCTGAAGTACGCATACAAAACGAACGAAAGGCCAAACGAGCCTACAATCTACCCAGTGTAAAAAAGAAAAGGAGAAATGCATGGTAGCAACAGGGATCGCACATCTCGCTTCTCGTGCACTATGATTGCTACTGGAAAGCTGTGCACTATATATATATATATACACACACACACACGACACATCAAGATGTCACACAACACGCATAGGATTCTCCCGACCCAGAAACACAGAACACCCGTGACCGTGAGCGATATATATATTATATGCATATCTGGTGGGCGAGGGTTCTCACCATACGTACAGGCCCGAGCACGCAGCGACAACCCTAGAAACAAACGGCACCACATCCACAACTATTTCTTATGTAGTAGATGTGCAGGCACTGGCTAATGTTAACCGGAGAAGTTCTCTGGTTTATTTTCACCTGTGCTAGCTTGTAAATCTCTATATAAGATTGAGAAAAACTATAAAACGATGTCCCGTCATATGGGATGGGGATCTGATAGATACCTCTGAATCGTTTGATAAAACATCTTTGTCCCACCTCCTACGTCGCTGTCCAATTAAGCATGACATTTCCATCGTGCTCCCAATCTATTCGATGCTGCAGCTCTTCCATGCCTCTCTTTCCAATTCCACCACCGCCTTTTTCCTTGCATTCCACCGACAACAGCATACAAGACTACCTTCATGGTGGGAATACGAAGCTTGGCCACGGTGCTCTTTCTCTGGACATGGTCGGTGGCATGTTAGCGACATTGCAGCAGACCATCAGCTTGATGAGGACGTGACTGGTGAAGATGGACAACGTGTGACCTGCGAGACGGATCTTTGTGGTGTTGCCGCAATAATGGTCATCTCTGATGCCATGAGCCTCAAATTAGTATGTCACCGTCTCCCCGACCTATTCCATGGTTGACGATGGATCTTAGCAATGCCACAAGGGAGGCAACAAAGAGCAGAACGCAACACTGACGGCTAGGCTATTGAGATGGAGGATAAACTTGAAAGGCTTAAAATTGCTGAAAACTCTACGCCTCCCTTAGTCCAAGCTAAAACCATGACTGCAGATAGTTTTTCTTTGTGTGCACACAAGGTGTTTGTTAAAATATGTAGGTAGAATATGCAACACTGTTGCATGTTAATTCCTGTAACTTGTGTTGCTTTTCACTTGTTGCACTATCATATTACGAGAAATTTTTTCATGCTGCAATTATTTCCCGATTATTACCGCTTGCATTGTTATATTATGAGTAGTTTTGGTGTGAATTGGGAATGGATGTAAAGTGGTTCATATCAGCAAGTAATTGGTATGCTAATTGCACATCTGGTTCTACTATATTATCGTATGATTGAACTAGTCATGATTTTTGTGATGTTGAGTTTGCTTTATCGGTCTTTGATACATTAGCAACATGCATGTATGCTTGTTCCATGATAAATGGTTGTTGTAGTTTATCTTGCCTTGACAAAACTTGTTGAATCAAGTTTTATGAATCCTCATAAAACTTTATGAAACATAATGAAAAATCATGAAACTTAGTTATAAAACCTCATGAAACTTAGTCATAAAACCTCCTGAAACTTTATGAAACCTACAGTTTAACTTCATAAATCTGCTACAAAAAACTTTCAACTTTATGAATCCGCTGCAAAAAATTGTATGAATTCTCATGAAACATAGACATAAAATCTTATGAAACTTAGTCAACTTAGGCATGAAATTTCTTAAAACTTTATAAATTTTAATGAAATACCATGAAATTTAGTCATGAAATCTCTTGAAATTTTATCACTACTACAAAAAGGGTTATCACAGATGGTTCGGAACTGTCATCACAGACGGTTTTCTGAACCGTTTGAATTTATAGGTCAGTGATAATCAGTTTGTGAGCCACCTGTGATAAATACAACATAGACGGTTTGTAACTTGAACCATTTGTGATACAACATAGAGTATCACAGATGGCTTGAAGTAAAAACTGTTTATGATACTCTAACATCACAGACGACTCGAAGTAAAAACCATCTGCGATACTCTAACATCACAGATGGTTCTAGCTACCAATCGTCTGTGATGGGTGAGTACCACAGATGGTTATAACATAGAACCGTCTGTGATAGTTCTTCATAAACAGTTTGTACCACAAAACCATCTATGACAGTTCATACTATACCTAAATTTTTCTGTTTTTGGCTAGTCTCAAGAAATGTTAGTTATGCCCTTTGAAAACAAGCAAATATAGCAGCAATACAACAGTGCATTCTATTAGAATCCACCATTATAGCTTCACAAGATAATGAGCAAGTTACCCATCTAACACAGCAAAAATATGGTAAGAACACATCCTAATCCTACAAACCCAACTCTTAAATATGGCAAGAACATATCTCATAATCCAACGAACCCAACTCTTAAACATAACAACAACACATCTTCTAATTCTACAAATCCATGGCAAAAATATAGAAGAAGGAGAGATCCTAGCAGCGCGCGAGCTGGATGTCCTTGATGTCGACTTGAGCACCGTCTTGGTAGCTAGCTGCTTTCATGGTGCCTTGCAGCAAAGGAGAGGCAGCGGTAGCATCACCTTTGTGCCACAACGGTGAGATTGAATAAGACATTTTTACGACACTTACGATAAGAGTGTGCTGTACAATCGATCGTGGTGTCACAACAGAGGTGCTAACTCACGGCGGTAGTCAGCATCATCGAGGAACAAGCTAGGAGTAGATGAACTAGCTAGGAGTAGCTGGTAGAACTCACGCATCTCAGAGTAAAAGGGAGAGGGGAGTAATTAATAAGGGATGAGAGGTGGGAGGAACCGGTACCTGCCGTTCAATGCGGAGAGAATGGATGAGTGAGATCAGAATCCTAGGGAAGATGCTACGGATCGGTGTCGTGGCATTACCAGAGACAGTTTGTTATACGAATCGTCTGTGATAATGCACATATCACAAACGGTTCTTATAAATAAACATATGTGAATTATCACAGACGATTATTAATACGAATCATCTGTGATGTCTTGTATTATCACATATGGTTTATACTAACAATCATCTGTGATATTTTCACAAACGGTAATTAATAAGAAATGTGTGTGATGTCTTACTTTATCACTGACGGTTTGTATAAATAATCGTCTGTGAAAATATCACAATGATTGTTAGTATGAACCGTCCATGATAGTTGCAGCAGAATCGTCTGTGATGTAGCCGTCCAATATATCCTCTTTTGTAGCAGTGTATGAAACTTAATCATGAAACCTCCTGAAACTCAACTACTATATTGTTTTGTATGGTTTTTTTCAACAACCCATGAATCTAGCAAGATTGATGAAATGAATTTTATTTTATGGTGGTTGAAAAGATGATTCAAATACCATCGGCATTAGACGGAAAACCTCAATTGAAACTCTAAAATTTAATATATCAAGTTAAAAACAATGCAACTTGGGCATTTTGCAAAACATGTTGATGTTTGATCAGACAACAATTACGAAACTTTTCCACATCCAAAAGGACTTACCAAAGGTGTCAGTGGTGAAGGTCCTGAATGAGCTATAACTATGACGGTGATGGAGCTTGAGCGAGGTGAGCAACATGTGAATTGTGAAGGCTAGTTGTTTCCATGCATGTAGACATGTATGTCAAGGTTCCTCATGTGCCCCCATGTGCGTGGAGGATGAAAAGGTTCCAATGTGCTCTGGCGACGTGAGGAAGCGACGACAAGATTTCGCAAGCGCTTGAACTCGCTAAAAGGACGACGGTGAGGATGCAGGCTAGCTTCGTTGAGTACGTGGATGACGCCACGACGGCGAGGTTCTCCACCCACTCTATGCACATATGTGGTAGAGATTTGCAAGAGTTCATGCTCACAATGATCGAAAGCGATGACAATAAACGTGTTGCACAGAAGGCAGTTGATCGGTAGTTAGTAAGTCATTGGATTAGTTTCGATCTAATGGCTAAATCCTATCCCGTTGGATGGTGTTTGAAAGCTATACCATGCTATAGACAGGTCCTATAAGATTCGCAGCAGCACAGAACATGCATGCAGCAGGTCTGGACATCTTATTCTTGAGGTCATCACAAGGTCCCATCTCGAATATATTCTGTGATCTAATCACGGTGGATGCACTTACACACACATGCACTATTAATCAGGAACTAGGTAGATAGCAGCACAAATATAGGAGTATATATACTTCTGTCTGATACTCTGCTAGCTGCTTACGCACGTACTTTAGACAATTATACGACATGTGTACGCGAGTGCTATATATATGCCTGTCGATCGAGATTCACTCGCCCTCACTTTTTTCTCTCTCTCAATTCGTTGGAAGCATGAATGCAACTGTACTTGTGGCCAACTTTAAGCTCCGCATCATACAGTACTCTCCATATCACGGACACAACAAACATAAGACAAAATCACACACTTATAGCCAGTGATCTCTTTCACCAGCTAGCTGCCTTCACTTATTTTCCCCTGAAAAATCATTAGAAAGAACGCAAGCAAGCTCATAAGGAGCTTCTAGATCCTTTAATTATGCAAAGTGCCTAATATTCCACAGAGAAATCGCCATCGTTGCCGTCGCTTGTAGACTTTCAAGGATCAACTAAAGTGACTAGTAACTACTTTTGCCATTTGGAGGTGTTGGAATAAATTTTTTTTGAAAGGGGCAGGTGCGCTGCCCTACTTATTTAAGAGGAGGAAAAAAGTTTGAATACAAGAGTCTACGAGCCGTTTGGCTCTTGCCTGAACCCAATTAAGTTTCGGCCTCCTCTTTAATACGTGCAAATAAAGACATCGGCATGATTGTCGTTGATGCACGGATGCAAACAAGGAATAATTAATTCATGCATGGCCTAAGCAGAGAACATCTACGAGTTGATCAACCTAAAACATTCCCCGGCCGGTGAAAGATCAACGTAGGTACGTACCAGCCAAACCCTTGTCCGGCCCACCACGAGGAATTAATTATCGCCATCATGTCCTATAGACACCGTGCGCCACACGGCTCTTCGCATATGCAAGCTTACAAACGCATGAGTAGAGATGGCAACGGGTAAATATCCATCGGGTATTGCCATTCCATACCCGTACCCGCTAGGTGTAAATTTACCCGTCGGGTTACCCGTATCCGCACGCGGGTAGGAAAATTTACCCATACCCGTACCCGCGCAGGTATTACTACCCGACGGGTAACCCGTACCCGCAAGCATACCCGGTTCAACACATAAGAATATCATCAATTTAGACATTCATTAATCATACATACCAAGCACAAAAGCGTCTAATGATCAAAATTAGTACATCACATAAACATACTTGTCATGACAATATCAACATATGACAAACAAATAAACAATCAACAACAAGTAGATAATAAAATTAACATTTGAGTGGGATGTCTAGTTGTCTAATGCGGGTATTCATTACCCGCGGGTAGGCGGGTATGGGTAGTATATACCCACACCCGCACCCGTCTACCCGGCGGGTAGAGGGTTTCGCCCAATAACGTACCCATGGGTACATAAAATTTTCCATACCCGTCTCTTTATCGGGTAAAATCCGTCGGGTATTCGGGTATCGGGTACCCATTGCCATCTCTACGCATGAGTACAACTCGGAGCATAATGCATGAGTTGTGTGTGAGAACAGCGGACAGCAGTGTATGGTATAGTCTAGCGCATGCACTCGATATCATTCTTTGTAACAGCGCCTTTTCATTCCGAACATCTGCAGCAACTTTCAAACTAAGTACACTGCTACACAAAAAGTTATCACAGATAGTCGTGAGCCGTCTGAGTTTATGGGTTAGTAATAATACGACGTCATCACAGACGGTTCAAAAAATCATCTGTGATGAAGATTATCACAGATGATTTTTAATAGAAACCGTCTGTGATATATTGATTATCACAGACGATTTCAGCTACAAACCGTCTGTGATATTAATATATTAATATTAATATCACATATGGTTTCAGCTACAGACGATTTCTATTAAAAATCGTCTGTGATAGTAAATAATCACATATGGTTATAAGTTAATAACCGTCTGTGATATCTTTTCTATTTCTAAATCTATTTATGTTTGTTGGCTAGCCTAAGAAAATGCTAGTCATGTCCTCTGAACCAAGCAAGCAGATCAACACAGTATATATACATCCAATTCACATTCATTCATTTCAGAAATAAGAACATCCATTTCACAAATCAATTAACAGAAATGATGTGGCATACAATATTAGACTTTCTATAGTGCCCGGGCCAATCCCCTCTTCGTGAACCACCTTGCCCTATGTACATTGATCACAGCTCACAGGCAATATCAATTCCTGACAAATTAAATAAGTTTCTGATGGGGGTGCCCCAAATAAGTTTAGGTGGGGAAAATTTCTTCTGCTTGACCTAGACTTACTAATATATTATTAGACTTTTTCTGAGTTCGACAAAAAGTCAGTGAGGACATTGCACGGTGACTAGGCTAACTTCCCCCTTAGTCTCTCCCTATAGATATTTTGTACATTATTACTAACCTTAACTCCAATGTTAATATATCATACTAACAGCAGGGATCTTCCCATCCCCTTCAATTCAAAGCTAAATATTCCCATGTAATATTCCTTGAAAAAAAAATAAAAAACCACATGTAATATTACCTTCGTCCCTGTATTCACTACCAGAAACTGTGTTTTTCCCGAGTACCTATATTTTTTACCGAGTGTCTAGTAGGAAACACTCGGAAAACTCCCGAGTGTTTAATTGGACACTCAAGATGTAAATTTAGCACTCAGGAGACGGATCTTTACTGAGTATTTTATATTACACTCGATAGATGCAAATGGGAGCCAGCAATCATGCACATGGAAACGGGATATCAACGGGTCTGAACGGGGTGAAATATATTCCCGAGTGCCATAATATTTTGTACACTCGGAAGAGAAATAATGACAATTTTTTTACTGCCGTGCTTTTTTTCACTGCGCAAGTGCTAACCCTACTCTCGATCCCCAATCCTCCACTGCAGCCTTACCCTTGTCCTTGTCTTTTCCTCCATCCTCCACAATAGCCTCCCAATCCTCCACTGTTACGTATAGATCCATAGCCACCGGTGCCGCCTCCCCGTCCTCCTCCCCGCTCGTCGATCTCGGCGACTCCTCCTCTCTCCCACCACCACACCCGACCCCGCTACCCCCCTCCTCCATTGCTGTAGATCCACTGTCATCGTCACCGGCGTCGCCTCCCCGCCCTCCCCCTCCTTCTCCCTCATCGATCCACCAACTCTGCCATCTCCCCATCGCCCTCGTCTCCCGCTGCCACACCCGACCCCACTGGCCCCCTCCTCCCCTGCTGCAGATCCACCGCCACCGACCCGCCTCCCTACCCTCTCCCTCCTCCCTCACTGATCCACCGCCTCTGCCGTTTCCCCCTCCCCCATTGCCTCCACCGTCTCCCCCTCCCCCACAGCCTCCACAACCGTCTCATCCACTCAAGTCAGTGCCTCCTCCTTATCCCCCGCAGCCACACCCGACCCGACCGTCCCCCTCCTCCACTGCTACAGATCCACCACCACTAGTGCCACCTCCCCGTCCTCCTCCTCCCTCGTCGATCCACCGCCTCCGCCGCTGCCGTCTCCCCCTCCTCCATACCCAAGGTTTGTTTGTCCATATATCTTTTAAAATAAATTTGTTCTGCTAAACACATACCTAGTACACATGCAAGTATGGTAGCTTTTGTATTGCATATTGTTCAATAAACTCATAAAGTACTTTATTCAGCACAAATAGGGCTTTTTTTTGAAAAATTAAGGCCTTTATAGATTATGTTAGATGTTAGATTATTGTGAACATGTGAAATTACCTTATTTCTAGTTTCGGGAATGAATAGATGTGTGTATCCATGCTTGCTTTCTTGATATCCCTTGTATTTGTTTTTGTTAGGTGTTTTCCTAGATAATCTTACAATTTAATGCATTGCAAATTTCTTTTACTCTATGCATCCAAAACAAATATTTTCTACATCCTGCTGATGATATATATATATATATATATATATATATATATATATATATATATATATATATATATATATATATATATATATATATATATATATATATATGGTTGAGTCAGAAATTTGCAGCTACTAGCCAATCCGTTGCAACCTTTAATTTACTTTGTAATGGCTGCTTGCTTCAATTCCCTCGGTTGTTTTAATTGGACTTCATACTGTGACTGTGCATTCGACTGTTGCATTTCTTTTATTTGTTTTTTTGAGACATGTGTATTTTTTTTACTCTTTTTTAGCTCCTTTTCTTCCTCTTTGCTCAGACAATGGACTGTTGGGTACTTGTGTTCATTTGCGTAGACCATGAACTTGTATTTTAGCCAGCTCGAAGATAATTAGAATCACTGTACCTATGTGTTTTTTCCTTAATGGGTCTAATTTATTTAAAAACCTAGGCCATTCATTGGCGGCCATGGCTGTTCACTGGCTACTACCTCCATGGAGCTGGTCTAAAATACATCTGGCCCAATACAAAGTATTTAAGCCCTCGTTTCAATGGAACATATAGAACATATCTCATCAATTTTGACCCCTGAATACAATACCGACCTATCAAACATTATGTTTTTTATTTTTTCCTCAATTCAATAAGCTTCTTCTACCATCTCTACAAGCAATTGCCCCTGGCCCTCTCCCTCTCCATAAGTTTCAATGGGCAGAGTGCTGCCTTCTACACCCTCTTTGCCAATGCCCTCTCCCCTTATTCCCCGTCTGTGTAGCTCCTCCTCAATGCCATCCTCCCTCTCACTATTTTTAACATTGATAATAGACCAAAAGGATTTGGGAATGGGGATGTAAGCTAGAGAATGTAACGCCCCGTTTCCAGGGGCGCGTACGGACACGGCATTCCGCAACTATTCATGCATGAACAGTTATGGAGTGTCGCGCAAGAGTATACCATTGCATGCTTACAACAAAAGTCCAGCATATATTTCACATATGGAATAACATCCAGTTTTGACAGCGGGCGCGTGCAAGCCCAAAGTATAATTACATCAAAAAAGACTCTAAGATCCGCTTGAGCGCGGCGAAGACCTAAAGCCACGGGTCCTCGTCGAAGAAGAGATCCTCCGGGACGTCCTCGACGGGGAGACCTTCTTGACACGAAATCTTGAATTGCCTTCTTCTCCTTCTGGTATCTGTGGAATTTTGCAAGCCTGAGTACTCCAACCCCGTACTCAGCAAATCACAAGGGAAACCCTAACTTACTACTTGCACGGATCAACAAAGGAAGGGAGTATACTTGGTTTATTATCCTTGAGTGGATGCAGTTTTATTTGCAAACATTTTGATAAAACGGACCCAAAACTACTTCTCAAGATCTCAGGGGTTTTCACGAAAGTTTAATTAACCAACTCATCAAGTTAAAGCATGTATAAAACTACTTAAGCTTTGCGGCTGGAATCACCCAAGTGACACGGCTCCAATAACCGGGAGCACGGCGTATTCGAATACCATTTATTTGACTCTGCAGAGTTTGCTCAGCTTTACCCACACGATTTCTTAACTTCCGCGTCCGGGTTAAGAAAGCCAGGTCGTTTCACTGCTCAACTCTTTATATAGACTCTACCTGGTAGAATCCACTCGTGTCTGGCACATATATAACTCCCGTCCGCTTCGAGTGAACTCTACCGTTGTTAGGCACCCGCAGCACGGCCTACCTAACCCCGCTTTCTCAATATCAAGCCTTCTCAACACCTGTAGAGTTTCAATCGAGTTGAGCAGCTACTAAACCAGTGTTGACAAGTCAACTCCTGTGGTTGAGCGATCACCATGTCATTTGCTCAGCGTAAGGGTTTTAGTCCTTATATTTATCCGGGGTCCGCAACCTTGCTAGGCCCACGACCCCCTACCTAGGGTAAGCGGTGGGCGAAAGCCGTCTCGCGGCTCCCCACAACACCCTTACCCTAACTTCAGTCCTAGGTAAGAGTTGGGCGAAGACTAACTCGCCAGCTCTTTCCCCAACCCTTACCCTACCTTGTGCACGCCGGCACTCTCCGCTCTAGGGCATGGTGTCCCATACCACCCTACCCTAGAGTCGGGTTTGCAAATCCTATTGGCCCGCAGCCACAACCTTATTAGTATGATACTTTGCATGATAATAATAACCTACAATTATTCAGATTAACAGATAATTATTTCTAGGGTTACAAAGGCATGGCTACAAGTTTAACATGGCATCTATCGGTGATAGGATTAACTACATAACATGTCATTCTAAACATTTTATTTTATTTTTGAACTAACATTTCAGAACTAGCTTAATGCAAATAGCATAATAACATAATTAATTGGCATGGGATTTCAACATGGTCAAGGACTTGTGACTTGCCGTGAATCCGGATGGTCTCAGCTAGCTCGAACGAAGAAACTCCTGGATCCTGCGACTGCACTTGAGCTTCCGAGATCTCCGAAACTAGCGCAAACACAGAAAATAACATAAATCCGGCTTGAGCCTAATCAAGCGAGGAAAAATAAACTATTTAAAAAGGAGTAAAATGCATAAATCCTCAAATTGGAATTTTTGGAATTTATCTGGGATGAATTTGGAGGAATGGAGGTCAAAAATGGGTTCAGGACATTTTTCTGAGCAAGGTGGTGAAATTTTGGGAATTTTTGGGATTTTCTAGAATTTATTTGGATTTTTCTGGATTTCAGAAATTGGAAATTGCTGAAAAATTGATGTGAACAGTGAAAGGCCGGCCCGTTTACTGTGCGGCCCGGTACTATGCGGATTCGGGCGGTCAACGCGGCCCACACGCGGCGCGCGCGGCGTGGCTTGGCAGGCCGAGGCGCGGCCCAACTGCGCTTGTCCACCCGATGGGGATGGCGGACACGCGGCCCGCGCGGACGGCGGGGATGCGGGCGAACTGAAGGACTGGATGGAGCGGGCGGAGATCGAACGGTGGTGGCGAGGGTTAGGCGGGTGAAACGGTACGGGACGATCCGACGGAGGCGAGGGGCGGAGTTTAAGGGAATCGGACGGCGGCGGGAAAGTGGCCATCCGACGCTCGAGGGCAGACGGCACCGATCGGGGTAGATGGCCGAGATGCGGCCACGTAGCGGGGGAGGGGGTCTTCTTCCTCCTCCAGCCGCTACAGTAACTCCGCGGCAGGGACACGGTGGCGACGGCGGCTTGGGCGCCAGGGGCTCGTCGGCGGCAACCGAGGGTACCAGAGGGTGGGTCCTCGAGAGGGGAACCCATTTTGGGCAATTGGAAGGCGAGGGGATCAGTGGGAACGGTAGGAGGGAGAAGGGGGTGGTTCGGCTATTTGGCGGCGAGGGAGGTCACCGGCGGCGAAGAGACCCAAATGGCGGTGATCTCACGGTCTAGGAAGGGTGGTGCTCACATTAGCGGTGGCGATGGGAGCTGGGGAGCTGCGGGGGAGTCTGGCCACGGTGAGGTGGATTCGCCGGTGGTGAGCTTCGGTGATGGAGCTCCACAGGGACTCTCCTGGCCAGGGACATTCATCAAAAGGATTAGCACATAGAAGTGATGCTCAGGGTCGAGGGAATCGAAAAATGGCGAAGGAGGGAGGGAGATTGCCTTTCGGGGTTTGCCGGCGCAGGGGACGGCAATGGCGGAGTCACGGGCGACGGTGCTCCAATCGGCGGCCCAGGGAGAGGCTCAGGAGTGGTGGGAGGTGAATGGGAGCGGTGGAAGAGTCTGGGGAGCAAAGGGGTGTGCGGGAGAAGGAGTTGGGGTTTTATACCCGAGCGGGGGAGACGGAGCCGTAGGGGAGAAGGAACGGGCGAGGGCGCCCAGGGTCAACAGGAGTTGGCAGCGCGTCATTTCGGAGTGGAGGGGAGGAGTGACCGCTCTGCACAGGGTAATGGCGACGCGACGGGAGCAGTTGAGGTCGGGCACGGGCGAGGGAGCGTCCGCGCGCGGGAGAGGGAGGAGGCGGGGACTGCCAGGTGGGGTCGGAGCAGAGGCGGCGACGCGGCGCGAGGGCGTCCACTCCTTTGGACCGGGGCGGTCGGGACGGCGCGGGCGCGGGGAGAAGCCAGGGACGGCGCGGCGCAGTGCGCAGCGCAAGCGCGTGCGCGGGGCGAAGCTGGCTTCGGACCGGGGGCGGCGTGGTGGCGCGGTTGGAGCGAGACCGCGGGCACGGGTGCAGCGCACGCGCAAGGGAGAAGGCGGGGAGGGAACGGGCGCCAGTGGAGAGGGGGAAAGAGGCAGGCGCCAGAGGGGAGAGGAGACGGGGAGCGCGGCGCCAGCGGGAGAGAAGGAGGAGGGAAGGCACCGGGGAAGGGGAAAAGCGGGAATGGGGCGGGGCGCCAAGGAGAATGGGGTGGCGCCTTGCTGGAAAGGGAAAGCGGAAAAGGGTGCTTTCCAAAAAGGGAAAGTCTCCAAGAATTCACCCAAAAATCAGCAAAAACAAAGAAAATTTTTGGTTTGAAATTTTGGGGTTTTTCAACCTACCCCCCTTAAAAGAATCTCGACCCCGAGATTAACTTAGTCCAGGGAGTAAGTTGGGGAAATCTCGCTGCAAGTCTGACTCTGGTTCCCAGGTGGACTCATCCGCTGTATGATTCTTCCACTGAACTCTGCAAAATCTGACACTCTTGTTTTTGAGCTGTCTCTCTGATGTCTCAAGTATTTGTAGTGGTTCTTCAGCATATTTGTGCAGTCATCCTGTAATTCAATATCTAACAAAGGCACTTCATCCGTTGGCTTTCGTAGACACTTTCGGAGCTGAGATATATGGAACACATTGTGTATCCTTGGCAAGTTGGGCGGCAGCTGTACTTGATAAGCTACCTCTCCAACTCTTCCGCTAATTTGAAACGGTCCCACATATCTTGGTGCCAATTTGCCTTTAACTTGAAACCTCTTGGCTATATCTTGAATGGGGTGACTTTAATGTAGACGAAGTCTCCAACTTCAAAGCTCAAGTCCTTCTTACGGTTATCTGCATAGCTCTTCTGCCGGTCTTGCGCGATCTTGAATCTGTCTCTGATGATTTCGACATGTGCTTCTGCATTTTGAGCAATCTGGGGACCAATAAGTTGTCGTTCTCCTGTTTCTGTCCAATTCAGAGGGGTCCTGTATTTTCTGCCATAAAGTGCTTCAAACGGGGCCATCTGGATACTGGCTTGGTAACTGTTGTTGTAGGAGAACGGAGCAAACGGTAAGCAAGTATTCCATGCTGCTCCATATACAATTGCGCAAGCTCTCAACATATCCTCCAAAATCTGATTTGTTCTTTCTGTCTGTCCATCTGTCTGTGGGTGATATGCTGAGCTGAAGTTCAAACTGGTGCCCATAGCTTCATGCAATTTCTCCCAGAATTTAGATGTAAATTGTGCTCCTCGATCTGACACAATCTTCTTTGGAACTTCCTGGAGTGTCACTATTCTGGTTAAATACAGCTCAGCAAGCTTATCCTTCCCATAGGTTTGTTTGATTGGGAAGAAATGAGCCACCTTGGTCAATCTATCAACAATGACCCAGATAGCATCATATCCCTCACGAGTTTTGGGAAGTCCAGTAATGAAGTCCATTCCAATGCTATCCCACTTCCATTCGGGTATTGGCAAAGGCTGCAACAATCCCGATGGTTTCTGGTGGTCAATCTTGATCTGCTGGCAAACATCACATTTCGCTACATACTCTGCCACTTCTTTCTTCATCAGATTCCACCAATACTTCTTCAAGTCTTGATACCTTTTGATACCTCCTGGATGAATGGAGAATTGAGATGAATGAGCTTCAGATAGGATCAGCTCTCTCAATTCCTTCTTGTCGGGTATGCAATAGTGACCACGGAAGGTAAGGATTCCATGCTCGTCTATCGCATACTCTGTTGAATCTTCTTCCTGAACTTTCTTTTTCAGTTTTTGAATCTCTCCATCTTCATCTTGTGCTGCTTTAATCTGATCTGTCAGCAATGGTTGGAGTTCTAATGCTGCCATACTGCCTTGCTCCGTGATCACCAAATTCAGCCATAGGATATCTCTTTGCAACTCTGTTGGGTACTCTGTCGTGCTGACTTTGCTTGGGCGAGTCTTTCGGCTAAGGGCATCAGCCACTACATTCGCTTTGCCCGGGTGATACTGAAGCTCAACATCATAGTCTTTAATCAATTCCAGCCATCTTCGTTGTCTCATATTCAACTCTGGCTGTGTGAACAAGTACTTCAAACTCTTGTGGTCGAGGAACATCTTTTAAGGATTCCCTAACAGGCAGTGCCTCCAAATTTTGAGAGAAGGCACCGCAGCTGCTAGTCATCAGTCGGGTAGTTCTCCTCATGCGGCTTCAGTTGTTTGGATACATAGGCAACAACTTTTCCGTCTTGCATGAGCACACATCCTAAACCTTGCTTTGAAGCATCGCAATAAATTTGGAATTCCTTTTCTGGGTTGGGCAAGATCAAAACGGGTGTGGTTGTCAACCTGGTCTTCAATAGTTGAAAACTCTCTTCAAAAGCATCTGTCCATGTGATGGGCTTGTCCTTCTTCAGTAGTTGAGTGAGTGGACGAGAAATCTTCAAGAACCCTTCTATGAATCGGCGATAATAGCCCGCCAATCCAAGAAAGTTTCCCACTTCCGTCACTGTCTTGGGCTGCTTCCATCCTATGACTGCGGCGATCTTTTCTGGATCAACCTTGACTCCATATGCTGATATGATATGACCCAAGAAAGTAACTTCTTTCAGCCAAAAACTGCATTTGTCGACCTTGGCGTACAACTGATGCTCTCTCAATCTGGTCAATGCCATGTGCAAATGCTCCTTGTGCTCTTCTTCGCTCTTGGAGTATATCGGCATATCATCAATGAAGACTATCACGAATCGGTCCAATTGGTCCATATGCACCAGATTCATAAGGTTCATGAAATAAGCGGGTGCATTGGTTAAACCAAAGGGCACGTCTGTGAACTCAAATAATCCATGTCGGGTGATGAAGGTTGTCTTCTCTCGATCTTGCTCTCGGATCTTGAGCTGGTGATAACTCGAGCGCAAGTCGATTTTGGAGAATACTTTGGCTCCCTTAAGTTGATCAAACAGGTCATCAATTCTGGGCAAGGGTACTTGTTTTTGATTGTAACTGCATTCAAACCTCTGTAATCATCACACATTCTTAGCTCGTCATTCTTCTTCTTCACAAACAAAACTGGGGCCGACCAAGGTGAAACACTTGGTCGAATAAACTCTTTTTCTTGCAATTCATCTAACTGTTTCTTCAGTTCCTTCAGTTCACTGGCTGACATTCTGTACTGATGCTTGGCAATTGGCTTGGTGCCTGGAACCAATTCTATGGCAAGTTCTACTTGTCTGTCAGGGGGTCTGCCTGGTAGTTCTTCCGGAAATACGTCTGGATATTCTTGTACTACTAGCACTTGATCTGGTGTAAATGCTAGCATGTTGATCATGCGCTTTCTCGCATCATTTAATACTTCTCGGTTTGTTGTTGTTGTTGTTTTTGTTGTTTTTGTTTTTTTTACTATCACTTTCTGACCTTCAGGGTTTACCAATGATACTGTTTTGATTTCACAATCTACCTTGCCTTTATTCTTGGCTAGCCAGTTCATGCCCAAAATGGCATCTAATCCTTGCATACCTGGCTGCAGCAAATCTGCTTTAACCTCTTCTAGATTGACTTTGGCTCCTCTTCACTTGTACCTGTATATCATCCTTGCGTATGTGGTGCGGTTCCCACTTGGATGAATTATGTCGTACCAAGGTTGGATATGATTGGGTCTGCTGGAATTAACTCTATTACAACATAACCATCACACCCATTTCACTTTACACAAATGGTCTTCATACATCTTCATAATTTTGCCACAAGCCTTAGTTAAAGTATTTTACAGACAAACCATTAAGTTCTTCCAACTGGTTTACAAAAGGATAACCAAAAAGGACATCGTCCCACTTCTTGGTCTACATAGCTTATACCTTCTTGACTGTGTGCTTTGCTTCTCTTCTTTATGTCATTCCTCCAGGTAGACTTGTTTCTTCCTCCATTCTGGTCCTCTTAGGGTAAGATTCATCTTCTTCCATCGGTGGCAGGCGGGATGATGATGTCTGCCTCTTTGCTTGCTTTTTAGCTTCTTCTCTGGGTAAGGACTTCAGTGGGCATTGGTCACAATAATGCCCATCCTGTTCGCAGTGAAAACAAGCCGTTTGTGCTGAAGGCGAAGGCTTCTTTCGTTTCATAACTTTCACGTAGTCTGATATTTCTTCTTCTATCTGGAGAGCTCGATCGACTAGGCTTAATAGGCTTGAAAGCTTTATGGCCTGAAGACGTTGTTTCATATTGGGTCGTAGGCCTTTCATAAAGTACTCCATCCTTTTAGCTTCGGTGTTAGTTTCCTCTTGAGCAAATTGGGATAACTGATAAAATTGTCGTAGATATGCTGTGATGGAGTTCTCTCCTTGTTGAAGGTTAAGAAAATCCTGATATTTTTCAGTGATAACTCTAGGAGGAATGCAGGCTTTACGAAATCTCTTCACAAAGTCTTCCCATGTAATATCTTCCTCCTTAGAGTGTATCCACTGGATAGCATTCCACCAAGTAATTACGGGCTCGGATAGCTGATAGGTGGCGAAAAGAACCTTCTCCTTATTTGTACACTGGATAGTATTCATTCTTCTCTTAACATTCTGTAACCAGTCATCTGCATTCAGTAGCTTTGTTGTCGAAGGGAATTTAGGTGGTTGAGTTTGCAGGAATGCTGTAAACTTCAATGCAGTTGCGCTTGATGCTGACACTGACTCTTCGGGTGTCACCTTGACAATGAACGGTGGCTGTAACTCTCCTGGGTAACGGTTCTGTTCCGTCATCGCTATCGCGCTGGCAAGTGTTGCTTGATCTGTGGCAGGTGCACCCTGCCCGTTGGTCTGACCACTCTGCTGTGTCGGATCCATCTGCCAATTGGGAACCTGAGATCAGCTTTGCAGCGGCTTTGGAGAATAAGAGTAGATAAGTAAGACTTTGAATTTTTAAGGTAAGTATAGGGCGAAAGAGGTAAGAACGAGGGCGAAATGGACAGGAGAAAGCTTTGAACACAGGGGGATTACTGATAATTAATCAAACAACATACAAGATAATGAACATAAATTTACAATATGCAAGTGGTACACAAACCACTTAGGGTTCATGATTACACCTGCTTTACATTACAAAAGTACTACTACAACTCAGGGTCAGTCTAGACTAGCGAACAACGGCTACTCCTCCAGCTGCCGAGAAACGAAATTTTGAAACTAGACAAGAGAAACAGTAAATATTTTGAAAAGCAAAACTTAAGCAGAAGTAATCTAAGATAGATAAGGTAGCAACAAGGGAGGAAAAGACAGCAGTAATACTTATATTTTTCGTAAACCCTTTTTATGGCTTAAATTAAGTTTTGCGACAAAATCGCTTCCTAGTTTGCCTTAGGTCTCAACCTACGGTCAAGAGCCTGCTCTGATACCACTTCTTGTAACGCCCCCGTTTCCAGGGGCACGTACGGACACGGCATTCCGCAACTATTCATGCATGAACAGTTATGGAGTGTCGCGCAAGAGTATACCATTGCATGCTTACAACAAAAGTCCAGCATATATTTCACATATGGAATAACATCCAGTTTTAACAGCGGGGCGTGCAAGCCCAAAGTATAATTACATCACAAAAGACTCCAAGATCCGCTTGAGCGCGGCGAAGACCTAAAGCCACGGGTCCTCGTCGAAGAAGAGATCCTCCGGGACGTCCTCGACGGGGAGACCTTCTTGACACGAAATCTTGAATTGCCTTCTTCTCCTTCTGGTATCTGTGGAATTTTGCAAGCCTGAGTACTCCAACCCCGTACTCAGCAAATCACAAGGGAAACCCTAACTTACTACTTGCACGGATCAACAAAGGAAGGGAGTATACTTGGTTTATTATCCTTGAGTGGATGCAGTTTTATTTGCAAACATTTTGATAAAACGGACCCAAAACTACTTCTCAAGATCTCAGGGGTTTTCACGAAAGTTTAATTAACCAACTCATCAAGTTAAAGCATGTACAAAACTACTTAAGCTTTGCGGCTGGAATCACCCAAGTGACACGGCTCCAATAACCGGGAGCACGGTGTATTCGAATACCATTTATTTGACTCTGCAGAGTTTGCTCAGCTTTACCCACACGATTTCTTAACTTCCGCGTCCGGGTTAAGAAAGCCAGGTCGTTTCACTGCTCAACTCTTTATATAGACTCTACCCGGTAGAATCCACTCGAGTCTGGCACATATATAACTCCCGTCCGCTTCGAGTGAACTCTATCGTTGTTAGGCACCCGCAGCACGGCCTACCTAACCTCGCTTTCTCAATATCAAGCCTTCTCAACACCTGTAGAGTTTCAATCGAGTTGAGCAGCTACTAAACCAGTGTTGACAAGTCAACTCTTGTGGTTGAGCGATCACCATGTCATTTGCTCAGCGTAAGGGTTTTAGTCCTTATATTTATCCGGGGTCCGCAACCTTGCCAGGCCCGCGACCCCCTACCTAGGGTAAGCGGTGGGCGAAAGCCATCTCGCGGCTCCCCACAACACCCTTACCCTAACTTCAGTCCTAGGGTAAGAGTTGGGCGAAGACTAACTCGCCAGCTCTTTCCCCAACCCTTACCCTACCTTGTGCACGCCGGCACTCTCCGCTCTTGGGCACGGTGTCCCATACCACCCTACCCTAGAGTCGGGTTTGCAAATCCTATTGGCCCGCAGCCACAACCTTATTAGTATGAGACTTTGCATGATAATAATAACCTACAATTATTCAGATTAACAGATAATTATTTCTAGGGTTACAAAGGCATGGCTATAAGTTTAACATGACATCTATCGGTGGTAGGATTAACTACATAACATGTCATTTTAAACATTTTATTTTATTTTTGAACTAACATTTCAGAACTAGCTTAATGCAAATAGCATAATAACATAATTAATTGGCATGGGATTTCAACATGGTCAAGGACTTGTGACTTGACGTGAATCCGGATGGTCTCAGCTAGCTCGAACGAAGAAACTCCTGGATCCTGCGACTGCACTTGAGCTTCCGGGATCTCCGAAACTAGCGCAAACACAGAAAATAACATAAATCCAGCTTGAGCCTAATCAAGCGAGGAAAAATAAACTATTTTAAAAGGAGTAAAATGCATAAATCCTCAAATTGAAATTTTTGGAATTTATCTGGGATGAATTTGGAGGAATGGAGGTCAAAAATGGGTTCAGGACATTTTTCTGAGCAAGGTGGTGAAATTTTGGGAATTTTTGGGATTTTCTAGAATTTATTTGGATTTTTCTGGATTTCAGAAATTGGAAATTGCTGAAAAATTGATGTGAACAGTGAAAGGCCGGCCCGTTTACTGTGCGGCCTGGTACTATGCGGATTCGGGCTGTCAACGCGGCCCACGTGCGGCCGCGCGGCGCGGCCCAACTGCGCGCGTCCACCCGATGGGGATGGCGGACACGCGGCCCGCGCGGACGGCGGGGATGCGGGGCGAACCGAAGGACTGGATGGAGCGGGCGGAGATCGAACGGTGGTGGCGAGGGTTAGGCGGGTGAAACGGTACAGGACGATCCGACGGAGGCGAGGGGCGGAGTTTAAGGGAATCGGACGGCGGCGGGAAAGCGGCCATCCGACGCTCGAGGGCAGACGGCACCGATCGGGGTAGATGGCCGAGATGCGGCCACGTAGCGGGGGAGGGGGTCTTCTTCCTCCTCCAGCCGCTACAGTAACTCCGCGGCAGGGACACGGTGGCGACGGCGGCTTGGGCGCCAGGGGGCTCGTCGGCGGCAACCGAGGGTACCAGAGGGTGGGTCCTCGAGAGGGGAACCCATTTTGGGCAGTTGGAAGGCGAGGGGATCAGCGGGAACGGTAGGAGGGAGAAGGGGGTGGTTCGGCTATTTGGCGGCGAGGGAGGTCACCGGCGGCGGAGACCCAAATGGCGGTGATCTCACGGTCTAGGAAGGGTGGTGCTCACATTAGCGGTGGCGATGGGAGCTGGGGAGCTGCGGGGGAGTCTGGCCACGGTGAGGTGGATTCACCGGTGGTGAGCTTCGGTGATGGAGCTCCACAGGGACTCTCCTGGCCAGGGACATTCATCAAAAGGATTAGCACATAGAAGTGATGCTCAGGGTCGAGGGAATCGAAAAATGGCGAAGGAGGGAGGGAGATTGCCTTTCGGGGTTTGCCGGCGCAGGGGACGGCAATGGCGGAGTCACGGGCGACGGTGCTCCAATCGGCGGCCCAGGGAGAGGCTCAGGAGTGGTGGGAGGTGAATGGGAGCGGTGGAAGAGTCTGGGGAGCAAAGGGGTGTGCGGGAGAAGGAGTTGGGGTTTTATACCCGAGCGGGGGAGACGGAGCCGTAGGGGAGAAGAAACGGGCGAGGGCGCCCGGGGTCGACAGGAGTTGGCAGCGCGTCATTTCGGAGTGGAGGGGAGGAGTGACCGCTCTGCACAGGGTAGTGGCGACGCGACGGGAGCAGTTGAGGTCGGGCACGGGCGAGGGAGCGTCCGCGCGCGGGAGAGGGAGGAGGCGGGGACTGCCAGGTGGGGTCGGAGCAGAGGCGGCGACGCGGCGCGAGGGCGTCCACTCCTTTGGACCGGGGCGATCGGGACGGCGCGGGCGCGGGGAAAAGCCAGGGACGGCGCGGCGCAGCGCGCAGCGCAAGCACGTGCGCGGGGCGAAGCTGGCTTCGGACCTGGGGCGGCGGGGTGGCGCGGGTGCAGCGCACGCGCAAGGGAGAAGGCGGGGAGGGAACGGGCGCCAGTGGAGAGGGGAAAAGGGGCAGTCGCCAGAGGGGAGAGGAGATGGGGAGCGCGGCGCCAGCGGGAGAGAAGGAAGAGGGAAGGCGCCGGGGAAGGGGAAAAGCGGGAATGGGGCGGGGCGCCAAGGAGAAGGGGGTGGCGCCTTGCTGGAAAGGGAAAGCGGAAATGGGAGCTTTCCAAAAAGGGAAAGTCTCCAAGAATTCACCCAAAAACCAGCAAAAACAAAGAAAATTTTTGGTTTGAAATTTTGGGGTTTTTCAGAGAACACCCCTGTGGATTCATTCAAAAAGATGTCACTTAGTGCAGGAGTATTTAGTTAATTTATTAAAATTTGTGTACTACAAAGCTTTTCAAGTTGATCTTTTAATTTTTGTACCTTTTCTGCACATTAGGATGACTGAGGATGGTAGTTGGATGTATTCTACTAGAAAGATGGGTAAGTATTCCCGAGAATGGATGCAAAAGACCACCGATTTTGTGGATCAAGCATTTGCTAGGAGTACACACAACAAGGTGGTGTGTTGTGCCCTTGTTGTCGTTGCTTGAACACATGGCCACAAATGAGGTGACAATGATCGCACACTTTTTTATGCCCGCTGAGCTATATACTATGAGAGAAATCAGGAATGCGATTTCTTATAATGTGATTTCTTATGAAAATGTAGGCAACGGCGGGGTCAATGGTAGATCCAACTACTTCCGAAGCTGATGCTGGAGATGGTACATATGTTAGCAGCCCAAACCAAGATCATGTGGATGAGTCCATTATCGAGAGGTCACTCAAAGATAATGTGAATGAGTGCACTCACAAGTGAGCTATTCAGTATGCCACCCAAATAAGGGAGTTATTGGTACTCTCTCTACATAAAACATAAATTTACTAGATGGAATTGTCTTGGCAATATAGTTTTCCTACTTGTTTTACTCTCTCTACTTGTTTTTATAGTACAATGAATGCACAACTTGTATACACGTGCATTTATCTAATTTTGGTCCTGCTCTCGTGTGGATCATCTAAGTGCAAAATCAACTGGCTTGCTAATCTGAAAGGGAAATGCCTCAGTTGATTAAGGCAATGTTTGAATACCTTTGCATTTTTCTACCATTATATTTTTTTGTCTGCGTAGCTTTCTGATTTCTGTCATCCTTTGGATTATTGAAGCTTTTGAAAATATTCAATAGACATAATTGTAGTCTTGTGGATAGTGAAATTTGATCACATGAGTATATTCAATAAACATTCATACAAAATCACTGAATACAAAACCCTTTGCTTACACTTATACAAATCATACCCTGTATCCTCAATAAGGGGGACATGACATACTGAAACTATTATACAAGCTCAATATCCTACTAGACTAAGATTGAATGGTTCAAAAACTTCATTTATGTTTCTATGACTTGCTGTCCATGCCAAAAATCACTGATCCTATATAATCAAATTAACAATAAAAAGAATGTAAGAAAAAGTAACAAAACAGCAATAAGGTGCCAGCTCTTGTCTCTCTCAAAGTGCCCAACACTGTGACCTCCCCTTTTCTCTCTTTCATGACTACCTTTCGCTATGATTTTGGATCATTTATGTTCTACACTTGTACTGCTGCTGTGATTTTGGATCAAAATTGGCACTTTGAGAGGCAGAGAGAGAGAGAGAGAGAGAGAGAGAGAGAGAGAGGAAATTTTGGTTTCTTTGGTTTGCACATTGTTGACCCAATAATCAGATGAATCAGTGGTTTATAGTCTTGGTAATTAGTTGGGCCTCAATTTTTGAGCAGTGATGATTGACATGATCTACCTAACAATATTTGCTAAAACTGTTTATGTTCTAATGATGAGTTATGGTAATCTCTCACTATGAGTTCAATCTGCTACTTTGCAACCATGGTAAATGAAGTATCGCTTAGAATGGCATGAACAGGCAAACTCAAAATAATGCAAAAACTTTACACAATTTTGGTAGGTAAACAAGGCTTACACCAATATTTGGTATTGTAGAAGTTCCAACTGAACCACAGTCTGACGCTGGAACATCTCTTGCCGAAGCTAACCAAGAGAAGCTTGAAATTATGAAGATCTTCAATCCAAGACTGAGGTTAATATTGTTGCTATGCCCAATGTATTGAACATCTCTTGGAACTGTTATATATATGTATCATGCTTTATGTCTAGCTTTTCAAATTTGAACACGAATGTTGTGGATGTCCGATCTACATATATGCGAATGTTGTATCATGAGCTCGGGAATTATGCCAATGTTGTCGAATCTATATATGTAATGATTTGTGGCTGATTGGTGTTATTTTTCGTATTGTGGAATGTATGGTCTATTTGATTGCCGAGTTTCCTGTCAGCTTAGTTCAAAATGAAATGAAAAATTGTATGTAAGAAATCGAAATCGGTGCATATGCTATTCAATTACTCCCGAGTGCCTTTGTTTGACATACAGCCAGGATACAAAAATGATTCCCGAGTGCCCTAGGTTGAAATACACTTGGGCTAATTTTCAGGACCCGCCAGGAAAGGATTAGCACATAGCTATATTTCCCAAGTGTTTACACTTGGGGCAATAAATGTTCCCGAGTGACAATTTTTCTACTTTCCCGAGTGTCAACACTCGGTAAAGTATCCCGTTACGGTGGCTAAACCCATTGTATCAACTATTCTCCCTAGTGTTGGGTGTTTTTCAAGTGTAGATCTGAACACACTGCGAATTAATGTCTCCCGAGTGAAACACTCGGGAAACCTGTTTTTACTCGTTGAAACGATCCCGAGTGGTTTTCTCCGATGGCCGACCTTCGGGGAAATATGATCCTGAGTGTTTGGTATTTCTTCCCGAGTGTTTTGGGCACTCAGGAAATTATCTGTGTCTGGTAGTGACTGTTATATGTATTTCTCTCAAAATAAAAAAAATGTATTGTTGTATGCATCGAGAGTTCGATACAGAGTTCAGCTGCTCATTTGCATGCGCGACACGAAAGCTACGACATGTATGACGACAAGAAGCAAAAGACAGAAATTATTAGCAAATCCTAAGCAAGAAGCTACTCTAACGCGTGCACTGTGCACACATAAGCTTCCAAAGACTTGGTCACGGAAGCAACGGCAGGCATTGGCCGCATTTTTTTTTCCATAGAAAGATGGCAGCTATAATATCTGAACCAAGAGGCCGGGGGGCGCGCTGGCAAACTAGATCGAGTGCAGCAAAACGTATCAGCCACCGGCCTTTTAGTGATTTATGCATGTGATGCAGATTTCACCGTCACAAAATCGACGAACCATGTCGTACGTTCACAATCTTGATCTCATTTCAAGATGTACCATGAGTCCATGCTTAGTAATATGTTAAATGTAAATCAATCAGGTAACATATGCTATGCAATTGCTCTTTACGGTGCACTTATGCAATAACTTTTGGTTTTGGCACCAAATCAATATTAAAATTTCTGAAATTTTTTGATGATATACCTCTCAACTTACTCTACATATGTATAAAAGTTTAAATTTAAATTCACTCTGTGTTAAAAGTAATAAAATGAGAAAAAAATTACAAATGATAAAGCGGAAGAAGAAAAAAGTCAAATGATACTGACAACAACAAACTTATCTTTTTTGTTTCTTCTAATACATTTTGAATTTGAAAATTTCAATGGTACTAGAACACTCTACAGACTATATTAGCATTTTTTTTCTCAAAATTTTTCATGTTGATTTGGTTCCAAAACTGTAAGCTGCATGAGCCACAATGGATAATTGCATAGCATATATGTTGGAAATCAGGAGATGACTTTCTTAAAAAGAATATGTTAACCAAGGGAACGTGTGTTGTGTGTGTGTGTATCACGTGTGATTAAAGATACCTCTTTTGCTTTGAGAGACAAAAATTCTCACAATAATCTAAAAGAACACATCATACAAATTCTCTCATAAATCATGATAAAAGAGGAGTTATCTACACTTTTATTTGATGGTGCCTGATGCAACGGTACAGATTAATCATATACCTATTTGAGATGTTACGGTTATGTATCAGATATAACTTATACGTGTTCAAGTTTTGTTATGAATACAAACATATTTTTAAATATAAATCTTTGCATTAGTACTAGCCACGCAATTGGTAGTCAGCGATGTTCAAATTAGAGGGCAAATGTAATTAATTCTATAAACTAAGGGCTTATTTGGGAGAGCTCCGCCAGCTCCAAATCCACGAAAAACAGCTTCACTCCACGAAATTTTACCCAAACGCTCCAGCTCCGCGAAATCTGGATCCACCAAAATCCTGGATCTGAGGGCCAGATCCATGGATTTCATGTAGCTCCTCAAGGGGTGCTCCACCGTGGAGTTGGGTGGTAATTACCCACCAATGCCACTGGTTACACACCCCATCCCACCAAAAGTGGACATTCCCACCAAAACCTCAATTTCGTGGATCTGGAGCTGCTGTACAAGCCAAACACTCCATGGTGGGATCCCAGATCCACGGTGGAGCTGCTCCATGGTGGAGCTGCTCCATGGTGGAGCTGCTGCTCCAGATCCACGTTTTCAGTGGTGGAGCTCTCCCAAACAGGCCCTAATGCGTGGGAAGTGATCCAATGGTCTCTAAAAATTCCAAATCACAATTACTTTAAGCAAATCGAGTGTCCAATTCGCAATCACCCACTATCGTGCTACTGGCAATACTGGTTCAATATATATGTAATATATTTAGGGAGTGTCTATACAACATGTGACTGTTTTGAGGATAAAAATAGTCAGATTTTGAGCCGTTAGATGGAGATCCAACGTCCTAGATCATTTTTTTGGAGGGGGTCATTTTTTTTGGAGGGGGCTTGTATGGGTGGATCCGTTGGATGGAGATCTAACGCCCCAGATCAATCTGACTGTTTTTGTCCTCAAAAATAGTCACATGTTGTATAGACATTCCTATATATTTATTAGGAGATCATTGAAGCACTTGTGCGTCCTACTCATAAGCAATAACATGGAGAAGTATATTTTATGGAACGAGCAAGCTAGTATGAATCAAATATAGAACAATCTTCTTTTTGGAGTAAGTTAACTAGTAATTATGCAGAACTTTTAACAGTTTACACCATATATACATACACTGTCAAAAACACATACACCCCATTTGGATGTTGGAATTGGCCTTAGAATTGAAGAATTGGAATTAAAAGAGGTGGATATCTGCTATTTGGACGTCCTTTGGAATTAGAATTGTGGACCAATACTAGCTGAATTTTTTTTTTTGAGCTCAATATATACTAGCTGAATTGGGAGAACTAATCGTGGGAACCCCTCAATACCGAGCCCAACCCATCTGATTCGGGAGGAAACGTCATCTCGACTAAAAAGCTATGCCTCGACTTGCCGCCCTCCTCACCGGCGACTACTCCTCCCCTCCTCCAGCGGGATTGAGATCCCCTGCCTTCAACGTCACTGCGGCCCCCCTCACCGGCGACTCCCCTCCTTCTCCGGCCCAGTCGCCGGCGACTCACCTCCTCCGGCGGCCCCGACATCATCCGCCTCTCAAGCCGCTCCACCCTATTCCTCTCCAGATCCACCGTCACAGCGTTGTCTTCTCCGTCACCGGCGCCGGCACAATGCCATCTTCCCTATCGCCGGCACCGCTACCTCTTTTCCCTTTGTTGCCGACATCCCTTCCTCTCCACAACCGCCACTCCCGGCTTCCAAATCCGACCACCAATCCGGCCATGTTCCAGCCACCGCTTCGGCGACCACCCAGCAAACGGCCTCTCCGGCCACCATTCCCGACATCTAGGTCCGGTCTCAATTGAGCTTCCTGTTTTGTTTCCTCCCCATGTGCCAATTCATTTTCAAGTTTCATCCAAACAGAAATTTGATTTGCCATGGGAGTTCATTTCCATGTTGTGTTTTCTTAGAACCAAACACAAAATTTGGAATTAGGGACCAATGCCAATTCCAGTTGAAATTGAATTGGGACTCCATTTCCACGAGCCCAATTCAATTCAGATTATCCAAACGGACCCGTAAAAAATTGAAGAAAATAAGCAAGGCATTCGATCATGTGGGCTAACATGATTAATTGCATTGATAGTAAACAGTATTTTTGCTCCAAATTATATTAAGGGTAAGCGAGAGAAAAATAGCAAGACATAGAAGAGAGTAGGGGTAATTAAGTCTAACCATCCCCCACTGGCCTAGCTACAACCTTATTCCAACTATCTCCCCCGGTATAATTAACCCAATTACATTTAACAAGATCTAATTAACAGCAACAAAACACTAACATGAACACCAAGCACGAATAATATAAGGTTATGATCCCATGATTCCAATTGATCTAGCTTCACAAATTAGTAGTAGAAGAAGCCCCTGCTTGCTCACCATGTATTCGAATTGTTGAGGACTTAGAACTCTCAAAAGAAGTAAGGAATAGGACAGGAGGAATGAACAGAAGAGCTTTACTTAGCACACATACACCTTCATATGAAGCTATCAGGTTTCACTAGTATTACAACAACTACTGACTTCCATTTGCACACACGTATATACTAGTGTTACAACTGAAGTCCTTGTATAGCCACTCAAACCGACTAATAGCAACCGACTAGGTTACAAATTATCTATTGAGTACCTATATACTGCAGCAGAAGCTAGAAAGCAAATTATTCTTTTACAACTAATGTAGTCGGCATAGATAGCTAGATAGCAAGAAGATAGCAATAGAAGACACTAGCTAGTAGCTGGTATGTTATCCTTCACATATTACGTGCACTGATTTTTGGCTCAGGAGCAATCCAAACATAGCTAGCAACATCATATGACCACCTAATTAAACTAGAATACTTCAACACATTTTTGGCTCAGGGTTATCTGGCAACACTTAGCCGACTTGCTTCTTGAAACATCCACAAGGACCACAAGGCCCTGGTTATCCATGCATCTAGTAAGGGGACTTTAAGTAAGGCTATCCATGCATCTAGTAAGGGGACTTTAAGTCCAAATTTATATCCGTTATCCTTTTTGCCGGCATCCAGCTCAATAGCTTTAGCCAAAATATCTCAGCATTCAAGAAAATAAATTAATCTCTAACACGAATCACCAAAGCTGGCTTTATCCCTTGCATGGACACATTCAAGCTTAAACTCACTAGTCATAGCATTGTGCTACCAACCTGTAAATAACATACTCCGATCCTTCCATGCATGCCAACCCGCTCACTATACGAGCTTAAGCTAGATTATGGCTTTCTATAAGCTCATCATGGCATCCTGCCTCCATTATTGAAGGGCGACGATGCCGACTTCATCTCTGCCTCCAAGGAGCTGAAGTCGCTGCCACCGCCGCTATGGCGCTCCCCTCTGGCCACCGACATCCCCCTGATGATGCCGCCACCACCGACGCCGAGAAAGTCCCGCGTCACGTCGCCGCCGCCACGGCCCTGGTTGAACTTCACCTCGTGCTCCATGTCATACAGCCTCGGGTCAATCATGGCGCCGCCAAACATGCCCCCGCCATTGCCACCGCAGGCCAGAGAGTTCATCATGCTCTGCATGTGCATCTGGCCCTTGTCGGCCATGGGAGCGCGCCCGTGCGTGATGGAGGGCGCGGAAGAGCCCACGAAGCCGCCGAACACGGAAGCGCCGCCGTTCGAGCTCGTGGTTGAGCTCATCTGCGCCGCTTTCTGCAGCAGCACCGTCGCCGACATCTGCGGCAGCATCACGGTCTGCTCACTGTACATTCCAGCAGGAGCAACTTGGTGCTCACCACCGGCGAAGTTCCCACTGGCGCTGAAAACCGCTGCCGCGGATGTCTCAGAACCTGCACCACCACCTCCTTCGCTGAACTGGTCATTAGCCATGTGTCCCTGACTTGCATGGCCATGACTGGAGGTACCCGAGCTATTGGCACTGTTGGCGATGTAGCCGAGGTTGAACAGACTAGGAGCCGACGACGACGGCCCCCCGGAGCCGTTACCTTGGAGGTCCGGGAGCTGCATGAGTCCGTCAAACGGCTTGCCCTGCAAGAACGCGTGGGAACCGTTCCCGTCGCCGTCGCCAAACTCCTGAGCCGTGCCGAGGAGGAAGCCCGATGCTTGTGGAGGCGGTAGGGGCCGGGAGGAGGAGGTGCTGTACAACGAGAGGAGGTGGTCGAGGCGGGGAGCCATGGCGCAGCCGCCGCCGCCACCGAAGCGGAGGAGGTCCGGGGAGGCGTGATGATGGTATCCGTGCGCGTCCTGGAGGGAGGAGGCGAGGTGGGAGCCGACCTGCGAGAGGCTGAGCGCCATGTTGGCCGCGCTGGTGGCGCCGTAGAGGTGGCCGGCGGCGAGGCCGCTGAGGCCTGTGGGCGGCAGCCGCGCACTCTCCTGGGCGAGGGCGTCGCAGAATGCCCTGTGGCTGATGAAGCTGTCCCTCCTGCATGGACGCATGCATGCATGCAATGCATGGGTTAATTTGACAAGTTACAGCTGGACGATGTGTGTGCACGAGTCACTTGAACCGTGAAATAATGGAGGTTTGCACGTGAAATGATACGGTGGAAATGCAAGGAAACAGTGTGGAGATTGATACAGAAAACACGTGAAGTTGCTCAAGTGCAAATTTTGCTGTCATATCGATCCGTGCAAATCCAATAGCATACTAATATTCTTGTATGAAAGAAAACTGTACCTACGCCTACGGGACAGAATGGCATTTCTGCCGCCCGGTGAGCGGACGGCAGTGTGGCAAGGCCACCAGTGGTAGACACCTGCCGTCCGATGAGAGATGACATATAAGGTTTCACATAAAATTTCATAATTTTTAGAGCTCGTTTGCTGTATTTAAAATTATATAAATTTTTGAGAAATATTTGCAATAGATAAAATTACCAAAAAATTACACTGCGATGTACGTTGTGCTGGGAGGCTGTACACAAATTTTTGTAATTTTTTGAGTTTATTTGGTATATTTAAAAATTCAAACAAATACTAAATACAAAAAATTAGAACAGGTGATTAACTTTGCTAATTTATGTACTAGACGGCAGGCTTACCTGTCGTCCCCCCACTGGGTGGTAATCTACCTACCGTCTGCTGGCGGGGCAGCAGGCGCCTACTGCCGACGGCCTCGCCGCGTGTCGTCTCGTCGGTGTTGTCGCCCGCCCACCGGATGACAGAACTACTATTTTTGCAAATACAATACACATATTACTAGTTTTGTAAATACAATACGTAACAGTGCTAAATCTGACTTTAACTCGGGAGAGACTCCGTGTATGGCGGTGATTTCGAGGAGTATATTGGATTAATATATTGTCGAATGGATCATGTGAACAATGCAACTGTAGCATATTCCACTATTGAAGCCTTTCCACTTAAATAATTTGAGTATTCGATAACTTTAGTAATTTAATTGGTCTGCCCATCAATCAAGTGTTTTGGCCCAAAAGCAGTCAACTTTTTTTTTTATCTTTGGAGGGAGACCCAACCCTCCAATTTTCATCAGCTCTACACATATCCACCCATCCCTAACCTTACCTCCCAATGCACTCCATACCACAGCCGTCGCCACCTCCTGCCTCCCCCAGCGCCGAGTGCATCGCCACCTCGTTGGCGGCAGTGAGGCCTACCCATGAGCCTTCAGTGCCTCCCATTGAGGCTCCTCCGATCAAGCCTCCCTTGCCCACCACCCTCTCCCCACCCCTTTCTCTCTTGCCGCTGTCTTTCTTCCCTGTCCCTGGCGGCTCTACCTTCAGTCATCCCTGTTGTCACCTCCGACAGCAGGAGAAGGCGCCTTCAGCGCATCTACTTAATATAAGGAAAAATGGGGCATTCGGAAGGACGTTCAGCTATGGCACCGATCGTGCATGCTTGAACACAGTTTTGTCAATGGCAGTGCTCGCCAAAGATGCGAAAAGACGTTGCCCCAAAGCATGAATCTTTAATTAGATCTAAAGGTCAGAAATTCGACATATTTCCTCAAGATGATTAGTCGAGTGACCATTCTAGGTCATTGCACATTGTGTTATTGAGCATTTTCTGATGGATGTCAAATCCATATTTTAATTCATCTGTGCTAGCTAGTTCTACAAATGAATTTAATCTATGCTAGATATACTATTTGCTTCACCTGATAATGCCAACGTATATGTATGTTAAAACAAAATGGAATATGACAAGCATGCTAGGGAAATGAATGTAAATTTATTATTTGACAAACAATCATTTTATAAGAACACCTTATTAGATAATTTAATGGTTTTGCAATTTTTAATTTGCCTGATTTTTATGAACTCTATGTTGATTTTGTTGCACTACCAAAGAAAATGTCATCATGGATGGTTTAAAACTGTCATCACAAACGGTTTCTGACCCATCTAAATTTATGTGTTTGTGATAATAGGTGGTTATCACAGACGGCTCTCGAACTATCTGTGATAAGTTACAACACAAACGGTTTTAGTTAAGAACCGTCTGTGATAATCTAATATCATAAACGGTTCTAGTTAAGAACTGTATGTGATAGTTTATTATCATAGATGGTTCTAGTTAAGAACAGTTTGTGATCGCGTTCTCGTGTCCTCATAAATAGACCTCCTTTAGTTCATCAACATTCTCTAATTCCGCTATAAAACAACGCAATCAGAGAATGCAAATGAACCAAAGTAGGCCTACTTATGATTGGCACCATATCTTTGGTGGCTCTTTGTTTAAGTTGTAGGTGCTATTATTTTATTACTTTGATATGTTGTGGTTGTAGGCACGCGGTTATAAGCCTGTGGTTGTAAACCATTGTCGTATGCTGTGGTTATAGGCGCGCAGTCGTAAGCCATGGTCATATGCGCCTAGTCTGTAAGTAGCCATATGAGCCACATTAGCAAATTCTATTAGCAAACGGAGGAAATGACCTACGATGCAAACGAAGACAAGTTTAGAGTGCCGAGGAAGTAAAATGCAAGTTCTTAAAGTAAGGTGGTGGGGATATATCTCCGGCGATGCAAGTTTAGGGAGACAAGATTTACATGGTCGAAACTCTAGCCATCCAACAATTTCGTAATTTCATATCCAACCATTAAGGAAGAGAGAGGAGGGGTGGTGGATATATTACCAGTGATGAAGGAGAGGCCGACGACGGCAGCGTCACAATTGTGTCACGACGGTGACACTACATAAGATATTCTTATGACAAGAGTGCCTTATACAGTGAACCGTGGCGTCACAACCGAAGGCGGAGAAGCTCAGGGGGTAGTTGATTGAGCCTTCTGTTTTTAAGGAAAAATTTGGTGAGGATAAGTGGAGAAGAAGTGAGAAGACAGAAGAGGAGATGAGGAGGAGCGGAGTGGAGGAGGAGAAGTGAGAAGAGGATATGAGGAGAAGAACAGTCGAGTCTTTTATTTTAAAGAGCAAAACCAACAAGATGTGTGGAAAATTTAAATTCGGCGAGAGCAGATAAGTTGAAATATTATCATAGACAATTCAAAAAAATTATCTATGATAAGTACAGATATCACAAACAGTTTTTATTTTGAACCGTCTATGATGAAATGGTTTTTGTTCCAAACCATCTGTGATACATCATAGACGGTTCAAAAATCTGCCCGTGATAAGTACAGACATCACAGACGATTTTTATTCTGAACCATCTGTGATGTGTCATAGACGGGTCGAAATAAAAACTGTATGTGATAAGTAGGTCATTACAGACAGTTCTTTTCATCGCGGTGAACTTAGACGGTCCATCTTGTAAAATCGTATGTGGTAACTTTATCATCGACGGTTTGTGTTAAACCGTCTGTGATGAGGCATCCAGCATAACTCTTTTTGTAGTAGTGTTGGCTTTTGCATAAGCTTTGGAATGCATATGTGCCTGATTTGATTTTCATCCAATGATTAAAAAATGTGACTTATACTTAAAGAAAGCATGATTTAGTCACCTTATAAATAGACATCCCATAATTTAATAGGCGTGTCTATACCTCATACGTATGAATTTTTGTTAGAAGTAAGACAAATTTCCATCCATCAGATCGACATCCTCTGGCTTAAGCATACACATCTTCAAGGACATCTAATGGCGAAAATATTTGATTTACTTCCAAAAATACTCATGGTGATTAGGATAGTTAAATTATTTATCTGAGACACAAGTCAACTATTCCCCCATCCACAAACGTAGGTTGTTATGGGATCTAAGCAGTCAAGGTTTTGAAATTTTGGCCATTAATATATGTTAAAGTATATAAATTGGTTGTATGAAAATAATATTATTGGATTCTTCTTGCAAAATACTTCCATAATATATAGTTTTGTTATTACTATTGTATTATGATAAAAAACCATAGTTCATTTCTTGCGTTTGAGACTATGAAAATGATTTATATTTGTGGAGAGAGGGAGTACTAGTTAGTAATGGGAAGGCAGGCTGTTTTTCTTTTACAAAATGGACATTACGCAAAAGAATTTTATCTGTCTTCATAGACATTACTCTACATTTGAGTCTGAAGTGTAGGATTTGACTAAAACATGTTCATTTCACTTCTGACACACTCAGTGACAGCTCGAGATCCCAGAAACTCATGTCAATCAAGGAGGAAAAAGAGGAAACGAGCAAGCAGCAGTAGGTAGCTTGGCATGTTAGAGCAAGTACAATAAGGCTTAGTCAGCAGGCTATAGCAAATATAATATCAACTAAATCTTATGTGGCAGAGAGAGAAAGGAAGAGAGAGAAGGAAGCTGGCTACTAAATTACAGTTAGCTATAGCACGTAAAAATATGCATTTCACTCTCTCACATGTGGGGCTAAATAGTTATTGTAATAGCTACCTTATTGTATGAACTATTTTTTTGAAGGCTATAGATGAAATGAATAAATGTTATAGCTACTAGTTGACTATACTATTGTACTTGCTCTTATGCTACTGATAGGTTCCCAATAGTAGGAAGCTTCCAAGGAGAAAAGGCAGGCAGAATTTTGTACTAGACACTAGACATGATTGAAATGGGCTAGAACACGCGCGCGCCAAGAGACATCAGAAGACTTTGTAGCAAAGCTCACTTACCCCAAGGAACCAACGGGAGCTCCAAGAAGAAGATCGTAAGGCTATATGCTGAGGTGAAGGAGAGAGAGGAGGAGAGAGAAGAGAGGTGGGCTGTAAGTTTACAGCCAGTTGAAGCACAAGAACCAAAAAACTTTGTGAGAGAAAGGGGTGAGTCATACAACCTTCAGCTGACTGTAAATTACTATATGAATGGACTGATAAGTGGGCTGTAAGTGTCTATATAGCCAATTGGCTATATTATTAGCCTTGCTCTAAGAAAAACAAATAAACCTGTACAAACCTAGCTAGGGGTAGGAGATAGGGTCCCGGTGCTTCAAAATTATTGATGCGAGCAAGGATATACTCCGATCTCCTCGGTCCCGGTGCCATTTCACGTGTGAACAGTTC
The DNA here is from genome assembly GCA_017311315.1 of Dendrocalamus latiflorus. NCBI lineage: Eukaryota > Viridiplantae > Streptophyta > Magnoliopsida > Poales > Poaceae > Dendrocalamus > Dendrocalamus latiflorus. The sequence goes on from CM029639.1 coordinate 11,173,562, forward strand.
GTTAGTGCCCTGATCTCCTTCTATGCTCCCGTACCGACGTACATCACCCACCCCACCTGGTGGCCTTCTCTCTCTCCCTGTGTCTCTCACTCTTCCACGGGCAAACGAACCACATAAACAGTCAAAGAGTACTAGTAAGTACCGTAGTAACTATCCATGCATTACGCAACACTAGACATTCTTTGCTCATTCTTCACCAACACCAAGAAGCGTCGCACGGCAATAGGGCAATAGAAATCTCACGCATGCAATGCATGCAGAAACGTACCCATGGTGCGCGCGTGGCATGCATGTCCTTTTGGCAAGCCATGCATGCATGCATTCGATCAGCACCGACACGACGCTTAGTAGTATTATGTGCGTAGAACAGAACGTACCGTGCGAAGAGCGTGCCGCAGTCGCAGCGGTACTCGCGTGTGCCGCAGATCTTGGAGTGCGCCTTCCAGTCCGACTGCACGGCGTACAGCTTGGAGCACTTGTCGCACTTCCACTTCTTCTCGCCGTGCTTGCGGCAGAAGTGCTTCTTGATGCCGGTGAGGTCGCCGAGCGCGCGCGCGGGGTCGTGGTGCACGCACGTCGGCTCCGGGCAGAGGTACACGCGCCGCCGCTGCACCTGCGCCGGGTTCTTCTGCTTCAGCTTCCACGGCAGGTTGTGCCCGCGCCTATGCAGCTGCAGGTTCTGCTCCCGCTGGAACCCCTTGTTGCACACCTCGCAAACGAACCGGTTCGTCGCCAGCAGCGTCTTCGGCGACAGCGCGACCACCTCCGCATCCGGGTCTGCGTATACATGTGCCATGCACCATAGATACATAGACGCACTTCAATTAATTCGCTCAATTAACCATGTCTATATATATCGACCAATTGATGTAAACTAATCTTAGTGGCTAGCTATAGTGAGTGGTAAGTATATACTAGCACACAGGACGATGAATGGGATATGCATGCTTAATATTTTTACATATAGAAGTACTTACTAGCTATGTGGTAATTAAGCTTGCAGGATAGGAGTACAGTGGTTAACATTTTGCGTGGAAAAGGAGAGAGGAGCACTATACTACTAATGATAGGGAAAAAAACGACGAACACATGTTTCTTACTACAAGAGAATGGCCCAGTGAGAGAGAGTAATGTGGCGATAAGTTAGGCATGCATGATTAACTAATGGTGGTGGGAGCTAGGAGCTAGTACTGGTGTTGGGTTAATATGAGGAATATTTTTATTCCTTCGGTTTGGTGAGGTAGGGACAAATCAAGGCAACGGAGGGCAGAACATTTGCATGAGACTTTCGAGGAAGAAAGAGGCAAAAGGGTATTTGCAGCAAGAGATATAGGGAACAAAGGAATTGGCATGGATCGTGTCATGGGCCTCATGGCCCCTACTTGCATATCTCATAATTGGTAAGAGAGAGAGAGAGAGAGCTGAGGGTGAAGAGAACAGCACATATACATGGAATCTTGAAATTTTTTTTGTCGAATTTGAACTGATAGTACTCGTGACTCGTGACTATGTATTTAAAGGAATTTTAATCTATCTACTAAAACATGAGGCTTCAAAAGAATAAAAAGAGTTGGAATGATCTAGAAAGAATTAGGTGCATGCTCTCTAGTCTCTACTCTTCAACGAAGATATATAATTCTTTCAGGTGAGAATATATACAAGCTTTAAATGAAGTACGAGTGACCAAACACATGTGACGACCAGTTGCTTTGGATCGAGGCAAGGATATGGAAGAAATTCAATGTGCAAGGAAGAGATCTAGAGAGAGAGAAATAGAACTGAAGAAGATATAGGACCATTTCATGTAATTTAACTCAAGTGAAAACAAATCTGGGACTGTAATACGACTCCCTTTCAAAAAGACATGGTTTTCTATTGGGAACGAAAATTCCAAAATCAAGAAACAAAGACTAGATAGAGTAAGGTCGATATATAGAGAAACTATGCATGTGCATCTCAGAGTAGCAGCTCTCTCTGACGAAAACTAGCTCCCATCAGATCCAAAGTAAGATCAGTTGGGAGATGATATGCACCCTGAAACAGAAAAAGGGTACTTGCTTGGATTACCTGGTAGGTTTCTCTTCTTATTCACTGGTGGCGCCGCCACGGCCACCTGGCCAGACCCGGTCGCAGAAACCGCCGTCACCGCGTTGGGCGGTGCCACAGGAGGCTGCTGGTGCTGCTGCGCAAGCAGCGGCTTAATATGGTCTTGTTGGTCGCCATCCCTAATTCCAAATAACGCTGCCACAAGCGCGGCTGATGAATTGGATGCCATTGCCACTCAGATGTATCCTCGAAGCTACTGTCTCAACAACGACGGGGAAGCCTTTCCCTTTTGGTAGTCCTTGTTTCTTGGACTAGCAAATTTCCCTTCACTATAACAAACAGTAGTTTCCAAGTGAGACATAGCAAGAACAAACTCAAGCAAAAACCAAGATTGACACTACACAACATGCAAGAAGATGTCAGAAAGTTCTTTCCCCAGCGAGGAGGGAAATACCCAAGGGGAAGAGCAAAAGGAGAAAATTGAAGGGGAGAGGCATACCTATCTCATATGTGTGTCTGTGCCTGGAATATAATCGATCTGATACAACAAAGGAATCGACACGAAGTTGGAAAAACTCCAAAAAGGGTTAGGGCTCGTCCGAGATAAACAAAAGAACAAAGTGTGCAGTGAAATCCAAACAAACAGCTCAAAACAAGTAAGAAAAAGCGGAAGAACGAAAGCTTGCAAACACCCAAACCCACAAGTATATAAAAGAACCAAAGCAAAAACGAGAGCTTTGTTTCTTCTCTCTGTCTCTCTCTCTCTCTCTCTCGCTCTCTCTCTCTCTCTCGTGCTGCTGCTACTCTCTACGAGGAAGAAGAAGTGCAGAGGAGATTATGGAGGAGGCTAAGAAGGTGGTTGTCTGATTTCTTTCATTTCCTTAGTGGTTGTCTGATTTCTTTCGTTGCCTTAGTCATACTTCCCCCCCCCCCCCCCCCCCCTCTCGCTTCCTTTTTCCTCACTATATGCTTTTCTGCTATATATTAATCAATTTCTAGCTCTTTTACTCCTTTTCCAAGGCCTATACGCATACCAGGAAATACGTACATAGAAAGGTAAACTGGTAAAGTTTCTGGGTACAGCTTAGGGAAAGATAGGATCATAGGAGCGAGTGTACAGTGGTGGGATGGGGGCATTGGCCAATGGGCCGTGCCGGGCCAGCACGGGCCTGGTCCGGTAAAGCCCGCTTAATAAACGGGCCGTGCCGTACCAGACTGCGGGCCACGGTGCGAGCCCAGGCACGGCCCGAGGCCGTGCTGTAGCACGGGCACGATTACGGTTTAACGGACCGTGCTAGCTAGCCCGGTCAACCCGTTAAGCTGAAAAAACAGAGAAAAATAAAAAAAATGTAGAAAATTAAGAAAAATTGTAGAAAATTAAGAAAAAAATTCAGAAAAATTATAGAAAACTGTAGACATTGTTAATCACGAAAATAATTATTTTCAATGACATAATAAGCTTTATTAACTTATTAAATTACATGGGATGACTGCCTTATTAAAAACTTTACCAAGTAAAAACTCAACTTGAGAAAACCTTGGTAAAAAAAAGAGTACAGCCTATAAAGCTCATTAGTGACTACATGTGAAGAAAATATATTGAAAATCCTATTCATTGCTATCTAGATATAAATTTTCAAAAGATTCTTCTAAATCTCTATTATCTGCACTATGTTGGAGTCTTGATTCAGCTTGTTCCCAGTCTTTGACGGTCAGAAGGACTTCGACCATCTCGTTCGAGAGACTTGTTTGTTACTCCTCGATTATTCTTCCAAAAAGACTGAAGGCTGACTCCGAGGAGACTGTAGAGACAGGAATAGTGAACACATCCCGCGCTAATATGGATAGCACTGGATATGATACTTTCTGGGTTTACCACCATGAGAGGATGTTCAACTCCTAGTTGTTGTTTGCCTAAATACACCACTAAATCGAGGGTTATGAGCAGTCCTAATATATTTTTGAAAAGCATCACACTCACCAAAATTTAAAGGTAAATCTTGACAAGCAATTAATCTACAAAAGGTCCAGCAGAAGCTGGATTGATTGGACCCTGCGCCACTAGGGCCGTCGTTTCTTCTGCCTCTCCAGTTTGTTGTACATGTGGACCTTCTGCGGATGGATATGCTTCTTGAAACGATTGCATATCCTCCGTCGAGAGGCCGAATTTGGAGAGTTGAAAATCGTTGTTCTCCATTGAATCAACTGCAAATTGAAATAGTAAAGAACAATTAACTTACTATTGAATCAACAAATAATAGTAAAAAATTAAAATAAGACAGCACTATTACCTCCTTTGCAGCTCTCACAAAAATCTTTGAAGATTTTTGAATTTTGGGAATTTTGCCTGAATTTCTCACTAATTTTACCAGATTTGCACAAACACTTTCAAATTTTTCACAACTAAATAGAGAGATAAGAGTGAGGTTTGAGGTATGGAAAATGGAGCCCAGATGCCCCCCTATTTATAGAAAAAATTCAGATTTTTTTTCGAATTTTTTGCTATTGTTTTTGAATTTTTTACCACACAACGGTAAAAAACGGCTATATTTAGCCGGGCCATACCATGCCGTGCCGGCACGGCCTGTTTACGACCGTTGGGCAGGTCGTGCCGCGCCCTCGGCCCAGGCACGGCACGGTCCAACGGGCCGTGCTGGCCCGTCCCGTTAACAATCCGTGTCGTGCCGTGTCGTTGTCGGGCCGGGTCTACAGTACCGGGCCGCGGTGCGGCACGGGTAGGCCAGACCCATTTGGACAGTTATAGATGGGGGGAGGGGGTTTGAGAAGCCAAGTTTCTTTTTTTATCTTATGGGTTATGGCTTATGCTGTGTCTTATGGTTTTTAGATTAATCGTGAGAGAGTATGGAGTAACAAAATTTTATGTGCGATTTTGGTTAATGTAAATAAAATCGTTATAGTGTACATTACAATTAATTTGTAGACCTTGTCTTGAAAAAAACTTTATTTAAAAGCTAATTATTATAAAAAAAAACTAAAAAGTAGCTGAGGATTGGGGAATTTTTTGTACGGATAATCCATTTTTATTCGAAATTACAGAAATATCCCCGCGGGAAATTTTTTTTTACAAAATAGGCTCCAGTCGCCCAATGGTTGGGCGACTGGAGCCTTTCGCCCAACTCAGCAGCAACAACTGAAAAATCTCCCAACCGTTGGGCGATTAATTGCAGTCGTCCCACCATTGGGCGACTGGAGTGCAGTCGCCCTCCCATTGGGCGACTTTCATGCAGTCGCCCAATGGTTGGGCGACTGCACTCAGGCCCCCATGAATGTTTTAAATTTTGTCAATTTTGTAGTTTTAAACTGATAAAAAATCTGCTGGAGTTGAAATAAAAGTTTATGTTCATTTTATATTGTAGATGTGTAAAAAATTTTGGGAAATTTTTTTTAGGAACGATTGACCGTAGAATGATCAGTACATACAATGGTAAGTGATATTTTGATGTTACTGAGAATTCGTGTCTCTGAGCTAGGATTGGGTTGAGGAGGATCGACGGGCCCAGCGGTCAGATTATCATAGGCGGTTCTACATACAAACCGTCTGTAATATTTTCTATCACAAATTTTATATACCGATGCAATATAAACAACTAATCTGAAAAGATAATATAGCAAAGTTTTATATGGCTTATATATACTCATTTGAAAGGTTTTGATGAGATCTACAACTTTTCTGTTGAAGTAAAATCCAAATTTCAAAGGGAAGACCAAGAGAAAGGGCAAAAACAAAAACCAAAAACTTACGACACAACTTTAGGTCCAAAGATGACCAATTTTTGGGGTCTTGGAGAGAAAATGATGCAAGCTGGCCTTTTTTTGGATCGGGCTCGTTGTTAGCTTTCCAACGAGTACAAGAACGTCGAAAATGGACACCGTATGCAAAAGTTATGCCCGTTTTACTCAAGGTGTGTCGGAAATGGACTCGAATTAGTTTCGGCCTCAATTGAAACTACTATAACTTTTGATCCCGTGGCCGAAATTGTTCAAATTTTTTTTTGAGGCTTTTGGATGTATGAAGAACACCTCCACCAATTTTCACTATTTTTTACGAAGGTTTAATGCACTTTCCAAATTTCGGCATAGATGGACTCTTTCCTCTCTTTTTCTCTCTCTTTTATTATAACTCCACCAGATTTTTTTACCAGTTTAAAACTACAAAATTGACAAAATTTAAAACATTCATAGGGCCTGAGTGTAGTTGCCTAACCATTGGGCGACTGTATGAAAGTCGCCCAATGGGAGGGCGACTGGATGCAGTCGCCCAACGGTGGGGCGACTACAATTAATCGCCCAATGGTTGGGAGATTTTCCAGTTGTCGCTGCTGAGTTGGGCGAAAGGCTCCAGTCGCCCAACCATTGTGCGACTGAAGCCTATTTTTGTAAAAACAATTTCCTATTGGGTATATTTCTGTAATTTCGAATAAAAAATGGATTATCTATAAAATAATTCGAGGATTGGGTCCACCGTGGGAGCTTACCCCTCCGCTCATACACATGCACGCACATACATGCACACACGACACATGCAACATGCACACGGTTGGATTTCTACATCACTTTATTCACCTCCAGATATATACATATACGCAAACACAAATATATATATATATATATATATATATATATATATATATATATATATGAGAAATCATAGAATCTTACAATATATCTACACATCATAATTCACCCACTTCTATGTAGACCGTATGTATTGCAGTAGCTATGTATTGATAAAAAAAACTTCGGAATGCATCGATCATCATTTTAAACATACGTACGTCTTTAACAAGTTTAGCCATCTCATTAAACTTGCGTGCATGTTAATATATACTCCCTCCGGTTCAACAAACATGTCCTTAGAACTCATGCAGTTAAACTTTTGAAACTTTAGTTACCAATATATTTTTAAATATTTAGATTAGATACATAAAAATTATATGTGTAGATTCGTCTCGAAACATACTTTCACAACATTATAATTTTATTGGGTTTTATAAATATATTATAATAGAAATTAGTGATCAAAGCCGCGTTTTAGGACCGTGTTAATATCCAAAATGACTTATTTTTTTGAACTGGAAAGAGTACAACATAAAACTTAATTAGAGAGGTTGTGGCATGTATATATATATCTAGTACATTGTATATCTATTTCTTTTTAAACTGAAGGCAAGAGCTCTGCTATTCATTTCAAGGAGAGAAGAAGACAACATCGGCCCTGAAGGGGATACACCGTAGACAGGGAAGAGTCCAGGAAGCACCACAAACACTAGGCTAGAGGCAAACACCAACTAGCACCGCACAAAATACCGACAACACTCTCTCACATAGTATCACCCACAACAAGAAAGGGAGATCACCGTGCCGCCCGCTGCAACTCCCTGCTCGAGCCGCCGCGGTCACCGACACACTGCCTACCGAGCCGCTCACCCAAGCGCGACCATGACCTAGGTCCCCTCTCACTTTTTTTGCTGGCCCCCTCGGTTTCAGAGAAGATTCTCCAAAAAGTAAACTAAACTTATATGTACATCAAAGGATTAATCCAATGAAAAGCTTGTATCAAGGGCATGTAATGTATAATAAGTATAGGACCGGCAATAGCAACAGAGGGGATGAATAGTGTGCTATACAAATCGTCTCCTAAGTATCTAGAAATCTTTTACTCTATTAGCTAAAGAGCTAAGAAGATCAGATTTGACAGCCTAAATCTAAGTAACAACCTAAAACAACAAGGTCTCACAGATTCAGCACCTAACTGTTTTGACCGCTCTAGATGCATATTCTGGTTATCGCCAGATCAGTATGTCTTCAGAAGATGAGGAGAAGACCACATTTATCATGCCATTTGGAATATTTTGCTATGTCAAAATACCATTTGGTCAGAAAAATGCCAGTCTGACTTTTCAACGTTTGATGCAATTGACCTTTATACATTAAATGGGCCAAAAATTGGAAGCCTATGTTGATGATGTAGTCGTCAAAAGCATCAAACAACATAATCATATTTCAGACCTGGAAGAGACTTTTGACAACCTCAGAAAGCATCGCTTGAAACTCAATCATGAGAAGTGTGTGTTTGGAGTTTCTTTAGGAAAGTTGCTCAGATTCCTTGTTTCAGCAAGAGGTATCGAATCAAATCCTGAAAAGATTAAGGTCATCGAGCAGATGCGCCCTCTGACCATGAATAAAGAAGTTCAAAAACTCACTGGCTATATGGCAACTCTAAGTCATTTCATTGCACGTCTGGGAGAGAAAAGGCTTCCTTTCTTCAAGCTTCTAAGAAAATATAAGGGTTTTGAATGGTCGAAGGAGGCTAACGATGCCTTCGAGGATGTCAAGAGATATCTTATGAGTGCTTCTATTTGGTTTCTCCAAAACCAGGCAAGACACTCTTAGTATATCTATCTACCACGCCACAGGTGTTAAGTGTTGTTCTCATTGTAGAACGTGAAGGCATCCAACAACCAGTATAATATGCAAGTGAAGTCTTACATGGGCCTAAGGAGCGCTACCCTCAGGTCCAAAACCTCTTATATGCCCTTCTGTTGTCTTTGAGGAAGCTAAGGCATTATTTTTAGGTGCACAAAATTATTGCGTCATCTGAGTTTCCCTTAGGAGTGGTACTTTAGAACAGGAAGTAGCAGTATGCATGGCCAAATGGTTAGTTGAACTTAGGGAGTTCGACTTCCATTTCATGTCCTAAACGACTATTAAATCCCATATCTTGGCAAATTTTATCGCCAAATGGACAAATCCTAAACCTGTTCAGTATCCCCAATAGTACGCTTCCCATGACCAATGAATGATGTATTTCAATGGGTCGCCTACACTAAGTGGCTCGGGGGCTGGGGTGATCCTAGAATCTCCCACGGGAGAGACCTTAAAGTATGTCATCCAATTACTCTTTCCAGCAACTAATAACGTGGCTGAATATGAAGGTTTGTTGGCTGGCATACGAGCTGCTAATTCGCTCAGGATTCGTCGAGTACTCGTGAGAGGGGACTTTCAACTAGTCATGAATCAGGTTGACAAAGAGTATCAATGCTCGAGTTCGACCATGTCTCAGTACTTATTGGAAGTCTGGAAGCTTGAGAAACACTTTTTTATTTCAAGTTACAGTATATCCCTCGGAAGGATAACTTTCTCACTGACCAGTTGGCTCAAATAGCTTCTTTTTTATCACAAGTACTACCAGGAGTCTTCTTGGAGCAACTCCAGAAGCTGTCTCTGGTCGAAGTACCAGAGACAGCATCCCTAGAGTACAAGGATACTTAGATGGCACCCATTTATGAGTATCTTTAGAAGGGTTCCGTACCCAACAACGATCTCGAGGCAGATCGTATATCCCGCAAGGCCAAGATGTATACCTTGGTTGATGGGGTACTCTATAAATGGAGTACTCAAGAGGTTCTCATGTGGTGCATATCGCAGAATGAACGATTACAACTCCTTAGCGACATACATGGGGCATCTGTAGAGCGCATGCTTCCTATAGAACACTGGTCAGTAAGGCCTTTCGACAGGGTTTCTATTGGCCAATAGCCCTCAATGACGCCAAAGAGTTGGTTAGGAAGTGTGTACAATGCCAGTTTCATAGCAGGCAAATACACCAATTGGCTTAAGCACTTCAAACAATTCCTCTCTCATGGCCTTTTACGACTTGGGGGCTCAACATCGTAGGACCGTTCCCAAGAGCACCGGGGGCTTCAAATTTCTTTTTGTGGCTATTGACATGTTCACGGAATGGATCAAGGCTGAACCAATGACGGAAATAACAACAGAAGCTGCAAAGAGGTTCATGATGAGAAGTGTGATTACTTGATTTGTAGTACCAAGTTCAATAATTACGGACAACGGTAAGCAATTTTCGAGTGCAAAATGTCAAGAATTTTGTGACAAATTGGGTACCAAACTTTGCTATGCCTCAGTCACCCATTCTCAAAGCAATTAGGTAGTTGAGTGAGTAAATGGCTAAATAATGCAAGGAATTAAGACTCGAGTCTTCGACCAGCTTGTGAAGCACTCGGGGGCTTAGGAACAAGAACGTTTTTGGTATTATGAGCAATTCGCACTACTCCTAGTCGGGTAACAGGAGAGACTCCATTTTTCCTAGTTTTTGTGGCTGAAGACATGCTTCCTCTGGAACTAAAGATCCGGTCAACAAGAGTCAAGAGCTTCAGTGACTCCAACCAAGAGCAACTTCGAGCGGATGACATCAACCTGCTCAAAGGGAAGAGGAATCAAGACTTAATATGATCAGTAGTCTATCAGCAAGCCATGTGTAAGTACTATGATCATAAGGTCCAACCTCGTAGCCTTACTGTAGGTGACTTGATATTGAGGAAAATCCAATCCTAGTCTAATCAGAACAAACTTTCCCCTAAGCGGGAAGGTCCTTACACCATGGTCGAAGTCACATGAACAGGCTTTGTACGACTTACTATGGAGGACGGCTAGATTCTCTCAAACTCTTGGAACATCAATGAACTGCGTAAATTTTACATGTAAACATTTCTACTCTTTCAATAAATTTTCAATTTTTTCAATCTTTATTGTCGAATGTTCAGTAGAGATTCTTTTATGTTTGTTCGACCACTTCTAGCACATTTAATTTATTTAACTGATCGGATAAGGGAACACCATTAGCTGAAGTCCCTCCTCTCTAAATGTGGTCCTGCCCAGTAGAAGGTGTTTCCTAGTGACGAAACGTTCCTGATTCTTGCTATCAGGATAAAACAATTGAGTTGTCTATGGAAATGTTGAACATATGTACGAGAAAGGAATCCTAAGTGTTTATCCTCTTATCATTTATGTCTTTGATTCGATTAGCCTGGTCGAAGGGAGGTAACATCACCTAGCTGGAGTCTCTCCTCTCTGCACGTGGTCTTGCCCACTAGAAGGAACTTTCTAACATCGACTCATTCCTAACTTTTACTACCAGCACATGACAAACGAATTTGACAATGATGGTCGGACGAACTACATTGCTCTCTGCATACTCTACTCTGTACTATTTGCTTAGTTTATCCACATAAACTAAGTACTCTATCTCTTTTATTTTCTTTTTTGTCTTACGAGTACTAACTACTCAACAAAATGAATTGTAGGAAAAAGACATAAATCTTTCATCATCCAAAGGTACATCTTTACAAAGTTATCAGTTACATGCTACTCTGAAAAGGAAGGAGAGCCAAGTTGCATCTCTTTGGCAATCTTTTGACTAGTTGGCCTTACTTCTTCGATTAGGCGAGCTGCTTCTTCCGTAGAGCAACTAAAGTTATGATAGATTAGGTGTAGGTTAAGTTTCTGGTTACATGCCTTGAGTTTTGCCAAGGCATAGCTTACCGTGCCTTCGACCGCATCCCAAATTGACTTTGCCTGATCGGTCTTCAGGGTGAATAGATGCTTTTATAAAGTTTTCACTTGTAGTCTGATCATACTCACATGAGCGGTTATGGTGTCCTCGTAAAGACTCATTTTCTCCACACCAAATCCGCTGAGTAGATTGTTGAGAAGTACAACATTGTTGTGAAGGATTGCCTTGAGAGACATTTTATTTTGACCATAGCTTCTGCAAACAGAATAACAATGGTCAGAAAATGCTTATCACAGGACTAGTTAGCATAACTAGTCGAAGGTGAAGCTTTTCTTACCTGCTAGTCGAGTGTTAAGCTTATCGATTTTAGCTTTGTACTCTTCTTCCAATAGTTTTATTTTCTGGATAGTCTCTTTATTGATACGAGTAAGTTCTCTAATCACCTTGATCTTTTCTTCGACCTAAGTTTGGGATTTACTTGCTTCAGTCTCTTTTTCTGTCAAAAGAAAAGAGTAAGAGGAACACTAGAAAGACAACCAAATAAGTAGTCTTAAGTTCAGAACTTACTATTTATTTTCTGTTGCAATGTTTTAATTGTGAAATTAGCCTTCATAATGGTTATCGATTGGTCGATGTTTTCTTTCTTTTGCCTCTGTGTATTGGCCCTCTCGTAGTCGAGTGCAGCAACTAAAAACTTTGCGTCGCTCTTAGACCTGTGAAGGTTAAAAGCAAACATGAAAGTCTAGACAGTTGATCGAAATAGAGTTCAACTACATAAGGCAGTAACTTACCATTTTGTTGTCTTCTTGGAGAGTTCGGTATTTTTCTGTCATAGGAGCATGAGTTGTTTATGGTATTCAGCTATAATTACCATATCTTCTAATGCTCTTTAAACAAAGGAGGATAGTGAGAAACTAGAATAATCCAAGTACGAATGTTTAAGTACTTGATACTTACATTCACGCTCCCACGAGCAAACTTGGCGAGTACCCGCCTGGAGTCTTCAAGTTGTTTGAACTCATCAACCTTGTTCACCACGTTCATCATCGGAAATATTCCCATTGTTTGGAAGATCTTTTGAGTGTGGAACTTGGCTTAGAAATCAATCAGTAGAAGATCCCACTACAAATACAATGTTAAAAATTGCAGAGAAGAAGTTAGGTTGTTCTTCTTCCTCTTCTTCTCCGACTGTATCTTCTTGGGAACGAAGAGGAGCATCCTCGATGCTTTCCTCTCTAGCATGGTGGTCGGAAAGGTCTCCAACCTCTTGACCAGGTATTCCTACCATGTCTATTTCTACTTCAATTTCAGTCGCTACAACCACTTCGGTGGTCGTAGTCTTTGTAGCCTCAGCAGTAATCTTTGTTGTTGCGATCGTCGGTTCTTCGACCACCATCTCCACCATGTCTTCGACCACAGGCAGAGTTACAAGGGGCTTCTCAACAGAAGTGTCTTCAAGCAGTGGGGAAGCCAAGCAATAATCATGAAAAGTAAGTCGGCATTTAAGAAGACATAGAGGTGAAATACTATGTTCATGGTTATGTTTTTTATACCTTACTTTAGCCCCCTTTATCTTGAATTTAGAAGAAACTTTTGTTGGAGATTAGTTTCTTTGACTTCTTCTCTTTGACCATGTCTAGTTGTACGAGAACATCTTTGACCGTGTCCGGTCGAAGGTCTAGAGCAAGAGTTAATGCTCCTTGTCCCACTTGTTTCTCCTGGTAGTCGAATCTAGTTTCAACCACCTGGATGGCAGTCTCCTTTTCGATCACACGTTCTGCTGTTGCAGCTGTCTCCTTCATAAAAGATATAAAACTTTTTAGTTTTCCTTTTCGAGTTGCTTTATAAAGCCTCGCGAAGCGCCTACTGAGTGAGTTTTAGTATCGTAGTAGAAGGGTACCTTGATCTTAGGAGTCAGTTGCTCTAGTATGGCTGCAGCTATCTCATCTGTAGCACTCATGTCCACAAAGAATTTCTTGATGGGCTAGTCGGAGCAACAGGAGGAAGGATGACAAGAGGAACGGTAGCACCTGAGCTCCCCTTCTTCTTGTCAGTGGCTTTTGTCAACTGAAGCCTCTTGGCCGGAGTAGCCTTGGCTTTCTCTGCCACATTTTCGATGACCATCAGTAAAACCCCTTTGTCATTCTGATGGTTATTCATGCCTACATTCTATGAAAAGGAAGAATACTATTTAGTCGTTCTCTATGACATTATAGTCCTAAAGACGATATCGGTTTTTTTATTACCTTTAGGCATTCTTCTCTCTCTTTGGTGGATATGTCGACCAGGATACGAGCAGCCTCCACTTCAAGCGATGGAGCCTTCTCGCAAATGAGCTTGACCCGAGCGTCAATTTCTCCCAAATCAAGATCTGTTCATATAGATAAAGTGGTTAGTACACATTGCTAGAAACTTAAATCTAACTATGAGCACGGTTGTTACTTACTCTTCTCGTAGTGTCTAGTTGTATCCTTGCCTCCTGAATACATCCACATGGGATAAGCTCGTTGCTTCAGGGGCTGATATGATGGGTAATGAAGTCCTTCACCACGTGCCAGCCAGTGAGTCCTTTGTCTCTCAATTTTCTGATAGCTAAGATGTAAGGGGCTATCCGACTTAGATCTTTTGGGACCAAGTTCCAGGAAGTGTTCTTCTCATCACTCTTCCCCACAAAGGAAAGGTTGTTTTCCCTGGTCGTCTTCCAATAGAAACACTTCTTCTTCCAATATGGCCATGAAGATCAAGTGAATATTTGGATGTACTACTCCATCTTGCCATCGTGGAGCTTCAAACTGCAACTTTCGACAATTCCAGTTGCCAGCTCACATCGTAGTAATACCAAAAGAGCTCGAGATCTGAAGGAATTCCTAGATAAGCCTCAGACAGGAACACGAATACAATCAACATGGTAATTGAATTAGGAACCAAGTTCACTAATTCGACCTCAAAGTGTTCGAGTACAATCGTAAGAAAAGGATGAGACAAAGACCACACTCAAAGTATACCTAGAACACTAGGATTTGCCCAATCTCCCCCAATGGTCAGTTTTGTCCGGCAGCTTTAATCCATCTGATGAATTTTCATGGAGAAATCTTTTAATCCATCTGATGAATTTTCGTGGAGAAATCTTCTTAGCATCCTCCAATGCCCTCAATTTCACACTATCCATCTCCGACATCGCATAATTGAATGATGGCTTAGTCATTTTCTCAAGTGGTTGGTTTGGATTTGGAAGAGATTGAAGGAAGAAGACGACTTGGTTGGCGGCTAAAAGCTTGAAACATATTGGAGCGAAAGGGGAAAGTAGAAAAAATATAAAGTTACCCTAACGTAAGCTTTTTCAACCGTGTGGGTTATCCGTCTTGGGAATTGAATGGTTATATCGGAAATCGATCCAAAGGACAGATCGGTGGAAATTGATTGGAATTTATTAATTCCTCTATTTGATGTCTGTCTGTCTTTACAACTCAAGCGAAATTAACTTATTGACCAAGTTTGCTTCTGAATGATGAGAGTCGAAAAGACTTTATTTTCAAACATTTTCGTCTACGACCTCTTTCTCAAGTAAGTTACTTTTATTTGAAGTTAAGGGATTAAATTACGAGGATATAATAATCCTCTAATTATTATATCATTATATTCTCAGAGGATACCCCTTAACGATAAGGGAGAGATTTCACAGGATAGTCGTAAGTCTTACTACGACTACTCCCTGGTCGTAAGTTTTTCTATGACTACATAGTCGTAAATCTTACTATGATTACTCAGTCATAAATCTATCTACGACCACATAGTTGTAAGTTTTACTACGATTACTCCTTGGTCATAAGTCTTTTTATGACCACATAATCGTAAGATATCCTACGATCACCTCGTAGTTGTGTGTTTTTCTGCAACCAACATATTCCCAACTTCATTGTGGTCTGACAAGGTGGTTAGAACATGCACTTGTTCCTAATAATTGCACACAATCTCTCTGTAACAACAACCGTCGCACGGTGAATGGGCCACTACGTCTCTCTAACAGTACCTTCCATTAGACGGTTATCACCCAAAGCGTTGAGGTATCTTTTGGTGCGGGACAACGGCCACCGCTTCATCGATTATATAAAGGTTGACATCAGAGAGGAGGAAAGGGAGGGATTGCATTGGGTCAGGAGATAGTGCTAGGTATTTTTGCATTATTCTTAGTTGTAAACATCTTTCTAAGTAATAGCTACATAGGACGTAGGGTTGTTATTCTCCCAGAAGAAGGCTCAAACTTGTATACAAATTCCTATGTCTCTAGTCTGCATGTCCATACATTGAGTCTTCTAGAGTTTCCCTAAATCCAAACTAATCATACATAAGATTGATATTAAAACATCGACAACTACTATGAACCGGAATGTAGTGATGTGTGTCGAGTCATTCTTAGTAGTTGCCTATGAACCTAGATTGTAATGCCGACATGTTGCTCTTTCAATAAAATAATGGTTTGTAATGTAACTTTCCACGCATTTCAAATTAATTTGAGTCTTTATGGTGTGCTAATATGTCCTTTTCTATATCTCTTAATGTTACTTTTACAAGAAAACTAACATGTTCTTTTCTATACTATGGGAAATGGCTGCTTTTGTCAGCGCTCAATGACCGGTTGAGGTTGGAGACCAACATGTTTCACTTTCACGCTGACAGCATGATTAAGGGGTAATGGTAAGCATGCCTCCCCTTTTTTAGGCCAAAGTGACAACACTACAACTAGCCTTTTTCCAGAGCATGACAACATACTATGACCTTTTCAGTCCAACCAAAATGATTACATCTTGCCCCTTACACAACATAACTGCATTAAGTCTGTTGCCCACATCCAAGAGACCCTACGAATTGTCCCATGTAAGGAACCCACATATCTCCATTGCAATCTTGCAACCAAAACATGGCAGACAGGGCTGGATGCTCAAGGCGTGGGAGGGGACAAAGCGCACGGGCTGGGTTTTGAGGTCTTGACCCTTACCTTGAAGACACAAGCATCTATGTCCTCTAGACCCCGACCCCCCAAGCCTCGATCTACCGCTCGAAACCAGTGAGTCCTACACTCCTAGAAATCCCCCCCATGACTACCCACATATTCCTGAGCCTTGGCCACAATGTAAGCACAACTAGATGCGGTGGTGCAGGTTTTTAATGACAACACACACCTATACTTCCACACAAGCATCGCTTGTAGTCACCTCATCTTGCTTGCAGACCATGGATTGCAAGTTCATCGAGTTGGTGGATCATTCATATCCAATACTTGTCTAGGTTTACATCCACACTCTCCTCTACCTACAAGAGTTGAGAGAAGAGCTCCAGACTGAGAGGACCGGCAATGACAAGCTTCGCATGTAGAGGATCAGGGAGAGGAACAATGAGGAGGTGGTCCACCTCGGCAACGACTACCACCTGAATTGTTGCCGTGCCAACCCGAGCTGTAATTGAGCTTGCCACTAGCATGACAACTAGCCATGTCCTCATCATCGTGATGACCACCATTCCATGTGGGTGGCCTACGATGTTTCATTTTTGCATTAGGTGCATTCCCCCCTCAAGGTCAAATAGACCTATGTCCATCAATGTCATTTCTATTCAACAAGACCCACACGTATCTTAGATGTAGTTCAGATTGATGGTCCATACATGTTGCTATTTGTATCGTACAAGAAGTGCAATTTAAAATTCCATAAGGTGAGCCATGTTTGTGCGCAAAGTTTACTGGAATTTATAAATACGCGACACATTTTTGAGTGAAATGACAACATGCACCAGTTGTTCTTGGTGAATTGATAGCATATGGTAGCTTTTCTCAGTGAGTTGATAGCACACATGAGCTTTTCTCATTGAATTGATAGCACGCACCAGTTTTTCTCAATGAGTTAACAGCACACACTAGCTTTTCTCAATGAGTTGACAACACTTACCTGCTTTTCTCAGTAAATTGATAGCAAGTGTCATCTGTCCTAAGTGAATTGAAAACACGCACTAGCTTTTTTCAATGAAGTAGTCCACGACCAGACACTATGCACTAACTGCCTATAGAAAGGGGCCAGACTCTACGACCAGAGCAACACTCCACTAAAGCTAATTGTGAAAAGAGGGGGAGAGGGGAGTGAGAAGAGAGGAGAGGTAGAGGACGTCGCTCCGCCGGGGTTAGATATGTCAAAATTCAGGGAGATGCCTCGAAAATAGAAGTGGGTTGCCAAGAACAAGGGATCCTACCCTGATAATTCTTGCAAAGATGCACCCATGCCACTAGAGTTTCCACGCCCATAGTGTAACTGCGGTAATCCAGTATAGATCATTCAGTCAACACATCTAGTCACCGCCGTCGGATGCACGACACGTACAACGATAACAATGTAAGTGAATGTCGCATATTGATAAACCACATTACATATTTCATTTCATATATCGCTAACCTTCTCCATGTATGATGGTAGGCGACAGAGCATTGCTACTTCTTTCAATGGATCGACATCCTAGAGATGTATAACAGGTATTCATCGAGTAAAAAATATATGCTTAACTACCCAGCAGCATCCGAGAACTTCACCCGTTGAAAATCTTACACCATTGGCCCCCGAAACCCCTGCTCAACGGAGGTTATTTTAGACTAGGACAAGCTTGTACATGTCATAGAAATTGCTTACTAGGCGGCCATTATGAAGGCCAAAGCCCGCAGGAGAGACAATTGAAAGGCATCAATGGACCCAAATGTATAGGACATGTGACCGCAAATCTGACTTCTTTTCCATCCCAGTGTTTTCGATTCCAAAAGACGTATATGTATCTTAACTATAGTTCGAGTTGATGGTTCATGCATGTTGCCATTTCCATTATAGGAGTAGTGAGGAAAACATATGCACCTAACCCAACTCTTGCGCCATGTAATTCGCGCATTCATTACAAAGCGTTATGTCGGGCTTCAAATGTTAAATTACTTAATGCAACGTAAGGCACACTAGTCAAATTTGAACATTAATAATTAGCTATTATTTCAAGACTACTAAAAACACAAAAAAAAATGCAAGATTTTTTTGTAAATAATACTTTTTACTAACAAAATAATATTTCAAATATATATTATTTAATAAAAATGGTTAAATGAGGTAACCTGCCGTGCGAGGTATGCTCCTGTCGTGCTCACGATTGCGGTAGAGGTGCTGAGCCCCCCAGGCTCGGCAGAAGGGTACTATTACCTGTCGTGATAGAGAAGCTCAATAGGTAACATGTGTCATCTGCCGCTGTTTCCGTGGTCATGAAGGAGATTAATTTTTATAAAAAAAATACATTGGGGAACGAGTTTTGAAAAAAAAACACGCTACGACACCAAATATGCAATCAATTCCAAAAATATCAAGAGTACTAAACCTAGGCTAGCTAGCGGCATGAGCTCACTGTTTGACTTTGGTCCACATTACTAGCTTTTGGCTTAAGGTTTTGGTTATGATTTTTGGATAAAATTGTACTATAACAGCTGGTAGTTTTTTTAAGAAAAACAAGAAAAAAATTAAAAAAACATTGTATCGTCACAAATAATGCAAAGAAATGAGCAAAAAAAGCCGAAAACAACCTAAAAATTAAAATAAGCCAAAATTAAAAGCCAATATATTTAAAATACCTTCTAACTTAAATAAATCAAAAGTAAAAAAAGAAACTAAAACCATTCCGAGCAGACACCACACGGACACAACAGTTTCGATACAGGGCCTGTTCTTTTCGATTGCGGCTTATGGTTTTTGGCTGAAATTTTTGAATTTTGGCTGTTTACGGTACAGGTTACGGAGAGACAGATACTCACTTGCGATTTTAGCTGATACAGATGTTGGGCTTTTAACGTGTAGATCGTTTAACTTGTAGACCCTGTCTTGAGAAAATACTATGTTTTAAAATTAGATACTATAGCAAAAATAAAAAATCATCAGCTTTTGACTTAAAGAACAGGCCCACAACCTTGGTCTTCCCAGGTAGCAGCAGGACCGTGAAGACACATAAGCGTGCGTGCGTGCCATGCATGCCGGCTCAAGAAGTGATCTTCACTGGTAACCGTGTGAAATTGAAAGCGCGGAGATCGACGGTCCGTAGTCCAGTATGCGACTGCATGTATTTGTTTAGATGCTCTTTCCTTCCTTTTTTTTTTTACCTAGAGGGCTATAATTCGTAACTGACGATAGTTTTAAAATTATTTAGATTAACCATATAAAAATTATATTATTAGATTTATCTTAAAAATAATTTTATAATTTTATTAGTATATTTTAGATAAAACTATTAAAAGTAACTTTCATAATCGCATCTTAAAGACCTAAAAAAACGTAAGTAAAAAAAGATCTCTGAGACTATAAAAAATAAAAAAGAACATAAGCAAAAAAAAGAACTTAGACGTATCTGTCTCCTTCCGTCGTCGTGTGTCGGCGTATGGCGTCACGGCCTTCAACTCCTGCTGAAATTTTGTGTTTGTCTGGCGCTGTCTTCTTCTTCTTCTTCTTTTTTTTTTTTGCGATGAGAGTACTATCGATCCATGGGTCATGCATACTCCATGATGAAGCTATATTGTTTATAGCTAATGGTGGCCATAATCAAGAAATCATTGCTCATATTAATTATTTGCTTGATTTTGACGCGGTTCTCGTAGATATATGCCTGGTCCATATGGAGTACCACGGGTTCACGTGCACTCATTACGCTCATATAGTTGTTTTGATGCATGGACCGATGTGCAAACGTTGCAAAATGTAACTATGTAAGGTATATTCATTTTGACTAAGTACAACAAATAAGTACAGTAATAATTAAAGTTTACTGGCAGTGAAGGGAACAATGAAAATGAAATAAATTATTGCCTTGCATACAAATTGATACTCCCTACATTCATAGAATGTGACCTTTTTAATTTTTAAAGTCAATAAGATGTCACTTTGATCAGTACATTTTATAATCATATATTAGAAAACGTTATAAAAATTATAATATTATGAAAATAATTTTATGGCATTTACTTGTATTCTATGTATTGTAGACAATATATATCTTTGGTTAAAATTAATATGACTTGACTGCACGCGTTCTAGGTGTGATTTTTTCCCAGAGAGTACATGTTTTTGTAATAAAACTGAAACATCACCTTATGTTACTGTAACTCTCTATTGCAAAAGTCCATACATATAGAAGCTGTACGATGTCACATAATTTTATTGGCAAAAGAAGTTTGGCAACTTTTGGTTGCCAAATTTTGGTTGGATGCGTTGAACTGATTTGACATGGATGTGCCGCTGATTCGTTGTGAAAATTTTGGTAGGATCATGTTTTTGCTAGCGTCAATTCTAGTTCATTCTCTTACCAAATCATGACCAATTAATTTCGTGATCAAATTTTAGTAACGCTAGATTTGGGTACAATTTTTATTTTGCGGGGCAAATTTTTTGGCACACATTGATAAGGCAAATTTTGCATAGGCCAAAGTACAGCCCCATAAACCATCGATAGCCGACATGACCATATGCAGGCGCACTACGTTGGAAAATCACTAACACTACTATAGAAAGCCTAATACTAGACGTCAAATCACAGACGATTTTATGAAAATGTCTGTGATGTACACTATTACAGACGGTTTTAATTTGGAGACCGTCTGTGGTATTTGTGGCGGGAAAAAGGAGTATCACAGACGATTCTTACCGCTGAACCGTCTGTGATATTTCAGTATCACAGACGGTTTTATGAGTAAAATCGTCTGTGATACGTTTCCCGCCTTGCAATCCCTCAAAATTTCATATTTTCCCGCTTAAGTCCGAGTATGATGCAGTTTTGAGACACCTTTAGTAAAACGGGCATAACTTTTGCATACGGTGTCCGTTTTCGACGTTCTTGTGCTCGTTGGAAAGCTAACGACGAGCCCGATCCAAAAAACAACCCGCTTGCGGCAGTCGCCCTCCAAGACCCTGAAAATCGGCCATCTTTGGACCTAAACATGCGTCGCAAGTTTTTTGTTTCTATTTTTGCCCTTTTTCTTGGTCTTCCTTTTGGAATTTGGATTTTGCTTCAACTGAACAGTTGTAGATCTCATCGAAACCTTTCAAATGAGTATATAAGCTATATAAAACCTTGCTATTTTATCTTTTCAGACTAGTTGTTTATATTGCATCGGTATATAAAATTTTGTGCTCTAATTCACAGACGGTTCTATATATAGAACCGTCTGTGATATTCATTCATCACAGACGGTTCTATATATAGAACCGTCTGTGATAATCTGACCGCTGGGCCCATCGATCCTCCTCAACCCAATCATAGTCAATAGAAATTCATCAATCCTCACCCCACGGATCGTAGCTCCGCCTCTCCGTTCCCGCGCCAAAAATTTCGAACTTCCGCCTCTCCCTCCCCTATAAATATAACCAAAACCCATCCTCCTTGCTGATCCCCTCTTCCTTGCTATCCTCCTCCTTACTGTTCTTCTCCTCCTTGCTGTCCTCCTCCTCCTTACTGTCCTCCTCCTTGTAGGCGACGCACAAATCTACGGGAGGCAAGACACCGCATAAGCAACTAGCTCGTGCCAACCGTGCAGACGCTCAATCAACGCCGATGATGGTGAGCATCAAAGACATCCAGCTCATGCGTTGCATCAGGGGCGAGAAGGCATAGAGGATCTTTGCTTTTTCTCTGTTCTTGTTGTGTAACCTGCTCGTTGTTTTGGTATATTGTAATGGTAGGCTCTAATCTTAATAAAAATGGATGTTTTATGTTTGTGAAATGAATTGAGATGTGAATTGGATGTATACATATACATGTTGATCTGCTTGTTTCAGAGGGCATGGCTAGCATTTCCTGAGGCTAGCCAATAAACAGAAATAGGTTTAGGAGTAGAAGTGAATATCACAGACGATTTTTAGTTAAAAACCGTCTGTGATAGTTATAATCACAGACGATTTTTAGTTAAGAACCGTCTGTGATATTTGCACCACAGATGATTCGAAAACCGTCTGTGATGACCTCGTATTATTACTGATCCATAAATTCAGACGGTTCACAAAATCGTCTGTGATGACGTTTCGAACCGTTTGTGATGACCTTTTCTGTAGTAGTGTAATCTAAGACCTATAGATTTCGACGATAATTTTTTAGGGGGTATAAAAAGACACACATAACTCACATATATTACACTCACATATATATCACACTCACATCGTATGAACGTGTACACATGTACGCATCTCATATATATACACTAGAAACTTAAACGAAGGTCGCAACATCTTTGAAGTATAGGAACATATTATCCTACTTAACGCATAGATATATGTATGTATCTATAAAAATTATTAATGAGTGCACGGATCGATGGAACCAAATCACAGGTGGGCTGAGCCGACATCTCCGCTAATTGAGCAATGCTCAGTTATTGATTTCGACCGACAATTGTATATACTTGTTATGTCATGAAGATATGGATAAAAGAACACATGTGATGTGAGCACACTGGCTTTTTGTGACATTTTTACAATCTTTTCGTGTCCCTACCTAGCCTGATGGATTTGCCAGCACGCGTCAAATCGCACGGAATGACTTTATTAAGCCGGCAATTGCAGTGGTTAGATGAAAGCTATATATGACACTATAGCTTTTTTTTCAAATTTGATTATGAATGTCTATTTTTATAAATTTGACTCTCTCTAAGTTCAGCAGTCACGATAGACGACATGAGTCACCTACCAGACTCTCGTATCACGGTAGATTCGGAGCATCGTGGTACCACCTGCTGAGCTCAAGAGGAACTCGGGAGGAGCACCTGAACCTGTCAAGCTACCCGTGTGCTCGGTAGACATCTACAATACTCATTAGTGCTTAACTTAAGCGTGCTTTACACTAAGTAAGCCTCTTAGTGGAACTCGATAGGTACCTACCGCGACGCGGGAGCTCGGCAAGTGACACGTGTCGTTTATCGTTGCTTTCGTTGTTAGAGAGTAGATCAAAATTGAAAATTCATGTATTAAGAACTAGATTTGAAAAAAAACATGCAGGGCCACTTATGCGATTAACTCGATTAGATGCACCAGGTATTTGCCTAGTCAAACTACGGCCTTTTTTAAATCGGACCCTTCGCTGTCCCAACCGTATAACACCAACTATAAACAAAAGCTAATTAAGTTCAAAAACCTAATGAAATCTAGAGTACATATCACTAGCCTAAGCAACGAGACAGCCTATCTTGACGTACAAAAATATATAATAGTACAGTATTACTATAGGTGGGTTCTTTTAAGGTGTGGTTTTGGCTTTTAGTTTATGGTTTTTAAATTCTAGGTATTTGCGAGAGACAGTACTTAGAGGAAAACAGTCACATACGATTTAAGTCGGTACAGTGTCCAAAAAAATCTACCTGTGGACTCTGTCTTAAAAAGATATACCGTTTAAAAGATAATTACTATAGTAAAATATGATAAGTCAAAGTCAAAATAAAAAAGAATCTAGTCTGTATAAAACCGGAAGCATTAGTAGTTACTTGTCTGGCAACTAACAGTCGTACGTCGCTGAGAGATCACGGCTTAACCTAAAAACATTCACTGCGTGCTTTGGGAAGATTTTTTTAGACCAAAGTGTAGTAAAATAATAGTAGTAGTGTCACGAACAGATCCCGTTCCAAGTACATAGGTGTTTTAATCAGCTGAATTTGATAATTTATGGCTGAAGTTTTTATCTTTTGGTTAAAATAATATAATAACAGTTGAAAGAAGTAAACTATTGTAACAAAATTTGAAAAACGAATTTTGAAAACCATGAACACAGAGAAGATGATGAAGATTAGTCGGCAGCTTTTAGAAGCGACTTAGGAAAGCTGTTTTTAAAATAATTTAAAAAATCGTTTTTAAATATCGAGATATTTAAATCAGCGTCTATCTCCTTCAAACCGAAGAAAATTGGTCCTACCACGACGCGGGACTAGTCCTGTGTTCCCGTGTGAGGAGGGAATTTGGTTGTTTGGTGTTATGCGTCACGATTATGCCGCCTCGTTTGGATTTTACCGGGTGGCGAGAGAAAGCGGTTGCAGAGAGGAATATGGCTGCCGTGTTCGCTCAGTTGGGGTTGGGCCCGCCCAGTCTATGCTGAGATTCTCTCCGTTTCGGCTGCCTTCTTTGATGGGGAAATGTGAAACTTGCTCACTGAAGATGAAATTAGGGTTGTCCAGTGCAACTTATCCATATTCAACTTCAAATAATTTTGCCAGCATTTTTGTGTACTCGATCACTGGCGTGCACGTCACTCATAGCACGAGAGTTCGGCTTAATTAGGTGTACATCAAGAGGAGACCATTTAATTTAGGGGACAAACAGAGAGACACACAACAAACGCGCCAAAAAAAGGTCTATTGGAGATATGTACCGTATTGACCTGAGCCTAATAGGGCTTGCAGGTAAGAAAGCATTTTCTGAATATTTAGTCTGATACACTTGTCAATGAGCTTGACCGTGCTATTCTACGAGGTGATGGGCGCGACGGGGACTGAAACTCTGAAAGGGAGGAGAGGGATTGTGATATGCATGTATTTCTGGACCTGTGACCTCACTGCAGTACGCCTTGGTCCCGTCTCCCTATCCTCTCTCTCTCTCTCTCTCTCTCTCTCTCTCTCTCTCTCTCTCCGAGAGATGACTACATCGTCTCTACTCATCCTGGAGCTATTCTCGGGTATTCTTCTCAAGGTTGATATACGGGACGAAGAATCTGGGAGGGAATAATAAGGGAATAAGAACCTGTCGTCCCTCTTTCAGAGAGCTTGCAGAGGAAGCCATGCAAACACCCCAAAGGCTGGCTAGCTAGTGATCATGTCATGGACGTCACTCTGCTCAGTGCTCAGTTCATGCCGATTCTTGCCAGAAATATTTTTGGCAAGGGAAGGGCCTATCGATCCAGCGCGATTCCTTTCTGACTTGTTGCGTTATTGCTGGGTTGCCGCCTCTACTGCATACGTACTGTGTGCACATAAATAACTGGGAAATCTATGTATAATGTCTATGAACTTTTTAGATTACAGAGCTTGCCACATAATAAATGGAAGGCATGACGAACAACCATTTTCGTCAACGGATGTCTGAGGATTCAGAAACTCTGGAACAGCTGAAAATTTGAAGGATCGTATTTTTGTGTGATAAACTATTATTATTTTAGATGAGTAAAAATTTAGAATTTATAAATTTGTATATTTTTTAATAGCTTGTAAAAATATATGATTTTGAGAAATGTAGGTTATAGGATGATTTGATAACCTATGTCAGTAGTTATAGGTTGTATGAGACATGTTATTGGTAATGTGGGTCAAGTTGTGAAGAATTTGTGCCTGAAAACAATTTATTTGTCTTTGGATGTTCAGTGTCGCTTGAAGTTAACTATAGTCAATGGCGAGGATCGGGCTACGCTTATGGAAGAGCCGAGACTTAAAACGATTAAGAATGCCGGGTGAGGTGATGAGCTCAAACATAACATGAGAAAGGTGGTCAAATGGCAGGTTTGCACCATGTGGCTTGGTCGGTCCAAATAAGACGTGGTCTGGTGGAACCAGAATGGGAGATACTTGCCGACATATGGCAAACTAATGGTACACCTACACGCAGTGGCGGAGGACGGGAAAAAATGAGGTGGGGCGGATCTATACCTGCGCGCCGGTCGCCGGTGGCTGCCGCCCGCCCGCCGCCGGCTACGCCCAGGCCAGTGGCTGCCCCTTCCTCTCCTGTTGATCCGGCTCCGGTGCGTCGGTCTCCTCGGCGGTGGCTGGGTCGGCGAAGCCGAGGGCGGCGGCGGGTGGAGCGGAGGCGGCGAGAGGGGCGAGGGGGAGGCGGCGGGTGGAGCGGAGGCGGCGAGAGGGGCGAGGCCTGTGAGGGGGAGGCGGCGGGTGGAGGGGAGGCAGCGAGAGGGGCGAGGCCTGTGAGGGGGAGGCGGCGAGAGGGGCGAGGGGGAGGCGGCAGGTGGAGCGGAGGCGGCGAGAGGGGCGAGGCCCGCGAGGGGAGGTGGCGAGAGGGGCGAGGGGGAGGCAGCGAGAGGAGCGAGGGGGAGGCGGCGGGTGGAGCGGAGGCGACGAGAGGGGCGAGGCCCGCGAGGGGGAGGCGGCGGGTGGAGCGGAGCTGCGGAAAATCAAGCCCTGGCTCAAGCCAGGGCTTGCCCTATCGAGCGCTCCGCCGCTGCCTACACGTGACAAGCATGGTGATTGTTTGCAATGAAAGGAGATGACCGGGTCAAGAAAGCGTATTTTGGTAGTTTAACCAAAATATCGGAAACTATCTTAAAGCAAAACCGCAGTACTTGAGCAACAATTGGGAGAGCGGTTTAGGCCAAAGAGAAGCTAAGAATATCAAATTGGATTAAGGCTAAGGACTTAGCGGATTCGGACTTATGCGCTTTGAAAAGCGTACATAAGTATGTGAGTTAAAACCCGTGCGTGGGAAGTTATTGGATAGTCTCCACTGAGGGTTAAATGTGGCTGGCTAGCACATCTATTTAAAGACTTGGGATGAAGACTTGTGGTTAACCATCCAATCATCCTTTTTTGAGACCAAATGTTCATGAGTTCTAAGTTTAAGGTTGAGAAAAGTTGAGCTCCGTAGTGTGCTCTCTTGTCCTCCAAGTGAAGTGGCTGTAAAATCTTCATCCTCAAGTAGTAATATATCAATCTTTGTTCATCATCATGAATATGTTTTGTGTTTATTGATTTGTTCTTGATGTAGTTGGTTTTTCCTCTTCTCTTTCTCCTTCTTGATCCTATTGTATCAAGAACGTGCAAGAGATATATATAACTTCTGAAAATCAATCTCCACCCATTTAGACACTTGGTTGGCAAGTTCATGAAGAAACTTGGTTTTTGCTCTTTTGGGTCTCTCCAAATGATTTCTTGATCTAATTGTTTCTACCTCAATTTCTTTGGTGTTCTTGCTTGCTGGAACATGTGGAAACACATCTAGAGCCATATTGGCCATCAGTCACCCATAAGCAAGTCATATTCACCGTTTGTGGTTTTTGCTCTGCTTTCGGTGCAATCTGCGTTTAAACAGAAAAATATCAGAACTCTGGCAATGATTTTCTTGATCGTTGATTGAAATAAATTCCTAACATTCTAGAGAAGGTGCATAGCAAATTTTAAGTGATTTGAAGTTTTGGTTTAAGAGTTAGCTCATTTTTAGGTTTTAGTCCTGTTATAATGCAGCAGAGCTTCACAAACCAAAAGATTCCAATTCCCTAAAATTTTTCAGTTTTTTTGTTGAGATAGATTCTTAAGGTCATGAAATAGTTTTAGTTTTAGTTCAACTTTCAAGTCTTTTGGATTGACAGATCAAAAGTTTTATAGTTTTTTGGATTTGAAACTGTGTTGTTTTTTTACTATTTACAGGCTAAAATCACTTTGGTAGTGAGAATTTCTGGATTTTTTTTGTTTTTTGATCTTCATAGTTTCTCATAGCTATTGAAGTGAAGATTTAGAGAAAATTTGAAGGCACCATTTATCTCATCTATTGTTATATCGATCCTACAAAATTAAAGTAGACGTGTTCAAATTTTGTTTATCAGCTCATACATCACGAGATGTGACATAGCTAGACTACTTGGAATACTCTTTGACCATGAAGTTACCCTCAACCTTAGAAGTCCATGACGTTTCGGATGTGGCCGAAACTGCCAGCACCAGCAGCAGTCAGCACCTAGATATCAACTTGCATATCTTGTACTAGCATTTTCTTGATTTCTTTCTTCAGGACACCGATCTTCTCATCAGCAGGATAAATCGGCTCCTCCTTTTCTTCTCTGTTCTCCCCGTTTCACGAGAAATTCTATTGTATCCCAGTGGCACAAAGGCGTTTGTATCACAAGCCAACCGGTCGTTGACACGTGGCATACACGTAATAAAAAATATTTTTTTACTGTTTTGTACTGCACCAAATCAATAAAAAAATTTACTGTTTTGCTACAGTAGAAAACAGTAAAAAAATATTTTTTATTGATTTGCTACAGTACAAAACAGTAAAAAATATTTTTTGTTACTTGCATGCCACGTGTCAACGGCCGGTTGGCTCGTGATACAAACGCCTTGTGAACTGTGGTCTAATCGGTGGTCTAGTGTGACCGGATATTAGGTGGCGGTCAGATAGTCAGAGTGGTATGATCGATTTCTAGTTGACGATTGTTTTTGTCCAAAGAGTGAATTTTGGTGTTGATTACGTGTAATTGGACTGACTATGGTTGGCAGTCAGACTGGGATGGGTTGGCCGGTGTGACCGGCATTGAAAATACGGTCACAATGGGTGGCCGATCAGACCAGCCAGTGTTGGTAGGCTAACCGAGGCTGTCCGATTAGCATGGGAAGAGTGGTCAAACCGGTGGCTGAGGCCAGAAATCAAGGTGAGTTGAGTTAAATTGGTTTGAGGTTGGTTCATGGTTTAGGAGCTATGAGGGTTTGTGTTGCATTGCATCATGCATAGTTTTGACTAACGTGAGTCAAGTGCATGGGACTTGTAGTCGATATGGTTGCTTGATCTTTAGATGTGCAGATGGATTGAAAAGTATAGTGGTTGGCAACAATAGACCAGGGCTAATGAAGAATATAGACCCATCATTATGAGTTAATGGTAAATTTTGGTGTTAGTGGGGTTGACAGGTTCCCTGGTAAGATTAATGGGTTGGACCCATAGGGTTGTGCTAGTTATTTAGAGGGGGAGGAGAGCAATGGTAGCTTCAAGAATTTTAGGGTTTGGTTTTTTCTCTATCACCTTGTCTCCTTCCATAGTTATGAGAGAAAGAACTTGAGAGAGGAAACGATGGTGCTTTGGCTGTACCTTGTAATCATCTAAGAATATGTAAACCTCATCCTCCACTGAAATAGATCAAAGGTTTTGTCTCAATTGGATTTGTGTGAGTTCTAGCCCAATATCTTGCTTAAATTAGCTTGCTAGGATAGGTGAGAATAGGTCTAAATAACCTCATGACTTGGATCACCGTGAGCAAGAAGTAATTTGAGATTTAGAGTTTTTGGTATTTTTGTGAACTAGATTTGATTCTCTTCTATTTGGTGAACTCAAGCCTAAGAATTTTATGATTCTTGATTGGTATATTCCTATTTCCATAAACAAGTCTCATGCAAAATTTGAATATGTTTGGATGAGAATTGGATAAGTTCTTGAGATTTGAGCTTTCAACCCGAGAGGTTTCATGTCTGGGAATAAGGGATAGGTTGGACCAGCCCTAGACCTGCGGACAGACCAGCCTGCCGATGTGACCAATCACAGGCAGGTGATCTGACCAGCCCAGTGTAGGAGGTTGCTAATTTAGTTGGCACTTGTTTCTAATTTTATTTTGCTTAGCCGTATTGGTGCAATCTGAACTTGGTAACTAACATAGTCACCCAGGTGAAGATTTTGAATACTTTAAGGGGAAAAGTTCTATTAAGCATTCACTGTGAAGCATGTTTAGAATATCCTTGGTTCAAGGATGTTGTACAATTAACAATCGTATCAAGTTGAGATTTAAATTTGTGAAAGTTTGCTAGTTCTCAGATTTACTATCAATGGACAACGGTTTGACCGGCCTGCAAAGGCTATCTGACCACTGTGCAAGGGTGGTCAGGCCAGCCGGGGTGGCAATTTGACCAGTGTCTAGCATGACCAGATTTTAGGGGCCATTGGACCGTTGGTTTGGTGCGACCGGTTTTTAGTTGTCAGTTGGTTTATTCAGAGAGGTGCTCGCTTGTGTGCACAAGAGAATCAGAAACAGTCCAGATAACCAACGGGTGGCGGTCCGACTGGAGTTGGCTGAGTGGTCAAACTAGCAGGGATGTTGCGATTTGACCAGCTCCCCTGTTATCAGGGTTTCACTTGTTTGACTAGCGCGGTCTGACCGGTCGATCAAGAATGGTCATACTGACTGTATTTGAAAATACCTTAGAGTTTTTGGATATTTGTAGAAAATAGTCATGGGTTGAGTTTTGGAGTCCTAGGTCATTGCATTCATGATGCATGAAGTATGTTTGGACTAATGTGGGTTAAATTGTGAAGAACTTGTGCCAAAAAAAATGACTTCTTGGTCTTTGATGTGCAGGGAGTTGGAGGCAACCATTGTCGACAATGTGGATCAGGACTAGGCTAAGGGATAAGCTAGGGTACAGTCAGGGAAGCTAGGCGAGATTATTGGGCTCAAGCATGGCATGAGGAAGACAAGGGATATTGAATGAAAAGTCCAAGCAATGATTCTTCGAATGGTGCGATCGATGTAAGTGAGGCGTGGTCCATATGTGTGTAACATCCTATTTTCCACTGCTTTTTGAAGTTTTTAAAATAAAAATAATCATTTATATTTTTAAAAATTAATTAAATCTTAATATGAATTTTCATAAATTAAAAAGATTTAATTAGAATAAAATAAACTTTAATTAAATAAAACTAGTTTTATTTGGGTTCCTTGTGATGCAAGGAATTTTTTTGCATTTTCTTGGTTTTTTATATTTATTTGCTATTTTCTAAAGCTTAATTCGATTTAATTCAATTTATGAAATTTGGAAATCTAAAAAAAAATTGGATTTTGGATTCAGGACGAAACCCTAATCCCTAGCCCATTCTCTCTCTCCTTTTCGGCCCGACCCATCTCCCTTGGTCCAATCCGTTCTGCGCCTTAGCCTGGTCTGCCATCTCCCTCCTTGGCCCAGCCGCCAACGCCATGCGTCGGTCATGCTTTCGCCTGAGCGCTGCATCTCCACCATCGCCATTCCCAACTTCAGCAAGCAATCGCCAAGTCCCTATGGTTCCTTCACCTTTGTCGATCAGCACACAAGCTTCGTCATCTTATGGGTCACCTCTCCTAAAGACCACCGGAGCAGGCTTTCCCATGGAACCCATTTGTTTTGCCGCCTAACCCTCATCGCCAGTCTTCTCCATCGACCTTTGGTCCCTACACTAGATGAGATCACATCGCCTTACTCCCAGAAACACAATGCATGTTTTGCCTTCCCTCAAGGAGTCACTCTCGCCAGAGTTCATCGCCGCCAAAGCCTCGCCACCGCACTCTCTCACCGCTGACCACCACGCACACCTTCCCTAGCCAATCCAAGCTGTTATGAAGCTTCTCCATGCTCTAGTGATGCTCGTGGTGACCTCACTAGACCACCACTCACCGTCGTTCATCGTTGCCGGTGATGAGCAGCCGTGGTCATCGATCCAGTCCAATGTGTCATCTCGGGTGGCAGCCACATCAACACACTGTAAATACGTGGAAGCCACGCCAGCCTCAATTGCCACCTCATACCACAGCAAGGCCCACCACATCATCAGCCATGTTAGATGCCCCATCACCCTCCATAGGCTGCCATGTCATCACTTTTGCATGCGTGTTAGCCACATCATCAAGCAACGTTAGCCCTAGCCACCACATCACCCAAAACACTAACCGTAGACTTTCGTTGATTTGGTTCATAGTGAACTGTGTCTCTGACATTGGACCCCACATGTCAGAGCACCATTCCATAGACCCAGTTCACCGTGAACCCATGAGCTCAGCCCGTAGACTTGGTCCACGGACTAAGGGCCCACTTGTCATCCTCTAAACCTTTTTTAGGATTTCCTTTATTCCAAAAATCCAGTGGGCCCCACCTACCAGTCTCTAGCCTTTTATTAAATTAATTCTAAAGGAAATATTCCAGAGAATATTCTCTTTTTCC
The DNA here is from genome assembly GCA_017311315.1 of Dendrocalamus latiflorus. Lineage (NCBI taxonomy): Eukaryota > Viridiplantae > Streptophyta > Magnoliopsida > Poales > Poaceae > Dendrocalamus > Dendrocalamus latiflorus. The sequence goes on from CM029639.1 coordinate 11,205,643, forward strand.
TCTCAATTTCACAAATGTTTCGAGAGCCCATTCTTCTCCGTCCTAACTCCGATTGACCAAATGCTTTTTTCAAAATTCATCTAAAATTAAGCTCAATATTTTAGTTCTAGTTTTTTTTGATTTTTTTGGATTTTATTCAAATTCATTTATGTATAATTCGCTTTCTCTCTCATTAGATAGCATCCTCATAGGAGCAGAAGTAGGACCAGAAGATCAAGATTAGGTAACTGAGTAAGACCAAGGTAAGTCAAGACCTTTGATTGTGTTGAACATATTATTTTTAAATCTATTATTTATTATTTTATTTTAAATTATCGTGCATTTCCAATTTATTACAAACCTTTGTACCCGGTAATTATTGATCAAATTTGATTATTCCCTCTATTGATAATATGAATACCATGATTCCATTGTTATCATAGGATGTGTAACTATCTAGTGATACAATACTAGTATCCACATGGGTTGCACATTTAGTATGCTTAGTCATGCTTGTAGTACATTGGGCTCATCATCACATGCTGATTAATTAATTAATTTTGATTTAATGAGATATTGAATCATGATGATCAACCATAGTTATAAAATTTGAATACTATGATATGGGTAGTGTCATTGATGTTGGTTATACAAAATGGTTTTCACTTGGACGAGTGATCATGTAATAAAGGGGAAGTAAGGTCAACACTTTTTGGATGTGGATGTCTCGCCTGAGTATTGTCTAAGGACTCAACTTTGTGCGCCATTAATCTAAGCCTTACTATACAACCACATGTCCAATAGGGGATGGACCTGCCTAATGAATTTATGATGTTTCAATTTTGGTTTCGCTGTTGAGATGAAAGTGGGTATCGGTTAAACATTTCCATGGTGCAAGAGGGGACCCTCCGACTATGTGGTCAACCTACTCAACCATAAAACCTTAGCCGGCAAAACTATGTTGAGATTGAACATTGTAAAGGCTTTATCATGATCTCTCTATCATGCACCAATGAAAGTGTGTTAATTTAGTAGCCACATGAGATGATCATGTCTCGTGGGTAAAGTTGTGCAACCTCTGTAGAGTGCAAAACTATTCAAATAGCTATGTTCCCGGTCATGAACAATACTCGGTGATTTCATACGATGGTTGGATTTTTCCTAAATCTTGGTTCGGCTAGAAAGTAAGTTGGATGTGAAGTGAATGGTCAGTTCACTTATGGTTTATTAAATCCTTGATTCTTTACTAATTTATTTAAGTCAGTTTCATAAATGTGTTTTTAATCTATTTATTGTGTTTACTCTAAATTGTTTCTTTATGCTAAATAATCACTTAGCCATCATTTGGTGAGTCTTGCATCATTATATATTGCATCTTGTTACAAACGACTTGCTGAATACTCTATGTACTCACGGCCATATTTATAATTGCTTAGTTTTTGAAGAAGAGCCATATTAGACAAAGGTACCTAAAGGAGGATTCTTCGATGACTACTCAGATTAGGACTTCGCTTCTCAGTCAATTGCCTGTGGGCATATCGAATGGCCATTGTGTTTATCTTTATTTTTCTCTGCTAGATTTTTTAAATCCTTTAGGCTATTATTTGTAAGTTTGACTATAAGATCGCTACTCTGATAATTAATAATATTTGAGTTTTTTTAGTTAATCGTGATATGGTCGATATTTCATCTATATTTTTATTATGTGCACTAGCGTGACGTAAACTAGTGTAAAACGTGCAAAGAGTCCGGATTTGCATATTCGGGTCTTAACAAGGTGAACCTACACATTGCAAACATGAGATTGCTTACAAAGGAGGAGATGGCCATAGACTAGGCTCGAGTAAAAGGGGAGGTCCACAGTGAAAGGAAGTGTGTTTTGGTGTGGAAGCCAAAATACCAGAAACGATGATGGGATCAAAACCGGGCGCTTGGAGGGTTAAGGAGGCATTGAAGAGGCTAAGTGAATGGAAATTTGCTCCTTAGTGAATTTGGGCTTATGCACTTTGAGAAGCATGCATAAGTCAAGTGTTGAGTGTAAAACTCGGTGTGTGAAGGGTTAATGGGTTTTCCTAGTTATGCTAATGGATAGTATCCATTTGGGTTAGACATGAGCTGATTGCTCCATTTATATGAGTGGAGAGGGTTGAAGGTATGTTGCAAGGATGAAAGGCTAAACAACCACTCATTATTTAGGGTTTAAGAGATAGACTTCCTTAGAGGGGAAGTTTTTGGGTGAGTGTTTTTGGGAGAGAGAGCCATGTCCTCTATGATAAAGTGGCTGTAAAATCTTCATCTATAATTTGCAATAAATAAATCTTGTTCATCCTCATGATGTGTTCTTGCTCTTGTTGATTTTGCACTTGTTTTGGTTAGTGTTTTTACCCTCTCTTCTTCTCTCTTGATCTTGATAGTTCCAAGGATGTGTAAGTGATAGAGATACCTTATGAAAATCATATGCCATCCATCTAGAGATAAGTTATGGTAAGACCTTGAAGGTTGCCTGATGTTGGTTTGATTTGTAACTCTTCTAGTGATATCTTATCCAACATTTTGGTCTTGAATATTTAGGTGCTCATACTTGTTGTGATATATGGAAACTCATGTAGGGCCATCTTGGCCATACTTAACCCACCAGCAAGTCATATCTCAAGTTATTGAGTTTTGCTCGATCTTAGTGCAACCTTGCTTGTCCTAAGGAAAGGTTTGAACTTTAACCAAGATCTATATGATCTTGAGGTCCTCAGCAAGGTGTGTGCAAAGTCTCATATCATTTGGACGTGTATTTTAGATATTGCACTTTTTAGGGTTTTGGCTCTGGCTGATTTCCTATTCTGGAATCAAGGGTGCAATCAGACCGCCCAAGGCCTACAACCAACCAGAATCTGGTCAGCTCAGCCTCCACAATAGTCAGATCGCTCGGCTCGATCTGATCTCTATGGGCTCTATCCAACCGCTCTCTCCATAACGGTCAGACCAGCCCTAAGGAATTGAACTCTATTTGCTTTTGCGCTTGCATGAGTTATTTATCGGTGGCCTAAACTAATCTTCCTAGCATCCAGTAGCTAGTGGAGTGAAAGTTTTATAATATTTTTGAGATGTTAAATTTGAAGGCATCGTTCACCCCCTCTACTTGCCATATCGGGTCTAACATTCACTCCTCTGATTGCCTGTATCGGTTCTACGGTCTTTCTTCCAAGAAACAAGGGAGCAAATCCATCATGTACTTGCACTTTACCTGGAATCTTATAGAGTGGGTGAGTGGTGGTAGTAGTTGATTGTGGTGACCTTGGCTATGACGACCTCAAACCTGGTCTACCCACACCACTTTCCTTTGTGCTCTGCATTATCAATCCGCCTCATCGACACAATACCAACATGTGTATCAAGCAAATCAACCGAGGTTATGCCACAAGAGGGCCCCGCACGGGTGAAAGCATCTAGGCCTTAAAAATTGTTTTGTTAATTAATGACAATATGTGAATAAGGGACTAACATATTTATTGAGTGTTTGAAAGGTTTAGTCTCGGTGATGAATGGAGATGCATGCTAGAGGTCACATAAAGAACAATATGGTTCAAGACAAAGTTATAAGTAGTCTAGGATCCCTTTTGTTTTTACCGGTCTTAGGAGAAAAGGATCGAAGACCGGATTTTAGGTTAAATGCCGTACTATTAAGAGGGATCATAACTAATAGCTTGACAGCATGGTTTTGTGCCATTTGGATCAATTTAGAATCATGCATGCACTTAGAATTTAAGTTAAAAGCCAATTGTGCATTCTCAGAAAGATCAGTAGTACCGAAGTTTACATGGTGGTAGGGGTGCAATCGGGTCGGATTCAGACGGATATTACTCATACCGTATCCTAACCCATATTTTTTTCTCGGATTCGGGATCGGATATGGTAAAACCAGATACGAATACGAATTCGGAGTATTCGGAATTTCGAATACGATGCCGCCGGAACAGATACTTGACGGTTTCGGATCGAAAACGGATACTGTAGACAGATAGTACGTGCATACGGAAAGGAACATATGCTAAACCATACCACCATCACTTCAAGCCTTAAACTGTTAGACATAAGTATATAATAGTGATTATAATTCATCAGCCGAAGATGGTGTGGCGTTTCTCCCAAAATTGCCCATTGAGGTGTGGCGTTTCAAGATGAATCTTGATTCTTGACGGATAGGATTTTCTTTTTCTAGGCTAAAGAAATTTTACTAAATTAAGGTAGAGACAGTAGACAATTGGGGATAATAGACTTTTGACAAATTTACCTGTTCATTTACTAAAGCATGCCAAAGTTCATCGTTTAATAATACTCTGATTACATGCTTTTCATTCCATTACATAGGAAGAGTGATTTTAATGAACAAATTTAGGATTCTAATTGCACAAGCAGCAGAATTAGAAATAAAAACACTATTTTAGTATTTGTATATTTATAGTTGCCACAACTGAATGTCATATTCCTTTTAGAAAACTTAAGCTTGCACGATCCAGGAAAACATTCTATACACTGCACACCTCAACCAACCAACATGACAAAAAAACAAATACTAGCAAAATAAAAGGTGAATTCTTAGCTCTTACCAGATATCCGACCGAATATCCGACCAGACAATTATCCGGTATCCGAATACCAATACTATTCGGTCGGATAACAACTCTCTCGAATCCGAATCCGACATGAATTATCCGAATCCAACCGGATAATTATCCGGTATCCGAATACCAATACTATTCGGTCGGATAACAACTTTCCCGAATCCGAATCCAAATCTGACATGAATTATCCGAATCCGAATCCGACCGAATACCAAATTCCCTTCCCGAATCCGGTACCGACCAGATTCGGTACCGGATCGGTCGGGATTAACCCAACCCATTTGCACCCCTACTAAGCTGCATCGCTTCAAGATTTGCATAGAACAGCTCATACAAAGTATAGAGAATCACTAGTTCACTACCCTAACGATATTATTCTAAAACTTTTAAAACATGGCTACTCCGTAGCATGCATATTGGGGTGCTCAAAACAGCTTTTTTTGAGTGGCTTATGGCTAAGAAGCACTGTAGCTAGCTGAAATTGCAATGTAGCTTATGGTGGTTTATTTGTCATAATTAAATTTAAAAAATTTTAAAAATAAAAAAACCGATTAACCCATCACGGACAGTACAAACGAATACAGAAAAAAGAACCAACAAAAAAGCTCAAAAAAAGTCAAAAAATCAAAAAAAAAAGATGAAATTATTGAATAGTGAAAAATAAGTTAGAAGCGAAAAAACTAAGCCGTTTTGGGTGGGACCTATATATATCTCCAAGAAAGCAAAGCAAGTTCCCGGGGACCTACAAGGTATGATCTCTGGTGGCCCAACGGTCCGGCCTACCTAGTAATATTTTGGTCCGGTCCTGCAGGTAAGCCCAGCCTGACCAAACGTAGACCGACAAAAGGCACAATGATCGGGCCTGTTCTGGCCTAGCCCAACTGATGCCATGTAGGAACTTTTCAGTCTTAAGCAACTTCTTAAGAATTCAGTCTTGCCATTTAGATGATTAGATCACGGTTTACTGGTTCTCATCGACTCACAACAGCAAAAACGATGCGAACTGAACCATCAGAGGATTGTGCAGTACTTATTTGGCACGGCATGACCCACCGAATCCAAGATAGGTGCTTTGGAGTGCCCGCGAATACTTCAGAAGTTGAGATGCACTCGCCGTCAGCTCCTTTTCTTTAGACACAATTATAATGATGTCTACTGGTACTTGCTTGGTTGGGGCTTGCGAATCGAGCTAGACCCATCTTTATTCAATTACCACAATCCACCACAAAATGCACTAAATAAACGAACGCCCGCCAGTTCCAGCATCGTGGTTTCTTCGACATGTCTTCCAGCTGCTGCTATCATGGACAAGTCAGACTCCATTGTTTGGTGATTCTTCTTTAATTCATAGGGAAGAAGATTAGAAGAATTGATGCTTTGTTCATTACCGCGCACAAGCAATCCTATCATTCTTTTCCCTACCGCCCATACATCATCCTCATCCTTTTCTTTATCCCCTCCCCTGCCCATCAACTCTTTCCCCCGGAGAAATACCACATCCTTTTCAGAACATTTTTCTCCTCAGGTTGCCCTATCATTGCTGCTCAGGTAATCACATCACAAAGCTTCACCACCAATTCGACTCAAAACAGGACCACGCATGCCTCCTACAGAGATTGCCCCAATGTGCCACCAACTCTGCTGCATTTTCTATACAATCGAGGCAAATTGGTCTCATCTTGCCAGCCAGCCATACTCAGTTATTCACACCGAGCGCTACATGTAACGATAGAAAAATGCACATTCCGGTTTCATTCATCACGAACTTGATGACAAGGCAAAAACATCCAATGATCCAATCATGGGGCTAGATATATAAAATCATGTATCTAGGCCAATTATTCCAATCAATACAATAAACTACGTTTCTGAAGTTCTGAACCGAAACACAACAAGCTCATATACATATATTCAACTTGAACATTGACGGTGGAAATTGAAACTTGAAAGTTTACCAACAAATATAACTCACAGATGCTTCGTGCGTGATCAAACATTACGAGAGAATTTTAATTTACATGACATAATATATAATGTACAAAAGAAAAACATGTAAGGATTATTGGTTTACTAAGGAACTGATGCAACTGCAAGGGTGCCAGAGAATTTACCCAGAGCCAAAGATCATCGCCATCACCCAAGAACAACGATCTCTGATTCCGCAGACTTCATTCAGCGTTCATTCAAGCTCGGTATGATCCAGGACGGCGCCTCGCCACGCTTAGGCATCTCCAGTCCGTTCAACCGGCATGCAAGCTTCTTGGAGCTCCGGTTGTGCAAGCTAAACACCGACACGCTATACTTCACCGTGGTGGAACGCCTGTCGTTCACCTCCTTGGTGGTCACCGAGTAGATTGTGTTGCTTTCAAGATTCTCAAAGCCCGCCGTATCCACGGCGAACCCGTGGAGGGAATCCACAAACAGGGCGCGCTCGCCGATGCCGGTGAGCTCTTGCCACGCCGGGTCAGCGCTTCGGAGATCCACGCTGAAGGCCTTGGAGAAGTCCACGTCGTCACCGAAGAGGTACATCCACTTGGACTTGACGAGAAGGATGAGCTCGTCCCCGGCAACAGCGATGCGCGCCTCGGCGGGGAGCTCGACAGCGGGTGCCGGGATGACAGCGGCGGCGGCGAGGGTGATGGCGTCGACGATGGTGGTGCGGCAAACGTCCTCCTCGAAGACGAAGAACTCGCCGGCAGCGTAGTTGATGCTGCTCGCGTTGCAGTCGGCCATGGTTGGGATCGGGGCCCAAGAACCAGCAAACGGGTCGAGGGAGCAGAAGAGGAGGCCCTCGCCGCAGGACGCCATGACGCCGTGCGGGGACCAGTCCCAGGCCAGGTCGTCGGTTTCCGCGAAGAAGGCGGGGAGCGGGGGGAGAGGGAGGGCGGCGCCCGTAAAGGGGTGGAAGAGGGAGGCCGCCAGATCGGTGGGGTCGATGGCGAGGGTCCACCCGTACGGTGACGCGTAGAGGCGGCGGCGGCGGTGGTGCGCCTCCGCGGTGGGGGCAGGCATCCGAAGGTCGGGGTAGAGGCGGTCCTCCCGGGGGCAGAAGAAGAGCCGCGACGGGGAGGACGGGAGGAGCAGCCACGGCGGCTGCAGCGGGGGCGCGGCCTCGGCCCCCGCCGCCGCCGCGCGCCAGGAGGAGCAGACGGAGCGGAAGCGCGCGATGTCGGCGAGCTCGGTGAGTCCGCCGGCGATGTCGGTGAGGAGCTCCGACGGAAGATCCGACCAGCCCGTGGCGGCCATGGCAATCACACTCCGAATTGGGCGGGCGCTTCTAGGCTATGCGACGGGAGTAGTAACCTCTTTCCGATTTATGGGTGATTTGGGAACGGGAAGCGCATACGTGGCGCGCCCTGCGCCGTGGCTGCGGGGAGTGGTGCCGTGCGCTTTTTTTTTTTTTGTTGGTGCCCCGTCTCTCTCTTTCCGCCCCTGCCGCAAACGCCGTGCGGCACCTGTGGTGTGCTCGTGCCGCTTCTTTCGTCGTCGCGCTCTGTTCGGGTCGGATGGGCTGGCCGCGCCGGATTGGGTGGCTTTCGGGTTCGCGGTCCTCGTGGAGGCGTCGTGGTTAGCCACGCGCTGCACGTATGGGCTTTTTCCAGATGGGGATGATGCCCTCGTCGAACAAAATGTTGGGGCTGGTGTTTATCTGTGCTAGGCCTGTTTGCTTTCCGTTTTCTGGTTACTATTTTCCTCCCAAATCCTCTCAAAAAAATTTCCCAAAAAACCTTTCCTTATCCAAAATCAAGGACCGCCGGCATCAGCTGTCAGCTGCTATATGGTTCTGGTCACAGATTTGATCTCAAAACCTCCCAAAAAAAGCTCAATCGGTGAGAAACCTTGTAGTTGATTCTTTTATAAAAAGAAATTATTATAGTTAAATTAGGCCCTGTGAAGGATCATGTGAGAAAGTCTAGGATAATATTGTGATAAATCATTGCAAATTTTATAAAGTGGTTGTTTGATTTTGTAAAGATTGTATTTTGTCTGTTTTCTGAATTTCTATGGAAAATGGTAGTACTGCGACTTGGACCCGGTCATACCGTCATACGGTAGTACCACAACGTGGTGGTAGTTATATCGCTGAGCGATAGTTCCAATTTTTACTTGGTGGTAGCTTTTTTCAGAGAGTGTAAATTGCGAGGTGCGATAGTATCAGCCTATGAGGGCAGTAGTACCGGCCGAGGAAGAAGTTCAGAGATTTTGGGAAGTTGGGTCATGGATTGAGTTGTGTTGATCCAGATCAGCACATTAATGTTGCATGAAGTATGTGTTTGACTAACGTGTGTTAAGTTGTAAAGAACTTATGTCTGGAAACGATTTTTTTTTGTCTTTGAATGTACATGGTCACTTAGAATCAACCATGGTGAACAACAAGGATTGGGGCTACGCTCATGGAGGAGCCAAAGCCTAGAACGATCGAGAATGCCGGATAAGGTGGTGAGCTCAAGCATGGCATGAGGAAGGCGGAAAATGTTGAAGATGAGTTCGAACGGTGGAGTTGCACCATGTGGCTTGGTTGGTACAAGTGAGCCGTGGTCTGGTGGAATTAGAACGGGAGAGACTTGTCGATGCGTGCAATCCAATGGTGCACCTACAAGTGGCAAGTCTGAGTCCAGCACCGGGATCCTCTCGTGGCCCAAGCAACCCTACGAAGTATAAAAAATCATACAGTGTCCCGTGCGCCCCGGCATACTCTACGGAGTATAAAGTGCCGGGAACTTAGCCGTCTCAGGCAACTCTACTGTAACAGCCCAGCTGTTATTTCAAAAAAAATATATATTATAATGAAAAATATCTAAATGTCAGTGGAAAATATTTTTATAAGTTCAAAATAGCTTTAGAAAGCTCTATGAATTTTTCTAAGATTTTTAAGCTTTATTTGTTAATTATTGTATTATTGTAAAGCTAGAAAATAAAAACATTTTTTAAAAATTAAAATAAATGTCAATTAATTCCGAAATTATTTTTCTTAATCTTTTCAGGTTCCCAGGATCTTTAGAAAATTTTCTTAAAAATTTTTCCGAATTTTTTTTTCTTCTTTTTTTTCTCTCTCTTCTCTCTTTTCTCTCTCTTCCTTTTCCTTTCTTCTTCCTCCAGACCATCGTGCAGTCACAAGGGCAGCCATGGGCGCCTCCTTCAAGATCTTGAAACCATTGATTTCCTCCACCATTTTTCACGAAATAAATTGCAATCAACTCCTCTCATTAAGATCTTTCATTCCCCCACCGTTTCCCCTCAAATTAATGAGCCGTTTCGCGGGATTTAACCCATGTCATTCAAAGACATGGATGCTTGATCTCCCTCCTCGGGCCTCCTCAACCCCTATAAAAGGGAGCCCCGTGAGCCTCTCCTTATCCTCACTCAACCCCGAAAATCTCAAGTCCCCACTCCCTCTCTATTGGTCGCAATCGGAGTTCTTGTTTCGTTGTTCAAGCGCCGTTCTTCGGCCTTTTGCGCCTCGTCCGGTGGAGCCCCGCCACTTTTGAGCACATCCCCGGATTCGCCTCGTCGCGTTCTACGCGGTGCTCACCTCGCCTTCGCCGGAACTTCGCCGGAGCACCATCGCCACCGTGGGCCATAGCGCGTCGTCGTTCCTCGCGTCGCCACCGGCCGTCCGTGCATGCCCGACCAAAACCAAGGTGAGCATCACGTTCCCCACGCTCTACTCTTCGTTTCGCCGCAAGTCTTGCATGTTAATTCCTCTCCGTTTGCCCGGAATGTCGATGTCAGCCTGTCGGCTACATAAAAGCTTGTCCCCGCGTTTCACTAATCCGTTGGCTAAGCCGTTTGCACCGTTGAGTTTGCCTCGACGCGTTCTACATCGTGCTTCCATCGCCATCGCCTAAAGATTCCCCGAGTCCTCGTCGACCTTGTCAGGCCCAGACACTAAAACTGTACCTTGCGCGTACACCCCTTTTTGGTAAGCGCTTTGATTTTTGTTCGCGTCATATTGTGTCCTAGCCTCTAAGGAATTTTTCTACCATTTTGTTTAATTTTTCGTGGAGCCAATTGTCAGGAATTGAGCTTTCCGCCAAAATGGCCGTTTGTGACTCCTGACATGGATTCGTCGCCTCCGGTAAGCCTTAGCCCATGCCGTAATTTTTGTTAGACTTGCCTCACTGCGTTCTACACTGTGCTTCCTTCCTTTTCCCCGAAAAGCCTCCACAAATTTTCGCCTCTGAAACCTCGCCATGTCCGCCAATGACATCTCGTGTCCCCATCTATCTGTTGGTGTTTTCCCCAATCCGTTCGCGTCATATCGTGCCAAACCATCCCAGATAGCTACCTTCCAAATGGTTTTAGATTCGCTTCACCGAGCACCAAGATATTAAGTTTTTCCTTTCTCTCTACCGTCGCCGTTCAAACGTCGATGGTATCGTTTCCGTTCCTCGTCGCCGTATCCATGTCACCACCTTCATCTCATCGCCAGGATTCCATTTTGCCCATTCGCTAGCCACCTCGCAGCCTACCGACACCATACTGTTCAAAAAGTAATTCTCAGATGCCGTTATCATTTCATGTGATGTCCAAAACCTCCAGATATTCGTTCTCCCTCATACAAACTCCGAATCCGTTGATTCTTTCTCCTAAATTCATCTAAGATCATTATATCTATCTCCCAGTATATATTTTATAATTTTCAGATTTTATTTGGATTTTATTTGAGTTTATTTTTGTTTGGTTCTTCGCGTGTAGACTACGACGAATCTGGAGAGTTCGATTTCGACGATTCGTAGCATCAAGTCTTTGAGCAAGGCAAGTTACACCTTTGATCATGTTGCTCCCACTAATTTAAATTATTTATGTTGTTTTTAAAAATTATTATTGCATGCGTACTTTTATTCAAATTAGTTCAAATGTGCTTAAAACTTTAGTTACACCCAATTTCCTTTATATGGCCAATCTTGATATTGAACAATCATACCTTGTCACCTTAGATGAAAACCTAGTTGGTACATTAGTATTAACTAGAACAATTTATGGAATTGCTTAGCCATGCTTAGAATAATTCGGGTGGGAAGAATTGTTTCACATAAAATGATAAGCTTTTGAACTGTATTCTTGACTTCGGTGAGTCAAGAAGGTTTATGAATTATTTTGAAAACAAATATAAAACTGGTTTAGACTTAGGCAATTGGTTAGAGTGGTGGGTGCAGGCATGCCCTGTTGGTTGGAGCCACAGTGGTTGATTGTCGTGCACAGGGGTTTGTGGATGGGCCTAAGTCAGATTAAGGACCGGTCTGTGAGCTACTGTTGCAAAGCCCTATCGTACTACCACAAGGCTGGTATGGGACAGCCCTGGCTGAATAATTTGCGGGTCCCAACCTGAGCCATTTCGTAGGATGAAAGTGAGCGTGGCGTAGGCCATGAGAAGTCTCACTCGGCTCAAGAGGGGGTCCCGGTCTGGTGGATTCCTTACCGGGGTGAAACCTTAGAGTTGGCTTGGCCAGGTTGAAGGCTTTGCATTGTAAAGGCCTTGTCACGACTCCTAACCGCACACCTAAGGAAGTGTGTAATCTAGTGGTAAAACGGGATGATCGTGTCTTGTGGGTAAAGCTGTACAACCTCTGCAGAGTGTATAACCTATCCTGGATAGCCGTGCCCACGGTCATGGGCAAGCTGAGTGAAGTTTTTCACGGATTAGACTTTGCTTTTCAAAATGGTTTGCGAAAACCTTGTGGATGGATGGAATCCATGAGAGATTTTGAAAACCGAGCGGATGGATGGAATCCGTACGTGAGCTTTTGGAAAAGATGGTCCGGGTGGGATGCCCGTGGTTAGGTTAGTGTTTGGTCGGAGCCTGCACTAACGATATTATTTTGTTAAATTATTGTTTCTATCTATTGTATCAAATTCAGCTTTTGCACTTATTATTGATATTTACTCCAATGATACTGTTTATGCAAATAAACCATAATATGCCTTCTTTTGTAACCCCTTATGCATGCATACACTCTGTTATATTTCCCTGGTGTAACTTGCGTAAGCACTTCGTGTGCTTACCTTGGGAGTACTCTATGTGCTCACCTTGCTAAAATCTGTTGCCAGAGGATGACGTCTACAACTTCGGTGAGGATGGTGACGACTAGGCCACGTCTTACAGTCATTCGCCTTGTGGGAAGGCTGGATGGGCTGCTGTTTTATGTATTTCTTCCGCTGTCTTTTTTTTGCTATTATTGTAAACTTTGGCCATCAGGCTCATATTAGTTAAATAAAGTTTGTCATTACGCATGATAATTGTCTTTGTGATACTGTGTGCACTAGCTTTTCCTGGGATAGTGCGATTCACACAGAGGGTTCTGGAGTTGTTGCTCCGGGTCCCGACAGAGATGGTATCAGAGCAATAATGACTCTAAGACGTGACCGTAGGTAGAATAGAATGGTTGAACTCTAAGAACTTATTTTTAATAACAAGTAATTTCAAAAGTTTTCTTATTCTTACCTCTCAATCTATGCTACCCTTATCTCTTAATCTTTGCTTGCTCTCGTCTTCCAATTCTCCCTTATCTTTATGTCATTACTTGAAAGCCCATTTCTAAATCTTCCCTTGCTCAAAACAACTATAGATGGTCAGTAGTCCGGATTCATCGACTCTACCGCAACCTCAATCTTTGCACCAAAGGATCGTGCTTCGTACGTCAAGAGCTGCGAAAGATCACTCCAAGACAACCCTTACCCTTTTAGGTTAAGTTGTTAAGCTAGACAGTAGACGAGGTATGCGCTGTCAGTTTCCTCTTTTCTCGGCAGCCGTAACTATTGCTTGTTATTTGCTTAATAAAGGTTTTGCTAGTTGTTTTGTTTTGGGTTGCGCAAAACATCCGTTGTCCCTCCTTTGCCTTGAGTCTCCTCTCTCCTAATCTTTGAAAGCATCAAGCTGAGTGAAGTTTTTCACGGATTAGACTTTGCTTTTCAAAATGGTTTGCGAAAACCTTGTGGATGGATGGAATCCATAAGAGATTTTGGAAAACGTATGGATGGATGGAATCCAGACGAGTTTCTTTTGGAAAAGATGGTCCGGGTGAGATGCCCGTGGATAGGTTAGTGTTTGGTTGGAGCCTGCACTAACGGTAACTATTTTACTTACAATGTTGTTTTATTTACTGTATCAAATTCAGCTTTCGCACTTACTTATGATATTTACTCCAATGATCGCCTTTTATGCAAATTAACCATATTATGCCTTCCTTTGAAACTCCTTATGCATGCATCACATCTGTTATAACTCCTGGTGTAACTTGTGGAGTACTTTTGTACTCATGTTGCTATATTTAACTCTTTTCCAGAGGAAGCCTTCGACGACTTCGGTGAGGATTGCGACTAGGCCACGTCTTACAGTCATTCGCCTTGTGGGAAGGCTGGATGGGCTGCTGCTTTATGTATTTTCTTCCGCTGTCTTCTTTTGCTATTGTTGTAAACTTTGGCCATCAGGCTCATATTAGTTAAATAAAGTTTGTCATTACGCATGATATTTGTCTTTGTGATACTGTGTGCACTAGCTTTTCCTGGGATAGTGCGATTAACACAGAGGGTTCTGGAGTTGCTGCTCCGGGTCCCGACGCAAATTATTCAGCCAGGGCTGTCCCATACCAGCCTTGTGGTAGTACGATAGGGCTTTGCAACAGTAGCTCACAGACCGGTCCTTAATCTGACTTAGGCCCATCCACAAACCCCTGTGCACGACAATCAACCACTGTGGCTCCAACCAACAGGGCATGCCTGCACCCACCACTCTAACCAATTGCCTAAGTCTAAACCAGTTTTATATTTGTTTTCAAAATAATTCATAAACCTTCTTGACTCACCGAAGTCAAGAATACAGTTCAAAAGCTTATCATTTTATGTGAAACAATTCTTCCCACCCGAATTATTCTAAGCATGGCTAAGCAATTCCATAAATTGTTCTAGTTAATACTAATGTACCAACTAGGTTTTCATCTAAGGTGACAAGGTATGATTGTTCAATATCAAGATTGGCCATATAAAGGAAATTGGGTGTAACTAAAGTTTTAAGCACATTTGAACTAATTTGAATAAAAGTACGCATGCAATAATAATTTTTAAAAACAACATAAATAATTTAAATTAGTGGGAGCAACATGATCAAAGGTGTAACTTGCCTTGCTCAAAGACTTGATGCTACGAATCGTCGAAATCGAACTCTCCAGATTCGTCGTAGTCTACACGCGAAGAACCAAACAAAAATAAACTCAAATAAAATCCAAATAAAATCTGAAAATTATAAAATATATACTGGGAGATAGATATAATGATCTTAGATGAATTTAGGAGAAAGAATCAACGGATTCGGAGTTTGTATGAGGGAGAACGAATATCTGGAGGTTTTGGACATCACATGAAATGATAACGGCATCTGAGAATTACTTTTTGAACAGTATGGTGTCGGTAGGCTGCGAGGTGGCTAGCGAATGGGCAAAATGGAATCCTGGCGATGAGATGAAGGTGGTGACATGGATACGGCGACGAGGAACGGAAACGATACCATCGACGTTTGAACGGCGACGGTAGAGAGAAAGGAAAAACTTAATATCTTGGTGCTCGGTGAAGCGAATCTAAAACCATTTGGAAGGTAGCTATCTGGGATGGTTTGGCACGATATGACGCGAACGGATTGGGGAAAACACCAACAGATAGATGGGGACACGAGATGTCATTGGCGGACATGGCGAGGTTTCAGAGGCGAAAATTTGTGGAGGCTTTTCGGGGAAAAGGAAGGAAGCACAGTGTAGAACGCAGTGAGGCAAGTCTAACAAAAATTACGGCATGGGCTAAGGCTTACCGGAGGCGACGAATCCATGTCAGGAGTCACAAACGGCCATTTTGGCGGAAAGCTCAATTCCTGACAATTGGCTCCACGAAAAATTAAACAAAATGGTAGAAAAATTCCTTAGAGGCTAGGACACAATATGACGCGAACAAAAATCAAAGCGCTTACCAAAAAGGGGTGTACGCGCAAGGTACAGTTTTAGTGTCTGGGCCTGACAAGGTCGACGAGGACTCGGGGAATCTTTAGGCGATGGCGATGGAAGCACGATGTAGAACGCGTCGAGGCAAACTCAACGGTGCAAACGGCTTAGCCAACGGATTAGTGAAACGCGGGGACAAGCTTTTATGTAGCCGACAGGCTGACATCGACATTCCGGGCAAACGGAGAGGAATTAACATGCAAGACTTGCGGCGAAACGAAGAGTAGAGCGTGGGGAACGTGATGCTCACCTTGGTTTTGGTCGGGCATGCACGGACGGCCGGTGGCGACGCGAGGAACGACGACGCGCTATGGCCCACGGTGGCGATGGTGCTCCGGCGAAGTTCCGGCGAAGGCGAGGTGAGCACCGCGTAGAACGCGACGAGGCGAATCCGGGGATGTGCTCAAAAGTGGCGGGGCTCCACCGGACGAGGCGCAAAAGGCCGAAGAACGGCGCTTGAACAACGAAACAAGAACTCCGATTGCGACCAATAGAGAGGGAGTGGGGACTTGAGATTTTCGGGGTTGAGTGAGGATAAGGAGAGGCTCACGGGGCTCCCTTTTATAGGGGTTGAGGAGGCCCGAGGAGGGAGATCAAGCATCCATGTCTTTGAATGACATGGGTTAAATCCCGCGAAACGGCTCATTAATTTGAGGGGAAACGGTGGGGGAATGAAAGATCTTAATGAGAGGAGTTGATTGCAATTTATTTCGTGAAAAATGGTGGAGGAAATCAATGGTTTCAAGATCTTGAAGGAGGCGCCCATGGCTGCCCTTGTGACTGCACGATGGTCTGGAGGAAGAAGAAAGGAAAAGGAAGAGAGAGAAAAGAGAGAAGAGAGAGAAAAAAAAGAAGAAAAAAAAATTCGGAAAAATTTTTAAGAAAATTTTCTAAAGATCCTGGGAACCTGAAAAGATTAAGAAAAATAATTTCGGAATTAATTGACATTTATTTTAATTTTTAAAAAATGTTTTTATTTTCTAGCTTTACAATAATACAATAATTAACAAATAAAGCTTAAAAATCTTAGAAAAATTCATAGAGCTTTCTAAAGCTATTTTGAACTTATAAAAATATTTTCCACTGACATTTAGATATTTTTCATTATAATATATATTTTTTTTGAAATAACAGCTGGGCTGTTACAGTAGAGTTGCCTGAGACGGCTAAGTTCCCGGCACTTTATACTCCGTAGAGTATGCCGGGGCGCACGGGACACTGTATGATTTTTTATACTTCGTAGGGTTGCTTGGGCCACGAGAGGATCCCGGTGCTGGACTCAGACTTGCCACTTGTAGGTGCACCATTGGATTGCACGCATCGACAAGTCTCTCCCGTTCTAATTCCACCAGACCACGGCTCACTTGTACCAACCAAGCCACATGGTGCAACTCCACCGTTCGAACTCATCTTCAACATTTTCCGCCTTCCTCATGCCATGCTTGAGCTCACCACCTTATCCGGCATTCTCGATCGTTCTAGGCTTTGGCTCCTCCATGAGCGTAGCCCCAATCCTTGTTGTTCACCATGGTTGATTCTAAGTGACCATGTACATTCAAAGACAAAAAAAATCGTTTCCAGACATAAGTTCTTTACAACTTAACACACGTTAGTCAAACACATACTTCATGCAACATTAATGTGCTGATCTGGATCAACACAACTCAATCCATGACCCAACTTCCCAAAATCTCTGAACTTCTTCCTCGGCCGGTACTACTGCCCTCATAGGCTGATACTATCGCACCTCGCAATTTACACTCTCTGAAAAAAGCTACCACCAAGTAAAAATTGGAACTATCGCTCAGCGATATAACTACCACCACGTTGTGGTACTACCGTATGACGGTATGACCGGGTCCAAGTCGCAGTACTACCATTTTCCATAGAAATTCAGAAAACAGACAAAATACAATCTTTACAAAATCAAACAACCACTTTATAAAATTTGCAATGATTTATCACAATATTATCCTAGACTTTCTCACATGATCCTTCACAGGGCCTAATTTAACTATAATAATTTCTTTTTATAAAAGAATCAACTACAAGGTTTCTCACCGATTGAGCTTTTTTTGGGAGGTTTTGAGATCAAATCTGTGACCAGAACCATATAGCAGCTGACAGCTGATGCCGGCGGTCCTTTATTTTGGATAAGGAAAGGTTTTTTGGGAAATTTTTTTGAGAGGATTTGGGAGGAAAATAGTAACCAGAAAACGGAAAGCAAACAGGCCTAGCACAGATAAACACCAGCCCCAACATTTTGTTCGACGAGGGCATCATCCCCATCTGGAAAAAGCCCATACGTGCAGCGCGTGGCTAACCACGACGCCTCCACGAGGACCGCGAACCCGAAAGCCACCCAATCCGGCGCGGCCAGCCCATCCGACCCGAACAGAGCGCGACGACGAAAGAAGCGGCACGAGCACACCACAGGTGCCGCACGGCGTTTGCGGCAGGGGCGGAAAGAGAGAGACGGGGCACCAACAAAAAAAAAAAAAGCGCACGGCACCACTCCCCGCAGCCACGGCGCAGGGCGCGCCACGTATGCGCTTCCCGTTCCCAAATCACCCATAAATCGGAAAGAGGTTACTACTCCCGTCGCATAGCCTAGAAGCGCCCGCCCAATTCGGAGTGTGATTGCCATGGCCGCCACGGGCTGGTCGGATCTTCCGTCGGAGCTCCTCACCGACATCGCCGGCGGACTCACCGAGCTCGCCGACATCGCGCGCTTCCGCTCCGTCTGCTCCTCCTGGCGCGCGGCGGCGGCGGGGGCCGAGGCCGCGCCCCCGCTGCAGCCGCCGTGGCTGCTCCTCCCGTCCTCCCCGTCGCGGCTCTTCTTCTGCCCCCGGGAGGACCGCCTCTACCCCGACCTTCGGATGCCTGCCCCCACCGCGGAGGCGCACCACCGCCGCCGCCGCCTCTACGCGTCACCGTACGGGTGGACCCTCGCCATCGACCCCACCGATCTGGCGGCCTCCCTCTTCCACCCCTTTACGGGCGCCGCCCTCCCTCTCCCCCCGCTCCCCGCCTTCTTCGCGGAAACCGACGACCTGGCCTGGGACTGGTCCCCGCACGGCGTCATGGCGTCCTGCGGCGAGGGCCTCCTCTTCTGCTCCCTCGACCCGTTTGCTGGTTCTTGGGCCCCGATCCCAACCATGGCCGACTGCAACGCGAGCAGCATCAACTACGCTGCCGGCGAGTTCTTCGTCTTCGAGGAGGACGTTTGCCGCACCACCATCGTCGACGCCATCACCCTCGCCGCCGCCGCTGTCATCCCGGCACCCGCTGTCGAGCTCCCCGCCGAGGCGCGCATCGCTGTTGCCGGGGACGAGCTCATCCTTCTCGTCAAGTCCAAGTGGATGTACCTCTTCGGTGACGACGTGGACTTCTCCAAGGCCTTCAGCGTGGATCTCCGAAGCGCTGACCCGGCGTGGCAAGAGCTCACCGGCATCGGCGAGCGCGCCCTGTTTGTGGATTCCCTCCACGGGTTCGCCGTGGATACGGCGGGCTTTGAGAATCTTGAAAGCAACACAATCTACTCGGTGACCACCAAGGAGGTGAACGACAGGCGTTCCACCACGGTGAAGTATAGCGTGTCGGTGTTTAGCTTGCACAACCGGAGCTCCAAGAAGCTTGCATGCCGGTTGAACGGACTGGAGATGCCTAAGCGTGGCGAGGCGCCGTCCTGGATCATACCGAGCTTGAATGAACGCTGAATGAAGTCTGCGGAATCAGAGATCGTTGTTCTTGGGTGATGGCGATGATCTTTGGCTCTGGGTAAATTCTCTGGCACCCTTGCAGTTGCATCAGTTCCTTAGTAAACCAATAATCCTTACATGTTTTTCTTTTGTACATTATATATTATGTCATGTAAATTAAAATTCTCTCGTAATGTTTGATCACGCACGAAGCATCTGTGAGTTATATTTGTTGGTAAACTTTCAAGTTTCAATTTCCACCGTCAATGTTCAAGTTGAATATATGTATATGAGCTTGTTGTGTTTCGGTTCAGAACTTCAGAAACGTAGTTTATTGTATTGATTGGAATAATTGGCCTAGATACATGATTTTATATATCTAGCCCCATGATGCTGAAACTGAAATAGCCCCATAATTTTACACGAATACAAGAAAAAAGAACCAGAAAAAAGCACAAAAAATAGCCAAAAGTTCAGAAAAAGACGAAATTTATGAATAGTAAAAAATAAGCCAGAAGCTGAAACTGAAATGAGCGGGGTCTTTACTTGGTGGTAGCTTTTTTCCAAAGAGGTTAAATTGCGAGGTGCGATAGTATCGGCCTATGGGGGCAGTAGTATCGGTCGAGGAAGAAGTTCAGAGATTTTGGGAAGTTGGGTCATGGATTGAGTTGGGTTGATCTAGGTCAGTACATTAATGTTGCATGAAGTATGTGTTTGACTAACGTGTGTTAAGTTGTAAAGAACTTATATCTGGAAACGATTTTTTTAATCTTTGAATGTATAGCGTGACTTGGAATCAACCATGGTGAAAAACAAGGATTGGGGCTACGCTCATAGAGGAGCCAAAGCCCAGAACGATCGAGAATACCGGGTAAGGTGGTGAGTTCAAGCATGGCTTGAGGAAGACGTTTCATCCGACCACCTCACGATTATGACTTTGTTTGACCACCTCGTGGCCATAGGCATTCCATCTGACCACCTTGTGGTCATGACTTCATCTGACCACCTCGAGGTCGTAAACACTTCGTTCGACCGGTCAAGACCTAATTCGATCACTCGTGATTGTGACTTCGTTTGACCATCCCACGGTCATGACTTCATCCGACCATCTCGTGGTCATAAATGCTTCATTCGACCGCCTCGCGGTCGAGACCGCATCCGACCATCTCACGATTGCGACCCCGTCTGACCGTCTCGTGGTCGTAACTTTGTCTGACAACCTCGTGGTCATGGACGCTTCATCCGACCGCCTCATGGTCGTGACTCAGTCCGCCACCCTCGTCGACATTGAGTCCAAAGGGTGGGGGATGGACCGCACGCGTCGGAGTTTCATCTCACCGCCGCCTTCGTCAACCTCGAGTCCAAAGGGTGGGGGACGGGCCGTGCGCCAGAGGTTCATCTCGCCGTCGCTTTCATCAACCGCGAGTCTGAAGGGTGCGGGACAGAACACGCGTATCAGAGCTTCATCTTTCTGCCGCCTTCATCAACCTCGAGTATGAAGGTTGGGGTATGGGCTACGCACATCAAAGGTTTGCCTCGTCGCCGTCTTCATCGATACCATGTCTGAAGGGTGCGGGATGAACCATGTGTGTCAGAGCTTCGTCTCGCCGCCACCTTTGTTGACCTCGAGTTCGAAGGGTGGGGGACGGGCCACACATGTTAGGGCTTTGTCTCACCACCGCCTTCATCGATCACGAGTTTGAAGGGTGGGGGACAAGCCGCACACATTAAAGTTTTGTCTTGCCACCGCCTTTGTTGATTCTGTGACTGAAGGGTGGGGACGAGCTGCGTGCCAGAGGTTTGTCTCGTCGTCGCCTTTGTCGACTGCAAGTCCGAAGAGTGGGGGATGGAACGCGCACGTTATAGCTTCGTTTCACCATTGCCTTCATCGACCCTAAGTCTGAAGGGTGGGGAACGGGCCACATGCCTCAGAGCTTCATCTCACCGCCGCCTTCATCGACCCAAAGTCTGAAGTGTGGGTGATGGGCCACGTGTTTCAGAGTTTCATCTCGCCACCTCCTACATCAACCCTGAGTCCGAAGGGTGCAGGAAGAAATGCACGCATCAGAACTTCGTCTCGCAATTGAGACTTTGTCCGACCACCTCGTGGTCGATGATGTTTTGTTCAACCACCGCACTGTCATGACCTCGTCCAACCACCTTGTGGTCGTTGATGCTTGGTCCGACCACCTCGTGGTCATTGACGGTTTGTCCAACCACCCCGCGGTCGTGACTTCGTCTGAGTCTGACAACCTCGTGATCGTAGACGCTTCATCCGACCACCTTGCGGCCATGACTCTGTCTGTCACCTTTGTCGACACTAAGTCTGAAGATTGGGGGATGGGCCATGCACCTTAGAGTTTCATCTCATCGCCGTATTCATTGACCCCGAGTCCAAAGGGTGGGGGATGAGCCATGCGCTAGATGTTCATCTCACCACCGCCATCATCGACTATGAGTCAGAAGGGTGCGGAATAGAAAGCATGTGTCTGAGCTTCGGCTCACTACCACCTTCATTGACCCTGAGTCTGAAGGGTGGGGAATAGGCTGCTCGCCTCAAAGCTTCGTCTCACCATCGCCTTCATCGACCCTGAGTCCAAAGCGTGTTGGATGGAACGCACGTGTTAGAGCTTCATCTCGATGTCGCCTTTGTCAACCCTGAGTCCGAAGGGTGGGGGAGGGGCCAGACACATCAGAGTTTTGTCTCGTTGCCACCTTCATTGATGCCAAGTCCGAAGAGTGCGGGATGAATCGCGCATGTCAGATTTTCATCTCACCACTGTCTTTATCGATCTTGAGTCTAAAGGGTGCGGGACAGACCATGCGCATCAAAGCTTCATCTCACTGCTGCCTTCATTGTCCCCAAATCTGAAGGGTAGGGTATGGGCCGTGTGCTTGAGTCCTAAGGGTGGGGGACGGGCTGCACGTGTCAGAGTTTCATCTTGTCACCGCCTTCGTTAACCCTTAGTCCGAAGAGCGGGGGTTGGGCCACACGTGTCAGAGTTTCGTCTCGTTGCAATCAACGATCACAAGTTCGAAGGGTGGGGGATGGGCTGCACGCGTCAGATATTTGTCTCGTCATTGCCTTCGTCGACACTAATATGAAGGGTGCAGGATGGACCACGCATGTTAGAACTTTGTCTTACTACTGCCTTTGTTGACCCCGAGTCTGAAGGGTGGGGGACGGGTTGCACGTGTCAGGACTTCATCTCGCTGCCGCCTTCATCGACTGTGAGTCCAAAGGGTGGGGGATGGGCCGCGCGTGTCAGAGTTTCATCTCGCCGTCGTCTTCGTCGACCTGGAGTTCGAAGGGTATGGGATGGAACGTGCACATCAGAGCTTCGTATCACCGTCACCTTCATCGACCCTGAGTCCGAAGGGTGGCGAATGGGCCGCGCGCCCTAGAGCTTTGTTTCGCCGCCGCCTTCATCGACCCAAGTCTGAAGGGTGGGGATGGGCAACATGCATCAGATCTTCATCTCGCCACTGCCTTCGTTGACCCTAAGTCCAAAGGATGCATGATGGAATGCACGTGTCAGAGCTTCATCTTGCAGTCGAGACTTTATCCGACCACCTCGTGAGCATTGGCGTTTTGTCCCACCACCCCATGGTCGTGATATCGTCCGGCCACCCTGAAGTCATTGACACTTGGTCCGACCATCTCACAGTCGTGACGCCATCTGTCTGCCACGTGGTCATTGATGTTTTGTCTGACCACCTCATGGTCTTGGCCTCGTCCGACTGCCTTACGGTTGTCACCATGTCCGACCACCTAGTGGTCATTCACATTTTGTCTAACCGCCCCATGATCATGACTTCGTCCAACCACCTCACAGTCGTAGACGCTTCGTCCGACCGTCTCATGGTCATAGACTCTTTGTCCAACTGCCTCATGGTCGTAGACACTTCATCCGACCACCTCGTGGTCATAGATGTTTCGTTCGACCACCTCATGGTTCAAACTTCACCCGACCGCCTTGCGGTCGAGACCCCGTCCGATCGCTCATGGTTGTGACTTCGTCCAGCCGTCTCGTGGTTGTGACTTCATCCGACCACCTCGTCGTCATAGACGTTTCGTCACGACTCCGTCCGCTGCCTTCGTCGACACCGAGTCCGAAGGGTGGGGGACAAGCTGCGTGTGTCAGAGTTTTGTCTCGCCGATTCGACGACCATGAGTCCGAAGGGTGAGGGACGGACCGCACACATCAAACGTTCGGCTCACTGTCGCCTTCATCGATACCAAGTCCAAAGGGAGCGGGATGGACCACGCATATCAAAAATTTGCCTCTCCGCCACCTTCGTTGACCGCGAGTCCAAAGAAAGGGGGACGGGCCGCGCGTGTCAGAGTTTCATCTTGCCGCCGCCTTCGTCGACCCCTAGTCTGAAGGGTGCGGGACAGGCCTTGTGCATCAGAGCTTCGTCTCGTCGCCACCTTCGCCAACCGTGAGTCCGAATGATGGGGGACGGGCCACGTGCGTCAGAGTTTTGTCCTACCGCTAACTTCATAAACATCACCCGACCACCTCGTGGTCATAGATGCTTCGCCTGACCGCCTCGCGGTCGTGGCTTTGTCTGACCGCATCACGGTCGGGACTTCATCCGATGCCTCGCGGTCACGTCTTTGTTTGACCACTTCGTGGCTGAGACTCTGACGACTCCACCTTGAAAGCCACACCTCCATGGGGCGACTTCTACTGGATCATGAGACTTCGCCGCCCTCCTCGTAGGCATCGCATCGATGGGGCAGCCCGACCCACGACTTCACCTTTATGTGTCGTCCACATCGGAATAGGGACTTGACGATATGGCCACAGTCTCGGCGTTGAAGGGGCTGGAGCTACCAATTGCATTAGCTCGCTCATCGGGAACCTTTTTGCTTGCTGGCGGGGGACGAGGGGCTGTGATAGTTGGTCACGTCAGCTTGCCCATTGGGACCTCCGCGCTTGCTGTTGAGGGAGTATTGTTGTAGCAGGGATGGTCCAACTCCCCGTGACTAAGTCTTGCAACTAGCTCAATATGTAATAAGCCTAATAGTATAGATGAATGTACCAATGCACCCTCATATTTTGTAATTATTAAGGGGTGCGATAGAAATTTTTCATCATACCCCACTTGTATATATAAACCCTTAAGAGGGGTATGAAGAGGCCAAATCCTCTCATTCTTACTCACCAGCTCCCTTAGTGCTATGTCTCCCGTGGAGATGGGTGTCATGTACCCACTGTTGTAGTTATAGTACAACAATATGCCATATCTGTTCAATGTGGCTTATAAGTCTTGGTTTCTAACTTTTTTTGCACTGTAGTGACTATTGACTTTTTTGAGTAATTAAATTTAAAAATACAAAACTAAAAATATGTTATATCATCATAAATAATACAAAGGAATAAAGGAGAAAAAAACTAAAAATCCACAAAAATATGCTAGAAAACCAAAAAATAAAATTAAAAAACTAGAAACTGAAACGGTTTAGAGCGGGCAGCAATTGTCATATGCCATTTATTGGTACAACACCAGCTACTTGATTGATTGATACGTGCATGAAAGCGTAGTGTGTTGCAAGAGCAAAGCATAAATCATTCTTTTTTTAAGACTTGTCAAAGCTTTCGCCTTATCCACATAACACAAGCGTACGGGACACAAAACAAGCAAAGTACAATTTGTTGTGAAACATTTCTTACTAAAACACCAACAACTCGGTTGGTTGATATGTGTGTAAAGAGCCCAATGTGTCGCAAGAGGAACGCCTTGACACTTCGTAAATCTTTCGCTTTTTCCACATTAGCATGAGCATGCAGGACACATTTAAGTAAAAGAAAATCCGTCGTGATCCACCTGTTGCTACAATATTAACACTTTGGCAAGTTGATATGTGCATGACGCTTCCGTGTCGTAAGAGGAACACCATATGATAGATGACAAAAAAAAAATCCATTGTTTCTACACCAACATAAGCATCCAGTAACCACAAGCAAACATTTTGTTACGGTGGTTTCGTGTTACAACACCAACACCTCTGACATCCATGATCCATCATTTGCTGTAGGTGCCAGTGACATTTACTTTTGAACTAACCATGTTCTTGAGAAAACTATTGAATGAATTTTTCACAACAGATTTGTTTTGAGGCACAAGCTTACAAAAACCAGGATGGAAATTTAAATTTATTTGAGCCTTAAATTTGATTCATAGTAGCTAGCGCCATCTGCCCCACAGAAAACCCAAGGCCCTCCTTGGTTTTTTAGGCCAATCATCCAACTAAGCAAGGCACTCAATTTTGGAACGAAATTTGAGCAAAACTAATCCGAGCACCAAGGCCGCCGAGATAGCTCATCCGGATCGGCACAAGGTAGACACAACCCAGGTGTCCCCGAACGTGTCGGGCAGCGACACGACTCTATCAACTGCTCCGTCCTCCATGCTGTACCGACAGAGAAACCTGTACTCCCCGGCGTCCACCCACGTCCGCCTCTCGTGCACGAAGTAGACGCAGTCCCGCCTCAGCCCCGCCGAGTCGTTCGGCGCAAACGAGAAGCCGTGGCCGTGCTCGTCGAACAACAGCACGCGGTCCCCGACGCTCTCGACCTTTGCCCACGCGGGCTTCCCGTGCCGGACGTCCAGCTGGTAGATATTGAAGTAGTGGTCCTCGGCTGACACGGCAACGTCGCCGTCACGTGGGATTTGGACGGCCCTGAGCAGCCTCCCGCGCGACTCCACCAGGTAGTCGGCTCGGGCGCAGCCGCCGGTCTCGGCTGGCGGCGGCGGCACCACGGTCTCGACGGCGCGGGTCGCGGCGTCGATCACAAGCGTGTCCCCGGCTGCCGTGTTGACGAAGAACCTCCCGCTGCGGTACGCGTGGTGGCCCAAGTCTTCGCGCCCGTCGATCAGGTTCCATTTGGTATCCCCCGGCCGGCAGTACCCGAAGTGCCGCGTCCCCGAGCAGGTGTTCACCACCAGGCAGCTCCCCTCGCTGTCCACCACGTGGACGACGCCGTGGCGCCACGGCGGGTAAGGCGCGGTGGGCAGGGCCAGGCGCTCGCCGGTGAGGGGATTGTACAGGGCCGTCGTAGAGAGGTCCACGGCGATGGCGACGTACCCGTGGCCTGCGCCGCCGACGCGGAGCCAGGAGCGGCAGCTGCGTTGTCCGCCGGTGGTGTACGTCCTGCCGGAGCTGGGCGAGTAAAAACGGAACTGTTGCCTGGCCTGGAGCGCGGACCCGCGACGCTCGAGGAGCCAGGGGAGCTGCGGCGGCGGGTCAGACGCGGGCGCGGAGGCGCGCCACGCCGTGCAGACCGCGCGGAACCGCACGAAATCGGCCGAGTCCGGCAGCCTCTTGTAGATGAGCGGGAGGAGCTCCGGCGGAAGCTGCGACCAGCGGTCGGCCCCGCCCGCCATCTCTGCGTCCCGTTGCTCTGTCCCGGGGGCCTCCTCCATTTGGGAAGTTTGTAGTAACTCTTGACGCTGGGTTTATGGGGATTATAGGCAGTAACACGGCGGCAAGCGATCGGATAAGGATCAGCGAACCCACTGGTCTCCCGGCCCGCGCTTGCGTCTGCTTTTGCGTTGGATGAACTCGTATCCGGGGTCTATCTTTCTTGTGGACTTTGGGCACCCACGTTCCTCGTTCGTCGGCTCCGTTTAATAATCCACCACATCACTCTGGTCCGCGATGCTTCTCTCGTCCAATCCATCCGCGCCGCCGAAGCTAAAACGGAATATCCTCATATTCTTCCAGCCCGGTGCCACACGGGGTGTGCGCGGCTAGCCTACTGTCGCCTCGCCGCCTCGTCTCAGGTCACGTTTTTGCGGCGCCCGGCTGTATTTTTCGCCCAGAGATTTTGCCATAGTCTCACTGTCTTACACGTGGGATTTGTCTGCTAGTACTAGAGTGGATACTTAAAACGGAATTACTATTATACGTATGTACGGAAGAAAGAGATAAAATCAGACGGCTTCACTCCTCGTTCTCTCACTTTCTCCTCATTCTCTCCATTCTCACTCTCTCCCTCTCTCTCTGCGACAATCCTCCCCACCTCATACACGACACAACTACGAGCCCCAGCCATCCCGTCCCCAGCATCAGAGTCATCGAATCCGGCCACCGCCGTCGACTTTCTCTTTGGCTGTCCTCGGGCGTGGCGTCGCCAGATCAGGCTACCGCCGTCGATTCCCTCTTCGCCCGTCCTCGGGCACTGCGCCATTAGATCCGGCCTTCCCCCTTCCCCAATAGCCTAGGGAGGTCAAGTACGTCAGGAGTCGAAACCGAGGATCTTGACTGTGGGCGGGGACGCGGCCATCTCGGCCCTGCCCGGCCTGTCCGTACGCCGTGAGAACGCTAGTGGCCTTCTCCTGGTGCCAAATCCACACCGTGCACGCCACCTTCTCCCACTGCTCGCTCACCGTCCCATCTGAGGTCGCGTCACCTCCTGCCATGGGAGGTAGGAGTTTATGTTATGTAATATTTTGATTTCATGTATGCAACAATCAGTAACAACCAGTGCAATATCGAGATTTTTATGAATTTTTTTTGTTGCATACGATGATTAAAATTGTTGCACACACTATCTACGAATGTTGCATCTCTCATCGTTCTTTTTTTGTTGCATACATGGCTGAGAAATATTGTATACACGACTGAGCATTGTTGCAATCGAACGTACAAAGCTATATAGTGCCTGAATTAGACGTCTGGACGCTAGCAATACCCTACTGGAAAGCACATGTTCTTTTTTTTTCATAATTCATAAGATACCTTACCAAAGAATGGCATAGTTCCGCGTACCACTCCAAAGTTCAACGTATAACATTTCCTCTCTTGTATTGCCCCCTATTTGTTTATGGGAAAAGGCTACTTTTGTCTATACATGCCATATTTTTATAATTCGGGGAAATACCATCCCTCTAGTTCGAGCATAGTGCAACCGAACCAGCTCCTTTGGTGCGTTCCTGGTGAATTTGGATCCTCTGACTTAGCGCGCAGGAAAGGCAGAGTGACGTTGGGTAAATCTCAGACGTGCGATGAGAAAACAGCGCGCCGGATTTAGTACTGTAGTGCTACAGTACTTTTTTACTGTAGCTACAGTAAAATTACTGTAGCTACAGTAAAACTTACTGTAGCACTACAGTACTGAATCCGGGCCGCTGTTTTCTCATCGCACGTTTGAGATTTACCACGTCACTCTGCCTTTCCTGCGCAAAGTCAGAGGATTCGATTCCGTTCCTGGTGCGACCAATCGGCATAGCTTGCAAGAAATAATTTAGTGAGCCCAATGGTTGCTCTACTGGGATGTGGTAATATCGCTTAGTTTCAGCGTCGTGCAAGTATTGCTCTTGAAATCAGGGTCCTGGGGCGAAGTCGAGGCCCTTTACTAAACACGAACATGTTTTTTTATCAATTATTAAGCTAATATTCAATACTACATAGCAAATATTTCTTGCAATATCCCATTAATATTACCATGTGCTCTAAAATGTACATAAAAACACAGAAGTCATTTTTGGTGACAATCCAATATCCCATTAATATTACTTATAAGTCTGAGGAAAATATAACATTCCACTATGGGTAAACTACAACACTGCATCACTCAAATGACAATAAGGAGAGCCATTATCTATTATTCGCAGAACAAACAAGACTGATAATGCTACAATGATCACAGAATGTAAGTGTTTGGTTCAATTGCTTAGTACATCATAACATCTTCGGTGATAATGCTACTGTGACTGTATCTTACCACACCAGACTGACTGTGACTGTGATCCTTTTTGCCGGTTTGCGGTTTGCCCTTTGGCCAGGGCCGGTTCTCCCTTTCTGGCTTTCTGCGTTCTGCCCTAGTGCCCTTCTCGGCTTCTCCAAGACTCCCAGTCTCCTAAGTCCGATTTCTACCACAATCCACAGATTGCAGATTCCAGCAAAACATTAGATGATTAGAAATTTAGAATGCAGATTGCAGATTGACTGAATGAACATATGTGGTGGGAAATCGAAAAGTGTGTCACTACTCACCTTGAGCTCGTTGAGTCGTTGATGAATGATGAACCGGCACGCCGATGAGTCGATGACGCCGCGCCGCCGCGGAGCAACCGAGCAACCCCTCTGCTCTTGCCTCTTGCCACACCGGCGACCGACGTATGCAATGCAGCAACGGCCGAATAGGGGAATAGCAAGCCGAATAGGGGAATAGCAAGCCGAATAGGGGATCAGGCCTCAGGGGATGCCAGATGCGAATGACCACAGACCACACCGGCGTATGCAAATGCTGAATCGCTGATGCAATGGGCAATGGCTTATGGTTATATGCCTGGATTTCAAGTAGAGCCGTTGCAAAGCGAAGAAATCAAAGACGAATTGGTTGGGAATTGAAGAAATCGGGCTCTTCCTCTTCTCCTCCATTAATGGCGAGATCGGATTGGGGAATGGGATCTGGCGGATCTGGGTTGCGAGCAGGGCAGCAGGCGGAGAGGAATAAGATACTACTTACGAGCAGGCGGAGGCGGCGACGAGGCGTGCGATTGGGGACTGCGGATCTCCGAATCTGGTGAAGTGGTGAATCGCCTGCTCGTATCGGAGGCGGCGAGCGGATTGGGGAAGGGGATTCTGGCGGTCTGGCCGCAATCGCTGAGAGCCTGAGATTGGCATCGATGCGTGTTGCGTCTCGTCTCTACCTCTCTGGTCTCTCCTCTCAGCGCTAAGATTCTGGCCGTTAGATCTTAGATGGAGCGATCAGCGATGCGGCGACGAGGCGTCTCTCGGTCCAGGCCCGGATGGATTGGCGATTGGGCCGTTTTCTTCAGCTGGGCGCTTCACTCCGTGAACGGCGCTACGGCAGGAGCAGATAACCGGATCCCAGTACATGATATATATATACATGAGCTTGAACTAGAGGCCCTTAATTTTCATGGGTCCTAGGCGGTTACCTCTGCTGCCCAGGCCCAGGGCCGGCCCTGCTTGAAATCTATGTTCGAATTGATTAATTCACGACTAGAATTAGCACCACGGATTCGAATTGCTTAATTCAAATTGATCGGCAGCAACAGAAACTCACACAACCAAAGTTGTCTTTTGCGTGACGTTGAAATTTCGGGATGATTTAGGAAAGGCTGGTCATACGGCTTGAATGGTAATTCACTGTAATCATGAAAACATGGCACATATGGGCTAAAAGGGAAGACTTTAATTCATAATAAAATACAGAAAATAGTATATATTGAATCTAAATTCTTTTAGAGTGGTTTGTGGTGTAAATCATTCTGTAGAGTGGTATACCAGGCTATACCATTCTTTCAAGTGTATATTATGAATTATCTTTTTTTTTAGCAAGCAAATGATGGACTGCACAGATTTCCAACTTTTATCTTGCCAGGGCATGATCTGTGCAGCATTATCTTCTGGAAATTTGTCGTGTGGGTGCATTTAACTGTGCAACAAATCTCTCAGCCTTGCCTGGGCCAAAAGGACAAGCATAATCTGAGGCTTCACCGAAATCAACTGGAGTCGGGTCTATCCTACTAGCGCAGGAACATTCTCGAAGCAATCGGTCCTATTCAGACCTAAACACACTGTTAATGTAGTTGACAAGGCTTAGGCTCCGTTTAAAATGCGTGAACTATTTCCCTATTCCTACGTGTGCAAAAATCTTGTAAAATTTATGTTTCAAACGAGAACCACAGTGAGCAGAGCACTATTGATAAACTTTGTTTCTTTTTTTAGAGGTCGTTCCTATTGATTTTTACTGCTGACTTGTAGTATAAAATAATTAATAATAGTTGAAAGAAATGGTTTTTAGAAGAAGAGACGAGCGATGAAAAAGTAATAGAGAGATACGTATACGTGACGGGAGCGACAGAAGCAAGATGCGTGATACACTCATAATAACACCTTATTTTATCTCCAGAGCAAAAATATAGCGAGAGAAATAAAAAAGCCACTTTAAAAATATCAGATACTCATATTACCTTTTAGCTTTCTAAGAAGACTAATACAAACCCTTTGTCCTTCAACTGGGTTTTTGGGATGGAAATTGGAAAGCAGTCACCTTCCCTCCTTGGACAGGCCTAAATAATTTCGGCTTAACTCTGACGTTCTTGTCCCAGCCCAATTGGAGGCATATTCGGCCCGTCAACCGATCGACACAATAATTAGGCCTTAACTAGCTGGTCAGCCCAAGAAATATCACAATCACTGAAAAGTAAGTAGTCTCCCTCAAAAATGAAAAGAACAAAAGCAAGTAGTCAAGCACCCCGACGATTTCGCCACCCTACCGGCCAGGCAAGCTGCGAGCGATAAGAGTCATCGGAACACAGTCATCTGCGATAGCTACGTATACGATTGACATATCCTGAACGTCGAGACACATCACCATCGGAAAGATAGCAACAGATCATCATGTAAAAGGGGCCAAACGAGCTCACTCTGAAAAAGAAATGAACTCACGAAAGGATAATCTGTCTACCGAATATTAACAAGGGCGAGCGAATGATGAAATGTTGGAGAAAACCGTCACCACTAGCTCATGTAATGGAAGCCGGTCGATAGGCTGAACGTTTAGCCCTTATCCGATGACAGCAACAGCTTGGAACTTTGCACTACGATACTGTATTGTTTGGAGAAAAATGGGAGAAGAGACGAGAGAGAAGTGACGGAAAGCGCAGGGGAAAAAAGAGATCTTTCACCTGACAAGGGAGAAACACTGATCGATCATGGAGAGATTCTCGAAGCAAGAGAGAAGAGTTCGACTACGTTTTTCCTTTCTTGGGTTCTAGTCAGATGAGAAAAGAGAAACATCAGCACCAAAATATCATGTAATAGTAGTCCTAGACTACTAGAAACTAGTAGTGTGCCCGTGCTAACGCTACGGTAAAATACAAAACAAGATAAAATTTGTAAAAAATAAAACGAACAATCAGATTCATTAAGATTCACGTCTCATATATTGTATAATCAAATATTTTTGTCACATAATGAATGTCACATAACGACTGATCCTTTGAGGAGGCGACAACATCATCAGAGGCACCTCATATGACTTTTGCCTTTCTAACCTGGAAATAAGTAATTTCTATGACGATATGTTATGGTCAATGGAATAGGAAGCCCAGATGAACAAATGCTGTCACTCAGCATGCCATTGGCTTTCGTGTCGTAGGTCCAGCCATTTTCACCTGGCTTCTGCTCAACCCAAGCATCAACCTAGCCGTCCGGTAGGGGGAAGGGCCCATCTCCTTTGTCGTCCCAGTTCATGTCCCCGCAAAATATTGCGTTGCGGAAGGCTCCCAGAATCCTCAG
Source organism: Dendrocalamus latiflorus (assembly GCA_017311315.1). Taxonomy (NCBI): domain Eukaryota; kingdom Viridiplantae; phylum Streptophyta; class Magnoliopsida; order Poales; family Poaceae; genus Dendrocalamus; species Dendrocalamus latiflorus. The sequence goes on from CM029639.1 coordinate 11,238,215, forward strand.
AGATTCATTTGCCTGAAATACTCACTCCTCGCTATACATCTGATCCCACCGGGGAGGTGCAGGGCAGGGGCTCTCTAGGTGGCTTGTGGCCAACACCAATTTGTTCATCCATCCAGTGTTGACACTTGCTATGCACAGCTCCCTTCCCATTATTGAGTTAGAAAATGGGATGCGGTGAAACGAATTCGCAAAAAATTTGCTCATCTGCATTTGTTTGCAATCGAATCACATTAGTAGGAATAAAAGAACCACCGGGAAAAAAAGTAAACTGTCATAAACTAAAAAAGAAGATAAACAATGAGACCCATTGAGAAGGGGGGAAAATAATGTAGTTCAATTTCTGGACCTGGAAGCATATAAGGTCTGGTTTGTGGTGCTGAATAAGATCTCCAAGTAAGCATGCAGTAACAAGAAGTAAGCAATGGAAGTAAGCAACACTCAAACAGGAAGTGGCAATATCCCCATAGCATTGCTTACCCTGATAAAAAGAAAAACTGAGTAAAGAGCAATGAGGCCAACTCCAAGTATCTTGTTAGGCCGCATGTCATCTCGCAGCAGCATAACAAGAGCCCAGATCAATCCAGCAACGAGGAAGCTCATCGTGTAAATAAGAGAGCGGTCTTGCGGAAGAACATAAGCATTGGGGGCCGTTGACCAAGCTCCAAGCAGCATCGATATTCCCAAACCAGCAAGTGTATTGAACATAGGTCCTGCATAACATCCAGACATAGCAATCTGCACGCCGTCTCCTCCATTCATTGCCAAGGCAACATTTGACATTAAATCACCCATTGAATTCCCCCAAGCTAACACCGTTAACCCAAGAATTGAAGGATCAATGCCCAAAATCACAACTCGCACAACTCAGATTTTAGTATTCATGTTGTTAGAACTGCCAAGTCGCTTGCATATCTACAGTACAAAAAAATATTTTACGTTTCTTATACCAAAATCTAAATTCAGAAGTAAATGTTTTCACAGGCTCACAGTCACAGGCTCACAGCACCTTACCTTTCACCAAATGCCAATACTTGGCATCCCATGTCTTCAGTTGTTGATGCCTGTGAGTTTGAATTGTTAATAGTGGACCATCAGCACAACTGATGAAATATATGATGCAAGTATATATACCTTTGATTCTAGGTTCATCAATATTGCTGATTTAACTGATGCTTTAGCACGATCTAGTTGGGTTTGATCAACTGCAATTAAAATAAAGTTTAAGGCAGGTAAGTTAACTGCAAACAACTGATGAGTAATGATCCAAGATAGGAGAGTTAACGACACCTTGTCCAGGAGTTGCAAGGGAAGTGAGCTCTCTGGCTGCCAGGTCAATAGCTTTGGGAACAAATGCTGCATCCTGATTAGGGAATAATATCTTCATTATGGTACAATAGTGTAAAACAAAACTATGAAAACAATATGCTTTTGCGTATAACAATTGTTGAACTCATCCAGTATAGTGTTCACTGCAACTGCATGGTTTCTTACCCATAAATGGATAAGCTGCCAAACCAACCATTTCCAAGTGATTATTCCGATCCAAGAGGTATACAATAGTTAAAAAAAATGAACAAAAAATCTTCCCTGCATCAAAGGAGATGCACCAAGCATAACTGACTTGCTCATGCAATTATAAACAATACTTACAGTACATGTATGAATTCCAAAAATGCCAGTGTTACCGTGAACATCCTTGAAAGCAGAGATCAATTTGATTTGGTCAAATTCATTTAGAAGGCGATCTGCGTAAAGCACACAACAATTCAGACACTAATATGATCCCACAAATTATATAAAACCAAGTCAAGCAAAAAATGTTAAATACATAGATCTCGATAGTTTTCGTTAGTGGAATTATATTGTAATGCTTCAGGTTATGGCAACAGTCTTATTTAATGGAAATGCAGATGAAAGAGGATTTCTGGTGCAATCAAAATCTGAATAATTAAAAGTTTCAGCATTTGGGCAAGACACTGCACAATTGAATACTTATTATGTTTACCATAAAAAGGAGTAGACTAAAAGCTGAACAATATCTTTACAATGTATGATGGTTTGTCCTGTTAGATCTTCATAACTGTCAAATCAGCAAATCCTACCTGAACTATCAGCCAGCCAGATGATTGAGTAATTGCAGTTTGGCAATATAATTTTCATCATATATCGATTTCTTCATAAGTACGAACAGTGTCCCAAGATATAGCCCATGCTAGCGGGCACTCTAAAGAGCCAAAATATAAACATATGTGTAACTTACTTAGACGTGAATGCAGGCCTTTTCCATGTCTTCCCCAAGAAAACATGCCACCACCACCCAGAAGTGTCTGTAAAAGATAGCATAGTTCTTGCTGAATTAAACCAGAATGCTCTAGCGAATTCAGTTAAAGTGCTTTGTTTAACAAAATTGTCAATGTCGATATCTTAATGAGTTGTCTCATGAACCTGAAGAACTGATACAGTGACGAAATCTTTTTCGTTGAGCCAGCCACCAGGGACCTCAAATGCCAACGCAACATCTGTGTTCTATTTTTCAAGACGAACCCAAAGTAAGAAGAGAGAATCTAGGTGACAGAAGATATTGCATAAATGACTTGATATGTGGCATAAATCATAATGCCTACTGATGAATCTGCAGTTCGTCTATATTCTCCACCAGCATAGGCAGATTTTGGCTTTGTTGATCCAGTAACATTGGGAATGTCAGACAGAAGTGGTTCAGCAATAGATAACAATTCATCATGATCAACACCCGATGCAGCTAGAACAATTCGGGTAGCAGTGTAGTTCTCCTGACATCCATGCAATAAAAAATACACATAGCATGTTAACAGCAATACCTACACAGATAAATTAGTGAAAGGATTTTGGAGATGAATCTCACAGCTAAGAAGTCTTCTAGGACATCTGTATTCAATCTGCTAACTGAAGATTCTGAGGCTATCAGAGGGTTTGCCAAAGCACCAGAATAGCCAGTTGAATGAAGAGCCTCCAAAAGCAAAGTTTCTGGGTTACTTGAAGCTTCTGCAAGCTCTGCCTTTAGTTTCATTATCTACAAAGGAAATAAGTCAGCAAAGAATATATTACACTAATCTAGATTACAGGTGTGGAAGGGTATAATATTAAGATGACATACATGTTCCTTGACCTCCCAGTCAAGAAAAGCAGGATTGCGCACACAATCAATAAGTACTTCAACCATTTCAGGCATGTAAGTTTTCAGGGCTGCATAACTGTAGCTCATCATCTCACGGTTAGCTGATGCTTTGGCATTGCCACCGATTGCCTCGATTTCACGAACAACACGCAATTGGCTCCTGTTTGTAGTGGTTCCAAAGGCCATCTTCTTCAACAGCTGAGTAGCACCCAGTGTTTCCAGTGCTTCATATACAGAATCGCAATTCACATAAACTCCAACAGAACAAGATGGTCCCTGGATAGAAAATGCAAAGCAAAATAATATTGCTAACTGTCCACAAGAACATGCATGAAACAGCTAGATAATAAAAATAAGGAGCACATACTGCAGATGTCTCAAAGGCAATTTTTACACCATTTGGCAAGCACGCGCGCAGCATCATGACACGACAAAGGCCAGGGTCAGCGGTAGAGCTCCGGCAGTAGCAACAGGTGTGGTGGTAGCCGCAGCAGCGTGAGGGGATGCGCTGGTTGCTCCTTGCGCAGGCACGGCGGCGAGAGCCACTACTTATTGTAGGTGAAAGATTAAATTTTCGTCACATGAAAGGCTTCCGTTTCCAATCAATCCGAACAGACAGATAGCCAAAACGTAGAGCGTAACCGCTAGCTACTTCGCTTGGGATTCGAGCAGATCGCATCACCTCAAGGCTCACGGAGGGGAACTGCGCGCGGAACACGGCGACGAGACCGGGGTCGACAGCGCCGCACGGCTGGGGAGGCGAGGGGTTGCTGCCGCCGCTGCGGAAGCGGGCCCGCTTGGAGGGCGGAGGGGACGCCGCTGTGTGGTGGAGCTCCTCCAAGGAGGAGGGGGCCCGCTTCCCGCACACCGCCGCGGACATGGTGCCTGTCACCGCCGCCGCCGCCTCGCAGTTGCCCTCTCCCTCCTCTGCCTCTCCTCCTCTAATTCCTCACGCCGCAACAGCAGTAGCCGCCGCCTCGCAGTTACCCTCTCCCTCCTCTGCCCCTCCTCCTCTTATTCCTCACACCGCAGCAGCAGTAACCGCCGCCGCCGCCCCGAGGTGGACGCGTTAGGGTTTGGGTTTCGTGGAAGGTGGGCGTGAGTGGGGGGAGATCAGAGAGAGGAGAGCGGGACTGCGGAGGAGGCCCACGCGTAGCGGGACTGCGGAGGACTGCAGAGGAGAGCGGGACGCGGGAGGGGTACTGCAGATCCATTGAAGGATGACCGTCGGATATGGTTGAGTAAGGAGAGAGAATGGAGGAGAGTTAATCTGGTGCGCACGTTTGTATGATGGTGTATTTCTGGGTGCATATTGTGGTGTGGACGTAGTTAAGGTCATGACTGTGGAGCAGGTAATTGTTGGGTGGATATAGAATAATTTTAACTGGTGGTTTATAGGGGTAGAGATAGTTACCGTGAAATGTTCCATGTTAGGCTGTTAGCAGACACTAATACGATCTGCTCATATCTGAATCTAATTGATCTGCTGTCAGAATAGAATTCTCTCTGGATTTTAGGCAATGAATCATACGTGCAAACTAAAACAAATTGATTCGCAGTTGGAATATGAGGCTGTTAGCAGTAGCCCTCAAAACAGGGCCCGTACTTTTTATTTGAGGGCTCTCCCTACTTTCGAGGGCTCTGTTTTTTGGGTTACACTCCAGCAGAAACCCTCAAAACAGGACCCTCAAATTCATTCTTAGAGGGGATGACACATAGGACCCACCATCATCCTCATCCTACTTTTGAGGGACGAGGGGCAAAAAAAACTCACTCCAGCAGGGCCCCTACTTGAGCCCTCAAAAGTAGGGGCTCCCTCCAGACCCCAGGAATGAGGGCTCGAGGGGGAAATTTGAGGGCCCCCTACTTTTGAGGGCTCAAGTAGGGGTCTTAGGGCATCTCCAGCAGGAGCCCTCAAAACAGGCCCCCTACTTTTAATTTGAGGGCTCCCTCTACTTTTGAGGGCCCTGTTTTCTGGGCTGCACTCCAGCAGGAGCCCTCAAAACAGGGCCCCTACTTCTCAATTCCCTCTATTTCCTCACACACTATATGCATATGTATGAGACAAAAGCACAATACACAATAAAATATTTATGATTTCAAAATGAGGGACAATATTTAAATTTATGAATTCAAATACGAATATTCAAATTTAAATTCAAATTTGTTTCGAATTTTATTGTTCCAAATTTAAATTCAAATTTGTTCCGAATATTCAAATTTGTTCCGAATATTCAAATTTCAATTCGAATTTGTTTCGAATATCCAAATTTGAATTTAAATTTGTTCCGAATATTCAAATTTAAATTCAAATTTGTTCCGAATATTCAAATTTAAATTCAAATTTGTTCTGAATATTCAAATTTAAATTCAAATTTGTTTCGAATATTCAAATTTGTTTCGAATATCCAAATTTGAATTCAAATTTGTTTCGAATATTCAAATTTAAATTCAAATTTATTCCGAATATTCAAATTTGTTTCGAATATTCAAATTTAAATTCAAATTTGTTCCGAATATTCAAATTTGTTCCGAATTTAAATTTGTTTCACTCGTACGGGAAAAAACGAGGAAAGCTGAAAAATGAGGGCCGGAGTAGGGGCCCCCTAGGAATGAGGGCTGAAGGGGGGATTTAAGGGGCCCCTCAAATTTGAGGGCTCTAGTAGGGGCCCTGCTGGACCTCTATTTTTACCTCAAGCCCTCAAATTTGGTTTTGAGGGCTCAAGTAGGGGTCCTGCTGGAGATGCTCTTACTGGAGTGAGTTTTTTGCCCCTCAACCCTCAAAAGTAGGATGAGGACTCAAGTAGGGGCCCTGCTGGAGTTGCTCATGTTTGCTTGCTCAAGAGAGAGAGCAGATTGAAACGTATAGAATGTGTACTGAAAAATCTGTCCTTTCATCGAATCCATCGTGCACTGCAGCTGGAACATCTAGGACATACAACATGATACATTGCTATGGGCAGCCATGGGAATCTGTCGTAGCAAAACCATACAGATTTCTCCATGCGATCCAAGCTGAACCCATACAAACCATATGAATTGTAATCTTCTTCCAAAGAATGCGACCAATGCACACAGCCCGTGCCCAAATCAACAAATAGCTGAAATGGGCATTTCCCCTCTGATCGACTGATTCCCCTTCTCTGTACACAAGAACGTAACCAGCGTACCTGGCACTAATGCACCGAGCAAATTCGTCCTCGGGGCATTGTGATCCGTAAACACCGAGAAATTAAGCGCTGGACGAGTGGAAGATTTGCAGCAGCGACGTGTACGTGCCGAAGACGGCGAGCGCGAAGCCGAGCACGACAAGGAGGACGTCGCTGAGCACCCCGGGCCAGCCCATCTCGCCGCCGAACACCTTGAGGTGGAACGAGGCCGGCAGCACGAACCCGAGCAGGACGCAGACGCTGCTCCCGACGATCGCCAGGAAGTCGGTGAAGTTGGGCACGAGTATGCCCGCGAGGCCGACGCCCACGACGAGCACCCACCGCAGCCACCAGCAGTAGCGCTTGCCGTGGAGCAGGCGCTCGGCGACCTCGTACACCGGATTCATCATCACAGGCATGGTGAAGAACAGGTTGATGCACAGCCCCAGCTGCGCGTCGGCCGACGGCCACCCGGCGCCGAGGTTGGTGGTGATGATGTCGCGCGTGGCCTTGCCGAACGCGACGTACCCCATGACGCCGAACAGCCCGTACATGGCGGCGATGAACGCCATGGACAGCCCGAGCGTGGCGCCGAACTTATTCTTGTCCGCGGCCTCAGCCTCGCGCGGCAGGACCATGCCGACACCCTCGAAGGCGTACACGGACACGCCGAGGCAGGAGCGCGCCCGGGCCGCCGAACGCGACCACGGGTGGGTGTTTGGCGAGCCAGGTGGACACGGCCTGGCCGAGAACAACCCCCATGGAACCGAGGTCGACGACATCGGCGAAGATGCTGAGAGGCGCGAGGAGCGTGAGCGTCTTGATGGAGTTGAGCCCGAGCTGGAACGGCATCATGGCCCAGATGAAGAACGCCTTAGCGGCTTAGGGGATGGTAGCACGTTGGAGGAGGGCGAGGAGATGGGTGTTGTCGTTACACTTTACAGTGAATAACATGGCTACAGAAAGATCACAAAGGAGTTATACATTAAACAGTGAATAATATAGCTATGGAAAAATCACAAAGGAGCTGTTTGTAACATTAAAAACCGTAGGGATGGACAAGGCCGGTCCTGGGATTTTAGGGGCCCGGGCGAAACTAGAAATAGAGGCCCTAGTATAAATATCTAAATATAAATCTACACACACATACATATATACATACATACATATATATATATATATATATATATATATATATATATATATATATATATATATATATATATATATATATATATATATAATTATAATTTTACCAACAAACACTTAAAATACGTTATGTATTAAAGAAAAATTCATATCAAAGAGTTTATAGATATTACCTTAAAAATTTCTTCTAATTACAACGCATGTTCAGGATCCTGGCAGCCACCATATGGTTATATCACAACCTAAACTTCAAACCTCACAAATTAACAGTCAACCACAAGACATACTTTTTTCACATGAATGATGCTTTTCCAGACTACTATTTACAGAAATTTCCATGACAGCATCGTCAAGTTCAACGATAATACCATGGATCATTGCCATTTTTCATCCAAGTTGTGGCAAGCATTTACAATATTCTCTAACCTTAGCTCTTACAGTTGGTAGGGGTAACATGTCAGGTATGAGTTGCATGACAAATCTTAACTTGTTAATTTTTTTAGGTGTAAAACTTAACTAAAGGTACCCATTATTTGCTAGACTTGTCCGCCAAAAAGTATAACCCAAGACTCACAAAACAGCTTTGTTTTGTAGATATACACCATTACAACCTAACCACCATGGAGTTCCCCCATCAGACTAGCTATAACATTATCCAACACAATTTTAATAGTAAAAGGCCAACAATATTCGAACGGTGCAACAGCAGGTAAGTATATTCCTGTATGGGGCAAGAGCTAGGCCATCTATTTTCACCTAAACTGAAATCCCTCAGCCGCGAGCCTTGAGATCGGCAAGGCGGCGGGACAGATCGTCCTCGTCGACCTTCTCCTTGTCCTTGGCAGCCGGGTCGCGGCTGGCGACGGCTTGCCGTGGAGAGCCGAGAGCCTGGAGCCCTGGAGTCACGCACGCTTGCCGTGGTTGGTTACCGTGAGTCACGCACGCAGTCGCCGCTGAAGACCGAACTACCGAAGACGAGAAGACGGCCGGCCGGGGATTCGGAAAATCGGAAGACGGATAGTATACTAGACTTACTAGTATATATACTATGTATTAATGTATATGGGTAGGGGCCCCTGAATTTTGGGGGCCCGGTGCGGCCGCCCCGCTCACCCCCCCCCCCCTCAGGGCCGGGCCTGGGGATGGAGTATAGAAGTCTTGTGTTACAGAGACTTGTCTTGTGTAAAAGTGAGTTTGTCCCCCCTCATAATGTCTAAGTATATATTTATAGTCCTGAAAATGTTACTTACATAAATGCCATTATCTGAGTATATAATTGTAGAGGCAATATCATCCTTTCCCATATGACAGTCCTCTTGGTCAGCCATGTGGCAGTACGATTATTAAGCCTCTTGATACAATTGACCCACTGGGGCAAGGTGGGGGGCCACCCCCAACAATAGGATAGAGATGTGTCATGGTGTTGGAGATGAAGATGACGTATCTGGCACAGAAACTGGCCTGCCTGAGCACCAACATGGCGTCCACGGCGAAGCGGTCAGGCACATAGAAGGCCATGTAGCCAGGGCAGAATTAGTCTATGGCAGGGTAGGCTTTAGCTCAAGATGTGGAAAATGTTTAGTGTATAGCTCAGGTAATTTCAACACATCCCAAGGTAACATTCTACTTATCCAACCCAGATAGCCTAGGCGATTTCATATTTTCAGTCCACTCGCTGTAGCCGGTCCACTCGGCCCATTTGTAGCTCGTGGAAAGAAGCCCGCCATTTGCTGCCTCACAATTATGGGTGAAAAGTGATCGAACAGTGCTCAAACCATATTCGCATCCATATTTTTTTCTCGGATTTGAATACTAATCGAACAAACATCAAATATGAATACGGACCGGACAAATATCGGATACGAATTCAAATCGAATATCTACTCAATTCGGTCGGATCCAGATATTCTCATAACTTATGTAGTATGAAGACATTAATGATATTTTATCCTCGTACAATCACGCTTAATTATGAAGGCATCACCCAGATCAAGACTGTCCGATATGATCAGTACAAGAAGGAATACAATAAATTCGAGATGTTGGCTGGTGAGTCCCTAGATGAGTGCTTTGACAGATTTTACAAGATATTGAGCAACTTCCGACCTGTTGGTCTTACATACTCAGACTCAGATAACGCTCAACAGATGTTGTCTGCACTATATCTTAGAGTTAGGAAAATAAAAGTGACTATCATTAAAGACATAACTGATTTGTTGATCTTGACTCTTGATGTGTTGTATTCTCACCTTAAGACTCATGAGATCGATGTTGTCTCTCATAAGACAATGTCGTAGTCAATTGCCTTGGCCACCGATCCCACATCTGCTTCTGGACGATCTTCTGATGGTGTCTTTAGTTTTTGTTTAGCTGCTTTGTGCGAGATGAGTGATGACTAGTTTGAGCAGTTTCCAGAGAGTGACCTAGCCCTCTTAGCCAGAAAGTTATCATATACATACAAGAGGGTAAGAGAGAGGAAGAGAGGAGGTCCGGTGATTTGCTTCGAGTCAGGTGGCCCCAACCACATTCAAGCAAACTACTCCAAGCTGGAGAAGGGTAAGAACGACTATGATGGTATGAGCAAGAATAATTACATCAGCAAGAACCACAACAAGAAGCCGCCAACTCGGGATCAAGACAAGGACAAGAAGTACCACAATCTCGACAAGGCGAAGAAGCTCTTCCACCGCGTCCTCACCGTCTTCGACAACTTTGACTTCAGCGACATGAAGGGCTAAAGTGACGACGATGGCGAGGATGATCCGCAAAAGGACACCAAGGACAGTGATGACTTCACCGAGATGTGCTTCATGGCTGATGAGAATGGCATCAGTGATGACGATCTCTACAGTGACTCCGATGACATATGCCCCTTCTACGACCAGCTCAATGATGCTTTTCTCAAATTAGGAAAGTTTTATACTAAGTCTAGAGTTAGGTGTGATAATTTAGAGAAGAAGGTAAAGAACTTGTCACGGGAGTTTGCTTCACTTAGATATGTCTTCTCCTATGATGATTTTGATATATGTGCTTCCTTGCTTGGAGATATGAAGAAACTACGGACCTCGCATAATAGTATGATTTCTGAGCTGGAGTTGCTTAAGGTGGAGAATGTTAGTATGTTAGCTGAATTAGAAATGTCTTGAATTGTTCCTTTTCAGTCTGATTCTATTGAGACTATATTCTACACCTCATGTGAGGATAAGGATAATGCTTTTAGAGATTTGTGCATTTTTCTCCTTGATCTGCTTGAAACTTGTGAAAGTTACGTCAACTTGAAAAATAATTTAAAGAAAGCAATTTGTGTACAAAGTTTTACGGCTTTTGGATCATTCAATCAAAAGCTACGTGAATTTATGATTTTGCGATCGTGTTGAAAACTATGTTCTTGCTGCAGCAACGGTAGTACTACAAGTTCTATAGCGGTAGTACCGTAACTACTGGCTCTTGACCACATTGGTTTTCAACCACTCACTGGTCATCGACTACACTGGTCATATTTCGAATTATTTCAACCACTCGGGTTTTCGACCACACGTTGATTTTTCGACTGCTCCCTGGTCATCGACCACGTTAGTTTTCAATCACTCATTGGTCATCGACCACATTGGCTTTCTATCACTCATTGGTCTAGGACCATGTTGGGTTTTCGACTACTCACTGGTTATCGACGACGTTGGTTTTCGACTGCTCACTGGTCGTTGACCACTTGAGTCTTATTCAGACCACATTGGCTTTCGACCAATCATGGTAGTACCAGAAGTACAGCGACCTGTTGATTCTTCACAGTGGTTCAGTTCTTTGAATCTCTAGATTTTGAGTAGAGTTTATATTCTAATCTCCATGGTTTTGTAGCTATCGGAGCAAAGAATAAGCGAATACCTAAGGAAAAAAATTTAAAACGCTATTTATCCTCTGTTGTTTGTTCGATCCTACACATTTTCATCATTTGATCGAGATTTGATGCTCCATGATGGTGATGAAAACTGGACGGCACAACTTCGAAAAAAATACTCAATAAAAAAATTCTTGACAGTGGAGATGTGAGAATGACTTACGGAGTAATACATTCAGACATGCATGATGCTCGAATCAATCTAAGCAACTCATGGTGGCACTTGATCTCTCTCGTGCAATCAGCTTATAATACCCATTTTCTATGAGATTGGACGGTTTTGAACTATTACTACGTTTCTATAGAAACATTCTTGTTTTTTTATATAATTTCCACGTACTTTTACTTTTTGGCCTTTCCTTTTTGTTTTCCGTTCTCCTCAAAGCTTTGCGGTTGTAGTTGTCTTGTGAAAATCCTAGCTCGCTCAGAAATATCTCTCGCCTTGACGAGAAAAAGAAAAGAAAAGTTGAATTACACCACCGTCTTGTGTATAGCCCACATGTACGATTCGTAGTCGCACACGAAGAACTTCCATTTCTTGTCACATTCACTCCTCCCCTCCGTAAGTAGCATATTTCTGTTAGGAAACGTTAATCACTGTCAGTTAGTAAAGACGAGCATTTGTGCCTAGCCTTGTTACGTCGCGAAAATATCTCGTTTTTCTGTTTACACAGCGTGCATATACCGTGTAGTGATGAGATTGGACGGTTGCTTACGGAGCCGGAGCCACTTGCTCCTCGCATTATTTTCCTTTTGGCTGTATTATTACTATATAAAAAAGTTGATGATAGTACGTCTATTCTTCACCGATCATTATTATTTTTTCAATTTTTCACCATTCTTTACTTTTTAATCGATCAAATTAATTCTTTTTTATAATATGATTTTCTCTACATTTAACAATGTCTCACTAAGTCACTGCTTACAAGCTGAGGTCAAAGATGGAAATCATCAGAAGGACCGCAGTCCTGAAGCACGTAGACACTTCCTTGTGGCTGCGCTTGCTGAGTAGTAGTCCTGTAGAGTAATCCCGAGCCGCCGCCTGCACGTCGGGACATTGCATCGTCCAGTGTTACCGGCGTAAAAAAAGTCGGCGGCTAGTCGGCTCCTTGGCTGGCTAGACGGCCGTCCTGATCAGAAGACGGCACGACGAAACAAGAAACGCCAATAAGCTGGCCTTGGCAGCATTTTGCCATGGAAAAGTTAGCCAGCGTGAGCATGACGCGCTCGTTTGCCGGTAGTTATCCTCTTACTAAAATGGAATGCATTTCTCAAGAACAAGTAGTAGTCAAGTTGTGCTCCCTGACTTTTGATGTTTGATTATTATTTTAGGGGTTTTTTTTTTGTGTTTGCTTAATTGATATAGGATGGGTTGTTGCGTGTCAGCGATTGGTGTTTGCTTGGATTAGCCTGTCAGGTCACAAGTTGATAAGTTCGGTGCAAGCTGCGGCAATTCCCTTCAAAAATAATTAAGAAATTCTGCAAAAATATAAAGCTCCCGGCGAGGATCGAACTCGCGACCTTTCGCTTACGAAGCGAACGCACTACCACTATGCTACGGAAGCAGGAACGGCCCAACGGTGATTTGATCCTATTTGTGTGTTGTCGTCACAATCATTCAGCCAGCCGATTGAGCTGTTGATAATTATTACATGCGCTCTCCAGGCCCTTCCAACTTTCCAGGTTCATGCTGAAGAAGTGCGTCGCCCCGTTTGCGGCTGACCTCTGTGTGTAATTTGAAGCCATCGTCTCTGCTAAACTTCAAAATTAGATTCGTCCATTTTTCACCCGCTCGCCAGAGCCTCAGAGGTGTCCCTGACCCCTTGCCATTGCACCCATGATTATTTCGTTCCTCATAATCCTAAAACTGAACCATTTTCTAATGTGTTTCCTAAGAACTTTCTAGATCAAATGTGCAAACTCGATGTAACACAATGCAGTCCGTGACACCGCCACCGGTATCAGAGGACACGGAAAGCGGTCACGAAGCCTGAGCAGCACCGGACCAGATGCAGGAAAACATCCGCTGAATAGTAAAGGGTGCATTATTTTCAATTGCAGCTGAAGATCTATGGCTGTAGTGGATGACTTTTAGCTCTAGTGTGAATGTTTGTGCAAAAGAGCTAAATACTGATAAGCTATTTTAAAAAGACTATCTGATAAGCCATTTTAAAATAATGACAAAAAATCCATGCTATTTATTTATTTAAAAAATATAAACGATAAAGTTGTAAATAACGGAGCCAAGACCGCTACGGCACCCATACACCAGGCTTGGCGAAACCTTGTGATCACGAAATGTAACACCCCCGTTTTTAGGGACGGGAATGTTGTTACCTTCCGTAATAGCCCAGGAGTTCAGTTACGGACAGAAAAAGTATCATGCCTGCTTACGAACATTTAAAAGAGTTAATTTAATTAAAATAAAGGCTTAACAGTCAATTTTAAATATTTTAAGGCATTCAAGCCCAAGACATAACTTACATTCAGAAGAACCAAAGAAAACTCCACAGGAACGCTTGAGTGCGGTTGCAACCCTAACACGTACACTTACAGCATTCTCTTTTCTTCTGGTATCTGTGGGGTAAAATTTTGCAAGTTTGAGTACTCCAACCCCGTACTCAGCAAATCACACGGAGCTTAGCAATAACTACATGCAAGGTATGACAACTGAAAGGGAAGTAAGTTCATTATTTATGTGGATGCAGTTTTAGTTGGAAACCAGTTAAAAGCTGAAAAAGGTACTTCATTAATAAGAGGGGTTTCAAATTTGATTATCAACTTTCCACGTTACCAAACCATTCTCAAATCTACTTATGCCTTGTTATTGGAATCACCCAGTAAACACAGCTTCATTTACCGGAAGCACGGCGTATTCGAATACCATTTATTTCACTCTGCAGAGTTGCCCTGCTTTACCCACAAGATTTCTTAACTCCACGTCTGGCTTTAAGAAAACAAGGTTGTTCACTGCTCAATTCTTTATATAGCCTCCACCCAGTAGGTCCTAGGCCTCCATAAGCTCGGATGACCCCACGGATCTCCTCCGACTCATAGCAGTCCTACTGTTGTATGGTTAACCCCCTCTCATACGAACTCACCCTCGGACTCCCCCCGCCAGTTGCAGAGGTTCAATTGAACTTGAGCAGTTACTAAACCAGGTTTGACAAAATCAACGCTTGTGGTTGGGCGGATACTATGTTCTTTACTCAGCATAAGAGTCTAGTCCTTATATTTTTCACTGAGGCATCATCCATGCACAAACCCATATTCAGTGCCCGCGGCACTGCCACCAATCCACAGCCAAGCCTCCACCCTAAGATAAGGTCTTCGGACCACCTCTGTGATCCTCGCTTACCCTAGATCCATATTTTCAAAACTCTAGACAAATACCAAAATCCTTAACAGTAGAAATATTTGATAAGTTCCTAACTACCATGTTTATATTAATATCGTATTTAATATTACTATGTCTTGTCAAGGTGAATATGACCATCAAGTTAAACTGGATTTTTCGGGTGGTAAGACATAACTAATATCATGTCATTCTAATCCGTTATTGTACAGAAAATAACATTGTGCAAATACATAATGAAAATACAAGTAAATAAATAAATAGCGGAAAAGTAGGTTCAACATGATCAAAACATGTGTGACTTGCCTTGCGGGCCTACGATTTTGGCAACTTTGGATTCTTCGGTTTCTTGAACTTGAGCTTGACCTTCTCCTTCCTGCTCCGGGCGATCTTCGATGACGAGAGCTAACGCAAAATTAAAATAAATTAGTTCCGCACCCAAAGGACTGAGCTAGGAACAAAGAAATAAAATAAAGAAATAAAATCCGATAAAATTCAAACAAATTGAGATTTGGGCTTATAGGAAGGCTATATGGAGAAATGGGCCTTGGATTTGGGTTGGTGGGCTCAAAACGGATCTAGGGAGTACCAACAAGCATTTTTGGGTTTGGGTCAAGTACTATTCATTGGGCTCGGTCGGTTACTATTCATCGGACTGGAACCGGACTCGACGAACGGACTCAGGTCAACCGCTTCGGTTTGGGTTCGGTTGGGTGCGACTGGCTCGGGTCGGACTCACTGTGCGTGCGGCTCGGTCGGGCGGGCGCGGCGAGCTGGTCCGGCTCAGCCGAGACAAAGCGGCTCGGCCGGTTGGAACGGGCGCGGGGCGAGTGGGTTTGACCCAGCTAGCTCGGGCGGAGTCGGTCGGGCACACAGTGCCGTCTCCTACCTCCCGCCTGCGCACGAGCAGCCGAAGCAGAGGAGGATGGCGGCGGCTTGCGGCGGTGCTCCGGTGGTTTGCGACAGCAAAGGAAGGTCTGGACGGGGTCGGGAAGGTGAGGGGGTTCCGTTTTTGGCGGTAGGAGGCCCGGCGGAGGTGGCTATCGCCGGCGGCGAGCCTCTCTATTCAGCGGCAAGTGTGGGCATTGGGGGAGTATAGGGGCTTAATCGGGCGAATTGGCCGGTGCGTGAGTATCCATGGGAGTAGGGGAGGATCGTGGGCGGGTCGGGTGGAGCTAGGGAGACCCGTATCGGGCTGGCCACGGTGGACGGTTGGCGGCGGCGGGGTGGTCACGGCGCCGGGGAAGAAGGGGCGTCGGGAAGCTATGGCGGCGGTTAGGGGTGACTTTGGGGAGCACTAGGGAGCTACCGGCGAGGGCAATTGGAAAATGAAGGAGTGGTTAACCGACATTGAGCTAGGGCTTGGAATTGGGATTTTCTGCCATTACCGGCAATGGAGGGGAATGGGGGAGGCTTTGGGGCGTCGGGCGGGTGGCGGGGTTGGTGGCGGTGGCTAGGGAGGGGGCTTGGCCGCTTAAATAGCACGGCTAAGGTGGTTTGGCCCCGGATATTTCCACGGTGATGATGGCGCGTGGCGGCCAGCGGCGTTGCCACGCTCTCGGGTTGGTCGGGGGCGTCAGAGCGGTGGGGAGAAGGCTGCAGGGAAGCTTTGCCCCAGCTGTGGAGGTGGCAATGATCAAGCGGCGCGGGGATGCGGTGGCGCGCGCAGAGATGTTGGGCGGCGGCAAAAGAGGGACACGGCGGTGGTGGATTGGGCTGGCGTGGCCTGCCACGGCTCTGGGGCGGCTGACCAACCGGCGGAGCTGGCGGGAGAGGCGCAGGAGCGGTCGGTCACGAAGATGGTGTGAGCAGTGGCAGGATTTCGGGGTGGCGATGAACTTTTTCGGACATACACAGTGATAGCACTTCTCCCTCTCTCAATCCGATTGATGGCAGTGATTTGGGCAGTTGGATGTTGAGATTAGTGTGGATTAGGATGAGGGATTAAGAGGACAAACCAAAAATGAAAATCAAATCCAAATTCAGCTTTTGAATTTTTTTTCCAGGTTTCGGTTTTGTTTCAACCTACCCCCCTTAAAAAGAATCTCGACCCCGAGATTCACCCATGTTAAAGAATGGGGTGAAAAACAAAACTTATTACAGTACTGATTCCTTTCCATAAATCTTGTTTTATTCAATGTAAGCTTCTAGTGGTGGCTGCTGACTAGTGCTTTTGTAGATACTTTCTGTTTTTGGCTATCCAAGTCTCTGTGGATTCATGAAGATCTTTTCAAAGTATAGTTGTGACTTGTACTGTTCAGTCTGAGATGATCCCATATGGAAATTCATGTAATACCATGATTATATCAGGCAGAGTTCTGCTAACTTCATCTCTTTTGTTGGTTTGTCTACCTGGTAGGGAATGTGCTACTTTTAATCAATTGATCTATAATCACTCGGTGTCATATCCTTCTCATGTCTTCGGGAGTCTTCTAGTATACATCTTGGTATTCTATGTACTTTGATGTTTCTCTCTTCATATCATCTTCTTTTCTGGCCTTGTTTATCTTTGCTCTATTAGGGTGTATAAGAAGCTATAAGAGGAAATTTTATTTTGCAGTTAAATCTTTCAACCTTCTTGGTATTTAGAAGTAACTGTGAGATCCCTAAACTTCTTACTTACTCTTTAGGGAATCCTGTTGAATCTTCTTGTCATGGCTTAAGATAATACTTATTAATCACACCACAATATACCTTTGTCTTTAATACATCTGTCACTGTCTCTCTTCCTTGGCGGCCTTAAATATTTGCATCGTAGTTCTTAGCTGCTTGTAACCTTGCAGATTTAATTTCAATTGATTAAGTCATGAGTAGTCTGTTTCCTTTCAAGTACTAACATCTTGATGTAGAAATCACAACCCTTCCATCCTGTATATATCTTAGTCGTCATTCCGAGGTTATTGAAAATCCTTCTTGAGGAGTATTAGAACTGGTACTGTAACCAATCTAGCCTTCTATATAGTTTAAGACTACAATCTTTTAACTTCTGAGAACTCCTCTTATTTCGCTCAAGTTTATACATACTCTCCTTTCTTCTTCTCTCTTACTGCACTTACACATCATCCTTGTATATACCAAATAACGTCTGGTATTTTCATACAGACTGCTTGGTTTTTATTTCCCGGAATCTTTGTAGATAGTATGTATAATAATATTCTTTCAATTTCCTTTTGTGTCCCTTTAAAACAAGTTTGGTTTATCTGTTCTAGTGTCCATATTTTCACTGTATTATCCTGATTTTTCACCCGAACTGAGTTAGTTCTTCCATCCCTTACGTAGTCTTGTATATATTCACAATTGCTACACTTCTCTTGCACCAGGTTGAAAATAAAGCTCACAGGGAATTGTGACAAACTTCTTTACTTATTTATACTATTACAGATAGTTCATGGGTACATTTGATAACTCATAGAACTACTTGCTTATACAAAAGTACAAGATGGCATTCATCTCTTGTCTTATTCTTAACCGGCATTGTTGCTTGACACTTTGCTCTTCGACTTTTCTGACTGTCTCTTTTGTCGCTTTTTCTTAGTCATTTCTTTGTGGCAAGTTTGTCTCCTTTTCCACTCGAGCTTTCTTGGGGCGGCATTCTTCTTCCTCCATTGACGGTTGGTATGAGGTTGATGCTTGTCTTTTAACATGTATTCGGGCTTCTTCCCTAGATAAGGATCTCAATGGACATTGGAAACGATAATGCCCATTTTGCCTGCAGTGAAAACAGGTCGTATGAACCAAGATCAAAGGATCATTTTGTTTGGTAATCTTCACATGCCCTGCTAATTCTTCTTCTACCCAGAGAGTTTGATCAACTAGAGTTTGGAGGTCTGGAAATTCCACGGGCATAATAAAATTCTTTATCTTTGGTTGCAGGCCTCTTACAAAGTATGCCATCTTTCTTGCTTCGGTATTGAGACCTTCTTGAGCATATCGTGATAAATGATGGAATTGCTGCAGATACTCCATAACAGACTCATCTTCTTGTCGGAGATTAATAAGATCTTGATGTTTCTCTGCGATAGCTTTGGGAGAAATATAAGTCTTGCGGAATCTATTCGCGAACTCCTCCCATGTAATATTCTTATTCGGATATACCCATTGAATAGTATTCCACCAGTTAATGGCTGGTTCTGATAGTTGGTAGGTGGCGAAAAGAACTTTTTCCTTATCCGTACATTGGATGGTTTCCAGTCTCCTCTCGATATCTTGTAACCACTTGTCGGCGCTTAGAGATTTTGTTGCCGATGCAAATTCAGGTGGTCGAGTCTTAAGGAAAGTTGTAAACTTGAATGCAGTTGCAATTGACATTGATATTAATTCTCCTGGTGACGCTTTTGTAATGAGTTGTTCCAATATCCTTGCTTGTTGTTCTAGTATTCTGACTTGTCCTTGTCTGCCTTCGATCCGGGTTTTCTCCATGATAGATACGGCTTCTGTCATGATGGATAAGGCTTCTGTCAAGTTGTATTGTTTGCTCTGATCTCTGTTTTCCATCTGTTGCATCATCAATTCTTTAGTTTATTCAGTGACACGATTTGACTGTAGCTGAAACTTAAGAATCAGTTCTGTAACATTTTTGGGCTTAGCAAAGGGAAGTGAGACTGAATTGGGGTAAGAGCAAGAAAAAGGCAGGAAAGAAAATGAAGTGAGATTAAATGATCTTTCTGATTGCTTTTGCAAGACACTTCCTCAAAATTTCACGTATACTTACAAGGATAATCCCACATCTTATTAATTTTTTATACTACTCCTGTGCATAGGCTTAGAATCCAATGGCCCTTTTTAAATTGTGTTTCTCTTTTACACTAGGGCTACACTCTCTCCTAATTATGACATCGTTTTTTTTCCAAACAAACATTAATATCATTCATTCGATCCACCGAACACATAGTTCCTATTGCATTATTCTAGCCTTATTAATCATATCATGGTTATCCAATTTCAATGAAAAATCCAACTTCAACCATGACTATAAATCCAACATCCAATCTATTATAATCCACTTCTCTGAGAATCTGGAGCTGCCACTGAAAAGCGTTTGGCTAATAGGTTAGCTCCAGCTTCATAAAAGGGGGGATTTGATGAAAATAGACCATGTTACCCCTAGTTTTCACATAATTATCTTTTTGCTTGTTTTTTTGTTTATTTCGGATACATGATTAAAAGAAAATGAATATGATTGAAATAGATAAATAATGATACTTTTTATGATATGATAAATACACGAAAATACATGTGAAGATGAGTGTTGACAGTTTCTCCGAGTATAAACAATGCGAAAATGACGTTAACTGCGTGAACAGACCGGTGAATGAACAATGCGAAGACTCGACTAATGTGAATGAACTTTCCTATTACAAGCTTTTCATCAGCCAACACCCGACTAATCCATATGAATGAACTTTCCTATTACAAGCTTTTCATCAGCCAACGCCCCGACTAATCCATGTCTTGGGCAGTTGCACCGAACAGATGGAACATCACTATGTAAAATTGAATCAAGGAATAGTCAGTAAAGACATAAAGAAGACGGTTACCTTTTAATTTCTAAACACTCGCAGTTTCCAGAACATATGCAAACCGTCACCAATTCCAGAACAGTAGATTGCTTGGATTTTTGTCAACATGGCCATCCTTGCTAAGATTGATTTACAATTAACTATTGATCTAACACCGCAGATTATAGCAAACTTTGAATTCATGCCCCCTCCACTTTTTTCCGGGCTTGGGACCGGCATCGGCAGTGTTAGGCATCCCCCACCCCCACACATACCCCAAAAATAAAGAACAGAGAGAAAAGATGGAAAAAGAACAAGCAATGGAACTATGGTCACAATTAGTCATCACTACATAACTGCTAATGAAAATACAACCATGGCAGGAAAATGAAAATACTTCACATGGAAACTACAAATCATAGGCATTACCAAATTTTGGTGAGGCAAATTGAGGGGCCCAAACAAAAACATACCCTACAAACCCACTTACCAAATCAACAACAGCAGTCACTTGAAATCTCTAAACCCCATCAGATCATGCTTTACACAGCAGTCCATATGATGCAGCATTTGTCCCCATGTCGTCCAAACCTCTACCCCATCAGATCATGCTTTACACAGCAATATTTTTTTTAACATTGCCATGTTCAGTCAAGATTTCGAACAGCAAGTTGAATACCATGAACAGCAAGTGAATACCATGAACAGCAAGTGAATAACATAAATGCATACAACAACTAAGCACAATTACAGTAGCAAGTGAATACCATGAACAGCAAAGAAGGAGAGAGGGTTAGAAGTGAATACCATTAGCAAGTGCTAAACATGAACAATTACAAGCCCAAATCTAGGGTTAGGAGAGAGGGGGAGATTAGGGTTAGAGGTTCACCTTGCTGGGAGCAGCGAAGGAAGAGGACAATGGACAATGGACAAGAGCACAGAGCACAAATATTTTTCTATGACTGCCTTACACATCAGCACAGAGCAGAGCAACACATCACAGCACATCACAGCAGATACAACAACAAGCTGAAAGATCATCCCAAGTCTATGACAAGATAAATCCTCCTTACTCCATATTATACTTTTCAATCATCACAGTATCCATCCCCATACAAAAATAAGTGGAAAAAGGTACTACATATGCCCATAGCCTAAAAGATGCTCCCAGGTAAGTCTCACCTTGGATTTGAAGGGCGGCGCCGGGAGAGGGGAAGGAGGCGGCGGCGGCGGCGACGGTGTTGAGGGGCGGAGGAGGGCGGCGCCGGGAGACGGGAAGGGGAGAGGGGAAGGAGGCGGGCAGCGGCGCGAGAGGGGAAGGAGGTGGGCGGCGGCGCGAGAGGGGAAGGGGAGAGGGGAAGGAGGCGGGCGGCGGCGCGAGAGGGGAAGGAGGTGGGCGGCGGCGCGAGAGGGGAAGGAGGTGGGCGGCGGCGCGAGAGGGGAAGGGGAGAGGGGAAGGAGGCGGCGGCATTCCTGAGGGGCGGAGGGAGGCGCGCTGGCGTGAGAGGGGAAGGCGGCGGGCGCGAGAGGGGGATGCAGGGAGGCGGCGGCGGCGGAGATCTGGAGGGAGGCGGGGGTGCTGAGGGGCGGAGGAGGGCGGCGCCGGGAGACGGGAAGGGAAGAGGGGAAGGAGGCGGGCGGCGGCGCGAGAGGGGAAGGGGAGAGGGGAAGGAGGCGAGCGGCGGCGCGAGAGGGAAAGGGGAGAGGGGAAGGCGGCGGGCGCGAGAGGGGATGCAGGGAGGCGGCCGGGCGACGGGTTGCGGGAGGGGGCCGAAACCGGGGGTTTTGGTTTTTATATTGTGGCATTTTGCAGGTAAATACTACGAACTTCAATGGGTTATTGTATTTAGGGTGTGTTGGCTCCCCACGAGAATCCACCTCAACCCAGCTTCTCCTGAACAGTTCATTTTGGAACCTGCTCCTCGCGAGAAGATGAATCTGATCATTTTGGGAAGCGGGTTGTTTGGCACAACTCCACCTGATTCAACAGAGAAGCTAGGAGCAGGAGCTGTACCAAACAGACCCTTATAATAGAGCTAAAAGTCATAGTCGACAGACGAAAAGAAAGCGACCAATATCTGTGTTGGACACCACGAGGAGCGAGGCGATGCCCAGCTCTGCACCAGACAAGAGCTCCTCAACAAGCTAGCAGCACTCACGCTTGATGCGACGCGACCTTTCTCAAACGTGTCCAAAGTGAAGTCACCCTTGCACCGGGGACAAGCAAACCGTTTGTAAAATGCCTTGGCTTCCAACTGTACTCACTGCGTTTAGAGCAAGTACAATGGTGCTGACTAGGTTGCCTCTAGTGAAATTCACATCAGCACAATCCTAAGTAGAAGAGAGAGAAAAGAAGAGAGAGAAGCAAGCTGCCCCTCATGCAAGAGGTGACCTCTAGCACATTATACGAGGAGAGAGAGATAAACTACCCCTCATACAAGAGGTAACTCCTGATATATTTATGTAAGTATTAAATGTTTGAGTGCTTTAGTAGAGGTAACCTCTACTCTACTCATTGTATTAGCTACCTCCACATGAGCCACATATAGTCTTTTTACTTATGTGGCTAGTCCTAGAGGTGGCAGCCACCTCTTCTATTGTACTTGCCCTTATCTTTGCTTGGGTAATCACACGATAATTTACCTCCAGATCAGCAGTTATTTGTCGCACCAGATTGCGAAACGCCAGCAGCTTAAGACCCAGATGCCTACGAAGGCAGGCAGGCGGCGGCTTTTCCTTTGCTGGATATGTGTATATCAATCACACTGCGAGGCAAGAAAAAAAACAACGCAACTATATACTACTAGACCAGTAGACCTGCTTATATTCACCAAAAACAAGCTTCGATACGCTCCAGGCAGTTCATGAATGATGAAAAGGAGTAACATCACAAAAGCCTGCTAATCTCAATCATCGATTAAATATTCCCAACCTGCAGCTACGAAATCGCTCCAGGAAACATCAACAGACTAGCTCATAAGGTGATAAACTCACAGAAAGCAATATAAGCTCCATACACTCACCGTGTACGTGGCATAAGCTCCATACACTCACCGTGCACGTGGAACCGATCACCTCGACTATGACACTACACTAAGGCATGCATATGAGCGCACAAAAATGAACAAAGCAAGCATATAACACCAAATGTAAAATGCAATTAACAGAAATCCAAAAGCTGGGCAGTCAATAGATTAGCGATCGAAACATGTTCTGACACAAGTGGTTAGCAAAAGAAAAGCAACAGAACAGCTAGCAGCATTCGGCTATTTCTTTGCAAATACACTACTAAGACACCTTCTCGAATCATAACTATTGAGGGTCCCCTTCACACACACCTACTCCCAACATCTTAACATTGAAGATAGCAAATTAGTAAGCTAATCGGGGACCTAAAACCCAATTTGCTACCTCATGCAGTCATGCCCCTGGATACACTATTTACTCGTCATCTTCCTCGTTTTCCTGCAAAGATCAAATTAGATAATGATCGTTAACAACACCAATAAGCAAATCTCATTGACAATCAAAATATACATCTCCCTAAATGCTTACTTTTCATACCTCATCGCTGCCACCATCCTCGTCATCATCATCGACCTCAGACTTGGACTTGTCAGAGCCTTCCCCCTCGTCATCATTCTTAGCCTTCTTTGAGCGTGTGCTCTCCTGAAGGAACCAGAGAAGTCAAATAAGCACTAACACTTTGAAAACTCTGTAATTGACCATGCACCATGATCCCAAGATTACCTTCTCATCGAAGCTGGCTTTGCTCTTCTCATAGTCCAACTTCTTCTGCCCAGCCTTGTCCACATAAGGTGCCTTCTCCTAACAAATTTAATTCAAGAAACCAAACATTGTGCACATCAATCACCATCAGTAATAGGTATATATGTAAGTGTGCCTCATGGGATACGTGATTGCAAGTTGTAACAAATAGATATGCAGTTTTCACTTAACTATTAAGGTGTAATTCAACCTCTTCAAGTAAATATACATGGATACAAAAATTAACTAACTCTATTCGCAATGATGTACACGTATGGTATGCTAAAAAAATAAATAGAACAGATGTATACTCAAGAAGATCTAAACAGAGACTAATTTAAGAATTTAAGCATGGCAAAGATGTACTCACTTCCTCAGACATAGATCGCCACTTCTCCCCTGCCGCCTTGCTCACCTAATCAGCCAACAGTGGGAGAAAAATAAGACATCCATGCAAGCGAAAGAGAAAAAGAGGTGGGAGAGGAGGGGGGGGGGGGGGGGGGGTTGGGGGTGGAGTGTAAGGTGGCTCACGGCGGCGACACTCTTATTATTAGGATGCTGCGCCTGGTACTCCTGCCTGAATTCGGACCTGAAAAAAAAGCGAAAACACGCGCAGAAACCGTAAAAATCCATACAAAAAAGCAAGGAAAAGATAGAACAGATCTGGAGATCTGGGAGAGAAATGAGAAGGCGAGGTAGCGAGGGCTCACATGAAGACGAAGAAGGCGGAGGGCGGGCGTTTGGGCTTGCCGCTGGCCGCGGCCTTCTTCCTCTTGCCGGCGCCGCCGGCAGCCTTGAGCCTGCAACAACCACCACCACAACGCGCGAACGCACAGATGCGAACCGTTCAGCCATGGCCAAAGATCTTTCCTCCCTCCCCACACAAGACGAAGACGAGGCAGGGAGGTCTTACCTGCCCTCGCCCTTCTTGGAGGCGTCGACCTTGCCCTTCATGGTGGGAGACCGCGGCGGGGTTTGCGCTAGGGTTTTGCGGGGGGCAAGGCAGGGACGGGGTTTGGTTTGGTTGGGAGAATGGGAGGCGGAAAGGGCGGTTGGATGGCTTTGGGGGGGAGCGTTATGCGGTGCCGAGCTGGCCAATTCGGCCGGGCCGGCGCGACGCCCTAACTTAGGAAATATTACAACGGTTACACTAAAGAGATTGTATAACTAGCGAATCAGATGACGATACATAGCATATACGCACTATAGTAATACTGTAGATGAACTATAGCAGTACTGTAGTCCGTACAAAAATAATTTTTTATAATTTTACAGTACCGGACTGTACGGAAAATATATTTTAAAAATAGTTGCTACAGTATTTTGCCGCATGTCATCGTCTAATTCGCTAGTTACACAAACTCTCTTATGTAACCGTTGCACAATAGAATTTTTCCTAACATAGGCACGGTATAAATATAAATAGTAAATAGATGTATAGGTCTAACTAGATATATGGTGGTTAATCAGGTATCTCGGTATGATATAATCAGTAACTTTTATGTGATAGTATAATAGAATTATTTATACTTAGTAGTAAAATTACTTATGTTAGAGCTTATATACTTTTCTGAGTATAAACAGATGACTTAGTAGTAAAATTACTTATGATTGATAGTAAATTATTTACAGTTAACAATAAAATTAATAGGTCATCGATAGTCCGTTTGGCTAAACGTACCCAGACCAGTATAGCACAACCCAACCCCTCTGTGTCGTGCCTAGGTCGGATGGCAGGCATATAGGCAAGCATGATATGTCAACTTATTCGGACCAGTCGTGCTAGACCTAATTGGGACATACCTTATCCGAGTCCGTGTCGTGTCGAACTGAGCGATCCATTTGGGCAGGCCTAATGGTGCATGGTGGCATGGTATGAATGAAGGGGGAAATGAAAGGGAGGACAATGACGGGCAAGGCGGGTGCAGATAGGAGTAGGAAAAAAACTCGAAGCTCGCGAGGCAGCATGGCTCGGCTTGGGCTCATGGCATAAACTAACCGAGCTGAGCCTATGTTTTAGCTCGGTCACTTAATGAGCCAAGCCCGAGTCGGCTCGTGAGATGCTCAGTATCTCGTCACGCCCACCTAAAGCAAGGCCCTGACCAAGCGGCACAATAGGTCCAATATTGCTAACCCTAACCCCCAAATCCCCAATACACACAGGCATAGCTGTCGTAGCACACACTCCCCGCCCCACACACTCCTTGGTAGCAGGCGCAGCCGTCCGCCTCTGCCTCACCTCGCAGGCTGCCTCCCCTACCCCTCGTTATCCCCCTCCCCTCGCTATCCGCCTCTGACTCTCCTACCCCTCACTGTCCTCCTCCCCGTCCTCCTCCACAACTAGGGCTCAAGGTACACTCTACTATGCTCAAGCTGTCTAGCAACTAGGGCAGTAGTAAGGATTATGCGGTATTTACCTTGTTTAAAGCTTAAAGTACACTCAACTATGCTCATATAATCTCCATTAGATTCATTGTATGAGTATCTAACTGATTTTTATTCTCATAAAATGCTAGAGGTATCACTGTTCTGTCTTTGGCATGCTATGTTCCTGGCTCATTGCATGCTTTCGATGCTATTAGTCATAACTCCTTCAGCAATTTCTATCAGTCATGTTGGCCACATCGAAAATGTAATGAACTAATAACACATTCAATGGGAAGAATGGTTTTGCAATAATATATCTATACGTTGGAAATGTGCAAGAAGACGTGTTGCAAATGGAAACTTATCATGTGGTAAAAAAAAATGTGAAATATGGGCAGAGGTTTGTGCCATATGAACTCAGATGATGACTGGCAGGTGGTATTTGTGTAACATTTTGATCACTTTATTTATATAGTATTATATATGTGACATTTTGAATTTAGGGGGCAAATAATATATATGGTGTGCCTGCGGAAATACACTTTTAATAGAAGTTTGTTTGGCGACTTGATACATGAGTCCTTTGTGGTCTCCAATAGTTTGATTCTTGTAGACTTCTCTATAATTTGCAACAGGTCAGGCTGAAGTGAGTAAAGTGCCCTAAGCTTCAATTTTTATTAATAGTGCTCAAGTTGATCACTACAGGTCATGTCCCTGTGTTTTCTTCCTCAGCTGCCAAGCATGTTCTACATATGACAAAACCAAGTTGACACACGTTACATTGTGAATTGCAAGTTTGCAACTCGGCACTTTTTTGCTGGGAAAGCCATGATCATCTCTGCTTGTTTTCAGTTCTTTTCATTTTCCTTATGAAAACATAATTTTCAATTCGTCGTGCACATGATTATTTCTTACTTTATCCTTATTTATAAAAACAATTCTGTTACTCACTGCCAGGGGTGCTCCTAGAATTGTAAAAACAACATTTTTGTATATAACATTTCTTGTCAGGGATCCTTATTTATAAAAACATTTTTTTTTTGCATTTTCAGGTTTGTGAGGTAGATGTCCGTTGACACAATGTTGAATTCAACGCTTTTTGTTGGTAGCAATGTTGAATTGAAGACATTTTATTCGGTGTCAAACTGTCAATAGTTTTAAAACTTACAATTGAAGACCTTTTTGTTGTTGTTATCATTACCTATTCATTAATCACTCATAAACTATTAAGACAGTTGGTAGTTGCATTTTTGTATATAAAATGGACTAACAGTGGATGCATAATTGCATTGTATATTTGTATATAAAAGGCCTAACAAATTGAGTTTGAGCTTTTAGTCGAGCCGAGGTCCACTTCAGCTCATTTGCTTAATGAACCGAGCCGAGCCGCTATGTCTAAAGCTTCTACGAGCTGAGCCGATATCTACCCACAGGTGCGGATGCTGCGACGTATGGGTGGATTAGGATTTGGATTGCGGGAAGCGTTGGGCTCACGTCGCGTGCTAATCAAGCCTAAGATGTTCGCCACACTTCTAATAGGCCTTGAATTATTTTTTCCTTTTTCTAGTCGAAAAAAATTCTGTCTAGTCCCTCTATGTAGGAAAATTTTTATTGTGCAACAGTTGTATGGATTGGTTTGTGCCATGAGCTAATGGGGTAAAGACATGCGGCACGCGAGTACTGCAGCACAGAAAACACTGTAGCACATTTTTGGAGGAGCTTTTGACGTGATTTCTATTTGCTACAGTGCTTACTATAGTGTCGCGTAGTATTTGCTATCGTACTTACATACCACATGTCAACACCTCCATTGGCTCGTGACACGAATCAATCCGTACAGTTGTTACATAGTAAAATTTCTCCACTGCGTAGAAGCGGCAAGAGGCTACCCCTAAGAGCAACTCCAGCAGGAGCCCTCAAATCAGAGCCCCTACTTTTGATTTGAGGGCTCCCCCTACTTTTGAGGGCCCTGTTTTTTGAGTTGAACTCCAGCAGAAGCCCTCAAATCAGGGCCCTCAAATTCATTGCAACTGAGATGACATGTAGGACCCACTCTCATTCTCAACCCACTCGTCCACCGCGCCTCCTCCTCTCCTCCACCCGCGCCTCCTCCTCTCCTCTCAGCCGCCGCGCTCCTCCTCTCCTCTCAGCCGCCGTGCCTCCTTCTCTCCTCCACCCGTGCCCACCGCTCGGCGCCGCCACTCTCCACCTTCTCCGGCCGCCACGCCTCCGGATCCTCCTCCGCGCCACCACTTCTCCGAGGACGGCACCACCACAGCAAGGCGGCGGGCGAGCCGAGGCGCCGGGCAGAGGCATCGGGCGCGGCGACGAGCGAGCGCCGTGCGGAGGCGTCGGGCGAGCCGAGGCGCCGGGCGGAGGAGGCGAGGAAGCGGAGGAGGCGGGGGGCGAGCAGAAGCCGGGAGGCGGGGAAAAAACGGAAGAATGAGAGTCAGAGTAGGGGGCCCCTAGGAATGAGGGCTTGAAGGCCTCATTTGAGAGGCCTCCTATTTTTGAGAGCCAAGTAGGGGGTCTGCTGGAGTTCAATTTTTTACTCTGGCTCTCAAATGTGAGGTTTGAGGGTTCAAGTAGGGATCTGCTGGAGTTGCTCTAAACGGCTAAACGGCACACGAGAGGAGCCCGAGCCAAATAGCGACCACTGGAGCCCGTCATCCCGACTGCCGACCCACCCCGCGGGCGGGGCAGAGAACGCCCACCCCTCTCGCGCGATAAGCAGCAGCGACAAGCCGCAGCTGCCTCCGAGGGGGATGAAGAAGAGAGGGCGCCCCTCCCTCCTCGACATCCAGAAGCGCAGCCTCCGCCTCCAGGCTGCCGCCGCCTCTGCGTCCAGAAACCCTGGCGGCAGGGGCAGCGTCAACCCTTACCTCCGCTTCCCCAGCAACTCTAGCTCCAGCTCCTCGTCGCTGCGCCGCTCTATCCGCCGCAGCCAGCACCCGGTATCGGCCTCCTCCGCCGACGGCGACGAGGAGGATGCCGAGGGCCACGGATCTGGACGCCGCGGCCGCCGCGAGAAGGAGCTCAATCTGGTCCTCAAAGCTGAAGAGGGTGAGGGGAGCCACCGCAAGCGGCGGGCGGCTGCCGATGCCGATCGCGACAAGGTTGTGCTGCGTGCCGTGTAATTCGGATTCTGGCTAAAAATAGGCTGAAATTTTGGCGAATTGCGACGAATTGGAGCTCGGTTTTGGTAAATTGGGCAAAAATTTGCTCTTCTCGTGGTCGTATTGGCTGGAGTGGATGTGTTCCGTGCGAAATTTGGAGTTTTTTCCCGCGAACTTGGAAGTGATCGGTGCTAAATACGGTTTTTTTTTGCGATTCATGGTGTTGGATTCCGCGGGGTTGGGTTGATCCGCGGGAAGTTTGGAGGGTCAGGTTTTTGGGGGAGATGCAGAAGTTTAAACTTTCAAACATTTGAATTTTTCGTACGGCTCCGAGCACGGATCTGGTGGGGCCGGAGTGGGGATTCCTCGTTCGTGCCTCGGTCTATGTGCTCCTGCTCCCCGGATCTATTCTTCTCGAAGCTTCGAGAAGGGGGGCATGCCGATTCTGGCAAGGTCAACGCCCCAATCATTCGCCGCGATGGTGAAACGAGCCCGCGTAGATTTGGCGATAACTCCTGGTGCAGATTTTAACATGTTTTTTAACTGATTTTTCCGTCGCAAATTTTCAATCCGCTGCAGGTTGGGAGCAGTGGCAGCAATAAGTCCGCGAAAGCGACCGACTCCAAGCAAGGTGAGTGGCTGCTAGAGAAAAAGGAAAACCAAGCATATAAAGTTCGGAAATTTGGGGAACTTTTAGTAACCAGCATGGTGGTATTGTTGCAGAGGAAGTGTTCAACTCTGGCCCCACGACGCCGCTGCCGGACCAAAAGCAGCTGGTGTTAATCCTCGACAGGCTCCAGAAGTGAGTTCTTGCTGTTGCTGCCATAGTGCCATGAGCCTCTGTGCTTCGTTCTGTTATGTTTCTGCTGCGTTTCTGATAATTGCTTGCTGCGGGACGTCGTCAGGAAAGACACCTACATGGTCTTCTCGGAGCCTGTGGATCCTGAGGAGGTAGAGTAGCTGCATTTGTCACATTGTGTTTGGGGGAGGTCTTTGTGTTGCTCATGTGGATATTGATCGTCAACTTGTGGTGTTTGCGCAGCTGCCGGATTACCACGACATCATTGATCACCCGATGGACTTTGGGACGGTACGGGAGAAACTATCAAGCGGGAAGTACTCAGGCCTGGAGCAGTTTGAGGTTGGTTCTGTGTTGATTTGTTTCTGTTTGGGTTGATCAGTGGTGTCACTTTTTGGGAGCAATGGATTCTTTACCATGGCTAATTGGCTATTTGCATTTGAGATGTCACTTGTTCTGTCCGGGGGTGTTTGTTGTCTAGATAATGGGAAATGCAACATACCAGGACAAAGATAAACTGAAACATAGGTTATGTAGGTAGACTTAATGAGCTGCCTGTTGATACCTTGACATTTATAGGGTTTTTTCTAGGAGGTGCTATGTTTTGCATTTCTGTTCTTTTATTTTTGTAATGCTGTCCTGATAAAACAATTAAACCGTGAAGTTAAACCATATGTTGTCATAGCATAGGATCTCTTCTCTGCTCCTTGCCGTTCATAAAGTAAGGCTGCAACTAAGAGTAGTTAATCATTCGTATTCATATATGCCTTGTCTATTATTTATTGGTTTGACAAATTTTTTGTGGTAATGTTTGTTTGTATGTCTGAATGTTGATGTCAAAGTCTCATCTGCCTTAAGCTCTTGTCAGTTCCAGTAGGTCCCATGTTACAGACCAAGATTAGCAGGCGCACGACACGAACAGTACCACATGCGGTACCGCACTGCCGTGAATAGTACCATTGTGTGAACACGTGAAAAGTACTAACATGTGAACAGTACCGTGCGGGTGCTGTGTCGGTGTTATCTATTGAGGTAGTCATTTCATTGTGCCATTTCATTGACATGGAGATGCGAAGGTTTTACTCCGTGACTACCACCTAATAGCTCAAGGACGAGTTGTCTCGCCGTGAAGGGTGTAATGTTATGTACTACGATCAGCAGGGGTGTAAACACAATTGTGGTACTGTTGCACCGAGGGAACAGTACCAACATGGTACTGTAGCAACGCGCGAACAATACTACGTGGGTCCTGCTGTGATGTTATCTATTTTGGTAGTTTGATTTGTTTTCTATTATAAAAGATTAGTTGGTTAGGTAGGTTTTGAGATTTCTTACCTATCAAGTTATTGTTATGATATAATTTTATCTATTAGGAAGATTATCTTTTATAGTTTGAAAGATTAGATTGGATTGTTAGGAGGCCATCGCTATATAAGCACAACATTGCTATTTTTCTAAAGCAAGCAACAAATAAACAAAGTTCTTAGTCTCTCCCTCTCTTCTTCAACTTAGCTTCATAGCCTTGGTGGCGGTATGGCCGGCCGTTCAAGTGCGAGTATCCTATCCTCGGTCCTTGGATCCATACCCAATCAACCCATACCGCAACAACAATGGCACATGTTTTGTATTTAGTGATATCAGTCGTGTCTTTCTTCTTTGGGTGAGCTAAAAGGCCAATTATGTTTGCTTGCTCTTATTTTTTTTTCTTGTTCACCTACATCTGGACTTCTTTCTCTTTTCTCGTTTTCCGTTTGTTGCTGTTTGAGACCAACATTTTTGTAGCTTGGCAGAGATTATATTATATACACATGTATTTGTTTCATATGGACAACAACAATATTTCTTGATCTCCCTGTGCAGTATTTGCATTGGGCTGTATTTTTAATGACTTATTTTCATCCTTCCTCTATAATTTTGCAGAAAGACGTGTTCTTAATTAGCTCAAATGCAATGAGCTACAATGCATCAGACACTGTTTATTTCCGCCAGGTAATAATCTTGTGTGAGGACTGTGATGTATCATGTACACATCTCGTTTCTGCCTTTGAGCAATTAATATTTCTTGAATTTTTGGTTTACCCAGGCTAGAGCGATTCATGAGCTCGCAAAAAAGAACTTTGAGAACTTGAGACAAGAATGTGATGGCAATGAAGCGCAGCCAAAGCCAGTTGTTAGACGAGGTAGACCACCAAATAAATTCAAGAAAGCACTTGACAACGTTACTGAACAGAACCAGTTATATAGAAGTGACAAGTCAGGAAATGCAGAAGACTCCACATGCTCTCCTAATACTGAGACATTTAGCTGGCTCAGTAAACAGAAGTTGGATATGAATGACGACTACTCAGGTTTGTGACTAAAGACTGCCAGAAATCTTTCATCCCAAATTGGGCAATGAAAAAAGCTGAATTTTCTAGACTTCGTATTGACTAAGTTGCCTATTTTCAGGGTTTTCTTCACTAAAAGGGTTTACAAAATATGGAAAAAACCCTCCAGTTATAGATGAGAGTCGTCGCAACACATATAAGCAGCCTGAGTGGTCAACAAGTGCATATGAGCATCCTGTACATGCTATCTTTGCCCGTCCCAGGAAGTTCATTGTTCCAGTAAGTAATTTTTTTAGAAGCATTTCCATTATGAATTACTAGGATACAGATGATAGAATTAGGGTAATAGCATCTCAATCCTATTAGATGAATACAAATGGTATATATAATACAATACAACTCTGAGACTAATGGGCCGTATATACATATGGGCCATATATACATATATATACATAACACCCCCTTCAAACTTAACATAGGTCAGGAGGATCCGAAACATAGAGTTTGGAGAGATAGAAGCGATGTTGCTTTTGAGATGGCATGGCTGAACGAGAGAGGCTTTAGGAGAAAGGAGAGATTATGGACTAGAGAGAAGAACTTGAGGGAGAGACCAGAATAACTCTTTCTTCGTATTGCTTAATAAAAATAAGATACACTCCTATTCTTATATAAATTGGATGGTTTGACTTCTAAGGAACTTATCTATAATATTATAGAAATAGACTATCCTAACAAATCTAATCTTATTTATAAGAAAACTAATGCAATCAAATCGGAGATGAAGGCCAACGAAGGAATTAGGGTTAGAGCCAGGTATGCTATGATACCATGATAGAATAAGGGTAATAACATCTCAAATTAACTCTAGGACTAATGGGCCGTATGTACATATGGGCCATATATACATAACAATAGATATGAATTCCAACAACATTGCCTATCTTTGCCTTTTCCTCATGAGGTTTCTCTCATTCTCTGGTCCTGTGATGGTCACAAGCACTACACATATACATATTTTATTTATACACTGGAACTTGAAAGAAAGATATTTTAGTAAGCTCCAGTTTTTCTTGATTTACTGTTGACATCAAATTTTGCGCTTGCAGCTATTGGTGGTTTAATGGAAAACTCTTATTTGTCAATAGACAGTAGGCACCCTCTAAATAGATCATCATTTATTCTTTATTCCTTTGATGGTTGGCATCTTGGCACTATCATTTCTATGTCATACTAGAGAAAAGCAAGAGTAATGTTTTTCTACTCTTCATATCTAAGAGCTAGTTACCAGAGTGATATAAGACGCTAACTTGGATTATGAGGCCAGTTGACTTGGCATTAATATTAGTTTTATCTTTTCCTAGAAAATCAGCAGCCATTTTATACATCTCATCGAGCAACTTCCTTGCCTAAAATGAGCCTTACAAGATCTATAAATTTAACCATTTCAGGAGCTACATGAGGTTTTTGATACCTTATTTTGGATATGTGAACCCTAGTGAAGTCCACTAGTGACAAATATTGTTGATTCGTAACAATGGAAACAGATGGCCAACTGTTGAAGGAATAGAGAAAACAATTATCTGCCAATTAGCATGCCCCTTACCTCTAGGCGAATTTTTTTGCGCATTTCTAAATGCTGTAAATTTGCTTATGTTCTTTTTTCTTCAATGATCTGTAACGTTATGTATTTGTTGATTTTTTTTGTCCTGAAACGGTTATGACTGTTTATTAAAACAGGTAGGCATTAACATGGAGCATGCTTATGCAAGGAGCATTGCACGATTTGCTGCAAATTTTGGCCCCATTGGCTGGGCTGTGGCTGCAAGAAGGCTAGAGCGGTTGTTGCCTCTTGGGACTAAATTTGGTCCTGGATGGGTTGGAGAGGGTGAATCCCTAGCGAAGGCTCCACAGTTCTCAGCTTCTCTAGGTCCGTTGCCGGGCTCTTTTATAGTACCCTAAAATGAATATGAGCCATCTATTATTTTTAATTCAATAGATCAGATTAGTAGGATTTAGTTATGCTAACACCGGTAGTACTAGTAGTAGAATCCTAAGAAGGGTAAAATTGTAATGGGAATATATGGTGTAAGAGTAATTTTCGCAAGTGGCACGACAACGTGCGTACGAGAGATGGTGGTGACGGCGAAGGGAATGGATGAGAGGTGGCGATGAAAAGGATTAATAATAGGTTTAGAGAAAGTCCATAATACCCTCATAAAAAAATAGATTTACAGAAAAGTTTATTTTGCCCTCACAAATCAATGATCAGATTTAATTTCTATCACCACTCTCTTACTACCAGTAAAATGTACTAGAAAAATTTCCCTGTTGCCTGTGCTTAATTCATTGCCATCTACCATGACAAAGTCTGGCAATGACAAACTTGTCCAGATAGAGGAGGCATCCTCAAACAAAACTGAGGTTCAAGGTGGCTTCAGCAGAACTCCTCAATCTGTGTTGTCCCCTGCAGCAGAACTCATCAGAAGCAAGGAATTCTTCCAGTCAGTAGCGGCTTTAACACAGTCACTAATTCTGACATGAGTCAATCTTATGTATATGAAGGGTCTGATGCATCCACCAGGCTTTTGTCTGAGGCACAGATGGGTCGTGCTCAAGCACTTGGAAGCTATGTCCTTACTCATCAGGAAAAAAAGGGTCCAGCAGGCTGGAAAGACCTCAAGGTTGGTTGAGAATTCAGCAAGTTCCACGATGAAAATAAAGGACCTCTGACTTGAGTGTGAGATCTCGGACACGCCGCCATGTCCACCTTGGGGTGGGCTGCTGGATGCACAGCAGGAGCGTCAGAAGAAAGCCAGAAACCTGACTTGGTCCTACGGCAGCAAAAACACCGATTAGCCTTGCAGCTATGATGGTTTGCAATTCCATTATTCTATATTCAGTTCATTTTTTCTTGGAGGAGTGTTAGATACTGGAATTTACAGGGGTTTTGAAAGAGGATGATGTTAGGGTGCCAAAATCAATAATGGACCTAAACGGTTCATTCTTGGTTCGGTCTTGCCTGCCGTGTATCGGCACAAGATGTGTTGTGGTAGTGCAGGAGTAGTTGAAAGGATTAAGTCCCCGTTTGGAACTAGGATTTTTTCCTGATTCCTACGGAAATTGAACTATTTCCTCTGTCAAACAGGGCCTAATTGAACATATTGAATAAAAAAAGGTGAGCGCCCCATTTTATTATGTTCTCCATCTGTTGTACATTATGTACTTGGCTGTGAAATTTGAATAAAATTTTGAAAGTATGTTATGCAGTCTTTTTCTTTAGTAATACACTGATGCGGGCTGGCCATGTTTGCAGGAGGAATGGATTTTGTTCTGTTTAACTGTTACGGAGTGGGTGTACAAGCATGATGTCTTGTGTTCGATCCCCACCCAACGGGGGTGTAAGCACCCTGTTTCAGGTTACTGTCTGTTTTTCAGGTGGAGTGGATTGTTCTTATTTTCCGCATATTTCCCCGCAGGATAATTGGATAAACTATGAGATACTTGGGCTAGAGGCCATGGAATGAATGATGAAAGTCACCGAAAACATGACAAGATGTAAAGAATGGGATCAGAGAAATTCAGTGCTGCTCGGTTAGACTGAAATAAACTGGTTTATAGCTGAAATTGCATTATAGCTGAATGAAATTACACTGTAGCCGATGGTGATTTATTTGGCGTAATTAAATTTAAAAATATTTAAAAATATAAAAAACAGATTAGGCTATCACGGGCAATGCAAACGAATACGAAAAAAGAACCAGCAAAAAAGTTTAAAAAAATTAAAAAACCAGAAAAAAATAAAATTTAAAAATAATAAAAAATAAGCTAGAAGTCAGATCTTTAAACAGAAATGAGCGGGACTCCTCCAGGCAGTCACTTCAGGCTCCCATCATTCCAACAGCGGCAGCTGGAGTTCGTGTGGCCACTGCCCAACCTAACCTTCGAAGTGAAACGAAAACAGCGACTTAGCTCGTAGTTCGTCTGCTATTTTGAGGTCTGAACTAGGGCCGTAAAAAAAGCTCGAGACTCGTGAGCTACTCGGGTTCGGTTCGTCTTAGACTTGACTCGAGTTCGGCTCGAATTATAAACGAGCCAAGCTCAAGCTTGAGCTGAAGCTCGCAAGCTTATCGAGCTCGAGCTCGAAAAGCTCGAGTAGGCTCGTTCATTATTGCTAAGCATGACTCTTTAAAGTGTATACACATGTATTTCAATTTTTTTATCAATTGTATTGTCCAAATCACACCGGGCTTATAAATAAGACAATGGTTTAAGCCTAAGAACAAGATAGACTGCAGTTGACTAAACTTATGGTAGATAAAAAGCTAAAGACTCGTGAATTGCTCGTGTTTCGCTCGTCTCAAGTTCGACTCGAGATCGGCTCGAAAGATAAATGAGCCAAGCTTGAGCCTAACTCTAGGCTCGGGTGATTCTGAGGCTCGGTTCGAGTTCGGTTTGATTCTCTAACAAATTCAAGCTTGAGGCAGTGAGCTCGCTCGAGCTCGACTCATTTACAGCCCTAGTCTGAACTCTGGAACAAGGTGCTCAGGCTTGTACTCCGCGCCGCGCGATACGCGCCATGTGCTCCTCGCCAGGTGCATGGGTGCCCAGATGACACCCACGAGTTCATGCGTGACCCGCCCCGGAGCAGCCTGCCACTACCTCCACAAGACCACAACGCGTAGGCCTCGTCGTTCCTCCCCACGCCCAAGTCATGTTTGCCCCCTTTTTTATACGAAAGGAGGTATGAAAGAAGCGGAGCACGTAGCTGGAGCCTCGAGGGACATGATTGACGACACAAGGCATATAGTTATCTACTGAAGGAGAGAGGAGGAGACGTAGGAAGTGCTAGTGTCTGGCTGCTTGCATCCACCATGGGGAATTGCTTCGGCACTGAAGAGGCCGACGTGGAGGCCGCCCAGGAAATGGCTCACCATGCGCACCCACAAGGTACCTACGTACAAATTTATGCATAATTTCTTGTCGTCCTAGGATCCCTTCCTCACCGCTAATCGCTCATCCGTCACGTTCCTTCGCATGGTTTCGGACTTTGCATGCTCTGCTTACGCGAAATAGACCACTAAGCTTTCTCTCAAATCGTGGTGTATTTTGTTCATCGGATCTGAACGCGTACAAAGTCATGACATGAAGCCATGTCTTGGCTTCTTGTTCTTTCCATCTCTAGTTTGACGCAATTCGTGCTCGTTTTTATCATTGCAGTGGCAATGGCAAGACCCGTCATGGTCGCGCCCAATGCATACGCCGCAGTAAGCCCAGGGCCGCATGGTAAGTTGCCGAGCGCGCCCACATCCACAAGCAGCGGCAGTAGGCGCTCGGCGGCTGGAGGAGCGACGAACGCCGGCAGCGAGGCCAGCCAGGAAGGGAGGATCCTGGAGGCGCCCAACCTCCGGATCTTCACGTTCGCGGAGCTCAAGGCCGCCACGAGGAACTTCAAGTCGGACACCGTCCTCGGCGAGGGCGGGTTCGGGCGGGTGTACAAGGGCAAGGTCGACGAGAAGACCATGAGCCCTGCGGGGAGCGGCGCCGGCATGGCCGTCGCCGTCAAGAAGCTCAACCCCGAGAGTTTGCAGGGCGTGCAAGAATGGCAGGTGATTTTTTTTTTCGGTCCAACCATCTTCTTCTGAATTAACGACGTGTTCACGTGGGCGGAGCATAATTGTCAACTGCTAATGTTAATCTTTCGCTGGCAATTGCTACGCCACCTTCATATCAATTTCTAGTTGTTGATGAACGGTGTCTTCGTGGTACTCAAACGTGCGTTCAATGATTTGTCAGTAGGCAGGATGCACGTTTAGCGATTGGCACGTTGGCCTGTGTTTCCTTCTGCTGATGTCATTGGTGATTTTTTTTTACCTTTTGCCATTTTGTCTCATGACGGAATTCGTATGCAGTCCGAGGTGAATTTTCTGGGAAGGCTTTTACATCCCAATCTGGTGAGGCTATTGGGGTACTGCTGGGAGGACAAGGAGCTTCTGCTTGTGTACGAGTACATGGCCAAAGGCAGCCTTGAGAACCACCTCTTCAGAAGTGAGCCACGCAGTAAGCCCCCCACCAAAAAAACGTCCTTCTTTTCAGATCCATGATATACCGAGTTCACTCGGATCGATAGCGCTGGTAATGAAGTCTGATGGTGATAACAAGGGGACCAATTGAGATCATTAATTGTGCCTCTGCACATGGAGGGTAGACTAATTATGTTTCCAGTAACAAAGTCAACTAGTAGTGTCTGTTTGATATGACTGCGATTTATGCTTTTGGTTGACATTTTTGAATTTTGGGTGACAGAGATTACGGAGAGAGATACTCGCTTGCAATTTTAGTTGATATAGATTTTGGATTTTTAACGTGTACTATAATTAACTTGTAGATCCCGTCTTAAGAAAATACTCCGTTTAAAAATTAAATATTGTAGCAAAAGTCAGGTAGTACTCCGACTAGCTTAAAAGCTAGCGTGATAGGAGTCTGTGCATAAGATTTGGGTCAGGGGGGATTGTATTGGATTGAGAATGGAACTCCTTACGAATTTGCGCTGGTCCCGATCAATTCGGCTTGAGCTTCTGGCTTATAGCTCACTATTCATTAATTTCGTCTTTTTCTGAACTTTTGGCTTTTTGTTGAGCTTTTTTGCCGGTTCTTTTTTTCCCGTATTCGTTTGTATTATACGTAATGGGCTAACATATTTTTTATATTTTTAAATTTTTTTAAATTTAATTATGCTAAATAAGCCTCTGTCAACTACATTGCTTTTTTCAGCCAGCTACAGTGTTTTCAGCCATAAGTCACGAGCTTTTCAGCCGAACCGATCACCACCAAAACTTAATCACATCTGTATCCCTAAATCCACCAGAACTGTTCCTGAACAAATCTGTCCTCGAACACGCTGTGAACCAAGTAAGTAGCTGAAAATAACTCGATTCTTGGTGTTTTGTAAACCAGAAGGCGGGGGCGCGTTCCAGCCGCTCTCGTGGAGCCTCCGGCTGCGCATCGCGATCGGCGCAGCCCGCGGCCTGGCCTTCCTGCACTCGTCGGAGAAGCATGTCATTTACAGAGACTTCAAGGCCTCAAACATCCTCCTCGACACGGTACGTACGGCTCCCCTCCGCGTGGCGCACATCACTGCACGACCCATCCGCACGCCGTCTGACGGTGCAAGCTGCCCCTCCTCTCCCCACCCTGCAGCACTTCCACGCGAAGCTCTCGGACTTCGGCCTCGCCAAGGACGGCCCGGCCGGCGGCAGCAGCCACGTCACCACCCGCGTCATGGGCACCTACGGCTACGCCGCACCGGAATACGTCGCGACAGGTACGTACGTGACACACCCGTGCGCACACGCCCATTGCCGATGCACGTAGTGTTCGTATATATGGATTTTGTTGATCTGTTCATGTATTCGTCTCCGGCGGCCATGCGAATCTGCAACGCAATGCAGGTCACCTGTACGTGAAGAGCGACGTGTACGGGTTCGGCGTGGTGCTCCTCGAGATCCTCACGGGCCTTCGCGCGCTGGACACGGGGCGGCCGAGCGGGCAGCACAACCTGGTGGACTGGGCCAAGCCGTACCTTGCGGACCGGCGGAAGCTGGCGCGGCTCTTGGACCCGC
Source organism: Dendrocalamus latiflorus (assembly GCA_017311315.1). Classification (NCBI taxonomy): domain Eukaryota; kingdom Viridiplantae; phylum Streptophyta; class Magnoliopsida; order Poales; family Poaceae; genus Dendrocalamus; species Dendrocalamus latiflorus. The sequence continues at coordinate 11,278,414 of CM029639.1, forward strand.
GCCTCGAGGGGCAGTACGCCTCCAGGGGCGCGCAGCGGGCGGCGCAGCTCACGCTGCGGTGCCTCGCCGCCGACCACAAGAACCGGCCCTCCATGAAGGAGGTCGTCGCGGTGCTGGAGGAGATCGAGTCCATGTCCAGGGGCGCCGCCAGGCCGGACGGCTCGGCGTCCCCGCGCCCCACATCGCGGAGCGGGCACGGTTACGGCCAGTCGCCACGGCCGCGGTCGGGGTCGGACTGGGCTGGCCCGGCCGGCGGCCACGGCAGCCACCCGTCTCCTAGAGTACGGTAGCAAAGGAAGAAAATGTTGCATTTGCCATACGTGGGAGTCACCCAAGTGACCCTCTTGCAGTTGTAGACGGCCATGCAAATCCTGCTGCTGCACCTGTGTTCTGAGCTTTTTCTTCAGTTGAGTACCTACGGTCCAGAAGGAGTGGTTTGAATTCTTCGATGTGTCATATGGATGTGCAGCACTTGGTGGAAGGTTAAAAACATCTTCTGGATGTCAATTTTCTTCACAAATCATGATATGTATATAGTTAAAGCTTCTTTATCTACCTTACAAGAAAGGACACATGTATTTGTTGAGGAATCATCACTGGTGAGCTCAGTCCGTGCGACTCCTTGTAAATAAAAAATGGATCAAATACAGAATAATACAAGAACAAAAATAGATTGAACATAGAGACCAGAAACTCCTTTCTTTCTTTATTGCTTTTCTCCTCTAAAAGGTACAAATTATAATCATTTGGACCCCCTATTTATAGACAAAAGGGTAATGTACTCATCATGGGCTAGGCTTGTAGGATCAGGCCTAGATTTCTTAATACCCCTTGGTTATTTATCTGACACGATCATGCTCATCAAAACTCTATAAAACCTAATGGGAAAAATTTAGAGAAAGAGTATATGATACATGTTATGTTGTATTGTACGAATTGTTTTATAAAAAACCTTGGCTGAGAAACTTCCGAAAAACTCGTCAAGAGAAAAAAGAGTACAATCCACCCAATTTCATTTAATCTACAGGATTTATTCTTTGGGTACTCGATCTTAGGTTTAATAGTGAATTCGAGAAAAATCTCTCCCTGAGTTATGCACTTCTCTAAATTGATGAGCACTATAAAATATTTAAATGGCCCCGACAATGATTGTATAGGACCACAAATGTCTCCTTGGATGCGTACAAGGAATACAATGACTTTATCCTTCATTTTCAGAGCAGAAAGTCTAGTAATTAATATTTCGATGGCACATGCGGGGCACACAAAATCTTCTTAATTTGAGAAATTCTTTACATTGATATTATTTCCCTATGAATTGTTAACTATATTTTTTATCATCCTAAGACCTAAGTGACCTAAGCTATCATGCTAGAGAAAGAAAAGGTCAGAGCTTTTAGATATGTTTTTCATGGCAGTATAGGCTGTGGGTGCCTTAATATTAGTGGAGTATAGCCTAGTCTTAAATGAAAGAAGTCTTTCTAATACCTTTTTTCCACTTGCTTTACGCTTTGTAATGAGCAATTATTTCTTACTATACTATTCTTCAGTTTTAACGTGAAAACCATTTGCATGAATATCCTTGAAACTGATGAGAGTTTTAGTCAATTTTGGGTACAGTAAGGCTTCTTTAATAACCACAGTTGTGCCTATTGAAAGTATAATTGTGGCTCCTCCTGAGCTTATTATACAAACATTGCTACCAACGATGGTCGTAAGACTACCAGCATTCTTGCTAATTGACGGAAAGAATTTTGTCTCTCTCTCAAGATGGTATTTATTGTGCTGCTATCACCTAAGTACACTTTCTCCATAGGACGCCACACACATTCTAATATAAAATACTTTATTAATATATAGTAGGAGACAATAAACACATGAATAAAATACTTCAAATATTAGAACATGTCATGCCATTATTAACTGAATAAATGAATGGATTAATTAATATCATCTAACCATTATGAGAAAATAAATTGTTTGAGCAAAATCCAACTTATTCCTTCCACACATAAAATGAATGATAATTAAAGTGTAAATGCATTTTGTGCATTAGACTAAATCTGCTAAGAAGTCAGAGACTTCGGTTGTTATCTTCTTAGGGGTGAGATACTCTTTATGGGAAATCATGGCGGCGACAGCTGCAATGTCAAGTAGAATGCAGCTGCAGAAGTGGAGTCAATCTTCATTGGTCTAGGCAGCTGCTGGGAATTCTCTCCCTCAACGAAAGAAAAGTGAGTTTCATGTTGCCCTTGCTGCCCTTCTTCTTCTTGGCCTGGAAATTATCAATGACGTGCTGTGGCTCTCTATAGATCCGTGATTAGTGCCCCCACTTATCATACTTGTAGCAGGTTTGGTCTTGTTGATTATAGAGCTTGTCGTCTCATTTTGGTTTACTGGTCTTATTTTCCTGTGGAGTATTTGGCTTGCCTTTCTGGGCTGCGGCTTTACCCTTCCTTTCCCTTTTCTTCATTATTGGCTTTTGCACCTTACAGCTCCTAGTGTTGGCCTTACAGCCAGCAGAGCTCCTAGGTAGCTGTGCGACAAAGTTCTTGCGGAGAATTTCATCTTGAGCCTCTGCAACTTGCATAATATCAATCAACTCAGCATACGCCTTGCAGCCGTCTTGACGATAGTTGCGCACAGACTACATTGCACTAGGGTAGAAGGTGGAGAGGGTGTTCTCAATTTTCTGCTCATTTGTGACCTGTCTACAACAAAGTTGAAGATTGGTGCAAATTCTGTGTAGGGCAGAATTGTACTCTTCAACCATCTTGAAGTCAGCAAATTTTAGTCGGATCCATTTTTGTTCTGCCTGAGAAAGAATTGTGGATTTAGCTTCTGAACTACTTCTTTAGTGCAATCCATAAAGCTAGCGCGCTCTTCTCTACCATGTACTCCTTGAGAGTGAGATAGAGGTGGTGCCTGAGGAAGTGAAGTGCTTGATAATTTTCCTCAGGGGTGGGTTTGGAATCTTCTTATGCACCAGTTTCAATGACAGAACGGAGCTTTTTGACTCCAAGTACAATCTCAACGTCAGAAACCCAAGTCAAGTAGTTTTGGTCATACTAAGGTAGCTCCTCGAACTCCCAATTCATGATGTTCATCATCTACACGTGCATAAAAGGAATACATAAATATACTATAGGTAATATGCATGAAATAAATTGGACAATGATACAAAAGATTCTTGTAATGTTCCAGAAATTTCTATGCATTTTATATAATTTTACTGCTAATTCCAGTGATTAAAGGTAATTTAAATAATTACGATTAATCAAGACAGCAAGTAAATATAGAAAGACATAGAAAATAATAATAATAGTGCTAAACATGCTTCAGATACTAAAAACAGTTCAAAATTTGAATTCCCGAGAACCTTTTATGCTGGAATATGAATTTTCATTGAATTCTGCATTTTTTGAGGGCTTATCCACTAATTTTCAATTCTGAGAAAATCATCCGCGCAATTTGTCGATTTCCTAAAGGCCTTTTTGCAAAAATTTTGGCGCCGGCCCCTTTCCCTTTTCTTTGGCACATCTCGGCCATTCGGTGCACGGAGTAGGGTTTCCCCTACCCCATTCCCATCCAGCAGTGGTGGCTTGTGCAGGGGCGCGAGGTGGCAACGGCGCTCGGGAGTGGCGTCGTGTGCGGGCAACGCTCGGGTCGGCGGAGCTCGGGAGCGACGGCGCATGCAGGTGACGCTCGGGAGGGGCGGCGGCCTTGCCCGGGGGCCGAGCGATGGCGGACGACATGGCCTCATGCGAGAGGCGGCAGCTTCGTCTGGGGCCAAGCGACGGTGGCACCTCCTGCAGGTGGCGGTGGCTTCGCTCGGGGCCGAGCAACGGCGCATGGCACGAACATTTGGCTGGCGGTTCGGGCGGGCGACCGTGTAGGGTCAGCGGTGGCGCCTGGTGAGACGCGGCGGCGGCGGCCATGCGGGGCTACCGTGCGTGGCAGCTCACCAGCCGTACGAGGGGTACGTCGCGTGCAGGCGGCATGGCCGTGCGTCATTTTTTCTTTTTTTCAATCTACAGTGCAATAAATATCTACTCAGTCATGCAAATTTACCGATCAGCTTGGCCGGTGACTTCAAGTTAGCTCGTGGTATATTAGAGCGGATTTACACCGTAGAAAATAATGTAGAAAATGAAATTTGCGGAATTTAAAGCGATCTAGATGGGCAATTCAATCTGCGAGTATCATGCTTCGATGATTACCTTCGATCCATTAGAGCGATTTATGCTGGTAACGTGTTGAGGAACCGTCGCTAGCAAGTTCAATCCGTGCGATTCGTTATAGACAGAAGATGGATCAAATTCAGAATAATACAAGAACAAAAATAGATTGAACACGGAGAGAGGTGGGAAACTTCTTTCTTTGTTGCTTTTCTCTTTCAAAAAATACAAGTTACAATCATTGAAACTCTCTATTTATAAATAAAAAGACGAGATGCCTACAATAGATCAGGTTTGTAAGCCTAGGTCTAGATTTTTTTAGCACTATTCATTTAAAAGAGAATAGAAAGCAAGGCAAGTCGTACATTGTAACATCCCAAATAGGGAATTACTGTAATTGCGAAAAGTGTAAAATCTTTTAATCGTTTTCTTGGGTATTTCAAAAATCTTTGTCATTGCTCGAATCTCTCAAATTGGATTTTCTTGCCAAGCGCCCAATTAATAAAATTCAAAATCTTGGGCTCAAGAACCAAGTTTGAATAGCTAACGGAGAAAAACCAAATCTTCTTGGAAGACTTAATTTCAAGTTTGAATCAAAATCTGGAGATCTAAAACCAAGGTTAAAAATTTAAAACCAATATAAAATCCTTCCCTCCAACTTACATATCCAGAAAATTCAAATTCTAAGAATTTAAAAGATTTGTTTCTCCGAAACCTGATAAAGTTTAAAGTTAAATTGTAAGCACTAGAATTTGAACCAAGATTTCAAATTCAAAACCTAATTACAAATCTAATTTTGAAAAATTAAAAATTCAGAAAATATTATAATCCCCAAAAACTCCTCTTGGGCCGGCCCACCTCTTTTTATTTTTTTTTCCGGCCGCTCTTTTTTTTCCTCTGGCCCGACCGCAGCCTCCTCCTTCTTCCTTCTTCTTCCCCCCATCCTCCTCCCTCTCCTTCCGTCGCGCCAAGCCGGCCCGGCCCGCGCCTCCCGCCCCGCCCCCAGCTCGCGCCGCCCCCGGATTCCCCCCCCCGTCACCTCCGCGCCAGTACCCTACCACCGGCCTACCCTTGGCGCCATCCCCCTACTCCACGTCGTCGCCCATACCGCCGGACGCTCGCCATGCCGTGCACTGCTCCCGGGTCTCCGGCAACAGCTTCGCCACAGGGACCCCTTTCCGCGATTATAAGAACTCGAGCCCGCCTCCCTTCCTTCTGCTCCCCTCCATTTGAGCTCGCTCGAGCAAGTCCCCTGCGCCAGCGCCGGCCGCCGCCCCTTCCCATCCTGGTCGCCTCCGGCAAGCGTTCCCCGAACCACTCGCATCACGGTGTGTCCCCTTGTGCCCACTATCTCCCCGCTCAACGAATTGGAAGATCGTCGCCCGAGCTCACCGCGCCAGTTCCTCCTCCGTCTCCGGCCGACAGCCGCCATTTCCGCCGTCGCCTCCACCCCGGTCGACCAATGGCCGATTCCTCACGGCGGGAGCTGCTCCTCGGTGTCCCGACGCTACTCCAGTAGCCGGTCGAAGCTCTCCGTCGCCCGAGCCCTCCGGCCACGGTGACCCGACCGCGCCGCCACGCGTGCTCGTCGCCAGCACACCTCGGCCACCCTCCGGTCGAACCAAGCGCTCAGGTGAGTCTCTCGCACCCTACCCGTGCCCGTGCTCACCCTATTTTGCTCCTTCCTCTCCGGCCACCGGTGCCCCATCCGGCTCCCCTCCCCCGGCCGCCTTCCATCGCCATCAGTTTGCCGTGGCCCATTCCCTACCGCAGCCACCGCCTCCCCGGGGTCCCTCGTCGGCTGGACGACCCATTTTATTGGTCGCCGTCGCCTCCCAGGTCGTCCCCCATCGGCGCCGCCGCTGCAATGCTCGGCTCTTCCCTCTCCCCTGTCTTCCTCGTGGTTGCCCCCTGCTATGTTTCAGTCGGCCGAGCGGCTCTCTTGTGCCTCTGTCTCTGTGTGGTGGGCCCGACTAAAAACTTGGCCAAAAACTCACGCGCAGCAGTATGCTCTCCCACTCCTAAATTGGTATCTAAAACTCTCTCATTTGAGCAAGGCAGTGAACGGTGTTTTGAAAGTAAAGGAGGGAATGAGGACTTAGTTGCAAATTGTAATGGGGATTTACACTTATAAATTTCTCTTTAATAAGTTTCTTGATAATAAAAAGGTAACAAACTAATATATGAATTCTCATGTAAGACTAACTCAAAAGAATGCATGTTCTATTTCCAAATAATGAGAAAATCGACAGGGATTCACTAGAGATTGATGTTAGAAATCGAATAGGTGAATCTAATTGTAAGATCATCTTTTGTGAATTAGAGGTAATAGAAGTTGATCCTAGACAGTTAAAGTTTCATATTTAAGGCTTTATAAAGATGATTTTAATACTCTCGAATTTGACGTTCAAACAAATCAAATATTAATATCACATTCTATCAAAAGCTCAATAGGTCTAAATGATATCTTCCACCTCTCGATCTAAATCTACTTATGCAAACTAGGTAAATCAATTCAGCAAGATGGTGTCACATGAATTATTAACCATGAATTGCTCCTCTCTCTTGGTAGTGCTTAAAATAATCATTGGCAAGCCACATAAAATATTGACCAGGGGATGCTCATCTCTAAAATCATGTCATCCCTCTTATTAGTGGATAAAGTGGCCCTTGCCTCACATCCAAATCCCCAACCATTATCTCAGGATAGAAATCTAATGATCAAGAATAAAAGAAATCACTTTATCAAGAAGGTCCTTGTTAAGTCATGAATTAATCAATAAAAGGCAGACCGTGAATAATAGATTGGTAATCAATAAAATAACCAACCTTGTCCATAATAATAGTTGGTTAAATGATTAACTCCATACTTTAGTTAAGTTATTAAAAATATTGACTCATCAAATTAGCTGTTGCAATCTCAGATAAGTATTGCCACATGAAATATCAAAGTTACACCACATATTTAATTATACTCACCTTACGTATCTGTATTCTAAAATCACAAAGCTCTGTCCCTCTTTGCTATCTTCGCTAACCCCTTTCTATCTGTCCCTAAGTCTGCCCGACTCGTGGAACTTCCTTGATAAATGTAAATCAATTAAAAGAAAGTCATCAAATAAAAGATCGAGCCTTGCCTTTCCCAAATCGGCTAAGTCTGGCCACTTCTTTTTCCAAAGTGGATAATTCGTGTAATTACTTCTTTTTCATTTTTGATCCTCGTTATCCTAAAATTTTCCCTCACAGTAATGCTACTCAGCCACCTCAGTCCTTTGCCCAGTTCATCTACCACTGTGTTTACAGCACACTAATCCGAATCATCCTTCTATTCTCAAATCGTAATAAATGTATAATTTAAATTAACTTGGGCATTTAAAGTGTTTGGATTTATTTGGTCTTCCTTTTCTTTGCCGCGTATTAGAATCCGAAGACTCGACGAGGCGACGGACTCGAACAAGACCAAGACTCGGGTAAAAGCGAGAACTAGTAAAATTAAGATCAATGACTGAGAAGGCTTTGAATTAGAGCAATCAAGGCCGTGGTATAACAAGCAAGGCAAGTCATCACTTTGATCATATTGACCCTACATTTTATGCAAAACTATGTTCTTTTAACCTATCAACTTGCATGCCTAATTTGTTATGCAAATATATGTCAAAGCTTAAGGTAGCTACATGCCCACTTGTTGTTGTATTAAATTTATTATGCCATCTTTTGGAACTTGAATCACCTGATCCTTGTCACCATAGATATTATTGATAACTTTACTAGCTATAAGTCTTATTAAATGCCATGCTAGTCTTGTCAAAGTCTAGGGCGCTAGTCGCCCTGATCATCAATCTTTAAAAACATGAGAACTTGTTTTGGGCAGTCACGGGATGTACGTGGCTGAATACTTTGTGACTATTTGTTACGCTTCTCAAAACCCTCAAAACATGCTATACCTGTCTGGGCGGGTGGTAAGAGTGGTGGGTGTGGAAGTAGCACATTGGATTGTGGAATGAACCGCCCGGACGCATTAAGGACTTAATCCTGTGATGACTTCTTCGTGTAAAACAGTACAGCCACAAGTCTGCAAAGTGCAACTTGGCTAAGTAAATATATCGGACCCCCGGAACTCATCTCACTGGTAGGGGAAAGGAGGATGCTATAAGGGCAAGAGAAGGCCTAAAGGGACACCGAGTGCAGGGTGAAGTTTCCAGCCGTGCTAGCGTTGTGGAGAGTTGCAGTCCGAATGCGCTAGTTTCCGTGGTTACATCCCGTGCAAAGTATGGGACCCACCGCAAGTGGGAGCAGCCCATAAAGTGAGATGACAAAAGGGGCTCGATATTTTGAACAGTTATTGTGATGATCTACTCAACCGCATGACTAAGGAATCGTGTGGAGCAACGAGCGGATCGTCTCTTGTGGTGAAAGTGTACAAACTCTGCAGAGTCAAAACTATTCGAATAGCCGTGCCCACGGTCAAGGGCGGACATGGGATTCTCCTCGAGTTAGTTCTATTTTCAAAAACATTTGTGGGTGGGATAAAACCTGTCAGAGAGATGTACTCTGACCATGAACTTTTCCTGGAGAGATGTACTCCAGCGACGAAAACTAGCATTGGTGGAGGTAGCCATGCACTTTAAAGGTGGATGTAACCTACACTACAATTATAATCGCATTCTCACTATCAATTTCATAAAACATGTTTCAGTTAAAATTGCTATGTCTCAGGAGATTTTTCTTACTTATTGTAATTCCAAAACAATGCTTTTAGCAAATAAAAGAAACTCAAGCCTCCCTTGACAGCTTGCATCTATTATTACTGCATCCTGTGTGGTGGCTTGCTGAGTATCATCGTACTCATTCTTGCTTAATTGCTACCATTCAGTCAGAAAGTATAGGAATGGCAAGCCCTGCTACGCGAAAAAAAGGGGTCGACAGAGCTGGAAGACGAAGAGGCCATGGACTAGGTCGCGAACCCCAGTTGGCTGCCTGTGGGCAAGTCCTGCGGGTCCCACCTGTGTGAAGTTTCCGCTGCTGCATTTTATCGTTTTCGGCCTAATCGGCTCATGAGTAAGTATTACTGTATTATTTACACTTTCGCATGATATGTTTTTGATATACAGTAATGTATCTGTGAGCACTATCTACTGATCCAGGGAATAGTGCGGTGGAATCACAGAGGATCTGGGTTTGCTAACCCGAGGTCCGACAGAGCTGGTATCAGAGCATATCGACTGTAGGTCGTAACCTTAGTTAGCATGGCCGTTAGTTTTATGACTAGAATTATTTCTTCAAAATCTAACTACAAAATGTAAGTAGTGTTACTACTCTCATCCCTCTTAGATGATTCCCTCTCATCTACTTGCTGCCCTGGCCATTTTCAGCTCCAAGGCTCTCTTATCCCGAATTCAAATTAACGCGTGCCTGAGTTCTCTTCTGAAAAACTACCTTGGGCCAAAATCATAAAACCTATATTGAGTTTTATTTACAAAAGTTGTTTATCCTTGGAAGATTTAATTGCCAAAAATTATTTGCAAAGCTTATTTCTAAGCTCATTTCAGCAAACCTAAGCTTCCAAGGAAAATCTTTCCAAAATTAAACTCCCTGCCAATTTATTCCGAAAATTCGCTTTGATTTCGCAGATATATGTGTAAATCTTGGTGGATTCATGTCAATCATAAGAGAAGATCAATATTGTGAACTTCAAGATGAAAAATAATCGAATCAACTTGGGTGATTGAACTGACTCAATGGACAGATCAGGTTGGATGATTGGATAGGTTAGAATGGGTGGACCAATCTCAATGATTAGAATGGTTAAATAAGTCAACCCATGTAAAAAGGACTGGATTGGCTAAATAATCGGATTGGTTAAATAAATAGGGCAATATTCATGATCGAATTAATCAAATGAGTAGACCAACTCAAAAAGATTGGATTGGCTCAAATGAGTGGATCGATGGAATTTTAGAAGAATGGGGAATCTAATAACAATTGTTGGTTTGCAGTTTTAATAAACAGTATGGCTCCCGGAGAATGTTTACCCTGGTGGGATAATGGAATATAGCTTGACTACTGGATGGATTGTTGGAAATTCTGAGGAAATTAGGAGAAGTAATAATAAACCTTGATTTATAGATTTGAGTAATAATCTTATTCTCGATGGACGTTTATGACAATAAAGTCGCTTGGAAGGAAATTTGCGGATAGTAGGACTGATCACTTGATAAACAGATTATGAGTATACATCAATGGTGGAAAAGGTTGGATTATAATACAAATGCTATTGGTGGATTGAAATATCGGAACCATAATACAAGTGGTACTAGTGGATTTAAAATGTAAAAGATGTGAGTGGTATTGGTGGATTTAAAATATAGAAATCTTGAAACCATGATGCAAACAAATACGAGTGGATTTAAAGGTAAAGATTCTGGAGTAATGTGCAGGCAAATAGTTGAATGGGATCGTGGAATGATGGACCCAAGACTGGATTTATGATTTTACGTAGGAAGGTGAGATCCATTTGGGGAATAGGTGACTCTGATTTGGTGAATGAAACCATAGATGATATCTTGGAAGTTATATGCTCGGGGGATCGGATAAATGATAACACTCACTGTTTGGAGTATTTGACTATAGTCGTGCTGAGACTAATTGATAAAGGAAGTTAGTTTTAGATTCAATCAAGTATACGCAAGATTAACAAGGCCTTGAAATCTTAAGCCTACAAATGGAAATAGTTTGGTAGTAAATTAGTCTGTCAATATGGTGGCCTTGGAAGATATTAGGATACCTTAAAAAATGGTACTTTTAGAGTTCAACTATTTCAAAACCATTTCGGAAAAAGAAAATCAATCTTGATATAGAACTCTATATCAAGAGTATACCATGTATTTTCATTGCAAAAAGGTTTGATTCAAGTCACTTCGAAACTTGGCCCCAGTATTTGAAAACCTAAAAGCTTAATTCCCAAGAACTTGCTTTTAAAACCAAAACTTGGGTATCTACCTGCTTAAAAAAAATCAGTTATTATTGGTGGGATTATCTTGGAAAAACAAATGTTTTAGACCTTGGGTTTTTTTGAAAACTGTTTTCTAAAAAGCTCTGTTTTCAAAATAATAATAAGAAGCATGAGCTTCGCTGCCAAAGCCCTTCTCGGTGCTCTCCTTTCTCTACTTCTGTCTGAAAAAGAAAATTTGGTTTTCCCTATTCCCTTTCCCTCACTTCAAAGGCTTAAGCTCGAAGGCATCAAGGATGCTCGTGAAGATGTGGTGGCCTCCTTCAGCAAACTTAGTGTTCAGAACCCTGTGCCTTTTTGTGTGTCTCCGCAAATAGGCGTTGCTTTGTCAAAAGATTTTATTTGACCCTGTGCACTGCCTTCTTGTCCTCGGGCGTTGTATTTCGTAGTCACAGGAAAAGTTTGTTTTCAAAAAAAAAAACTTGGTTTTTCTGGGTGGCTTGTGTACTGCCCCAGCTTCTGGGTGTGCACTCTTTAGAATGGGTTAGAATATCTCATCCCTGTAATCTTTTCCGTACCCCGTGCTAATTCCCCCTCACCTTATTGCTAAAAACCTCGTCAAGTCTGCAGGCAAGAGGTAGCAGATAGCCAAGTCAAGATACTTAAAGCTCTCCAGTCGAAAGAGGCAACATCTTGAAAAAGACATCGACTTGGAAGCTACGTCACTCAAAAGGATCAATATTCAAGTCCCCAACTCACTGAGAACTCACTGATCCCGTCATCATCAAACGAGCAATGGTCAAGAACACGACTAGAAGCAAGACGAAGGAACCAGTAGCTCCTACTTGCTTTAGTCCCTACCACTGCACCAAGTATTCGCTCAGACCCACTTCGCAGGGATCGATGAGAAGCAGTCATCACAACGGGAATACCAGTGGCATGACCCCAAGCAAACTTCGAAAGGATATTGTTTGCTTCTATTGCCGAGATATTGGACACTATGCTAACCAGTGCCCCCAGAAGAAGCAAGACAAAGGAGCCAAGTGCTTCAAATGTGGTGACCCAGGACATTATGTGAGAGACTGCCCTCAACAAAGGTTGAACAAGCGAGAAGAGGATATTGTAGCCATCAGCCTCGGTCTTGACAAAGGGAAGGGTGTTAGCTCCAAGTGTGCCATCCAGGAACCAACTGGACCTAACGAAGCCCCACTATCAGGTCCAGAAGAACTGCCCGCTACTGCACGCGCTGAATATGGCAAGACAGGACATGACACCCAATCATGCCCTCCACTGCAGCAGGTTACATGCTCTACCTGCGGACAAACAGGACACTACAGCTACAATTGCCCAGCTCCGTATTGTCCTTACTGCAAGAAACACCATCTACCAGAAGGCTGTCTCCAGAACCTAGTGGCATGTACACGTTGTGGAGAAAAGGGACATGAGAAAAGTCAATGCACAACAAATTGCCCCAACTGTGAAGAAGACCACCCACCAGGAGAATGTCCAACGAGCAAGATCACCTGTTTTCTCTGTGAGGGACAAGACCACTGCCCCAAGGATTGCTCCATGAGCCCGTTGCTGACCAAGGCTGCCGAGATACAAAGACTGAGCCTCCAAGCTGCCACCAGATTTTTCATAACTAAAGCTAACAAGAGCAATTAGTATCGGTCACCTGTCATTTTAAGGGGGGTAGCCCGAATAAATAAGAAGTGTCAAAGCACCTTGATGTTAGGCCGTGCTACCGCTCCGGTATAAATAGAAGTTAGCAATCAGCACTGAATAAACGGCAAACCCTTAAAATGTCAAGCAACAAAGTGAAGCTAGCTGCAATCTATCCAGAAGAACAAGGTCTCCTATATGGTGTTTTCTCCAAGTGTTGACCCACTTTTGTTTGGACATCCTCTCTTCGGATGGCTCCAAGGAAAGGGCGTAGTGCCAAGCATTACTCTAGAACCTTTTGCTAGCCAGCTTGTTCCCACCTACTTCTTTCTACTCCACTCGAATCTCGGGGACGAGATTCATGTTAAGGGGGGTAGGATCTGTAACATCCCAAATAGGGAATTACTGTAATTGCGAAAAGTGTAAAATCTTTTAATCGTTTTCTTGGGTATTTCAAAAATCTTTGTCATTGCTCGAATCTCTCAAATTGGATTTTCTTGCCAAGCGCCCAATTAATAAAATTCAAAATCTTGGGCTCAAGAACCAAGTTTGAATAGCTAACGGAGAAAAACCAAATCTTCTTGGAAGACTTAATTTCAAGTTTGAATCAAAATCTGGAGATCTAAAACCAAGGTTAAAAATTTAAAACCAATATAAAATCCTTCCCTCCAACTTACATATCCGGAAAATTCAAATTCTAAGAATTTAAAAGATTTGTTTCTCCGAAACCTGATAAAGTTTAAAGTTAAATTGTAAGCACTAGAATTTGAACCAAGATTTCAAATTCAAAACCTAATTACAAATCTAATTTTGAAAAATTAAAAATTCAGAAAATATTATAATCCCCAAAAACTCCTCTTGGGCCGGCCCACCTCTTTTTATTTTTTTTTTCCGGCCGCTCTTTTTTTTCCTCTGGCCCGACCGCAGCCTCCTCCTTCTTCCTTCTTCTTCCCCCCATCCTCCTCCCTCTCCTTCCGTCGCGCCAAGCCGGCCCGGCCCGCGCCTCCCGCCCCGCCCCCAGCTCGCGCCGCCCCCGGATTCCCCCCCCCCCGTCACCTCCGCGCCAGTACCCTACCACCGGCCTACCCTTGGCGCCATCCCCCTACTCCACGTCGTCGCCCATACCGCCGGACGCTCGCCATGCCGTGCACTGCTCCCGGGTCTCCGGCAACAGCTTCGCCACAGGGACCCCTTTCCGCGATTATAAGAACTCGAGCCCGCCTCCCTTCCTTCTGCTCCCCTCCATTTGAGCTCGCTCGAGCAAGTCCCCTGCGCCAGCGCCGGCCGCCGCCCCTTCCCATCCTGGTCGCCTCCGGCAAGCGTTCCCCGAACCACTCGCATCACGGTGTGTCCCCTTGTGCCCACTATCTCCCCGCTCAACGAATTGGAAGATCGTCGCCCGAGCTCACCGCGCCAGTTCCTCCTCCGTCTCCGGCCGACAGCCGCCATTTCCGCCGTCGCCTCCACCCCGGTCGACCAATGGCCGATTCCTCACGGCGGGAGCTGCTCCTCGGTGTCCCGACGCTACTCCAGTAGCCGGTCGAAGCTCTCCGTCGCCCGAGCCCTCCGGCCACGGTGACCCGACCGCGCCGCCACGCGTGCTCGTCGCCAGCACACCTCGGCCACCCTCCGGTCGAACCAAGCGCTCAGGTGAGTCTCTCGCACCCTACCCGTGCCCGTGCTCACCCTATTTTGCTCCTTCCTCTCCGGCCACCGGTGCCCCATCCGGCTCCCCTCCCCCGGCCGCCTTCCATCGCCATCAGTTTGCCGTGGCCCATTCCCTACCGCAGCCACCGCCTCCCCGGGGTCCCTCGTCGGCTGGACGGCCCATTTTATTGGTCGCCGTCGCCTCCCAGGTCGTCCCCCATCGGCGCCGCCGCTGCAATGCTCGGCTCTTCCCTCTCCCCTGTCTTCCTCGTGGTTGCCCCCTGCTCTGTTTCAGTCGGCCGAGCGGCTCTCTTGTGCCTCTGTCTCTGTGTGGTGGGCCCGACTAAAAACTTGGCCAAAAACTCACGCGCAGCAGTATGCTCTCCCACTCCTAAATTGGTATCTAAAACTCTCTCATTTGAGCAAGGCAGTGAACGGTGTTTTGAAAGTAAAGGAGGGAATGAGGACTTAGTTGCAAATTGTAATGGGGATTTACACTTATAAATTTCTCTTTAATAAGTTTCTTGATAATAAAAAGGTAACAAACTAATATATGAATTCTCATGTAAGACTAACTCAAAAGAATGCATGTTCTATTTCCAAATAATGAGAAAATCGACAGGGATTCACTAGAGATTGATGTTAGAAATCGAATAGGTGAATCTAATTGTAAGATCATCTTTTGTGAATTAGAGGTAATAGAAGTTGATCCTAGACAGTTAAAGTTTCATATTTAAGGCTTTATAAAGATGATTTTAATACTCTCGAATTTGACGTTCAAACAAATCAAATATTAATATCACATTCTATCAAAAGCTCAATAGGTCTAAATGATATCTTCCACCTCTCGATCTAAATCTACTTATGCAAACTAGGTAAATCAATTCAGCAAGATGGTGTCACATGAATTATTAACCATGAATTGCTCCTCTCTCTTGGTAGTGCTTAAAATAATCATTGGCAAGCCACATAAAATATTGACCAGGGGATGCTCATCTCTAAAATCATGTCATCCCTCTTATTAGTGGATAAAGTGGCCCTTGCCTCACATCCAAATCCCCAACCATTATCTCAGGATAGAAATCTAATGATCAAGAATAAAAGAAATCACTTTATCAAGAAGGTCCTTGTTAAGTCATGAATTAATCAATAAAAGGCAGACCGTGAATAATAGATTGGTAATCAATAAAATAACCAACCTTGTCCATAATAATAGTTGGTTAAATGATTAACTCCATACTTTAGTTAAGTTATTAAAAATATTGACTCATCAAATTAGCTGTTGCAATCTCAGATAAGTATTGCCACATGAAATATCAAAGTTACACCACATATTTAATTATACTCACCTTACGTATCTGTATTCTAAAATCACAAAGCTCTGTCCCTCTTTGCTATCTTCGCTAACCCCTTTCTATCTGTCCCTAAGTCTGCCCGACTCGTGGAACTTCCTTGATAAATGTAAATCAATTAAAAGAAAGTCATCAAATAAAAGATCGAGCCTTGCCTTTCCCAAATCGGCTAAGTCTGGCCACTTCTTTTTCCAAAGTGGATAATTCGTGTAATTACTTCTTTTTCATTTTTGATCCTCGTTATCCTAAAATTTTCCCTCACAGTAATGCTACTCAGCCACCTCAGTCCTTTGCCCAGTTCATCTACCACTGTGTTTACAGCACACTAATCCGAATCATCCTTCTATTCTCAAATCGTAATAAATGTATAATTTAAATTAACTTGGGCATTTAAAGTGTTTGGATTTATTTGGTCTTCCTTTTCTTTGCCGCGTATTAGAATCCGAAGACTCGACGAGGCGACGGACTCGAACAAGACCAAGACTCGGGTAAAAGCGAGAACTAGTAAAATTAAGATCAATGACTGAGAAGGCTTTGAATTAGAGCAATCAAGGCCGTGGTATAACAAGCAAGGCAAGTCATCACTTTGATCATATTGACCCTACATTTTATGCAAAACTATGTTCTTTTAACCTATCAACTTGCATGCCTAATTTGTTATGCAAATATATGTCAAAGCTTAAGGTAGCTACATGCCCACTTGTTGTTGTATTAAATTTATTATGCCATCTTTTGGAACTTGAATCACCTGATCCTTGTCACCATAGATATTATTGATAACTTTACTAGCTATAAGTCTTATTAAATGCCATGCTAGTCTTGTCAAAGTCTAGGGCGCTAGTCGCCCTGATCATCAATCTTTAAAAACATGAGAACTTGTTTTGGGCAGTCACGGGATGTACGTGGCTGAATACTTTGTGACTATTTGTTACGCTTCTCAAAACCCTCAAAACATGCTATACCTGTCTGGGCGGGTGGTAAGAGTGGTGGGTGTGGAAGTAGCACATTGGATTGTGGAATGAACCGCCCGGACGCATTAAGGACTTAATCCTGTGATGACTTCTTCGTGTAAAACAGTACAGCCACAAGTCTGCAAAGTGCAACTTGGCTAAGTAAATATATCGGACCCCCGGAACTCATCTCACTGGTAGGGGAAAGGAGGATGCTATAAGGGCAAGAGAAGGCCTAAAGGGACACCGAGTGCAGGGTGAAGTTTCCAGCCGTGCTAGCGTTGTGGAGAGTTGCAGTCCGAATGCGCTAGTTTCCGTGGTTACATCCCGTGCAAAGTATGGGACCCACCGCAAGTGGGAGCAGCCCATAAAGTGAGATGACAAAAGGGGCTCGATATTTTGAACAGTTATTGTGATGATCTACTCAACCGCATGACTAAGGAATCGTGTGGAGCAACGAGCGGATCGTCTCTTGTGGTGAAAGTGTACAAACTCTGCAGAGTCAAAACTATTCGAATAGCCGTGCCCACGGTCAAGGGCGGACATGGGATTCTCCTCGAGTTAGTTCTATTTTCAAAAACATTTGTGGGTGGGATAAAATCTGTCAGAGAGATGTACTCTGACCATGAACTTTTCCTGGAGAGATGTACTCCAGCGACGAAAACTAGCATTGGTGGAGGTAGCCATGCACTTTAAAGGTGGATGTAACCTACACTACAATTATAATCGCATTCTCACTATCAATTTCATAAAACATGTTTCAGTTAAAATTGCTATGTCTCAGGAGATTTTTCTTACTTATTGTAATTCCAAAACAATGCTTTTAGCAAATAAAAGAAACTCAAGCCTCCCTTGACAGCTTGCATCTATTATTACTGCATCCTGTGTGGTGGCTTGCTGAGTATCATCGTACTCATTCTTGCTTAATTGCTACCATTCAGTCAGAAAGTATAGGAATGGCAAGCCCTGCTACGCGAAAAAAGGGGTCGACAGAGCTGGAAGACGAAGAGGCCATGGACTAGGCCGCGAACCCCAGTTGGCTGCCTGTGGGCAAGTCCTGCGGGTCCCACCTGTGTGAAGTTTCCACTGCTGCATTTTATCGTTTTCGGCCTAATCGGCTCATGAGTAAGTATTACTGTATTATTTACACTTTCGCATGATATGTTTTTGATATACAGTAATGTATCTGTGAGCACTATCTACTGATCCAGGGAATAGTGCGGTGGAATCACAGAGGATCTGGGTTTGCTAACCCGAGGTCCGACATACATGTACTCTCGATCTGATGTTGACGAATTGTGGTTTTCATCTTTTTTCCATTTGTATCAAAAGGAGTAGAAGTAGGGCTGCTAAGGCCAGTCTCAGTGGAGGTTTCATGACCCAGTTTCCAATACACCTATATTTTGGAAACAGTGCAGAAGAGTTTCATCCCCATGAAACTCTCTCTACTCTCATGAAACTTTTATCATCTCTCTTCATTAATACAGTGCCATGTCAGCGTATTTAATGCCCATGAAACTCCATAAAACCCCACTGAGACTGGTCTAATGGCCGAAGCCCAGCCCGTGTCTAGTCCAAACCCAAATTATTTTGTTTTGATATGTATGTAGGCTCCGTTTTTTGGGTTTTTAGTAGGGGTTTTGGTTTAGTCTTCTAACAATTGTTACTATTTGTTAGGCTTATCAGCTAGAACAAAAAATCATGTATGATCCAAAAGAGAGAAGCGTGAGCCTGGTCCTAGTCCAAATAAAAGCCTGGCTTCGATTTGGATCGGAAACTGCAATGCCTTCTCCCGACTCTCGAGTCTCTCAACGGCCAGCCGCCAGCGTCGCAAGGTTGGTGGCAGAATCGGTGCGCGACGGCCGGCCGACAATGACTTGGGTGTAGATCAGCACGGCGACTCGACGATGATGCCAGCGTGGATGTGGAGTCTTCAGCTGCGTACCGACCCTGCGCCGGGCGCCGGCCGTCCACGCGGGAACTGGTGTCAGATCCCAGGGATGGAATCCGACTGGGAAGCGAAAATCTCTGAGATCGTGGGTCTGAAGTAGAGGGGAAAGGGGAGATCGCCAGGAACGCAAGGCAAGTTCTAGAACAGCTAAGACTACGCTACAGCTAAGGATAGGAAATATCTTCAATCGCATATGCCTTTCTCTTCCCATTGAGTGCACATATACCAGTACAGTGAGTTTAGTCTTAACTGTGATTACATCCAAATTAACACCATAACAAGCTCTAAGTAAAATAACTCTCACAACTACTAACTAGCATTAACTGAGACCAAATCTGGACCGTAGATTTCACGCCGGTGGAGGAAGGAGCATCTTGGCCGTTAAATGATACCGATTGGAGATATTTGACACTCGCCTTCAGACTTCCCTTCCGACTTCACTTCTTCAGACAACTGCCGGTTCTGACATTCCTTCCCCCTCGACAGCATACTTGCCCTCAAGTATGTTCATCAGAAAACCAAGACAGTACCAAATGCATCCTAGCCTTGACGTTATCAAATGCATTAATGACAATGTCAAGGGCCTCCCAGAATGCATGGGGAACACAAACTCAGTCTCGGGACAGGCACGATTTTGAAGAGTATCAGTATGCAGGCAGGAGTTGATAGCACAAGCAGCTACAGCAGCTACTGTAGATTTAGCCATTCCAATATTCCAATCATGACACAAATATTGTCGGCTCCAGTTGCTTTTTGCAATGAAATCTTCAGGTATTAAAATTAGAGTTCCTTTCTTCTGGCCAGGGATGTAGTTACGATCCAAGATATGAACCTTCAAGTCAGTTAAAACATCACCTTCATGTAACTTTAGGGATTCTGGATCAAAGCCATCATCAGAATAGTTGTCTCCCATAACTATGGCTTTCAAACCAGAATCAAGGATGCAAATGATTCGGTTCTCTTGTATGTTCCGAACAGTTACTTGAACAATCCTTCCATCTGATATGGTGTCCTCAGTTTCACCAGAAAGCATCCAGAATTCCTCACCTGGACTTGGCTCAGCATAAGGTGTCCCCCAATCAAAAAAACCACACAGCAGTTCCATCTTTATATCACACAATGTTTCCTTTTTTTGTAAATCTTCCGGAATGCTTTTCATGTATTCATCAATGTCAAGAACTTTAAGCATATGCGGCCTTTCCCTTACGTGCTCAATTGCCATCTCTTGCTCATCATCGTCCATCTCATTCACTTCATGTGGTGCATCCTCAGCATGGACATCCTTGGCCAAATTCTTTGCCAACGCATATGATTCAGGATGGATCCTTGTATCCTCAAGCAGATCAATGATTTGAGTACTAGCTGCAGCTGCACCACTCCGTCGGACACGTAAAAACCCAGATGCATTCATGAATACTTTCCTGCCTAGAGGTTTTACGAGCTCCTTGCGACTAAATATGGATCCCTCCCTTACCAATTCTTTCTGCAAAGCTGAAGCTTTGCGTGGCTCCAGACCAACAACAAGTGGTAAGGTTGAAAGATGCCACTCGTGATTAGCAGCAAGATTAACATCAAAACCTATCTGATTTGTTGCATCAACCATTACTTGCTCGACAACTTCATACTTCTCATCAGTCTTCAGGGTCACACCAAGCTTCCGCAATATTGACCACAACTTATCCTTCTGATCATTCATGCAGGTCTTGATGATTTGCTTGATTGGCTCATAGTAGAAGTGAACAAAACCTCTCCTACAAGTAGCAGATCCAATGTTCATGGTGGTCCATTTCTTTGTGGTTGGATCAAAGAAGTTCTCACCCCAAAGCCTCTCACTCTTGTAACTCTTGAGAACATCACCAGCAACTTCCTGGGCAATAATCCCAGCAGCTGCCACAAGAGAATTTGTAAGTGTAGACTTGCCATAGTCCACATGAGCAATAACAGATATGTTACAAATGTTATTCTTCTTGTCCATTGCCTCAATTGCTGCTGGATCTGCTATCTGCACCAAACCTCCCTCCTCCATCATAGGTTTTACACTTCCTCCTTTGGCAATGAGCTCATTCAGAATTTCCTTGCCAATCTTCCCTCTGATAGTTCCATTCCTCATGGATGCAACCAGCTCAAAAGGCTTCAAGAGTGTTAATTTAATTTCATCTATGGAAGGTTTTTCAGTTTTCAGATAAGCAGCAAGGACCTTTCCAAGGTGAGATCTAATACCCTTCCACAGGGGCTTCAGTACAGTATCAAAACTTCCTATACCATATGGTGCAGCAGTCTCAGCAAGTGCAGCAAAAGAAAGTTCAGTGATTGTCTTCACTTCCTGGTTCTCCTCACTCAGACTATGCTCAATGATCTCAAATAGGAACTTCAGATGAGGCATATCAGTACAGCTCATGAGAATAACAATCTGCTGTACAATCTTCTTACTCTGACATACCACCTTCAAGAATGGCAGAAGGGCAGAGATATCCAAAGTAGAAGCTATCACACTGAATGCCCGAGCAATGGTATTCCTCACATACTCATCAAAATTATCAAAGTCTGATCTCTTGTCAGCAATCATAGTATCAAGCCCAACTGCTTTGCTAGGATTTGATATAATCTCCCTGCCCTCAACACGAGCATAGTAATCCTCATTCACACTTGGCCATATTTTTATCATCTCTTCAAATTTGACAGTGTAATCTAAGACACTATAATTGTTTTGCTTCACTGAGTAAAAACTCTCTATTACATCATACCCGCAATGTTGAGCAAAACTATCACCACTCATAGCACAAAAATCAGGCCAAGGTGGAAGTTTCCAAAACAGTCCAGTATACCTAAATCTTTTGTCAGCTCTTCCAACCACATACAACTGAGCTAAATCAGACTTTTGTATTTCTTCAATGACAGGTTTAAGGGGGTATACCATAGGAGTATTTCCAGAACCAGTGAAATGCCTAATTTGCTTATCCAAGGTATTAAGTACTACCCCCTCAATAAAGGCATGCTTGTCATCAATTAACCAATCAAGATCAGCAAGCATAATATCTTTCGGGAGGTTATGTGTGTAAGGGTATGATATGGTAATTGGATGATTGAACCTCTCTCCCTGTTCTGGCACTACTTCTTCACTAACTCCTCTAGCAGCAGTAGTAAGGTCCATGTTCTGCCCTAGAATGGCACTTTGATCATGCTTCTTTGCCACAACACTAACCTCTTTCTCCATATCTTTTGCCATTTCTGGACCATGACTAGGGTTTAGGTTGTTCAGAGTGGGAGAAGCACTAAAAGCATGCGGCAAGAGAAAGTGCTTTTTGTTACTAGGATTGGAATCCCATTGTTTAGCCTGGTACTGAGAGTGAGGTGGACTCAAATTTTCTTTAGGGTTCTGAAGCCACTGCCTATCTGAGGCTGGTTCTTGGCTGAGGTTTTGGTGATTCCCAGTGGAAGAAGCCAAGGAACACGGCAATGGATCTTGACCCCAACCATTTGCAACCACAGAAAAACCAGTAGAAGGATTGTTGTAATTACCTTCGGGTGTGCTCCTCACATTAGTCTGCTTCAGATCATCAACTCCTCTAGCCATCTCAAGTTTCCCCAATTGATGTTGACCCACATCGGCCTTGTAGTTGGTCGCCGAAATTACTCTCCAGATAGCCGTGGGATCGGACGCATCTTCTTCGTAGCTCACCACCCACTCCTTCATCTTTCCCAGATCGGAGCTAGGGTTAGGGATTTTACCCGGAGTGGAGTGTGGAACCTTCACCTCACGCCGGTCCGGTCCCGAGACAGCTAGCGCGAGCTCCGCCGGTCCACGCCGCCGCCGCAAATCGGGGGAATCCGGGGTTTGCCGAGGAAGATAAGGCTCCAGCGCCGATTCGGATTGGAAGCGACTGGGGATTTTACAGGCCGAAGACCCCAACCCAATCACTCCCATCTCTTGTCGATACGGTCCGCCGCCATAGCCCGATAAGGAAGAAGACGAGGACGCGATCGATCGGGATGGCCATGGACGCCGCGCCGATGCTGATGAGGAATAGTGCCGGTCCGCCGCCAAAGCCGGAAGGAACTTCGGGGGTTTACTGGGAACGTACCATCCACACCAATCACTCCAAACCATTTGTTGCCGAGGATAGCCTTGCTCTGATAAGGAAGAAGGCCGGACCACTGGTGCGCCGCCATAGCCGGATAAGGAGGAAGGCCGATACGCTGGTGCGCCACCATAGCCGGATACGGAGGAAGGCCGGTCCGCCGTCACAGATCGCCAGCGACTAGGGATTTTACGAGGATCCGAGATCCCAACCCAATCGCTCGCCACCACTTCTTGCCGAGGATGGAACTGCTCTGATACCATTTTGTCAGATCCCAGGGATGGAATCCGACTGGGAAGCGAAAATCTCTGAGATCGTGGGTCTGAAGTAGAGGGGAAAGGGGAGATCGCCAGGAACGCAAGGCAAGTTCTAGAACAGCTAAGACTACGCTACAGCTAAGGATAGGAAATATCTTCAATCGCATATGCCTTTCTCTTCCCATTGAGTGCACATATACCAGTACAGTGAGTTTAGTCTTAACTGTGATTACATCCAAATTAACACCATAACAAGCTCTAAGTAAAATAACTCTCACAACTACTAACTAGCATTAACTGAGACCAAATCTGGACCGTAGATTTCACGCCGGTGGAGGAAGGAGCATCTTGGCCGTTAAATGATACCGATTGGAGATATTTGACACTCGCCTTCAGACTTCCCTTCCGACTTCACTTCTTCAGACAACTGCCGGTTCTGACAACTGGCGACAAGGACCTTGCGCGCCGCAGCGGCGCCGGCACGATGCTTGCGGCGGTGGGCGATCACAGGGGTCGGCGCGGGCCGCCCACGACAGCGCTCTCAGCTTCTCGAGCCTGCAGCTTGACTGCTTGCCGGACTTTGTGCAGGAACACAGTCGCCGCGCCCACTTGATTCGAGACGTAGGTCCAGGAGGATTAGATCGAGTCACGCCATCGCGAGTTTCATGCGAGTTTCCTTGAAGAGCAGCACGCAGCGTTGTGGGGCGAGAAACTCCCCTTTCGATGGCAGTGGCTATTGCTCTGTTCTGTACAAATTATACGGCCCAAGGGTCGGCCCAAATGTGGTCCAGATCTGATCCAAATAGCTTCAAGTCCAAGTTTATATCAAATCCAAAGTGCCCCTGTCGAAAAAGCCCAGCCCAGCGCTAACTTGCCGTGTCAGTCCAGAACTTTCCAGCCGGAACCGTGTTACCCCGGAAGTTATCGACGCCACATCAGCCTTCGCGACTCCTCCCCCCAGCATCCGCCGGCCCCCGACTCCACGAGACGTATCCGCCGCCGACGACGACCACCTTCCGCTCCCCTCTCGTCAGTCTCGCGGAACCACGAGGAACGCGTCTGGCCGCCGCGGCACCGCCAAGACATCCTCTGTTCGATCGTCAAATCGGCCGCCGCAGCCATATCAATTCGCGCAGCCCCTCAGGTGTTTGATCCACCCGCCTCTAAAAAAAATTGTCAATTGTTTCGAATCAAATCGCGGTTAAGCTTCCATTGCGCCTTGGATTCCTCTCTCCCACTCGTCTAATTAGTTTAGGAAGAGTCGATGCATGCAATTCGAGTCGAATTTAGTTGTTCGTTTACTTTCCCCCACCCAGGGAGGATTTTGGCTCCGCCTATGCTATGGGCCGTGGGCGGTCTACGGCAAACAATCTTTAGTTGCTCGTGGATTCCTGCATCAGAAAATAACCCGACGGGGTTTGTTGGTTGCTTTCCGTGTAGCTGTGTCCGCTTGTACCCGTGGGAAGAGTTGCCCTGCAGAAATTAATCGGTTAGGCACCGATTTCGTTAACTTTGGCACATTCTGTTGGGTTGTTTACATTTATAGTCTTGCTCGGATGCTTCCAGGACTAGTAGTTTTTTTAAGGAACTAGGACTAGGTGTAGCCAAGAAGATTTTACATATTCGGTTTGTTGTTCATCTGGATGCTCTGCTATCTACTTGCTTATGAATGAGTTGACCTATTTGCCAAACCATTTCTCATCTGAATTAGCTGATTAAAGCTGTTGATAACTTTACATTATTTAGACATTTGCCTTGCAGAGAGTAAGCTTCCAGCTCAATTTGGATTGGTAATTTGCTTCATATCTTGGCATTATTGAGGTCTATGGTCGTGATACTCGGCCCATATAACTGAGATGCTCAATGGTATGGTTAAGGTGTAGTTAAATGATGTTGGGGGCTCACAAGATTATAGGAGTTCAAAGAAGTGTTGTCAGCTGCCATGAGGGTCAATCTAGGGCTCCTCCTGCCCTTGATGGCCAAATACACAGCTCCCACATGGGCCATACTGATATCAGGGTTCTTCATGCTGCTTTCCGTTTCCCTCTCTATGTACTTGATATTTGAGCACCTTTCAGCATACAACAATCCAGAGGTTTGTTTTGCTACTACACCATGTTGTCAATGGTCAATATTGTTAATACTGAACAATATCCATCTTATTATGCTTGTGTTATTCCAGGAACAGAAATTTGTTCTTGGTGTTATCTTAATGGTCCCTTGCTATGCGGTTGAATCGGTAATATCACAAAAAAACTTTTGTTTTTGGGTTGGGTAACGTTGGGGGGCTCTAGCACTTCTACTTGCATATTTGATGATCTATGCTACTCCTCTGCAACAGTATGTTTCGTTGGTAAATCCAGACACTAGTGTTTACTGTGGTATCCTGCGTGATGGCTACGAAGCATTTGCAATGTACTGCTTTGGAAGATATATTACTGCTTGTTTAGGTGAGTTATTTCCTGAGACATTTTCTCTTGCTGCCCTCAGAGTTTGTTACTTGCACTGATACATTTAGTTAGATATTGGGTCTACTCATTCTGCTGCAAACCCGTAAACTTTATGCTGCTGCTGCGAGATATTAATTCCCCCCTTTTGAGGGCACGTAAGGTTGAAATATGCTTTGAAAATGCAGGTGTTTGGTCTTGCAATGAGTCATGATTTCATTTATTGTGTCTTATGTCTGATATTGTACATCCATAAAGTGAATACATTATTTTCATCCACACATGTAGTCTATATTTATTGCATACTTGGACGACGAAAGTTAGATAGGGTTTGCAAGGGCCTCGACCATGCTTGTTCCCTAGAGTCCTCAAAGGTAACAGTACCATTGCTATAAGTGTTTCAATCCAATAAAAGGGACCTCTGCAGTATAGCTAAGAAATGCCACCTTGAACTCATATAGGATGGCAACACTATTTGTATTCTCCTACTGTTTACTTCTCTAAAAGATGAAAGTAGCATTAACTTGATAAAGATATTATACGACTGGTTCATTAATAATTTGGTAGTTATATTTCCATTAGCATTCTTTCTCTATTCTTCTGTCATTGCATATAGGAAATGTATGTGCTCTGTATTGTTGGAATAGCTTGCCTGTTTCTTTCTCTATTTCCATCTGTTTGTTTGCTGTGTTTCATTGTTTACTGCCATTCTAAATATAGGTGGTGAAGATAGGACAATTGCATTTTTGAAGAGGGAGGGTGGCGAAGATTCTGGGGAACCTCTTTTGCATCATGCTTCCGAAAAGGGGATCATACACCATCATTTTCCTGTTAATTACATATTGAAACCATGGAGAATGGGTGTGCGGTTTTACCAGATTATCAAATTTGGTATATTTCAATATGTATGATCTCTTGTCCAGCTAGTTGAAAAAGAACAGTTGAGATTTGAGAGCAACTTTGGTTAAGTACTTTGTACATGTGCAGGTGATTATAAAGACACTCACTGCTAGCCTATCTCTTATTCTTCAACCTTTTGGTGCATATTGTGATGGAGAATTCAATTGGGGATGTGGGTAAGATAAATTACCATTTTCACTGCTTCTTGAGCCCAACAGAAAAAATAGTATCCACCTTTCATAAGTTGAATTCTATGTAGTGTGAAAACCTTTTATTTTATGGATTTGTGAAGAAAGGGTGCAATAGGTACAGAGAAGCATAGTGGCATCTTGATGATGAATGGTCTATCTGTATGAGCTGTAATTCGCTTTTCTTTATCCCCAAAAATATATGCACATCTTGCATTTCACTTCCTTACTGTGATAAATAAATGTTGACATCACTACTCATTAACAAATTATTTCTGCATATTTATCCGTTGTTTTTGCTGCACAATTTACTTTTGTTCGCTACTTTGTGCTGCAGATACCCTTACTTTGCTGTAGTCCTGAACTTCAGTCAATATTGGGCCCTATACTGTTTAGTGGAATGGTACACAGCTACTAAGGACGAATTGGCACATATAAAGCCTTTGGCTAAGTTTCTTTCGTTCAAGTCAATAGTATTTCTGACTTGGTGGCAGGGTGTGATAATTGCTATCATGTATTCTTTGGGCTTGGTTAGAAGTCAGTTAGCACAGAGCTTGGAGTTAAAATCAAGTATACAGGATTTCATCATCTGTATAGAGGTACCTCTTCAAGTTAGGTTTCTAAATAATAGCTATTATTTTTCATCATTAGTAGGTCTTAGATATGGTTTTCTGATAGCTCATGTCTTCCTCCAGCACAGATGGGCATTGCTTCAGTTGTTCACCTATATGTGTTCCCTGCTAAACCCTATGAACTATTAGGCAATCATAATTCACCTGGAAACATTTCAGTACTCGGGGACTACGCCTCCTCTGATACTGTAGACCCTGATGAGATAAAGGATATCACTCGGCCTACCAAAATGAGGCTTCCACAGTTGGAACCAGATGAGAGAAGTGCAACAAATATTAAAGAGAGCGTTCGTGACTTCGTAATTGGCAGTGGAGAATATGTGAGTTCTTACTAACAAATCTTACCATGGAGCAGTCAAATCTGTTCTGTTCTTTTACAATTCATGTGAGTTGTTTGGAGAGCTGTTTAGCATGTGTTTTTCAATGTGTTTATGATGTCTTATGTCTATTTTTTCATTAGGTGATAAAGGATTTTAAATTCACTGTTAACGAAGCAGTCCGGCCAGTAGAGAAGCGCTTTGACAAATTAATGAAGAAGAATGCCAAGTTCAGGAAAAGCCGAGACGACAATTGGGTGAGCGCATCCACACCAGAGAGAACAGTTCGTGGGATTGATGATCCTCTCATAGGTGGGAGCACTAGTGACAGTGGGATCAGTAGAGGGAAAAGGCATCGCAGAGATGTAGGCTCAGCTGGTGTTGTCGACAGTTGGGAAGGTAGTGACCAGACATCTGATGGGTATGTCATACGTGGTCGCCGTTGGGAAATTAAGAGATCATGATCTTTTTGTTCCCCCCGCTGTGAAGCAGTGGAGACCATAGAGTTTGGTACAGGTGCTGCCGCATGGCTATGAAACTTACTCTGTTTGGAACACAGAAATTTCATAGGATTTTTTGCAGGAATTTCACATGAAGTAGTACAAATCCTGTGAAGTTCCTCCGTTCTAAACAGGGGCTTAGCTGGGTTGCTGGTAAATTTTGGTACTGGCGCAAAGCTCCCTTGTCTACATACATTGATGAACTACTTGTGTGGTAGATTGTGTATATCGCTTACCAGTTTCCTTTTTTTTTATTCTTATTGATATCTGGAGGGACGTAACTGTGCATGCAGATGCCACTACTTGTATGATTTTCCTCGGGAGATATTTCATGTAGGTTCTGATTATATTGGAGATTTAGATAAGAGGAGATATCTTACTAATTATATATTCACTATTGAAGGCTATGTCATAAGCTAGAAAGCTTGCCTACAAACTACTGTTGCTTTTTCAACTACTGAAGTTGAGTATATGGTTATTTCAGAAGCTTGTAAAGAAGTTATTTGGTTAAGAGGTCTATACATTGAGCTTTGTGAAAGCATGTCTTGCACCAATATCCACTGTGATAGAATACTATTTGTCTTATAAAAGACCAAATATTTTATGAGATAACAAATCATATTGATATTAGATATCACTTCATTTGAA
The DNA here is from genome assembly GCA_017311315.1 of Dendrocalamus latiflorus. Lineage (NCBI taxonomy): Eukaryota > Viridiplantae > Streptophyta > Magnoliopsida > Poales > Poaceae > Dendrocalamus > Dendrocalamus latiflorus. The sequence goes on from CM029639.1 coordinate 11,307,071, forward strand.
AAGTTATTTCTCAAGTTGATGTTAAAATTTGCAAGATCGGTACTCATGATAATTCAACTGATACAATGACAAATCCAGTTCCTACCACTAAATCTGAGCTCTGCTCAAATTTGGTCGGTATTACTCATTAGTCCTTTTGGACATGCGATGCACAAAAAATATTTTACAAGTTATTTGGGAAGTTCTTTAGTTTTTTCACTACAGAAGGAATTTAGCTTAAGATAGAGATTGTTTTATTTTATGATCCAAATTTGGTCAAGTTCGACCACTTAAAGAATTTGATCAGGTTTCACTTAAAAGAATATATTATGACTAGTATGACTAGTTAGTAATACGAACAGGTCGGAGGTTATGATTGGGATCATTGTATTCGTGATGGACTTTACACCGATTTGCACTAGATATAATGTTCAAAGGTGTTTACACCAACTGGAGTCAGACCTGGCTACTCGAGACGCTTTCGGCTATAACTCTTCAATGTCCTTTTCTAAGACTTTATTCCATCTTTGAGCAGGGTGTTGTTTTTGTCTCCGAAGAGGGTGTTGTTCTTGTCTCCGAGCGGGTCCAGTTTCCTATTAGGTCTCTGTTTCAATTTCCGACTAGGACTCTGTTCTTTCCTCGTTTGGGACTCTTGTTTTCAAGGTTATTTATACCCCCTGTAAACCTTATGATAGATAATGCATAACACACTATAGGTTATCTACACATGTATATGCTAAAAGCGTTAACTAACTTCTCTATATATTGATTTCATCGATTGTGAGTCCGTCGTCTTTTCCCTTAAGGATTTTCCACGTAATTCTTCCAACATGAATCTCATACTATATATCCTTCTTTCCATTTTGAAATATGAGATAAATATTTAGCTAACAGGGAAGTCTAAAAGGGTCTTTACCCTCTTCTAAGGATCGAACCACCATTGGGGTTTTCACTGGATATGACTTATCCATGTTAAATTTCTCTAAAACTTTCTTGGTATAAGAGGATTGGAGTACTAAAATTCCTCCATGAAGGTGCTCCAGCTGCAAGCCTAAACAAAATTAAACAAAATTTTGTTTGGTCCAAATATTTCATTTCAAACTCTTTAACAAGATAGGAACTTGCTTCCTTTATGTCCTCTGTCGTTTCGATGATATTTAGATCATCAACATATACTGAAATAATATAGAATCCATTCTGGGATTTTTTTTATGAACACATAGGGATAGTCTTCACTATTAGTGTATCCTTTCTTCAAGAGGAATTCACTAAGCCGGTTGTACCACATTCTTTCAGATTGTTTTAATCCGTACAACGACCTTTCCAACTTGACGTTGTATATATTTTGATTCAATTTATTTTGATCCGGAATCTTTACTCCTTTTGGGACTTTCATATAAATATCCGAATCGAATGACTCATATAGATATGCGGTCACTACATCCATTAACTGTGTACCCATATAGATATGTCTTTTAGGTTGTTCGTGTGAGATATTACAAAGTAACAGAAACTCACGTACGGTTTTTGCCGATACAAATAAAGTCGGTACAGTATGTACTATAATTAACTAGTATACTCTATCTTGAAAAGACATTTTATTTAAAAGTTAGTTACTATAAAAAAAGTTAAGGCCCCGTTTGGCACAGCTCAGCTTCACTAGTGAAGCTGTTTTTTTAGCTTCACGAGCAACTTCACCGATGAAGCTAAATCTGTTTTGGAAAACTGTTTGGCAAAACAGCTTCATGCATGGCTGAGAGAGGGCAATTGTCCAAGATGCCCCTGTCTACCTGACTTGTTCTAACATTTGGAGTTGTATGTTTGTATATGGTCATATGAATTAAAAAATAATATATTTGAATGAGTATGAATTAAAACATTATAATAATAAATAATAATAAATAATAAAAAATTAAAATCATTAGGAAGCAATATTAGTGCCTTGTTTATGTTTCGTGAACGGGAGAGGTGAACGGGATGGACTAGTGGCAAATGCGTGTAATTTTGGTGAACCAGAAGGGCAGTGGGTTCCTAGGACTGCGAGCCTGAGGGAGAGAGCTGTGAAAAGCTACTTTTTTTCAGCTTCACCTCTCCCCATTCCTTTGTGAGAGCAGAAAAAAAAGGAGCTTCAGCCATGAAGCTGTTTGTAAAAAAGGTGTTTGGCAAAAAACAGCTCACAACAGCTCATGAAGCTGTTGGTGAAGCTGTGCCAAACAGAGCCTAAAAACTGAAGTCAAAAAGCTGAAAAAGTATAGGGCCAATGTTTGGATAACGAACGCGTTTCCGTCCGGTTGGAGGAGCGTAGTATCTGTAGAATGGAATCGAATTAACTTCCAGGTGGCTTAATTTGCACTCAGCTCAGTAGTATGTGCTCAACAACGAGACCCACGAACATATATTTCCACTATTGCACATTCAAGCATTCGGCTATATGGAAGCAAAAAGAGAAGGGAAAAAAACATAGAAATTCAGTGCACCGCATGGTGCATACCCATACCACCAAAACGAGCACTTAAAACTATATGTATCTGCCACTTCAATAACCATATCTACTCCAACGGGACCAAGACGAGACATTTGCCTGAACTACATTGACAAACCTCGGTCAGTTAGCAAAACTCAGAATTTCTCCACCAAAATCTGTTCTGTGAGCAGCATTCGCCTAACACGCTCCGCATCGATGCCACCCGCTGAGGAGATCCTCGTATTTTACAAGCTGTCGTCGCTGTAGTGTCAGATGCAACGTCAGGCTATGAAAACTTGGCACTCTCTCTGGATAACCTTTCCTCTTCAGCATGTCTGAGAGTCTCCTCGAGAGCTTGCAGGGAACTGGAAGCGAAGCTCTCTAGGGCTTGCAGAACGCGCCTCAAACTTATCTGCAAACTGTTTCCTTCAAGAAAATGGGCCTGGTATGTTTGTGCCGTTGGAAGCAAGCTTTGCCTGCCTGGTACTAGAGCTAGCTTCCTGTTTAGTGTATCTGCCTCCTTGTTAATCTCTAGGGTCTTCCTTTCCAATATCTTGTTCCATTTTTCTCTCTCCTGGATTGCAATGATTTTTTCGCTTTGTTCAACATTTTTTTGCTCCCACAGGTTCCGTACACTGGACACAAGAGCTTGCATAGCGGTAACCACTTCCTTCTCAGAAATCCTATCCATAGCTTGAGACCAGCTGTTGCAGATGACAAACACAAGGGGAGCACCCACTCTTCCAGGAGAATAAGGAGGAAGTCCATCAGCTGTCTCCTCCTGCTGATAGTTAAGACAAAGTGCTAGCCATCCATTCAGTGCCTTAACGAAGCTCCTCTGCGCATTCATCCAAGAGGAAAAATTGACAATCCATTTAATCAACTCTAGTTCAAGCTCCATTGCCAAATCTCGACTGCTTTCACCATAAACAATTGAATCCAAGTTTCTTGTCTCTGATATCGCTTGACACTGTATCTGGTAGCAGGTCAGCTTATCTTGCCACATTTTCACAAACCTATAAAGAGGGCTGTCAGTCTTTTGATGCAAGCTAGTTTTCACGGGAATAGGAAATGCAAGATTATGTTGAAAATAAATTGAGTGTCAAGATTATGTTGAAAACAAATTGAGTGTTCAGGAAGTTCTACTTATGGTGAAAGCATATAGGGATCTTGATTATTCCAGGATGTAAGTTATTGTCAAATATATGTACAGTGTAGAAGAACAAAAATCATTGAACAATCCTAGATGTAAATGCAGGATTGATGGGGTTGCTTCTGCATAACTGACTTACATGTGCCAATTTCCACACAATTCAGTTTCAACGTGGTACATTGAAACTTAATTACCTACAGAACTAAGGCTGTTACTTTCTGATAGAACATCACTGTTATTGTGCATACTAGACACGCAGAAAACCAATGTAATGGAAGCAACGGTGTAACGACAGAGACTGCCTAAATATGTCAGGGCGAAATAACAGAACATACCCTTGGATTAAGGCATTAATTTGTGGCCATAACTCCTCGTCCCTTACTCTGTTTATCTTTTCTGAGACCTTAGCAATAACTCGCACAGCTATTCTTATTTTTGTCGACAACTTCCTGACTAAATTTCGGGTTGCATCGATGTTGTGAGCTTCAGCACCCTTTTGATCCAAGAACTTCAGCTGCTTGGAGTTCTTGGCAAGCAGCAGGCGCATTTTCTCTTCATCCTGGAACAGGAAAACAGCATTTTAAAAAAATCAAATATGGCATAGAAAGTACATAGTGTGAGCGCATGCAAGGAACATAATCTTCTTGATGTAAAAAAAAAAGCACATCCTGCATTATTGAAACTAGTGATAAATAGATATTTTCGGCCTCAAAAGATTATTTATTTACTAAATAGCTAACAATATAGACAAATTGAAATATAGTCCAGCTATGCATCAAGGGCACCTAATAAAAAGGCATCTGTAGCAGCCACTAAATAAAATCACCAGAAGACAGACCCACCAACTCAAAAGTGTTTGTACTAGATACAACTGATACCGTTATACAACAAATGCGATTACCTAAAAGACAACTAGTAAGAAGAAATTGTTGGGGGAGTGGCCCCCATCTAGGCCCAATTGGCCCACCAGAGAAAATGCCCATTATGTGTGTAATTACATGGTAGGCCCAACATACCTATGCCAAGGAAAAAACAAGCTTGCCTTCACTATTAGTATTTATGTAAACAATCTCTTATATGGCTATAAATATATCCCCTAAGGCACCATGGAGGAGGGAGAGAGCACTTTTGTAAGAAAAGGTTAAGTAATAACCAAGTGTTGTATATACACTCTACACTTCTACTGTGAGTTTTAGGCTCCGGGTTTCGCAATGCGGCCTTCTCGTAGCCCCATTATTCACTGTTTAGCACGTAACCATAACATAAATCTTCCTAATCTGGCTGTTAGATCCCTGGAAAGGCACTTTCTACGGTAATATTATGTTAGTGTGAGTTAGTATTAAAGGCACTTCCTACTGGTGTTTGTGTGGACAGAGAAGAGCAGGTCAGAGGAAGGAAAAAAAGGTGTGTGGGTGTCGTGTTGTTGCTATGGAGGTGACGGTTGAGAAGAAAATGGCAATAGGGAGTGCTAGTTATGGCGACGAGAGGCTTAGGTGATGATGGTAATCGAGGTTGTGCTGGTAGGTATTACAATGGTGATGAAGGTTTAGGATAAGGTGTAGAGGGGCCATGAAACAAGGGAGAAGACTATTCAAGCGGTGGCTTTGGTGGTCATGCTGATGGTGTTTTGGTGGAGGAGGTGAGGTAAGCTCGATGTTAGCTCAGTGGTTGAAGGTGGAGGTCAAGGTGGTTGGGTTGTGTTAAGAGAGGTTAGCCGAGGTGGTCGGGGGCGTGTTGTGGAGGCCAGGGTGACCGGGGCTCGAGGTGGAGACAGTGGAGGCTAAGGCATGAGGCATGTGATAGTGTGATAGAGAAGACCAAGACTGAGAGTGTGAAGGAGAAGATGGAGGACTGGATGTTACTTGGGGCTAGGTTAGAGGTGGTCAAGGTGATGATTATGGTGGTGTAGGTGATGGCACTCGGAGGTTGCGTCAGATACAATGACCAGCAAGGACGACAATCTTAAAGGTAGTGTCGATCATGACATTGGAGGCAGCTTTGGGAGAGGTGGACGTCTTGGTGGTGGTATTTGCCATGGTGTTGGTGATAGGTTTAGTAAAGTATTAGATTCTAGTGAGGTATGCATTCTGTAACAAGATGGCCATACGTGTATCTCATGCCCATCTTGAGGGGGAGTATTGGTGTTAGTATTAAGGTCCAGTAAGAGTATTAGGGACTAATAAAAGTTCGGGTCCATAGTCTAATTATGGTCCGTGTTAGGATTCGGTTGTAACCTTGGCACTATAAATAAAGGATGAGAGTCCTATGAGATAACACACAGTTATTTCCAAATTTCTACTTATTCTAAATGAACCTTTTTCTTAATAAAGCAGCACACCTGGTACAAGGTAAGTGCAACAGTGCTAAAATAACTAACACGGTTGGGGTTGTATGTGTGTGTTTGGCAGTGGGTGGGTTGGGAGGAGGCGGGCATGCATGAACACTCCATTGAGATGTCAGTCTTTTATCTTTCTGCATTGCCATGCTAGGATCAGCCTTTGATCTTTGCACATAAATGCTTATTGGTGCCAGCCTAAGGATGTTGTCATTGCGCAATTGTCGTAATGTAAAGAATCACATTGCTCCCTCGGTTCAGACCTGTACTCAGTGGTTTCAAATGGGACGACTCACGAGCAACAAATTTGCATCCTGACCTACATCACTTTGAATACCAATTTCATGGGTCATCTCATTTATCTTGATGGCATATTCCAACATATCACTACATCATAGACTAAAATCTGGTATTACTTCAATGGTAACAAGGCAAATACTTCAACCGTAAAACACATACCTTGACCTCGTCATACAACTTCTTCTCCCAGACATAGACCTTCAGCAGGGTCAAAGACAAGCTCCTCGCTCCCACCACCTTCTCCCCTCCAGCGTCCAAGAACTCTTCGCATCCAGACCCCGAATGCGGCAAGGCAAGCGCTGACACCATCCGACACGAAACTATTTCCAAATATAAATCAATCAATGACACCAACGATCAGGCAAAAGCTAATCGGAAGATGTGCAGGTTCTTGAAAAAACAAATAGCTCACCATGGTACACCGAGCTCCGGGGATGGTACCTCAGCCTCCCGACCTCAAGAATCGGCGCGAGGGCCCTGACCGCGTCTGCCGCTCGAACAAACTGCGCCTGGATTTCTCCGGCAACGTCGCCACTCTGAGCGGTCCCGCGGGGAGTCGCCACAGACGCAGCGACATTAAGTTGCGCTGGCGGTTGTTGTCGCGCCATGTTGCCCCCGCCGACCACTTCCTTATCGTCAACAGAATTCTCCTCTTCATCGACTTCGGCAATGCTATTGCTCACGCCGCCGACCGAGCTTCGTCGGCTGCGGGCGATGGCACTCCCGGGAGTGGAGTACTCGCTGAACACCTCCTTGGCGACGACGTCTTCCTCCTCAAGCTCCGAGATGCCCTCCTCCCACACCTCCCGTGAGATCCGGCTCGGCGTGTACGCCGCCGCCGCCGCCGTGGGCCCGGCGCCGCCAGCTTCATAGCAGTAGTTGTCGTACACCTCATAATTGTCGAACACATTGAAGAAGTCCCACGAGCTCGCCCTCGGCGGCGGCGGCGGCGGCGCAGCCGCCTTACCTGCCGCCGCAGGCTCGCCGCCGTACGAGTAGTATTGCGGGTACCCACCCGCCGGTTCGAAGGAGCCGAAGTAGACGCGCTCCGGTGCGGCCGTGAGCTGCTCGACGGCGACGGAGGCCGGGGGCGGGCGGCTCCGCGCGAAATAGAGCTGCCGCGACCCCGGCGGGTACCCGAACGGCGGCTCGGGCGCGTAGCCGTACCCGTACCCATAATGCGGGAACGGCAGCGCGTGCGGATCGTGGAGCTGCTCGTGGTGGCCGACGGCGCGGTGGGGAGGCGAGGAGGAGACGGAGCCGAGCTCGGATCCTGAGGACGGCGCGAAGTTGATGTGCGACGAGGAGTGCGGAGGCGGCGGGTTGACGTCCTTGCCCGCGGAGGGGAGCGCGAGCCGCGGCGGGGCGGAGGCGGGCACGAGGAGGAGGTGGAGCGACGAGGAGAGGGACGCGATGGACTCGGCCAGCGCGGCGTGCGCGTCCGCGAGCGCGTAGCGGTGCCGCACGGCGTCCGCGAGCAGGTCGGCGCGGCCGCGGCACAGCGCCACGGCCTCCTGCTCCTCCAGCTTCGACCCCTTGCAGCCCATCTCAACCAATTGAATCCCTCACAAATGATCGGGTCCGGCTAGCCCGGTTTTATAACCCGAGCTCCCCGCGCCGTTTCGCCATGATGATATCGACGGCCTCTGGAGCGGTGATGGGGAAATGATTTTCGACACGGAAAAGAGTGGAGAATGCGTTGGTTTTCGGCGGGTTTTGATGGGAGGCAAGGAGAGCCGGTCTCGCGTGAGAGAATCTTGTGTTTTGTTTGTCTGCACTCGCTCTCGATCGTCTTTCTTTTTCTGGGCTTGATGTAGCAGGCCGCTTGTTTTCTTGTGGGGAAAAGAAAGGGGCAAAGCAGCATATACAAGGATGATATCTATCTCCGCCTCAAGCGTGGGGAATGTGATGCGGAATGCAGGGGACAGGCAGGCTGGGGACCCCTCCCTCTGTCTCTCTCTCCTCCTCGGCTTGTTTTTGTTTGTTTCCTCTTGGAGGGGTGGGTGGCGCCTGGCGACGGATAGCAGGACGGGGAGGGGAACAGTAAGTAATGCGTGTTATGAATATTGTGTGTATTGATATGAGACTCAAAGGAATATATATAGAGAGAGAGAGTACAAGAGGGTATATGAAAGGAATACAAGTCATATAAGGAAACAAATAAGAGTCATATTCTATCTCTAATACCCTTAACACCCCCCACAAATGCAAGGCGTATGCAATAGCATTGCATTTGAAAAAGGGTTCATACTAAAATAAGAAATATCCGACGTCCGAGTCGTGATAAAGTCGTCGTTGCGTGCAGTCGTCGAATAAACTGTCAAATTAAGCCGAAGAGGAATAGATAGAAACATGACGGCACAGATCGAAGCCTGAGACGGCGGCGCGCGCAGTGCACAAGAAGTGCAACGGAGGCGCGGTGCAGAAGAAGCGCGGCGGCCTTAAAAACTCGAGGTGGCGGCTCAAAGAGAAGCGGCGGCATCATAAAGACTTCTACGATCTGCAGCGGCTCAAGGAAAAGAGCAGTGGCTGCTGCCATGCAAAAGAAAATTCCTACACTTCTATGACTGATAATAAATTTGTGAACTCGCACGTCTTGAGCGAACTAAAAATTAAAGACTACGGATTTGGATGGACGCAACGGAAGACTCACGAAAAATAACCAAAGACTGACTAAAAGAAATCAGCAGCAGAAAATCCCACTCCCTCAAAACCTCTCACCTCTCTCTCCCCCACTCCCTCAAAACCCCTCACCCTCTCTCCTGTCTCCCAACAAGCTCTTCCCACCCGTCCCACTCTCGCTCTTCACGTCCGCGCGCGACGCAGGAGGCGGTGCGGGGGCTCGAGGGCGCACGGCAAAGAAGAGCCGGGAGCATAGGCGGCGCGGGCGCGGAGGCCGAGAGGCACCGGATCCGTCTCGGCGCGGGCGCGTAGGTCGGGAGACGGTAACGCGGGCGCGGAGCCGCGGGGGCGCGGAGGCGGCGGTGAATCCGAGCGGGGCGCAGCGGCCGGATCGAGCTCGATGTGGAGCACAAGAGCCAGAGAGAGGCGGCGCCGCGCGGCATCCGGTGGCGATGAAGAGCCCAGCGGCGGGATCCGGCGCGTAGAGGCCGGATCCGGTGGCGATGAAGAGCCCGGCGGCGGGATCCGGTGCGGGAAGGGGACACGGCGAGCCGCGCTTCCAACTCAGGGCGAGGTTCCGGTGCACGAAAAGGAAGAGCGCGCCAGAGGTGACCGGGTAGCGGCGACCTCGGGGAGGCCGTCCAGATCTGCAAAAGGAGCGGCGATGAGGGCCGGCGGCGGCCAGATCCGGTGCGGGGAGAGGCACGGCTTCGGCGAAGAGGCCAGATCAGCGGGGGGGAGAGCTGGAGGCGGCTAGATCGGGCTTTCGACAAGGCGAGGCGCGCTCCCCCAGGCGACGCCGGATCTGACGATGCTGCAGGGGCCGAAGAAGAAGCTGCGACGGGCGGCTACAGGGGCGGCGACCGAAGAAGAAGCCGCGACGGGCGGCTACAGGGGCGGTGGCGAGCGGCTGCAGAAACGGTGGCCGAAGAAGAAATCGCGACGGGCAACTGCAGGGGCGACGGCGGCCGGGAGATGACGACATGCAGCAGCGCAGGCGGCCGGGAAGAGATGGCCGCCCCCGGGAGCAAAGATTGCTCCTCCCGGGGGCAGCAGATGCGGAAGCAGATTGGAAATAGATCGAGGTTAGGGTTTCAACCTAAGCTCTGATACCATGTTATGAATATTGTGTGTATTGATATGAGACCCAAAGGGCAATATATATAGAGAGTACAAGAGGGTATATGGAAGGAATACAAGTCATATAAGGAAACAAATAAGAGTCCTATTCTATCTCTAATACCTTATCTCTAATACCTTTAACAGAGTTGCTCGGCGCGCAGGCTTGGTCTCGTGGCATTGACGACGCCCGTCTTGACTGCAGTCTTACCACGTACGGGCTTGACCGGTCTCCATCCGCGGATCGAACAAGGGCGACGCGCTTGCGGTGTCCTGAAACCTTTTCTTACTCGCTGCTATGCTCCCGTGCGTGGTTGGGGTTTTCTTACGTCGAGGGTCATTTCTCCTATGATAATGTGCCGCAAACTACGAGACTATCACATCTTCAACATCAGCTTATACATTTTGTTGACAACCGTACTGAAATGTTCATCAACTAGTGGGGGCAGGAGTCTGGAAAAAGGGATCAAATGGGAGAAAAAGTTACCACCATGAAGCCCACATGACATGATCATACACCAATGACAACCTCTCTTCTTTCCCTTTTCTTTTTCTTCTTTCTTTTCATCCCATCTTCTTTACAGTTGTTTCTTTTTATTGTTTCTGTAGGGCTGGTAGTGCAATAGAGAGGGTAAATAGTGCATTTAAATTTTCTCCTAAGTAGTTATCGATCATTCACTCTAATAGCTACATAGCTATAAAGACCAGGATAAAAGGCCAACACCAAAGTTAGCAAATCAAGAAACCAAAATCATGAGAACTTCAAGTTTCAAACGGTCAGAATGGCTGCTAGGGCTAGCAACATGCCGATATGACTGGCCTCAGGTGATTGGACCGGAAGGGGTGCGGTCTAACCGGCCTCTGCTGTTCTTGAACTGAAAAACCAACATGAGCCGATGCAACTCCAAAAATCCAAGTCTAAATGATATGAAATTTGTTACACATTGCTTAAAATCTCAGGAACATATTCGATCTAAGAATCACAAGAATCCATAATAAAACTCAGACATTTCTCAAGAACAACCAAGATTACACCAAAATTAGGCAAAAACCAAAAACGAGGAATATAACTTGCTCGTGGGTAGAGAATAGCCAAGATGGCTCTAGATGTATTCTCACATATCACAGAAAACAAAAACTCCTAAAGATTCGAGGCAAAAATAGTTGGATCAAGAAAACTCAAGTTAAGGTCAAATCTAAACAAAATCGGACAACTTCAAGGACTTGCCAAACCTAATGGTTAGATGGATGGAAATTGATTTTCATAATATATCTCCATCACTTACTCGTCCTTGACATCTAGTAAGATCAAGAAGAGGAGATATAACATCAAAACTAACCAAATCAAGAACAAATAAACCAAAACAACATATTACTCAAACCCTATCCCTAGAACACTTAGCTTCAATGATTTAAGCTAGGATAATCCGATGGATAACTAACAAGTCTTCATCCCGACCCATTAAATAGACAAGGTAACCAACCCTATCTAACTCTAATAGATACTATCCATCTAGCAAAAATAGAGAAAACCTGCTAACCCCACACAACACGGGTTTTATTCATACACTACATTTGCTCATGCTTTTCAAAGCACATAAGTTCGAATCCGTTAAGTTCTTGGTCTTTGATTCAACTTGATCTTTTCAATTTCTCCTAAACCTAAACTGTTTTTTCAAGCGCCGCGGTTTTGATCCAATGTAGTTTTTGGTATTTTGGTCAACATACCAAAATACTCTTCCTTGATCTAGTCTTCATCTTTTCTTGTAAGCAATCATCATACTTGCCATGTGTAAGTGCGTCTCTGGCTTGTTACGCATCAGTAAATCTCTTCCATTCTAGTTCTACCAGCCTCACTTGGACCGACCAAGCCACACAACCCGTCGCTCGAACCTTCCCTTCAATATTTTATGCATTTCTCATGTTATGCTTGAGCTCAGCTATCTTACCCGGCATTCTTTATCATTCTGGGCCTCAGCTCTAGCATGAGCGTAGCCTTAATACCCGCTGCTAACAATGGTTGAGTACAAGCCTCCTTGCACATCCAAGAAAAAAAAATTCGGGCATAAGTTCTTCACAACTTGATCCATGTTAGCCTTAATTTTATCTTTTTTTTGTTTTTTATCTTTTTAGGGCTTTTTGCTTTTTTTCTTATTCCTTTGCTTTATTCGTGATGATGTAACATTTTTTATTTTTTAAATTTAATTACTCATAAAAAGTTAACAGCAGCTACATTGTATTTTTAATCGCTATAGTACAAAAAAAGGCAGAAGCCACATTGACCAGGGCAATATAACAACAAGATCTCAATGCAACTCTGGTGGGAGATCGCAATGCAGGGAGAATTTACTCGGAGGCCATCCCTTTCATTTTTCGGCACTTGCTTCTTCTTCCTTTTCCTCCGGTCTCCAGATATGTTTCAATGTGTGGGCCCTATCACATTTGCCTGGTCCGCTCATTAGAGCTTCAACTTCTGATTTATGGCTTCTAGCTTCTTAATTTCGTTCTTTTCTAGCTTTTGGCATTTTTGTATTTTATTTTTTTCCTTATTTCTTTGCATTGTTCATGATGATACAACTTTTTTAATTTTTTTAAATTTAATTAACCTAAAAAGCTAATAACAATTACAGTGTAAAAAATCACTGCATTACAAAAAAGCCAAAATCTGGGTTCGTTTTGGCTTATTTGCGGCTTATGCTCGTATTCTCTACAGTAATTAGCTTTTAAATGGTACGTTTTTTAAGGCGGGGTCAATAGGAAGATTGTAGTAAAAAATGTACTGAGTTCAGTTGTACCAGCCAAAATCACATGTGACTATTTTCCTGTGCGTACTACCTTTTGCGAACAACCAGAATTCAAATATTTAAATCATAAGTCATAAGCCATCAATTTAAAAGAATTCACCCAAAAAGTCCAAATAAGGGCACCTTCCCATCGACCACTATCTATTGGGGCTAGAGAGAGAGAGTAGGTCTCACTATCACTCTAACCCCATGCATTCTCCTATTTCTCTGAGGTTGGTGGCCTTTTGGGCACTGTTGAATGTACACTGGCACACCCTCATTCCGGTGGATTTGTTCCCCCAAATGTGCTCATACGTGAATGATCGAATGGCCTCTGCACGTCGGACTTGGCTGATGGATTGAGGCCTTAACAGTTCACAGTCCAATTATAGAGGCATGTGAAAAAAAAACTTGAAGGCAAGACACATTGAGAAATCATGAGTACTTAACGACATACACCGAACGTTTCTTTCTATGAATTTACTAGTCTATATTTCACTATTAACCCTAAGAACACATTTATGGTGTTAGGTTTTCTGGGCATGATTTTCTCAACATTACAAGCTGTCAGACACTCCATAGGCATAGATCTTCTGCTGTAAAGCCTTCTAAAAGGGAGATTGGATCATATACCCTCCCTTTAGTTGGGAAATTGAGGATTTACCCTCCATATCTCACTGACACGTGGAGTCATCATAAGTCACTGACACGTGAGCCAGGAGGGTAAATCTTCAATTTCCATCTAAATAGAGGGTATATGATCAATTTTTTCCTTCTAAAAGCCATCCCGATCAGCATCCTACTGTCCCCTTTCCTGTATATCTGATCAACTTTACTTGCCAGCCATCTAAGATGGAGAGAAAGTGAGCACATAGTTAACCACTAGTTACAAAGTTGACTGTATATTCTACCTTGGGAATTGGGGCCACAACAAGGAGCCATAATATGATTTAGGCATCTTTATATTAGTTTTTAAAAACTGTTTATATATAATAAATAATTTTTGTATAGTGGCTACTATTTAAATGGAGAAGGATTTATTAGTCAATTGTAGTATATATTATAGTAATTTTATTTATATTAGCTAAAATCGTACGTAAGTATCTACCTCTCTATAAACTATTATTATTTATAAATAAAAAATTAAAGACAAAAGCTAATATAAACGTTCTAGTGGTAGTAGATAGATTGGGCATTGTTACTTGTTAGGAGAAAGCAGCACAGCATGGCTCACACTAGAGAGTGACACGAGGAATCAGGTCACTCTTTCAAGATTCACTGTACACTCATGGAACAAAGCGGCACCCTGTTGTCATGCACTCAACTCAGCCTACGAAACAGGGTGTGATGCACGTATTGGTGGATAAGTCGCTTGCCTCCATTGAGAGTTGGGACCATCGCTTTGCATGTTCTGGTTATTTCTTTTCCACACTTGCGCATTCCTTTGTCACGCATTTCAAAGCAAAAAAACTCTCCTCACAATGGAGAATTGTGTTGTGTGTGAAAATGTAATGGGGGTGAACATACGTAAATGAGATATTAGAAGTACCTTTTGTTCTTCTGAAAATCTTATATGTAAGATAAGGTGCAAGTTGGGAAAAAAATCTTCTTGCTGTGATCCTTTTGGCTTCAGCTTTTAGCTTCCGACTTATTTTTCACTATTCATACATTTCGTCTTTTTCTGAACTTTTGACTTTTTGTTGAGCTTTTTTGCCGGTTCTTTTTTCCCGTATTTGTTTGTATTATACGTAATGGGCTAACATATTTTTTAATTTTTTAAAATTTAATTATGCTAAATAAATCTCTGTCAGCTACCGTGCTTTTTCAGCCAACTACAGTGCTTTTCAGCTATAAACCACCAAAAATAAGCCCAAAAATATGTTCCCATTGTTTCACAGTTTCACGTGGTGGCTGGAGCGTATACAACGCTAAGTGCAACGTAGTGCCAACATTATTATAGTGGGGGATCGGGGGCCTCAGGATCAATTACAAAATTAAACTATAATCTTGATTATGTACGTATACCCATGTGGCAAATTCACAAAAAAAAAGGGAAAGCAACTGCTACATAGTACTTATGTAGTATATTGAACAACAGTGATCTTCTGGGGGAAATGCTAGTGACAAGTCCGATCTAAATTTCACAGGGACAGCAGGGATGAATTATTAAACCCACTTGGGGAAAAAAAAGACAGAGGTCCCCAAATCCAATGGAGCGCATAATTCATGTATCCGTGTATATCATTGCTGCCCTTTAGGGCATTTCTAATGGTGACTGTATATATAGCAATATCTACAGATTGCAATCTCATATAGACATCAGTCTAGACATCATCCTTTCAATGCACAATATCTATCATTAATCAATAATATAATTTAATATTTATTTCCAATTCCCTCCCCAATGCAACGTTTAATGTAGTGGCACCACTTCCCTCTCTAATAAATATCTTAGCTAATATCTTCGTATTGGATTTCGTGCTCAATCAATGTCTTATATGAGACACTACTTCCACCTATTCATTCATTAGTTTCTTATCCAGCTCAGCACTAATTTTACATAGCATGCTAATTAATAATATAGACACTGCTTACGTAGGACCATTGGGAGTGCCCTTACAGGACAGGGGACCATATCACAGTTTTGGTGTGTGATTGGATCAACAATATTTCTTAATTGTTTTTGCTGAAGTAGATCAATAATTTGAATTAAAGCATGTGGGGTTTCTACAAACAAAAGTGATCTTCTTAGCTTAAGAATATGGGTTTACTAGAAGGAAGAAGATCTCAAGTGTAATGTCAATTCTAATAATCTTCTACAATAGTCAGATAGCTAATTAATTAGAACTGCGATGTAAATTGGCTACAACATGTTATACCGCCCACCACACGAGCAACGAGATAAGATCCAGTTATCGATTCCTCTTTAATCGGGCGACTCGCCAAGTCCATCAAGTGAGTCATCAATTCCTCTTTAATTGGATGACTCGCCAAGCCCATCACATGAGTCATCCTCATCAACCTGCTCCTGCTTAATTCATGCATCTCGTCAACCTGCTCCTGCTTAATTCATGCATCTCGTCGACCTTCCTCACCGGTGCTCTCGGTTGCGCACACGGGGAGCAGGTTAGATGTTGCCAACCTCCTCCGCCACACTCCGCGTGCGCACGTAACACCACATCACCGGC